>JARBWK010000004.1:35029131-35629131 GCA_030556195.1 Anolis apletophallus | reverse complement strand
GTTGTGTATTTTCAAGTTGTCTCTGACGTATGGCTGATGGTTTACCTGTCAAGAATTGTTCAGAATTCTTGCCATTGCCTTCCTATGAGGTTAAAAGGGTGTGACTTGCCAAAGGTTAAAGCCCTTACATTTAAAAGGAAATGGAGATACAATGTTTCCACCAGTTGTTTGGAAAACAGACAAAGTCATTCAGAAGATATAGTATCAGACAAGCTAAAAAAGCAAAATCTGAACACTGGTTTATTATGTTTTTCTCTTGTATGTATTTTTTTAAGAAGCTACAAACTGTCTTTCAAAAGAAGATAACATTAAACTCCAGATGCCACAGATTGGAGGAAATGCTACATGTATGGGGTGTAACCACACTGTTCAACTGCAGGTTGATCCTGCTTTAACTTCCACAACTCCGCACTCCATCACACTAGAGAAAAAACGCACTTAAAATCCAGTTTCTGCCTCCTGAAGTTATGTTAATTCCAGCATTCACTCTTACACATGAGGTTATCTGGTTTAGGATAGCCTATACCCCTGAGGCCAGGCATGTAGCTGGGGGGGGGGGGGTCTTGAGTAGTTTCAGGTCATCATTGTCGTCGTCCCCAATTCTCAGGGTGGTCTGCGAGAAGGCCTTACTGGTACATTATTTAAACTGTTATGTTTATTCATATCATGATCTGATCACCATGCTCAATATATCCCATATGCATGGGGGTATTGGGATAATGATACAAAAGGTTTGCTAGGGTAGATCCTCTCCCACTCTCCCCCCTTACCCCAAAATCCTGGCTACCGGCTGCCTGAGGCAGAATTCTCGGAAGGCCTTGAAAGGGCTGATTGGCTCAACTGGGGAAAACTCAATCCTCATATTCAAAGTATATGCTTTGAGCCCAACCTATCTTTTGAGGCCGCATCCCTTTCTATGAACTGGTCCGGGCATTGAGATCTGCTGGGAACGCCCTTCCCTCAGTCCCACCACTGTCTCAAATACATTTATTTATTTATTTATTATTTTGATTTAATGGATCGCCCTTCCCGAAGCTCAGGGCGATTTCCAACATGTAAAATGCACAAATTTAAAACATCATAAAACCTCATAAAAACAGTTAACAATCCCACCCCTTACAGTCCCATAAAACCATAGCAAATCAGGACACAGCTGATTCATACAAGAACAGTGGTAGCATAGCAGGGTGGCAGATGTTAATCAGGTGCCGGTCAAACACCGAACGCCTGATGGGGATGAGAGAGAGGGCCTTCTCAGAGGTGGCTCCCCAGATCTGGAATACTCTCCCTAAAGAAATTAGGTTAGCCCCTACAATTTTAGCCTTTTGGGCAAGTTTAAAAACAGCTTTTCAGACAGGCCTTTGACCCTGTGTAATCTATGGCCAGCTCAATGCTCCACTGATTGTGTCACTCTGCACTTTAATTTGTTATTGCAGATAGCCAGCTTTATTCGCAGGTTCTACTGCGTTTTAGGAAATTTTTATAATATTTACAGTTTTATTAGCTGGAATGTTATATGCGTTGTTGTTTTATACTTATGTCTCTTAGGTATTGTTGTTTATATGCGGTGTTTGGAATGCTTCTGTCAGCCAACCTGAGTCCCTTTGGGGAGATGTTGGTGGGGTATAAATAAAGATGATGATGATCATTATTATTATTTTACTTGGTTTTTCAACACACATGATTAAAAATTCAACTTTCTAATATTTCTGCAAAACTCAGGGTTCCCCATGTCTGCCAATATCTCTTTCTTCTGTGGGAATAGTGTCAATAAAGCTAAATCAGTATGGATGTGAACCCCAGATTTTCTAATCAAATGCTAACCAAATGTTGACCAATGATCCAGTGCCAGTCTAAAACTGTTGACTACTGGTTTGTGATGAGTTTCCAGGAATGAAAGAAACAGATGTACTCAATGGACACAAATATGATGTCAGTCCTATGCACATTATGCACAGGGGAAAAATCCTGTCATCCTCCCATTTCAGATAGCTTAAGAAACACAGTTCTGATCCATTACTCAAAGTGATGTAGACTGTATATTAAGATGGTTGGAACCTTATGGTTTGACCTGCATGTCAGTTAGCAAGGGTTTTATTTAGTTCCTTGCCTTATATTTTGTTCCCAAGAGCAGCCATGGAACTACAAATCATAAGCAGCAGCGGGGATAAATTAAATATAGAGACATTTATATATTGTTTTTTAATGTTGTTATGTGCCTTCAAGTTGAAACTGACTCATGGGTTTTCTTGGCAAAGGTTTACTTGTCAGAAGTTTCTTGGCAAAACTTCTGAGGATGAGAGAATAAGAGTTTCTGTAGCTTTCCTGAAGGCTTCCATGGCTAGGCAGGGATTTGAATCCGAAGCTCTTGGACACCTAGTTCAACACTGAAACTACTATATCACATAGACTCCATGTATGTTCGATTAAGTTTTTAAAGCTGTGTGAATTGGTATCAAAAAAATGAGAAATCAACTTCATGCTAGAGTTTAGGAAGAAATTACATTTATGTATGTATGTATGTATTTATTTATTATATTTGTATCCTGTCCTTCTCCTCTTCGAGGGCAGCTTAATAACGGGCAATCATTCAATGCCATCAAACTCATTTATAAATAACAATTGCAATTAAAACAGTTAATTAAAACATTAATTATTAGGGTTGGAGAGGATCGTGTGGGGAAGACGGACCTACGGGGGGGAAACATATGCATTTGGACATTTGATGCAGTTTTGAACCATGCAGGAAAGGGTGTGTGTGTGTGTGGGGGGGGGATCCAAATTGGAACCACTTACCTTTTTTCGGAAAAATTCTGTACTGTTTGGATGTTTCCCAAGGTTATTTTAATTTTCACAACCATTAAGCAATTTCGGTAAAGGCAAGGGATTTTTTTTAAACCTCATGCCTCCCGCTGGTGATGCAAGGAGGGAAGTGGTAGGTATGGCTAATCACAGCCATCTTTAACTGTAGCTTGTGAAGGTCAGATCCCCAATTGTAGAGATTTCAAAAGGCCCTGCTGTTAAACTACATTTCCCACAATGCTCGCCTGCACATTAACCAAAATGGCTGAAGGACCCAATAATAGCTGTCTGTAGCCATCTTCGTCTAAATATTAAATAAACTGATTGAATCTACAAAGGTGTCTAAAGAAGGCAGCAAAGCAATAAGAAACTTTTGAAAAGCCAAGAGAACAGTTGGAAATACAGTACACGGGGAAAAATGGGTAAATATGGAAAAGATAATAAATGATATTAAAGGAAAAGAAATAATATTTACGGAATGGAAGAGGAGAGAGGAAACAGAATTTAAGGAACCCTTTAAAGAAACAGTAAAAGTGTGGAAAAAAAGAAAGAAGAAGTTAAACCCAGGCAACAAAAGCAAGGTGGCAACTATATGGCAAATGAATTATAATAATGATGTAAGCATAGGTAGAACACTGAGATTAATCAAAAGTAGAGGGAAAAGGTTAGTGGAGGATCTGTACACAGAGGATGGAAACCCTGTAGAACAAAAAGAAATTCAGAACTGGATCGGGTCAAGGAACTGGATGCAAAGTTGGGCCATAAGACAGGAAATTTTCAGATGAAGGGAAAAAATAAGAGAACGGGATAGTCCATTTGAGAAGGTGATTAGGAAATGTTTGAGAGGGGAGAAGAAAGTGGCAGGAGATCTGTACGAACAAATCATAACAGTAAAAGAAGAAATAATAGAGGAATTTTTTCATACATGGAGATTGGACATGGGGGAAAAAAAGCAAAGCCAAGAGAACATAAACTGCTTAAAACCAGTCATTTTACTTTTGCCTGATTGCCATGAATAAGGCACTGGGGTAGCCAGCCACAGCCCGCCACAGCCAGCCAGCCCTTTACAGTCAATAAGTAATGATAAGATAAAATAATTGACTGCATCTGCAAAAAGGAATAAATGGATTTATGTATTGAGGATCCCCTCCAACTCAGTAGAGCAAGCAAATGGATGTCAGGAGAGTTTGGGTGGTGCCTTTCTGTCCAGAAGAAGGGGGTCAGTCTAGCTATCCCTTGATGGGGGTCTGTACTATGATTTCTGTTCTCCACCAATTTAACACACTTTGTGCCACACAAACAAAGTTTCTGGAGTGGAACAACTACTTTTGAAGTAAAGACCACCTAATGAAACAGGAAATAACACTTTCAAACCAGGAACAAATTTTCTTTATTATTAAATATATATTTTATAAAATTAAAATCCATGGATAAGTCAAAGGTTATGAAATTTGGTGAGTGAACAGTAGTCCATGTAGCAAGTTTCATCTACCACTATAAGTTTCATCAGTATTGGTCTAAAAATGAGGGAGGAAGAATCCTCTGAAGTTTCCCCAGTGCCAGTGCTGTTTTTTTTCCTACTGTGCATGCGTGTCTGCATTAATGAAATGATTCAAAAGTTTTGGAAGTTTCAGAAGGTTTTGATTTTTTTGACTTCAGAATTGAACCACCAGTGCCCTCTACATCCGGAACGGTTTTTGAACCATTTTTTTAATCAACCAAGCCTATTAATTATTAAGACATTCATTTAAAGTTACGCAAGTTGATACATTTGACCCTAGAAGATAAATATAGCAAAAAGACATAGATTCTAGATAAGGCTTGGTTCTCTTTCAGTGTCTTAGATTGTAACATTCCGACTTCAAGAACATCTCTTAAAAGCAAAAGTTGTCAAAATTATAAACTGATAAGATGGCTGTGTATGCACAGCAAGAGCTTTTCATAGCAAACTTTAGAAAAGTCCATGGGATCTTAAAGACACATTTAGGTCGACTTTAAAATGTTAATATTTAACAAGACATATGAAGCTTCACCTCCAGTTTCATAAGTGCCCATTTGTTAAGACAAAAATCAATATTTAAATATATTGCCGAGCCATAAAACATTGGTAGTGAGATCTGCAAACAGTTATTAAAATGGCAGATCCATTAAAAATGTGGGTAGACTGATGTAATAAAGATATTTTTGAATTCAAATATGTTCTAATAAATCACTTGCCTCTACGTTTGTACAAACATAATTTAATAGCTGTCAGATGCTTCTCTAGCTGCTGTTGTACTTTAGCTTAGATTTACAAAGATTCCAAACATGCCAGAAAAATTAAGAAATCTTTGAACAGCAAGAAAAAAGTATTGCCTTATGGTGGGGTAAAAAGTACAAAACAATGAATGTAAATACTTTATTATTTAGTGGCAGTCATAACCTACATGTCTTCCAGCAATCTCAAGATATCATACATGACTCTGGGAAGATGGTGGTGGGGTATAAATAAAGTTTATTTTATTATTATTATTATTAAAATAAATCACCTCTCCTATGCAAACAATTTGGTAATCTAAATGCTACTTCATCTGTGTGGAGGTAGTAGTGCTATTCTATGCCTAGGATAATGTTTAAAGCCCCATTAATTCTCCAGTTTTTCTCAACATGTTAAGAGAACCTCAGCTAGCAAAATATGTGATTTAATTACAACTTCATGATAAACAGTCTTTATTTAAATTTTGCATATCGTTTTATGATAATTTGGAAAGGCTCTGTAGTAATTACAAAATATGCTTCACAAATTGGCAGAAAGAAACCACCAAATCAAGCCATGCTTTGGATCCTTGCCTTGCAGCTTTGCACCTCATGGTTTAATCTTCTTGCCAACACTGTCTCTACGATAAAAGCTTGAACTGATATGAACTCATTCCATTCAAATTAGTGGGTCTTATCCACATATTAGACATTGGCAGCATTTAGTGTGAACAACTAACTATGAAAGCAAATATGCACAAAATATATTGGGTATGAAACACACTGACAAGCTGATTAAAGACTAGTGAACTTTGGGATAAATGTTTTTATACAATAATAACAACCCATCGTGGTCGACCAATATTCTAATTTTCTGTATTTACACACAAACAATACCAGGAAATTTCACTACTGGCTAAGCAGTTGACATGTCTGATTCTTTCAATATAATTTCTCATTTCCCATTAGAATTCAAAGACTGAACAAATAAAAGAGCAAACAAACCTGATATCTTGAAGAGCTCTTTCTACATCTTCTTGGTGTTTTTTCTCCTTTAGGATTGTATTAAACGACGTCAACCATCTGAGACAGAAGCTCACAGTGCACCAAATCCTTACAATGCACCGCACTGACACTGCAAACCACAGTGAAGTGGTTATGCTTAAAACGTATTGACAGTCTTCTAAAGCTTTTTGCCTTCTCTCATATATATCATGTCATTGATTTTCTCTTTTACTGAAGAGCCATCACTTTACAAATAATAGGCATGAAATACTGTAGTAGTGACAGAGTCCATATTTCTCTTAAAGTTCAGACAATGAGTTGTTTTGTGCGAACCAAACCTACAGAAGTACATGGCCCATAAGTGGGCTAAATGCCAGTTTTGTTCCAATAGTAAGTAAAACCCATAGTTTTAACCATTTTAAAATAAACGAAAGCCTAATTTCTAATTTTCATTGAGGACAGACCACCTAAACAGCTCTTTCAAGCACTAAGAACATTGTGTCAAATCATTGATATATATCCTATTATTCTCAATGAAAAAGTGAACCCCGTGATATATGGTGATTTTTTTGAGTTTCCAACCTTATAAAAAGTCATGTTTCCAATTAAGATTGCACTTGATTTCTGTATTGGTTGTCCAGTGATGTTTACAGTCATCTCTTTGGTATCAGGAAAAATGTGTTTGCAATGGACAAATCGTTGGCCTCACATAATTAATTCAATAAACCATTCTCTTGCTCCATTTTTTACTCCTTGAAAGAAGGAAGCTCTTTCAACTTTTGGGTCAAATTCAATCTCAGTAAAGTTCTGAAGGGAGGCATTCCAGTCATGGATGAGGCCAAAGGCAAAAAGGTGGAACCAAAATACTGACATAGTTTAGCTTAAAGCAATTCCCGAGACACTTATGACCCCATTACACTAAGAGAATGAATCCACTTTAAATCTGGTTTCTGCCTCCTGCAGAATTCTGGGGTTTGTAGTTTAGGGAGGAGCTTTTTGCAGCCTCACTAAACTACAAATCTCAGAATTCTGCAGGAGGCAGAAACTGGATTTAAAGTGGATTCATTCTCTAGTGTGATGAAGTAGTAGAAGATTTGAGATACACCATCCCTTGTCTACAAAGTCTTATAAATAATTGCTTGCATCCAAAAATATAATAGAGGGTGACAGGTGCCTTTTTTTCTTCAAAATTTGGAATACCCCAGATAACAAAGCCTCTGGCAGTGAAGGTTCTTTTAACAAAGACCTTTTATGTCATCCCTTTCTTCTTCTGTTTAGCTAGATTTTGAAAAGAGCATTGGTAGGATGGTGAAGAAGAGCTGAATGAAGAAATAGAGACTTTTGGTGTCATGTTATGGCATGACACCTGCAGTAAACAATGCGATAAATAAACTTGAACTAGGAAAATCGATTCTGTTAAGGCCACCCCCTGTGGTCATATTTACATGCTAGGGTCTGCATTTTTTTTTGTTAGACATAAGTTGTATCAAACTCGTTAAATTTGTACTTATGATGCAATATCTAATGCATGGGCATGGCCTGCGCCAAAAACTTAGAAGTCAAAACTTACCTAAAACTTTTGAATTTTGTAAATCTCTGAAGCCTCTCAAAGTCAGTTTCATTTTCAGTGCAAGAAATCAAAGCAAACCCAAGAAATCAAAGCAAAGCCTCTTTACATTAATGGCCTCCTGCCGTTACAGAGAAAGAAGCTGCAGGTAGAAAGAAGAGTTCGTGGGAAAGATACTGAGAAAGCACAGAATTCTGAAAAATGTAATTTGAAAGCCTTATTATTTATTTTAGTCGCCCTCCACCCGAAGGTGCTCTGGGCGACTTACATAAAACAGGGTAGAACAAGGTAAACTTACATAAACAGGATAAAACAATTTAAGACTTGGATTACAACTCAAATGCTCTGCCAAAGAGCCATGTCTTATGCCAGAGAATTCAAAAGACCCTGCCCTAAACTACATTTCCCAGAATTCTGCTCAGCATCAAAAAGCCCCAATTGGGCTAAGGGAGAGATTTGTCCCTCTCTAGCAGCATCCAAACACAATTCCAATAAATTGTTGAATCTGCAAAGAGCAGGACTGACTGATACTTCTAGTAAGTAAACTCCTGTGCTAGGCTGTGAAGAAATCCCTAAATGGAAGTTTGATTGGTTAATATGAGAGATATTCAATGAAACAGCTGTTGTAGCTTTTTAAAAAGTTTTTGTCAGAATCCCTAAAACTAGATGTATGAATATTTCTGAAAGTTGGAGAGAACTATCCTCTGTTATCTTGTGTCATTGTATAGAAAATTCAAGAAGATAGCTCTTGTAGTTTTTTTCAAAAAAAATGTTGCTTGTAAAAACTTTGAAAATGCCCCAAAAGTTTGTGGAAAAGTGAAATGTTCTGAAACTTGATGGGCTATCAGTGGTAAATGTATTCTACCATTGTAGCAAGTTTTAACTCATAGCTGTAAAAATGAGATAGAAAGGGGCCCCAGAAGTTTCCCCACTTGTTCAATTGCTATAACGAAAACGTAACAAAATTTCATTATACTTGTTATAGTAACAAAATTTTCCTAATGATACTTTAGAAACACTTTAGAAACATAATGTCAGTGCCCCCTAATTTAATGAGTTTTGAAACATTTTTTTTCCATTGATCGCAAATCCCTCCTACATGCCTACAATAAGGAAGGTCAAAATCCCTGTGCTTTTTGTTCTTCAACCTGTCGTAGAAGGGAGGGGACTCACATTTTTGCATATTTGAAACCATTGTGACATCCAAAACAGATATCCATGCGACTTCTCACAGCATCACTTTTGTCCCTGCTGTATGATTGCTCTTTAGCCATCTTTACCTGATGAAGAATCAAATGAGCTTCAAACGCTAGTGTAATTTTTGTTGCACCTCCTCATTTCTTAATCAACACCCCCCCCCCCCAAATTAAATTTTGGATGTTGCTTAATGGTCAATAGTAACACCTGCACGTCTAGCTATACAAATCCTGTTTTAGAAGCTATTTTACTGACCACTGGATGTCACTCTTCTTTCACACAAAATATCTTGAGGTTTAATCAAGCCAAGATAAAATTGGACCTGGGGTGGGAATTGTGTGGCTCTCCAGATTTTGAACTACAGTGCAGTGTAATCCCAGCCATAGAACCAATGATGAATATATGAAGACCAATAGACAATGTGAGAAGACAAGATACAACCAATAGACTTAAATTTAAAATTGTTAGAATCTTCAATATTTTATGAAATGTGTTATTACAGAAATACAGATGAAGACTTAGGCCATGTATTCCAGGATCTGATCCCAGGCTGTTTACCTCAGATTATCTGGTAGTGAGGATTCATATAATCCTGTTTAAAGTAGAAAACCTGGGATCAGATGTTTAATAAAAAATATTAGAGAAAAAGAGAGAAAACTATGGGTGTCCAGCTAGTGTCACTACATCTGATCTAGACCATCACCAGTCTAGCTTGAGCAGATTAGTCTGAGACATAGCCAATGCTGAGCTGGTAATATCCAGTATATTTGTCCCTCCTCCCCAGTGGATTTTAACCACTTGTTTTACACAACTGTTCTTTTCTTAGTCATTATTCTTTATTCTTTTTATTTGTTGCTGCATTTAAATAAATTTATGGATTTATCTTGTTATCTAGGTGAATATAAAGAACCACTGTATGGAATTAGCAGCTCCATTTCAACTTACCTACAATAAGAACACAATAGCTATATAACCATCCTAAAAGTTATATAGCTATCATTGTGCTTGTTTTTCCATGCTCCTAGCTTGATACAAGGCAGTTTCCAATCCCTGTTCCTTAAATACAGCCAATCTTTCCATGACAAAACAAGCTTTGCATGACTAAACAAGCTGAAAACAGATTTTGGCAAAGGTTTCCCTTGGGATACCTTAGCCAGCCCTTTTACTTACCTTAAGAAAGTGGCAAAATGAAGTCTTGTTTATGAAATGGGTACAGCCCTATGTACATCTAGAGATAAGAAATTGTCAAGCCCTATAAAATTGTGTCCATCACTTTGAAACACCCTGTACTTGCATTAAAGGGACAGCTGCTGTACACCAGAGTTGCTTATCCAGTTCAAAACATATTAACAGCTTTCTTGCTTGACACTGTAGGCTTTGAACCTAACACAGTAGAGATGTAACCTTCAAATGAAGACTTGATGGCGCACAACTACTGTAGATCCTCATCAAGAGAACAACTTCGTTTATCAACAGAATGCAATCAATATCAAGTAAATTAAAATATATTTAAGGCTCTTAATTACGTGATCATTTTTCAATAATGATTTTTATTTGCTAATAAGTGGAGAACTTTTCATTCTACAATAGTTAATGGAAATCTGTACTTAATTTCACATAATTGTAATCTAGAATATATAGGGAGCTCATTTTGCATATTTTAACTTTAAAATACACAATAGCTGCAAAATGTACAGGCTTCGGATATCTGAGTGACTTGAAAATGGTCCCCAGGATATGTAAATAAATAGACATATCCTATGACATACACCTAACTTTTCAGTCTCACAGGTTTAGCATGACAAAATTCCCATTCCACTACTTAGATGTATGGGATATATAGGTCTACTAAATTTAGGTGGAATAAGGCTAGAGTCCATGCAAATTCCATTCAAAGTATCAAGCTATGTTTTTGAGTTAAGGTTATCTCAAATATTTCACCTCTGATCCTTAGAAGATGTATTTTATCATATCAGAAGCGACTTGAGAAACTGCAAGTCACTTTTGGTGTGAGAGAATTGGCTGTCTGCAAGGATGTTCCCCAAGGGATGCCTGGGTGTTTTATCATCCTGTGGGAGGCTTCTTCATGACCCGCAAGGGAAGCTGGAGCTGACAGATGGAAGCCCACCCCATGTTGAGGATTCGAACAGCCAACCTTCAGGTCAGCAGTCCAGCTGGCACAAGGGTTTAACCCATTGTGCCACAGCAGCTCCATTCCTTAGAAGATGAGACTTTGTAAATGCTCAATGGTATGGTTATATATATTGTTTAAAGCATTTCTACATTTCATGCACTCACTTGGAAGAATGTTTGTGATTTCAAACATTAAACCAACATTTCTAATCCATCTTACTTCCCAATGATAATATTAATTGTAAATTAAAAGGTCAGATTGTTTTTAATAGAAAACACCAAACTCCATCCAGCATATTTTAAACTTGTATCTCGCACAAAATAGACTTTAAAAAATATGTGTGTATTTGAATTGTTAAAAGTGTAATACTACATTATTCAGAATGGCAATGCATAAAGGTTAAGTGATATGTAATTCACAAGTTTGAAATATAACTTAAAAGTAGTATTTCTGGAATTTGTAAAATTACATAGTTACAAAATCCCTATATAATTCTTCATGAATTTATATATATTTTTCAACCATTTCCTATAGCTCAACTGAGTATACTTTACCAAGGAGATGACATCTGAAATATACCTTGAAAATGTTTTGTAACTTCGAAGAGTAAATGTATCTTAGAACATGTCTCTTCTCTCCTTGGCTTCTCCATATTTCTATGCGGATAGCAGAATACTTCACATATTTTGGAGCTGAAATAATCCCTAGTGAATTAGAACCTACCTTTTTGTTTGCACAATTAGTTTCCAATATCAATCCATCGTGTAATGGGTATTCTGCAACACTGAAGCATAGAGGTCATGTAGTTTAAACCCTACTATGTATATCTCCATGCATAGCCCACTCTGTAGCTGAACTGTTAACTAGAAGTGCAGACTTTGACAGGACTAATAAGAATTGGCATGATCCTGTGTAACTGTAGTGTTGTCTACTTGGACATTACAATGTATAACGAATTCTAGGGCCAGAATCCAGTTGGTGGAACTATGCTAGTTGTTTCTGTTTTTCTGGGGTCACATAGCAGCAACGAGGGAAGCCAGACATAATCTTCTGGTTCCAAGATGCCAGTTTATCCAGTGCCACTAAATTACAAAGGCTATGACAGCACAGTGAATCCAGATCAGTGGTTCCCAACCTTTTTTTGACCAGGCACCACTCTCCAACATTAGTACCAAAAGAGTTACGAATCAGTTTTTGGTCAACTTTAGTTTTGGTTTGGTGATTTGGAATGCTGATTCAGAAAATTGCATTGGATAGACCACATCTGCTCTAGTTTCTGATACAGAACATATGCCATCAAGTAGTTGCCATCTGCTTGCCCACAGAAAACCATATTTAATAAGCTTTGGCACAATAAGAGGGTTTCACAACACCAGTCACTTTCGTCGCAATGGTGCAGTATCGGTGAGGCCATGGACCATATTTTAGTTCTTGTGGACCACTGGTGGCCTATGGACCACAGGTTGGGAACCACAGATCTATATAGTGTAGGAACATGAAGTGTTACAATTGTTATGAAATAAATGTAAGTATCTCCAAACAAGAAAATGCTACAATAGAGCTAAAGGAAGGTTTCTACATGCCAGCAAACCCCCAAGTATCCAAGCTATTAAAACATACTTTAATTCTTGAAAGACCATGCCTGTAGTCCATCGTTTCCCTCCCCAATGCCATGAGGTAGTGCCATATTTAAAATATAATCTATAATTCACAAATAAACAGTTAGTTTTCAAGCAAAGTAGCCATAAATAAAACTTTTTTTATTCTTTGATGTAATTTACAAGCTACCAGGTACCATGTATTTTACACTGGTCACTTTAAAATTGATGCAGTCACAGAATGTCCCAGACTGAAGAGAAAGTGGTTGATGATGAAGTAAAAGGATTTTAAGATAAAAGCAAAGTAATACTGTAACATGTAAGTGGCAAAAAAGCAGGTTTGCCATAATAAAATCAGACTTGTAATGTTGCATGTATTGTGGCTGATAACGAAAACTGAGTGCCATGCGATTCTCAGCTTTATTGCCTGCAGTCTGGCTAGTGTCAGTAAAAGTCCCCTTTTCTTCTCTTGCAGTTATTAAAATGAGAGTTAAAAACTATAGCAGCAACAAGCAAACCCTGTGACAGGAAGGCGAGGGTTAAAGAACTAAAAAAAAGTTTATACAGTGTGCTTAAGGAAGGTCTTTAGAGTTTATCTTCCATCAGCTGGAGTTCGACTGAGTGACAACATGATTCGGGCAAATCGCTCGCACAGTTCATGGGTGGAATAAGAAGGTAACTTTGGTGGGTCATGGAAACCTTTAATTTCTGTTGAACAATCCAACAATTTTGGCAGGAAGTCTGTCAGCTTTTCTTGCAAGTTAGCTGCGAAAATGAAATGAAACAAATAACAATTTACTATTACCTCAGTATATTTGAGTATCACTGAACAGTGCGAGAAGGCATGTCATTTGGTAGTTTTTCTTAAACTATCTGATGTGATGGACTTACAGGTGTTGTCTCCCAACAGGGCAGAAACTAGCTGCATATTTGTACTCACTAGCTACCACCTTATTTCTTTCTTTGGAAAATTGGTGTAGACTGGGAACCAATGGCCTGTACAGACCACCACTCTGAGTAACTCTGTTGCAGAAAATGGATCAAGCTCAAACTAGGATGTGAACAGATGTATTCAAATTACAAGAAATTTGATTCAATTTAAATATTATGTTTCTGATTGTAACAGCTGTTCAGTAAAGAAATAAATCTACTTAAGTGGACTCTCCCTTTGGAAGTTGGAAGGATTTATCCATAGTATGTCAGCTATTACAATTGAAGTTAGATGTAGATGTAGTCTATGAAAATGGTTGGAACTGCTGTTGTAAATGAAAGGAGCTAGAGTGCGAGAATATTCTAATTTCCAACAATAATCAGACTTGCTCTAGAAAAAGGATACTGAGAATGTAGGAAAAACCATGTTTGGCTCCATGCATATGTTTGTATGATTCACACCCAATTCCTAGGTGGCATATGATAAGTTAATGGCAGTGTCTAATCAGAAATTCATAAAGGTAACCCAGATAAATAAATTAGTATGAGTTTTTGGACTTAGCACTGAAAGCTATATCTAAAGAACAGACTCATATACCGTCACTGCACTTATATTCAAAAGAAACATGATGAGTATGTGTAACTGCTGTCTCACAAAGAACACGATTGCAATAGCATAAAGACCAACGAGAACAGGCATTACTTTTATTAGGATGAATAATAATCAGCACATCAAACTTTACAATCTGTATCTGGAAAAATGTGATTTTAAGAATAAGATGATTTCAAGCTCAACTTCAATACCTTTACCATATGTATCACTACAGATATATCCTTTTCTGAGCAGTGTTGTGCCAGTCTTAATTTTCCATGTTATTTATGACTAGCTTGGGTACCTGCCGTTGCCCAGGTTATTTGAAAAAGTCATTTTTTTAATTCTACAAAATGCATAAGGTTGTTGGTGAACTACAACTCACATCATGCCAGGTTAACACCGAAAAATTCCATCAGTACCAAGTTTGTTATATTGGACAAGTTTGCTCTAGATTCATCATTGGTGGGGTTCAGTGTACTCTCTGGCTGTAGGGAAAACTACAACCCCCACTATGGTGAGTCAGTCCCCTCAAACCCCTACAGTAGGTTCAGTTGGTCATGGGGTTCTGTGTGCCAAGTTTGGTCCAGGTCAATCATCGGTGCAGGTCACAATTTCTCTGGTTGTGGGTGAACTAGAACTCCCAAAAAGGAAGGTCAGTTCTCCTCAAACCCCTCCAGAAATCAAATTTTGGCATATCAGGTATGTGTGCTAAGTTTGGTCCAGATCCATCAGTATTTGAGTTTACAGTGCTCTTTGGATGTAGGTGAACTACGATTTCCCCAAATCAAGTGGAATTTTCCCCAAAGATTGCTGGTATTTTTTGCTGGTCATGGGGGTTCTGTGTGCCAAGTTTGGTTCCACTCCATCTCTGGTAGAGTTTAAGGTGCTCATTGATTGCAGGCGAACTATAAATCCCTGTACCTATAACTCCAAAATGTCTTGCCCAATTCCCCTCAAAACCCACCAGTATTCAAATTTGGACACATTGGATATGCCAAGTTTGGTACAGATCCATTGCTGTTTGGGTTCACAGTGCTCTCTGGATGTAGGTGAACTACAACTTCTATAAAACCCATTAAAGATCTCCAGTATTTTTTGTTGGCCCTGGGGCTTCTGTGTGCCAAGTTAGTTCTGGATCCATCGTTGGTGGAGTTCAGAGTGCTTGTAGACCGCAGGTGAACTATACATCCCAATATCCTCAACTCCTATAAATCATGGTGAATTCTCCCCAAACCTATCTAGTATGTTTAGTTCCTGATTAATTCCTCTGCCGTGTGCCATAGAAAGTAATAGGAAACGATTAAGGGTAAAGCAGGGGGTGGGGTCATGCAAATTTCACACCAATTGAGGGAGTAAGAAACACTGTGATGTGACATAAAATCTAGGATGGAATTGTCCCCATATGAAAGCCTTCACTTGTGTGGTAGGCAGTGTTGTGTTTGTGGGAGACATTGGCAGGGGTCTTGTACATGTTAATGGCGCTCACTATAACCTGCAATGTCATTGGACAGAGAGGTCCTATGGTGTCTCCTGAGTAGTGGGAGCTATAGCTGTTTGTGGAGGCAGGAGCTTGTCTGTGAAAGTGGACACCCAGCCACACACACATAGATATTTTCACTTTTATTATGCATAAAGATAGAATAGAGATAATGCAACTAATTTAAGATTTCTTGGTTTTGATATTATAATATGTACAAAAGCAATCAAGTGACTTACGCTCCATTTCTTGTCCAAGATATGAGCACCATCGATTTCTCATATCTTCAACAGCAACAATATCCCTTTCCTCCGTTTCATCCACCAACAACAAAGGCAGACATGGGACAATATGTTCATTCATAATTTCTAGACCCTTATTTATTTCATCGTCATCTCCAGATTCAAACTGTGCGGCAGCACACTCATTTAACTTCTTCATGCAATGTCAAGAGAAAATAAAATATTGTTAGTACTTACAGTGTCCACACTGAACCCATTTCCCAAATGGATTCTAAACGTGTAACCTGTGAACAAATTCCTGTGAAATAGGGTCACTTTCATAATCATGTGATTGCTTATTCCCTGTCAGTTTAATACACCAAAATAAGGTGGAGAGATCAAAGAAGAGGATAAACCTTGTATAGCTGGAAAGAAAATCTTAGTAAATGTACCCAATGATAATAAACAATACCTACCATATTCCTCTTTGACTCAGCTATTAAAGATTAAAGTGTCTTGCCTTTAGTATTTGCCCACTCTGCCTGAAGGAAAACTAGCTTGGATGAAATTGCACATGGATAGAAATGTCTCAAAAGCAAGCTAAAAATACTCATTCAGTACACCTTCATTCAGAAAAATCTATTATTTCAAGTAATCATGCTACACTGAATCTCAGTCTTCTCACATAACCTTCATTGAACTCTTACATTTTAGGAATCTATTTCTTACCATGTTTGTCTTTTGCTAATAATATTTTTAAATACTCAGTTTCTTACAGCAGGAATTTTTGTTGTTTTGGTTAGAATATATAGCTTAGGGCTGCTCACCATTATAATTGAAACCCAAATGTATCCTACGCTGTTTATTTACAAAGAGCACAAGTAACTCCTCTGTATGAAATAAGTAACACAGGATGCATACTCAAAATGTGCTGAAGTACAATGCATAAAAATGAGCAGAAGTGTTTAAGAGACCTTAGATTAAAATGTTAAAATAATTAGTGTGATGCTACTATATAGCTATGTTTCCTCTTTACTTCAGATTCCAGCTGGTAAGGAGAATTTGACTAAAATAGCAAACCATGAAGTTTCCCAGTTTATGCTGCTCTACCAGTTGATAGTGTACGCCAATATGCTTGCCTCTTCTCGATAAGCCAAAATTTCGAAGAATATTGGTTTGTTATATGCAAACCTATTCAATAATTATGTAGGAATGTGTGTGTATAAACATATGTATGTGTGCACACACACCCAAACACCCCAGTCGTATTATGATCATTGAGTTAGATTGCATGTAACAAACCAATATTCCTCAAAACTTTGGCTTACTGGGATGGGAAAGCATATTAGCATATGTATGCATGTAACTATTTATTTATTCATCCATCCAATTAATAAATTATCATGTAACTTGGAAACAGTTATATTGCACACTATACAAACCATGGCAAATAAATGGTTACAGAGTTAGAAAGGTGACATTTCCATTCCACTTACTAGTAAGCACTCCCTTCTGTAATGGGATATCAGTTCTTCATCATGCCCTCTATACAAGCCTCTTGATGACAGTTCTTTGTTTTTATGATAAGCAAAGATGAGGTACAGCAAGGCTTCTTGAAAACTAGCACACAAACAAAAATGCAAAATATTTTTGCAGAACATTAGAATGTAGAATAGTTATCATTGATGTCTTATGGTCTAACCTTAAAACCATATGGCATACTGACCGTCTCAATGTGTACATCTTTACCCCACACATTTATACCGTCAGTCTTAAATATTTTCAGGAAACACCCCAATCCTATGCACAATGGAATCATAATTCCTGTCTTCTTGTGGAACTATCTCCAAGAAGAATATTCCTAAATATTGCTGTTAAAGATTTGCCATAACTGTGAGAATAGCCAACATTTTACAAGGGAGAATGGGGTGACACACAGAAGAACGGGAGCTATAGCTACCAGCACACTTTAAGTTAGTTCAGTGCTGAATTTCATGTTTTGTGTGCAGTTCTGGCTTTGACTGCAGATTGTTTTTCATATTCTTAGGAATGTGAGGCCTGGGACTTGAACAGCAGGTGACCAAGAAAATGAGACCTTTACCCAGTGGTTCCCAACCTTTCTTTGACCGGGGCCCACTCTCCAACACTAGTATCAAAAGGATTATGAATCAATTTTTGTTCAACTTTAGATTTGGTTTGGTTATTTGGGGTGCTGATTCAGAAAATTGCATTGGATAGACCACATCAGCTCTAGTTTCTGATACAGAACATATGTCATCCAGTTATCACCACCTGCTCGTCCACAGAAAACCATATATAATAAGCCTAAAAGAGGGTTTTGTGAGACCAGTAGCTCACATTGCAACAGTGTAGTAACAGTGAGGCCGTGGACCATATTTTAGATCTTGTAGACTGCTGGTGGTCTGTGGATCATAGGCTGGGAACCACTGCCCTAAAATATCTATATTCTGATTAACCACTTTCATAAATGTTCACATTTAATAAACTGACTGTAGAGTTACCCACTTGGCCTAAAAAATCGAAGTGACTCTCCCTTGATAAACAGGTTTACAGACCGACCGACCCACACACACACACTCTACATATATGGCTATGCACAGAGTAAATTTTGGATAATATTTATTTTCAAGCTTTAATGAAACAATTTTGGATTCCCTTACTTTTTCTTTTGAAAGAGTTCCAATCCCAGCATGAGATATACCGTTGTCTCTCTGAAATTTTTGTACTCTTGGTGCCACCACTGCATATAAAAATTTAAAAAAGATTATTTGAAATTTTATAAGCTTCAAACTTTACTCCTTACTACTGCTGTTTGCAATATTTTTTGAGAATGCCTCCTTTAGCTGGACACAGTGATGGAAAAATCTTTTAACTCTTTTATTTACCACTTTCTTAAGTATAACACACTGCTTGCAAGAGAAAAAGTTAACTGCTAGAGATTCAGATAAACATTCACTACACCTGACAAGAAGATAAATATTTGCTCTTAGGGGCTCACCTTCACTGAAGGATTTAAAAACATTATTTTGGTTTGCAATATATACGAGAAAGTATTTCAAATATAATACGTACCTCATAATCCTCCATGTTGACTTCACCTGGTTTTATCATTCCAATTTTGGCTTGAGCCACTTTCATTATGTTGCGACACCTTAAGAAACAATAAGGAGAAAGACATTCAATAATGAAATATTACCCTCCATAACCATATTCTTGCATGTAGCACCTGTTCCAAACAAACAAAACTCATTCTTGTGAAATATTTTCTTTTAAAAAACACAACTAAAACACAAGCCTTGTAGGCTTTATACAGGAAGGGCAGGGAATTTAGGAGCATGAGGGAAACAGCTGTTGAAATAAAACTGGCGTGACCCTTTGTTCTATGGCTTTATGGGGGGGTGGGGAATGAACTTTGAATCTAGTGCTTTCCCAGGTTAGAAATATCTTTGTTGGTCCAGTAGCAAGTGATTGCCCTGTTAGTAATTGCACATCTCAAAATTAAGGCTCAGTAGCCATCTTTAAATTCAGGTCTTCGCAACCAATCACATACACTGGCTCAAAATAATACCATAATGTAGATAGTGTTTAGGTGCCATTCTTACATTGCAGTGGGAATGGAGTTGGAATGCTGTATTTCCTGTTCAAAAAGGCTAAGAGCACTTATTTTTAAAATATGCGGTCTGCAATATTTCAACCCTATGCAAACTGACATGCTTGACAGAAATGTATGGCGCAGACAGCCATCCATGCCTTGTCCCCAAATAAAGTATGCATACACATTCTCAGGTTGCATCAGATTTTTAGCTGTATATACTTCCTCCTCCAATCTGTTCGAGTTTACTCCATTTCTTGCACTACTACTACCTGTTTCTATTTTGCTTGTCTTATATACTCTTATTTCTTTAGCTTTTATTTCAAAGACCAACTTCCAGTTCTGCTTATTGTAAAGACTCAATAGCTTTAGAGCAGATTTTAGAAGCTATGTTCCTATTTAATGACAGAAACTTAACTTCTGATGAAATGTTTATCATTTCATATGAGTTTTTCCTCCCACCTCTTTTTGCTTGTAGTTAAAGGAAGTGCCACCAGGAGGAGCTATACAAACAAATTTCTATTCACAAACATTCCAAGGCAAATAAATAACATGAATATAAATCTGCACATCTGGACATTGTTTTTTCCTCGTTCAAGCCATAGAATAATTGTAGTTAAAAGGGTAGAATTAGAGGAAGACACAAAGTGGAGTGATCAATTTATGCCAACAATGTACAAAGAAAAAACAAAATTTCTAAACAACCTGCTTAGAAAATGATTTTTTTCAAAGTATATTTCATAATTACCTTTCATCAAAACTTAAATTAGGATCTGCAAACTGCTCCAACAGTGTTCTCTCAATTATTTTCTTTGGGGCTTGATTTTGAATGAAGTACACAATTGCATGATGCAAGCGGTAATCACACTCTGGTGGCGTGTCTTCTTGAGCCAATTTGAGTAACCGTGCATATTCTGATTTTATTGCCTAAACACAAAATAATTAACATGCAGTCATTAAATTTGTGACGCTTCAATTTTTACAGTGAGTGTTTCAGCATTAAAAGTTTATAGGCTTTGTTCTATTGCTATAACTGAAAACAAACTTTTTTTAAAAAAAAACTTGGACAACCATTTGAATTCTAGAAATGTGTATTTACTACCAACATTTCACTCTATTACTCAACACTTTTGAACTGCTATGGAAACATAGGATACATAGCCTTGCATTTAGTAGGGGAAAATGAAGCTAAATAAAATGAAGCTGAAAAATTCGTTTCCATCGTACCCAGTTTCTAAGGAAAAGGAGACAATGATTTTAAATTGTAAACTAACAAGACGTAATTATTAGATCAATTAATTATCTAAACTTACATATAGTGCATATGGCTAACCATTTAAAAAGTGAATAATATACTAATTTATAGCTGGATTTACAGAGAATGTAACAAAACACTTCATTTTCAGTAGTCATTTGAAAAATTGAAAAACAAACAACACTGTGTGAGATGAAAGCATACAAGACCAAATTAGCATTTTTTTAAAAGAAAAATATACAGGTTGAGCATCCTTTCCTTGGATTTTAAGATCTTCCAAAATCTGAAATTGTCTACATGGATAGCTAATATAGTAATAGTTTGAAGTACGCAAACATACACAAAATTATTACTAATATTGTATAAAATTACCTCCGCTCTATTTGCACTATATATGAAGCCTAAAAGAAATTTGCATCAGACCGATCTCCAATATACACTTCTGGTCCTTAGCATTTCAGATAAGGGATACTCAACTTGTATTTCAAAGCTTGGTTTGAAAGATACACAAAACATATTCCTTATGAATTGCAACAAGACAGCACCATATGGTGCCAAAGTCTGCTATTTACATATGTTTTTGGATAATATCGTTTCTTCATCTTACTACTCAGGAGCTCCAATGTTTCCCACCTCAAGTAATGTAAGTTAAACATGTATTATTACAGTAGAAATGTGCATAATTGAAATGAGAGAGACTTACTTAGCAAACCAATAATATGAAATAGCACATGCAACTTTATTCCCTCCACCAGCTAAGTGACATTTGCATTATGTGTGTCAGTTTTCCAAGATCCCATTTATCATTGGAAGTTATCTGAAAAAGGGAATCTAAGTAGGATTGGCAATATCTTACTGAAAAGAAAGATAAGTGGCAGGAACCCTGCAGTACCTTGGAAAGAACAACTGTATTAATAATATCATGACTTGGCAAGGAGAGATATTTTATTTATTTATTTATTCAGTTTTTTATGCCGTCCTTCCCCGAGGGACCAGGACGGCTCACAGAGAATATAAAAAACACACTTTAAAACAACATAAAATTTTAAACTCTTAAACTAAAAACTATAAAACTCTTTATAGCTAATTGACCAATAATATGAGTAATAATTAATAATAATACTATTATTAACAATATGAGGAATTAGTAAGTCTTCTGACTGCACTGATTGCTCCTCTAGTCCTCCCTTTTACAAAGAGAGAAGCAGGCAAACTGTTAAGACTTCTGGGTAATTATGATTCTCCATGGTATTTGATCAGAGAATTATATGGTTAATTGTATGGTTAACAGCTTCACAACCATTTACAACAGTGATTCTCAACCTGTGGGTCCCCAGGTGTTTTGGCCTTCAGCTCCCAAAAATCCCAGCCAGTTTACCAGGTGTTAGGATTTCTGGGAGTTGAAGGCCAAAATATCTGGGTACCACAGGTTGAGCACCACTGATTTACACCAATATAAAGAATGACATAAAATAAAGCATTATAGCCAATGTTCCCAATTATTTATCATTAATAAGATTATTGTTTGCTTGTCTCAAAAAAGTAATGTCCACATTTACATAAATGATTCATATATGTCTATTAACAATGCTTCCACCTCCTAAATTACTCAAATTAACATTGTCTTTGGATGAAATATTTGCAAGTCTGTAATGCTGAACACATTCTACCTAATACATTTTTGGTTAAATCTTACTCTGTATTATATGCCTATAGGATAAAAGCTGGCTTTTTAAACACAATGACACTTCTGTTACTTAGACAAGACAGTTTATCATTAGAGATTATTAAGTTTTTAATTACTGGTGTCAGGGGAGAAAGGGTACAAATCAACAATCAATTACACATACTGAAAAATGAAAAAAATATATCACAACCTGGCCCTAAGAAGCAAAGTTTGGATCTCCACTGAAAGTTTTGTATGTATGTGTAGCATGGTATTGTCTAGAAAAATAAATATGGGGAAGGGAGAGTACTACAAGTGCTGGAGCTTAGATTGTGGTATGTCTTCTTCAAAAAAGAGAAAGTATAGAAAGGATAAAAAAGACAAAACATGGCTTACTGTCCAATGTAGGTATGAGTAGCACAACCTCTAGACCAGTGGTTCTCAACCTGTGGGTCCCCAGATGTTTTGGCCTTCAACTCCCAGAAATTTTAACAGCTGGGATTTCTGGGAGTTACAGGCCAAAACACCTGGGGACCTACAGTTTGAGAACCACTGCTCCAGACTTAACAGTATATACTCGAGTATAAGCCAACCCGAATATAAGCCGAGGCACCTAATTTTACAACAAAAAACCTGGGAAACGTATTGACTCGAGTATAAGCCGAGGGTGTGAAATGCAGCAGCTACTGCTAAATTTCAAAATAAAACTAGATATCAATAAAATTACATTCATTGGGGTATCCGCAGGTTAAATGTTTTTGAATATTTACATAAAACTGTAATTTAAGACTGTCCAACTCTGATTAAACCATTATTCTAACCTTCTTCAATGTATGTGTTTACGTATCCTTCTAATAATAATAATAATAATAGAGTAAAATAGTAAATGTAATAATATAGTAAAATAATGCAAATGTGATAATAGAGTAAAATAATACATGTAACAACAATAATATAGTAAAATGATAAATGTAATAATCACAATAATAGAGAAAAATAATAAATGTAATATTAATAGAGTAAAATAATGTAAATGTAATAATAGTAGTAAAATAATAAATTATCCCCTCGTGTATATGCTGAGGGGAGCTTTTTCAGCCTAAAAAGAGGCTGAAAAACGTTACTTATACTCGAGTATATACGGTAATTGTTTCAAAATTCAACAGTGAAAGTTAGCTATGTAACCATCTGAGATCTACTACTACTAGGCTAGTAGACAAGTGTGTTAATTAGGCAGTCTTGATCACATTTCTTTAATTCTGTAAACACTTGATCACACTTCTGTAATTCAAATAAAATTGTTAATATTGGCTCCATAAATACGGACACTGATTTGCTTAATTTTTCTTATCTTTGTGTGAGAACACACAAGAACTGGTTACATTTACAACAGTGTCTAAAAATACTAGAAGCTGCTAATATGCTTATATTTCCAGGAAAAAACAAATCAAAGCATTTAATTGTTTGTTAAAAGGAAAACTGCAAGAACAGTCATGGTTTTTTTTAATTAATGTACAAAAACAATCAGAGGGAAAAATTGAAAATTGTGGTTGTACCTGAAAGAACCCTGCTTCGGGCCCACATTTGTCATACACATTCGTGGCTTTACCTATAGCCATGATAACACCTTGCATGTTCGGGGTCAGCATGACCTGTCACAGGAGATTTAATATATAGATAGATAGACATTTTGAACGATGAGAAATGTAAATTCAAGTCACTGTGTGCTTTTATACTATGTTCATGCCATATACACCTGCATGCATATACTGCAGTGGCAAGCAGTACAGCATATCAGTGGACTTGAAATCATTGCATTCCTACACATCTCCAGCACAGTAATTATGTAACTTAAGATTTCTGCTAAAATTATAACAGGAAAATAATAGCATTTAAGAGGAGATAGCTTTGCACACATGCAAAACTTGAAGATGAGCTGTTAGCAAGCTGAATTAGTTTGTCACACTTGTAAGAATTCCTCCCTTTCTAAACAAGGAATAAACTGCTCGTAGAATGGACTTAATATCAGAACACATACAATTGCAGATATTTTGTATGTATTTAATGTGACTCACTGTATTATCACACTGTCAATGTGTTTTGCTCTAATCTTATTAAAACGTTCTGCCTGAAACAGAGCACTGAACAGCTTCCGAGGTAAGCGACTGAACATTGTCTCAACTTGTTTATAAAAAGATTTAATAAAGACATAAAAAGAAACAGAATTAGGTCTTCCAAACGCTCAAATCCAACAATGGGAAGCAACAAATGTCTAGGATGTTCAGAATTAGACTGCAAACGCAACAATCATTTTCAACTTCTTACAGTATGCTAGATATTGAGCGTGTGGCTATTGCCTGGCAAGAGCATTCATCGGAATCCTATTAGCTAAAGCTATGCTATCAGCTCAACCAGTGTGTTCCCATAGACCTTAAACTACAACCATGGGGGTGGGGGTATTACGGCTAAAGAGCCTCCTTATACTGATAGATATATTGTCCATCAATAATTCTCATCTCATTTGAGAATGGAACCACATGGTAGTTCTTAACTCCCATGGTCAACTGGAGGTGAAATGATACCTACATATTACTGTCTATCTTTACTAAATGCAGGTGTGCACCTTCTGTCCCCACTTTAAACACCCAGGATTTTCTTTCACAAATCAGTCAAAGGTGTTTGAGGTAGATAACCTGTCCGTTAGCCTACTTCCTTTGCAGAATATTTGTACATAGTTTATCAACTTCTTTAGCTGTTAGTAGGCACTGAGGAGAAGTATAGCATGAGTATAATGAAAACTAATTTCCCCTAAAAAGTCTTGACAATAGAATTAGCACCTGGGAAAACAGCACTGGATTTGGCTTGAATCATAAATTCCATTTTGTGCATGTAATAATACACAATGGAGTGGTACTGAAATGGATTGTCTTTTGGTATGCACTTTTCTAGAGAAAAATAAACAGTTTGCAAATTACTGCGGGAGTCAGAATTTAAAATTATACTTCAAAATCATTGTACTCCAATCTGAATTTATTTTGGCACAGGAATAAATGTCTTTCTGTACCAATTTCCTAATGTTATTGAATACCTTTCAATGCCACTTAGGCTTTTGGGCAAATCTGTTTTGCATTCTCTTGTTTTATTTCCTAAAGCCTCCTAGTAAGGTAATGGGGAACTTCAGTTGGCTCTTCACAGTCTAATACGTATATCCAATGGCTTTTGCATTATATTATGTTTTTGAAAAACGCTACTAATAAAATCTACCAAATTAATTAAAAAGGCATATGCTGGTCAATAAGGGGTGGGGTTCACTAATAGCGAACCCCTGGCCCAGCTGGCTGTTAATCCCCATCATCCTTGACCACTAGCCTTGCTGGCTGAAAGAGAGAAGAACCGAAGCCCAATAACATCCAATGGAACAACATACAACTCATTTCTACCTCATTAGAATAAGATTGTGTGCCCATTTATATTCTTAATCATATGTTTCCAGATACGGCAATCTGAAGATTTCAAATACTCGCCCGCCATTCATACATATTGGATTGGTCCTGATAAAAGTCCTCTCAGTGTTGGGTCTATATTTGTCTAAGAGTTGAAGTAGAGAAAATAGTAAATTCAATTCAAACTATCACTTTAAACATGTGCATTGGGCCTCAGAAACAGAATTATGAAATCTTATCAAAAATGATGTGCCAAGGGTCTTTTTTCCCTATCTGTGGGTGATTTCAGTTCACTTTAGTTCCACACCATGCATATGCCACTGGAAAAGATAAGCAACAATGATCAATTCATCATTTTGTGAATTGCTGTAAGTCAGTACAGACTGAAGTAAGCGTTTAGAAAGACAGAGGATAGTTAACTGTCACCATGTGCAAGCATGCCAAAGATGTCTTATCAGGCAGTGCATGAATGGTACAGAAATCTGTGACTACGGTGGTACCTCATCATCATAACCTCCCTGCTCTGATTGAATCACATAAGTCCCTACATCAGGAATCGCCACTTCTACAACTTTCTGGTTAGGAGCAGTTGGAACTTGGGTGCTATCAGATTTCTGTAGGGGGAAAAAGATCAGGTAAGGGAAAACATGAAAGAAAAAAAGGATGGCAAACTTATCCAACTAACAGGATAAATTACTTTGATTATCGATCTTACTCTTTATATTCTACTTATTTTAAAAATGATAGCAAATAGTTTAAAATTAAAAATGAAGGCACACTCAAAATAGTGATCCACATACAGATAGGAGCACAATGTCCAATCTTTACTAGAAAACATAGAGTTAATAACAGTTATCAATGGCCATGGATAACTGATGGCCATGGAGCCTGATGGGTCCCATCACACCCATTACAAGTACTTTCGGGACAGCTCTGTGGCTGAACTAGGAAAAAAAAATCCTGTTGCAGTGGAAAAAAAGGCTGCCAGTGCACAATGGGAGGCTTCCAGTCTTTCCATATAGAAAAACAGGTTGAGGCAGCTTATTGAGGCTTTTTCCCTGTATGATGGGGAGGCAATAGCAGCGAGTAGAGAGAGATAGAAGGAAGTCCCGTGTACCAGGAGTGTGTGGTGGCAGCTCACCATTGCTTCTAGCACACAGGGCGTCTTCCTGTCCGATCTCCTCACTACAGCCATTCCAAAGAGAGAAAATCCCACTCTCTCAACTGCCATTACCTCCCAATCCTCTTCCTTCAAAACAGGATGAGAGGCAAGGGGTGGTCCCATGGCGGGGGGGGGGCAGTTTCCCTTTGCACGGGGGCCCTGGGGCCATAGATGAGAGGACCATCTATCTGCCATATTCCTCTCCAGGAAGACCGGGGATGGCAGCTGAGCCCACATGCGGTCTCTGTGAACTTTGGAGAGGTGCTCTTCTTGTGCTGGCCATAGTTGCTGGGAAACGCTGAGTGGAGACTTGGCGGGCCTCTCTTCCTCCAGGGAATTGTGTGTGAAGTAGAGATGGAGGGGCTTTGGCAAGCTGATGCTGTGGGAAAGCAGGAGACACAGGAGGGCCAGCACTACGGAGGTAGGAAGAAAGGAGCCCCGGCATGTGTGTGTGTGATGAGAGGGACCTCTCTCACTGGGGGTGAGGGGCCACCATCTGCACAGGGCTCTGGGAACCAGGCATAGCCAGGTACCTTTCCTGGCTCTTCTCTCCCCCCCCCCCCCTCCCAGCGTGATGAGGGAAAGCCAGGATGGACCAGGGCGTGTGGTGACAGGCCCACATGCCCCCTTGGGCGGGTGCTGCTTAAACGAAGCAAAACTGGCTGGTTCCAGTGGCATACGTGTTAAGGTCCTAAAATCTAGGTTTTGAGCACAGCTGGGATTCCTGTGGCCATGTTGAATTCCAATCACCATCAGTCCTAACTAGTTTAGTGAATGGGGAACCAGGTGGAAATATCAATTCATCAATACATGGAGGTCCAATGGCTTCTAAATTATCATATCAAAGAATCCCATTCTGCCAAAGCAGAAAAAGAGAAGGAATTATATCATTTTATATCTATCCCATTGCTGCTGTTGTTTACCTTCAAGTTGTTTCTGATTTACGGCAACACTAAAGTGAACCTATCATAGGGTTCTCAGAGCAGGCTTTATTCAGAGGAGAATTTGCCTTTTCCTTTCTCTGAGATTGAGAGTGTGGTTTACATAGCTGTAGTCTGATTCTCAAACTACCACACACATTGGCTTACACCCTGAAAAATTTGTTCTAAAGGACTAAAGGCTCTTTCTAGAGTGAACTACAGATAGAGAAAAGGTAGTGTTTCTCAATTTTATAAAAGCCTCTCAGATAATAACATTGAAGATCTCAGAAGTTTTCAGTTATGGTGGGGTGTAAATAGTTTAATAAACAAAAATACCAAGAGAAACAAATTGTAAAAAAAATATTGTGTTCATTTACATAGTTGGGAATATATTACAGGCCACATAGCAAGCTAATATTGTGAAGAATTGCAAAGTAGCTTTTTATTATTTAGACAATGCGAATATACTGCAATGAACTTAATCCCCATTTCTGATTTCACTTAGATACCCTGGTAAATTCAACTTGAACAGGCTTGAATAGGTAGGGAACATGGCAAGTAATGACTAACTAAAAGCAGGAACAAAAGCTCTATCTCGGCCTGTTCCTAGAAATGTTGGCCCCTGGAAACACATGCCTTGGCTATATCTGACTTATATCTTCAACATGATCTACATAAAGCTGCTTTTGAAGAATATTTGAACTCTTCAACCGGTACAAAGAGCTGCAACCAGATTGTTAAGTGGGATTGCTTACAGAGACTATACTCCTCAATTGCTGCAATAGCTCCCTTCTCTGCTGGTTTGTTTTGGAGCTCAATTCAAGGGGGCAGTTTTAATCTACAAACCCTATCAGGTAGTGATTCTGCATTACAATACTGTGATTGTTTTTTATTCAGATTACTGATCTCACATGAGTATCCCTCCATGTTTAATTTGAATATGGTTTTCCATGTAGAGATCTTGATAACCCTCTGGAACACTCTGCCGGAGGAGATACGGGCTATCCGTGATCTACTGCCATTCCGTAGAGCCGTCAAGACCTGGTTGTTCAGACAGGCATTCGGCCCATAACCAATGCCGTCTAGTACCATTGCCATCCGCCGTTACCCTACTCCTGCTGTATGTTGCAGTGTGGGATTGGGATTTAATTGGGATTTTAATTGGGGTTTCATTGGTTTTACTGTGCTTCATGTTGTCGCTATGTTTTATTGCTTTTAACTTTGTAAACCGCTCTGGGCTCCAGAGAGAGCGGTATATCAAGTGGAACTAATAAATAAATAAATAAATAAATAAATAAATAAATAAATAAGCCATTGTTAACTGAAAACAGAAGCAGCATCTTCCAAACAAAAATGAAAGGAAATAGAGAAGCCGGCAGCTCACACAGCATATTGCTTTCAATCAGGCATGAGAGTTCGAGTTCCTGCCAACCAAAATCAAAAGTAACATTCTGGGAAACATTTCCAGGTGATGGGGCTGTATATGTACATTGGGAAAGAGATTATTTTCTGTTGTTAAATTCTGTTTTGAATTTTATATAATGATCTCAGGACTTTTGAATCAAAAGGGCTTCCTTTTCCTAATTCCCACCCCTGCTCTAAATTACAGTTAAGTGTAACTCAATGTGTTTAGATGACACAGTAAATGTGTTTAGATGACATCCATATTTTTCATGACTTACCACATTCATAACTGCTTCAGGATTTTTATCTTCTTGTTCAGAAAATGCTTTTGTGATAGCGCGTATAGAATCTTCTTTCTGCTGCTTTGAAAGATCAGTTCTTGAGGGTTGCTCCAAGTATTCTGGCTCTTCTCCTTGAATGGTGGGAAAGGGTAGACAGTAAACATTCTATATTCTTAAAGATGAAAGAACTACCGTATGTTTATAAGGACACAGACCAATGAGTCTACTGTTAAAACATTAAGCGCAGTAGGGATCAAACTAGTTCAAACAATTCCCATGAACTTGTTCTACAAGTTCCTGAAACATGTTCCCATTCAAATGGTAGAGTGGGAATTGCTAAGTGAAAACAACAAACAAAACTTTGGCTTCACACACTGAAGTACTGGCATTTGAATTTGTTTCATTATACTACTAAAATAAGAACATTAGCATGCAAAGGTATTTTACCAGAGGCAGCATTTGTTCATCTTTACAATCATACAGCGTAAGAGTCAATGAATATGCAAGGTAAGTTAAACCAGGGATTCTTCTTAAAACTTTTCTACTTGGGACTCCTTTTGGCCCCAGAAATTTTTACATAACTCTGGGTATATAGGTATTTAATCTGTATACCTTTATAAAGCGGAATGTTTGTATGTGTGCAGAGGGCGGGAGGGCGGATATGTGGCAGCCACTTTCACAGGCCACAGCAACCAGCGCGGGTGATGGACCTGCACCAAACTTGGTACACATAACCCCCCTAACCCCCTTTACGTCCTGGTGCGGTTCGGGGGACATGACCCACGGATTATGGGATTTGTAGTACTTTCAAACACTTTGGTTCCCACAGACCACTGAGGCCATCAAAAAGGACCAATACAGACCACACTTAGCACACACAGCCCCCAAGACCCACTCTACGTCCTGGTGCAGATCGGAGGAGGGTGGACCATGGATGATGGGACTTGAAGTACCTCTACTCACTTCCCAAGTCCGCTGCTACCCTCATCCAATTACTGATTGAGATCATACTTGGCACACATAACCCCCATGAATGCCTTCACGTCCTGGTCAGGTTCCGGGGAGTACTCACAATGCATGATGGGATTTGTTCCCACAGACAACTGCGGCCCCCAACAAACACCGAGAAATACCACACTTGGCACACAGAGCCCCAGTGACCCAGTCTACATACTACTGAAGTTTGGGGGGGGGGTGGAACATGGATGATGGGACTTGCAGTACCTTCCCTCACTTTCCAAGCCTGCTACAAACCTAATCCAATGACTGATCAACACCAAACCTGGCACACAGAGCCCTCATGACCCACTCTATATCCTGGTGCAGTTTTGTGTGAGACGGACCACGGATGATGGGACTTGAAGTACCTTCACTCACTTCCTAAAAATAATGCAACCCTCATCCATTCACCAATACAGACAAAACTTAGCACACAGAGCCCCCATGACCCAATCTACATCCTACTACACTTTGGGGGAGGGTGGACCAGAGATGATGGGACTTCCACTACCTTTAGTAATTTCATGATACCACTGCAACTCCCAATAATGATGGATCAAGACCAAACTTGGCACACAGAGCCCCCATGACCCACTCTACATCCTGCTGCACTTCTCAAATGACCCGGGCACCGCCGGGTCCCCAAGCTAGTATAGGTATAAAATTAAACATTTGTAAGCCTTGTTAAACTGGTTGATTTCCCCTTTTATGATGTACAGCTGAAGCATCTTCTAGAGCAGGGGTGCTCACACTTTTTCAGCATGCGAGCTACTTATAAAAACAACCAAGTCGAAATGATTTACCTACCCAATACTCAGAGAGCCATAAAAGCAAAATATTTGGAAATTTATTTCCGTGAGAGCCATATAATATATTTTAAGACTGAATTCAACTAAATGTGAGTATAATAAGCCCCTGAATTTATTCATAATACTAATGATGATGATATTCATTCAGCCTCTGCTGCTACTACTACTATTAATAATAATAATAATAATAGTAACAACAAGTTCCTAGAGTAGAAGAAGACCTCCAAGGGCCATCCAGTCCAACCTCCTTCTGCCATAAGGGAAAGACAATTAAATAATAATAATAATAACAATGGGTTCCTATAATAGGAGACCTCCAAGGGCCATCCAGTTCAACCTCCTTCTGCACCTGGGCGGCGTCAGGAGCCTGCGGGGCGGGACTGAGCCTTCCTCCCGCCCTGCCTACGATCTACCAGGACGCCCTACATGATCTACCAGTAGATCGCAATCTACCTAATGAGCACCCCTGTTCTAGAGAGCAGACTGTAAAAATGTAGATGTCTAAAACAAGTTGTGCAGATGTCTAAAACAGCCACTAGGTGAACTTCAGAAAAATATTGGGACCTCAACACTGAGCCATTTTTGGGGGTCAGCACCCACAGTTTAAGAGGCAGTGGGTGAAACCATATACAAAGAGTCGGGTACAAGCCACAGTCTCTGGTTTGAATATAATCAGAAATAAGTTGTGAATAGAGGGTCTGTAAGATGTTTACACTGTCTCACTAAGAGGGGCAGTCAAGCAGGAGCAACACTGCTTTATTGTGGATACGAGTACATTTTATTCATTTCCAACAAAACATAACTCTTTAGAACCCTGGCTTATTGTGACATCTGACCCAGACCAATATTTCTGATGATACCTAACTGCAAATATATGGTCTAAAATATAAATGTAGAAACCCCCCCCCCATTTGCAGTATAATTAGTGCTCAATCAAATTAAAAATTATTTCTTGTTTTGCATTTTATTTGCATATTTACATGCCATAATGGAAGCATAAGCAGCTACTGGGGAGAGATTGTAATTATGCTAAAGTACCATCACAGTAATCTTGCATTGGGCATTCATTTCCGAATGCTCTCGGTGCTCTGATTTTACGAAATAATAGGTTGGAGTATTGATGAAGTATTGAAGAGGAAGATAAAAGGGATGAATCGGTTATTTTCCTTACTAACCTCGAGCAGTGAAAGGCACAGGCACCCTGGCTGTTTGGGATATTAATGCTTTTTCTTCTTGTGCTTTCAGTGCAATCTGGGCATCCCATTCTTCTAACTCTTTTTCAAAATGCTTATTGTCTTCTCTGACATAATCTCTTAAATCAGGAGGCAACGTATCGATTCCAACAACCATTTGACCTGTTTCCTTGTTGAATTCTTCTGTAACAACATGCAACATATATGTTCCATCTATTAAAGAACATGAAAAGCAACATGCACACATTTTTATAAAATGTTTTAAACCCAGATGTCTAAATCAGTTACACATAGGGCATAGCTTTGGGAATATAATGACATAAAAATTTAGCTTGTTTTATAAATTAATGTATACATTAATAATATACATTGTTATAATGAACCCAAAATAAGCAAGGCTCCTCTACCTCAATTATTTATTTTCTATTTTTCAAGTTTATTATGTGGGGATGTGGTCCATAAAATTAGCTGTCCTCCCAATTTCTTGCCCACTACCAACAACCCTTTAGTCATTTATTTTAAATAGATACACGTTCATACTCAAGAAGCCTAAGATGTAGCAAAATATTTGTACAAAATGTGCCAAAATTACAAAGTAGCAGTACTCTGGCCTTTTTGATGTCAGGAAGAGATTAGGGGTTACAGAGTCTATCATATAGGTCTTTATCACATGAAACAAAGCAATTCAAATTCAATCTCTGTATTTTACATATTATTTACCTTGTATCAAAAATGGTTCCTTATCATTGATATACATTAAACAGTAAGCACTTGCATTCCGGTAACCACCAAAAGAGTCCCGTTCAAGCTCTTCCCAGGTAGACTTGGTCACAGATATATCATTGTATTTCATCCACCTCCTTTGGTAGCTGTCATAAATATATGCCCAATAATGTCCTGCATTCGCTTGGCCTTCATGAACTAATACAGCATGTAACCGATAAGGAACCTAAGTAACATATTATCAAGAGATAATACTTAGCAATTTTGGTCATAATTAACAAAAGGAAAATAGGAAAAATGAAAGAGGAAGCAGGTCTATTAGCTTAAAAAGCAAGAATCACAGTAACAACTTCGTTATACTCTCATTCTATCTATTCTGTTCTATGCTCCAGTCAGCAAATGTTCCAGGAATTAGGATGTTAGAATACAAGAGCTATTAAGTAGTTAATTTGCTCCAGGTCAGTCAAAGAATGAAGGCAGAAGCAGGAGGGTGTTTGTCAGTTGTTTTAGGGTTTTTTCCCCTTCTTCTAATAGTCTAGACAAAAAAGGCAGCAAGTAGTAAAATGAGGTCCAAGGTCAGAAAAGCACCAACTTGGAAGAGTACTGTTAGTTGTCAAGGAAGAGGTTAGAATCATAGAGTTGGAAGAGACCTTGTGGGCCATCCAGTCCAACCCCTTGGCAAGAAGGAAAATCACGTTCAAATAGTTGAAAGTGCCAAAGCTGCCAGGGAGTAAATGTATGATTTATAACAGTATGTATGATAAGAGATGTATGATTTATAACATTTTATTTATTTATATTGTACATCATTTATATTACTTTATATAGGCATATTTGACACTTCTATATTCACACAACTATCTTATACAAGTTCTACTTAGAATTAATTCAAATTTCTGTTGGTTTAAGAACAGAGCAAATTACTCAGACAACCATAATTGTGAAGTTTCCTTATTTGTAGGTGCAAATGGCAAAGCAGATACATGGTAAGAAGATATGTTTTTCAAGTGAACATGAGCTGCATCTATATTACTATCATGTGCCTGTGTGCTTCATGAACTGTGCTGTGTTTTGGGGGAAAATTGGAAAAAGGAGGGATATAATTAAAGAATAGAAATAATAGTAAGTAGATTTTGTTGCTGTTTTCTGGGATTTAGGTTCTTTTTATTATACACAACATGTCCAAACTAGCTAAATGTAAGAGAAAAATTAAATTAAAGGAATAACAGTCTTGGAAAAGAATGAGATTATGACATTACCAATAATAATAATGTTCATTATGATGATAATAATAACAGCAATAACAATACTATAAAAATGAAATACTACATGATATAGTACATGGTCAACACATTTTCACCAGCAGAACCATTATCATGTAGTATATCTTGACGGCAGACCCAGTTTGCATCATTTGGTAGAAGGGTTGAATGGGATAAAAAAATTAACAAATACATAAAAATACATAACATTTGTTTGAATATAAAGTCTGGTTCCTTCTGAGGGAAATAAATGAACAATATTGTATAGGAAGGGGAATACTTGTGTAGATGTGTTCACATCTAGATCTAAAAACTTAATAAAGTTTAGATTAAGAATGTGGCAATGCATAGTGGTTGGCAGATTTCTAAGAATATTGCTTCATCTCACTTAAAATACATTGGTTATACTATCTATATGTATCTCGACTAACTCACTATAAAAATACAAAAGTTATATTTCTTAATAGAAATTATACTAACCTGCACCATTGATTTGTCAGAATACATTAGTTCAATTGTACGCTGTATTCTTGCTATGCTTTCTTGCAAATCTAATGTGAGAGAAAAATAAAGAGGGGTTTTTTTACGCAAAACATAAACACAATGACCACTGGTTAGTTTAGATATTGAAAAACAGGGATTATTTTTTTTACCCTGAATTTTAAAATATTTTCAATTAATTCCACTACCATTGTTAGCGCATCTTCTAACTGGCAATATAATTTTCACTAGTCTCTCCATGCACTTCCCTTAGGTTTATCTTCTTGTGCAGGGCAGCTATTTTTCTGTTTCCAAGGCTTTCCCTGTTTCGTAAAATCCCCTACACTTTCAAGCTTCTCAGATGCATACAGAATTAACGTTTTCTGTTGGTATTACTGCACAGTTATATAAACAGCAGTAACATTTGGATGTTTATATAATTCCTTCATGTACTCCAGATATTGGCAAATATGGCCTTCCACTTTTTTGTGATCATAAGCTCTGACCAGCATAGCCAATAGTGACAGATTACACGACCTTTAGTCTAAATCAGTGGTTCTCAATCTGTGGATCCCCAGGTGTTTTGGCCTATAACCCCCAGAAATCCCAGCCAGTTTACCAGCTGTTAGGATTTCTGGGGGTTATAGGCCAAAACACCTTGAGAACCACTGGACTAAATGCATTGAAGGGCAGTGCATAGTAGCCCACTTTGGTCTAATTTTACTTGAGCAGATAGGACACATTCCTGTTATGTTTTCAAACTGCCTGTACATTTACCGCACAGGAGGTGCCATTACAGTCAGTACAAAATATTTTTAATAGAAATTACAACCTGGTCTTTACAAGTTGGGTATAAGGCCAAAGGTTATGCCTGTAAGTTTCATCTGAGCCCTATAGTACAAGGCTGTGGTGTTTTTAACACCATACCAATTACTCTTGAAAGACCAGTGAGATTTCCCTGAGGGCTTCCTTGCTTTATTCTGGATTTCCCATCCAGAAGTTTGGATTAAAAAATATGTGCGCTAGCAATAAACACATCTGTGAATCCATAGCCCAATTTCCCAAATGATACCTCTAGTGTCGTTTTCTACTTCTGTCCTCCAACGATGCAAACAGCCCTCCAGCACTGAAAGCTCTTCTTCTGTTATGTGTCTTGGAGCTGGATGCATTGGCAGATCTGGAGGAATCCGAGACTGTGTGAAGGGCTTGTGTATTACTGATCGTTGTGCAGGTGATGTGCTTTGTATTTCTGTAGAAGGCCCCTGTTGTTCTGTTGTGCTACATTTATTAAAATTGTGAAGCATTCAGTGTAAATAGACCAACTCAAGATATCATTTCAAAAGACACTCCATATTGGTAAAAAATTAGGAAGATTCTTCATCCTTGAAACTACAAAACCTCTTCAACCCTCTCTTGACAGACATGATTAAATGTATCCAGACAGTCCATGGTAGGAGTAGGGAATAGGTGGGTAGGATCCAGCAAATATACTTATTTACGCGAGTATAATGTGCTATCCGAATGTAATGTGTACCTCAGTCTTGAAGCTACACATTTAAAAAAAATGGGTTTGCCCTTGAATGAATTGCCCTCAACAGCGCAGGCACAGCACACTAGGGAGATGGGCAGCATGATTGAGGCCATTTGGGAAGCCATGCACACGAGTCTCAACTGGCTTCATTAACAAGGCCTAGAAAATTGATTGTGAGTATTGGAGGGGAGTACTTTGAAGGCCTCATGAATGAGACCAGTTCGGAATCGCATGGGACTGAGCCTAGGGGGTGGGTGAGCGAGAGACTCAGAGGGCAGCTTAGGAGGCAAGATACATGGCTAAGTGGCAAGACGGACTGGGTCATCAGCCAAGTACTCCTTATCCTTCTTCTCATTCCACTGAGCTCTGAGGCTGCCGCCGCCACCATCACCAAGAACAGCTTCTTTGCACCCTCCCACCTCCATGTCCAATCTCCGAGTTTTGGCTTCCTTTGGCCTTTTCACAGGTGGGTTTATGTGCGCGACTTCGACGAGCCACCAAATCTAATGGGCACCTCAATTCTGGCACTGTAATTTAGCCAAAAAAGGTGAGCATTAGACTCAAGTAAATGTGGTATGTGCCAGTCATCTGAAATGCCATGGTCTGGTACTTCTCAGCCACAATGGGGCATGAACTGAATGTGGAGTTCAATTCAGTTTTTAGTCTTACAATTTAAAGGTCAATTTAGTGTTAATTGAAGCTCAAATGAAATGGCTGGGATACCTGAAAATCTATGCCTATACGATACTGCGTACATCCCTCTGGCCTTCTGGGACTTTACTATTTCAAAGCAGTATATAAGTTCCCATATATTATATATTATACAAATCCCTCATATTTCCTTAATGAAGTTTTTTTCAAGAACATTCAGTAATAATACTTTTGGGGACAAATTAACAATAAAGAAAATTTGAAACATAGTGAAATAGACATTAGTACAACAGAAACTTTTCTTGAAGAACAAGTCAAGGTATCTTAAATGAGATGGGGTGTAGTGGGCTATATTTTTTGGAATTGGTGAAAGTTTATCTCTTGTCTATCGAATACTATTTATATTATATAGTAATATTTATATCTGTGTCAGCTTTAAGGCCCGTATGTATCAGTTCACAGGTCTATTGTACTTTACCTTGAGTTTTCTACGTGAACAGAGTAGAAGCTGAATGAATTAGCTGGGGAGGGAGTTACTGCTGGGGAAAGGAAGTTACTAATAGCTGGGCAAACCACACATACATCCCACTTGATCATTTAGTAAGTTACCAATTTCCTGTATTTAAGCAAATCATAATCAAAATACTGAGTAGACATGAAGGCTTTTTACCTTGGCATTGTCTGTGTTGACAAAGCACCACTAGGAAGAGCACTAGTATTAAGATCCTCAATAGGAGACTTACACACTGGCTTACTTGATGCGAATTCCAGTGCATACTGTAAGACATCTACCAAAGGGAACCGTTTAGGACCAGAACCATAGCTTAAATACCTGTAAAAATAAATACTATTGTTACATGAGAAACACCTTCCAAACACATGCTTTCATTACATTTCATAAACTGTTTCTGAATTATTGTTCCAGGGAAAAAAATCTGTCTCATGAACTACAGTGGCAATGTTTGTGATAGAGAACACAAGGTAGATGGGTGATTTTCCACATAAATGTTTGAAACTGCAGCTCTCATACAGTCCTGGATGATTCTAACAACCACAAACATTTGTTGCATTTGACTTTGCCTAATTTTTGGGAACCAGAGAAAGTTAACATTGTACTGAATATAACTTATAAAAAGTACAAAAAGAGGCTTATATTTTATGGGTACCTCATTTTATCACAAAGAAACAAACAGCTCAGCAATATAGCAGGTGCTTTACATGTTAATACTTAATTCAAACCCTAGTATTTGTAGGTGGAGAAGGAGAAATCCCAACTGAAATGTGCTGGTAGTTAACGCAAGTACTTCTGAGCTAAACTGACACTGAATATTTCTAATTCTACAGAAAAGTCCTACTATTACACTCTCCTGTTTACTCTCAGAGTAACAAAAATTACTCAACAAAATTTTACTTTTTTGTATTTCTAATGGATTTAAAAACAAGAATAAAACCATTAGGAAAGAAACTTTCAAGGAAAGTTATATATTACTTACTCCATTTATTAAATGTTTTTAATTTACTTAATTGCTGTAAATTGTGTTTGATGCGCTGTTATGTGAACCACCCTGAGCCTTTTGGGAACTGTGGTATACAAATTGAAATAATAAATAAATAAATAATATACCGCTATTCTCAGTCCACTGGGTGACTCCTAGCAGTTTACAAAAGCAAAAATTCAATGATACATAATAAAACAATTAAAAACAATTAAAAACAGTGATATAAATATACATTCATCGCAAGATCAATAAAATATAATTCATTTACGTCTCTTGGTTAAAATTCATGATCCAGCATCATCGTCCAGTCAGTTCCATAGTCCATAGTTCCATAGCGACAACTTGTACATCTAAAATTCCACATTACTTATATATCAGATTAATGATGTATATTACCGTTCTAATCTCTGCTGTAATACTGTGAGGTATTCTTTTAGCCTCTTGATTTCATCCCGTTTTATTCGTGTTATTTCTCTGTTTTTGTGCATATATCTGTTAAAAGGAAAAGCAGTAAATGAATGATGTATTTTACCTATAACAACTTAAATTCTAAGTCAGTTCGACTTACCACATAATTACAGACCCTAACTTCTAACTAGGACTAATGACATATATTAGCTCAGCAATACTTTGATCGTCTACTCACTTAAACAAAAATAATTAAATTTGTTTCCATGAAAAACACAGATTGGATTTAAGTAAATTGAAAATTTTCTGATGATCCATCTAAATTTAAATTTATAAAGAGAAGATAAACAAAGATGAACTACATGAACTATTGTTTACTTCATGTTAAAATATGAATTATTGTCATTAAAGAACCAACAGCTTATTACAAAACAGTAGTATGGATACAGAATTGATAGACAACAATGTTTCACTTAGACAACACACTTCCACCTAATTATGGGAGAGAAGTTCTTTTTCTCACTTACCATAACTACTTGCATGTATCATTTTCAGAATAGTGAAAAGCCTTTTTGGTGAGGAGTCAGGGATTTCGATTTTATTCATTCATTTAGTGCTTTTTTAGAATTCTAAGTTTATAATTGGTCAAGTTAACACATTCCATTCCTGTTGGTCCAATTATTCTGTTCCAGAAGAGCTTAAAGTCTAGAAATTCGATGAATCCCTGAGAGGGAATAATACCTTAACTTTGGGAAGCCACTAAATACAGGTAAACTCAATTACTACTTCCAACCAGTGTGTGCCTACTGAATCACCTATAGCAGGGGTGCTAATTATGGTGATCGCGAGCACCTAGTCGATCTTCGGCCCTCTTCCAGGTGATCCTTGGGTCTCACCAGCTGGATGGGGTGCTCTTGCCATGCACGCGCACTCCCGCCGCCGCCTTCCACCTGTGTGGGGCTTCTTTTGCCAAAATGAGGCTTTAGTGGGCGGGCCTTGGCGCTTGTCTTGCCATTCACGGGGCTGAAGCCGAGGAGGAGGGGGCTGTGGGGATGGAGACTCCACTTGCTGCTGCTGCCGCCTTTCTCCTTCGAGGGCGAGTGAGGGCGAGGTGGAGTCTCCATCCCCGCAACTCCCTCCTCTTCGGGTTCAGCCCCAGGAACACGGCGGAGCCCTCCCTTCTCACCCCCAACCAAGGAAAGAAAGCAGCCCCACACAGCTCGCTCGCCCAGGTCTCGGCTTGGAATGGGAGTCCCGAGGGCAGCAGCAGGGTTTGCGGAGGGGCTTGCTTGGCTTTGCCCCACTTTGCCCGGCCTCCTTCGCCTCTCTCCCTCCCCCTCCCCCCCCCCCTCCTTCCAGCGCCTGCCTGGCTGCCTGCCAAAAGGATCCAAAAAAGTTCCCCGGATTTCTTTCTTCTCTCCTTGGCTCTCTCTCTCTCTCTCTCACACACACACACACATTCCCTCCATCCCTCCCACAGCTTCACATCCTATCCCTGCACACACCTTCGTCTTGCTCCCCCCCCCCCCACCCCGGAAGCAATCAATGGGCAGTCACGTCAACACACCGTGCATGGCAAGACGAGTGCCAGGGCCCGCCCACTAAAGCCTTATTTTGGCGAAAGAAGCCCTGCGCAGGCGGAAGGCGGTGGCGGGAGCGCGCGCTCGTGGCGGAGGATCAGGAGCGTGCAGGTAGATCTTTTTTACTTGGTTGTTTGAAAGGTAGCTCGCAAGCTGAAAAAGTGTGGGCACCCCTGACCTATAGGGTGATAATTTTAAAATTAAAACCCCTATTTTTTACACTCAAGTTGGGGACTAGCAATTGGATTTAGCCCTCCATGCCCCAAAACTCATTTAACACTTTTAAGGAACACATATCCTTTTACTTAGGGACTTCTTTTACATTTAGAAGCACGACTACTTTGATTTTGTTGTTGTTGATAGATTGGTTAGTGTTTTCTGCATAGGTTATATAGTGGAAACAAAGAATTATACAATATCCTTGTACCTGTCCAGGTATAAAATCTGAGGGAATTCTAATTTGTTGTGTATCTTTTCTGGCCTCCCCAAAGCTTGATTGAATTCAAATCTTGAGAGCTCAAAGGTTAAGACAGGAGGAAGTTCAGTAAACCAGTGCTGCAAAAACAAAACTGCATTTTAGGTAACTGTATTTTAGATACATTCTCTTTGAAATAACATATCCATTCAATTCATCTGAAGAAAAACATGTTTGGGTGACTATTATCACAGTATTTTTTCCATAGCACATCATTTTTACAGCTGTACATTTGTATAAAGTTGTATTTGTTTTCAAAAACTAAATCATATCTACTATAAAAAGTTTATCAACGAAAGCTAAAAACCCAACATATTTTGAAATTAATGTTGCTCAACATATATGGACAGATCTAGAATTTGAAAACACACACAATTTCTTATATGAAGATTGTCTTCTACCCCTTGTACCTCCAACTGTGACAACAGAAAGTCCTGTGTGGCTTCAAGATCAGTATTTGCTTCACATGTCATTCTATAAGCACAGCAATAGTATCACTGCAGTTATATTCACATTCCTATTTCATCAAAATCAATCCGTTGATGTAAAATCAAATGATACCTCGTCTCCTGTGGTAACTGACAGTTTCATAGCAATATATTTCTACTTCGCAATTAATGATCTCCTTCATTTATTCACTACTGTGGGTAATTTGGTGAACTGAATGTAATGCATACTGACTTTTTGTTCATAGATAGATTGAAATGCTAAAACAGCTTGATATTTCCATATTTTTTTTGAGAGGGAATGGAATTTCACACTTTTCTGTCTGCTTTAATTACATATTTAATCCAAATTACTGACCTTAGAATATAATAATCAAAATTTGTCAGATGCATGTAATTTCAATTTTGTAGTGTCTTTTTTCTAGAAAATGAATAGATCTGTTCTCTTTATTCCAACTCACTAGGCTGAACTTTGGATGCAGTAAGTATGAACTGACAAACTCTTTAGGAAAGATGTGATCCTAGAACCTTAGAGAAGATCAGAACAAACAAACAAAAATGAAAAAAGGTATTATCCACAGAGAAAACCAATAATTGTGGAAAAAACCAGAGGTTTTATGGAGAAACAGATTCAGAAGGGATTTTCAACATCTTTCCTTAAGTAGCAAACTGTTGTTTTATTTTGTTTTGCACAGATGGTGTGAACGTGTGTATGAAATATACCATACAAAACACAATGATCTTTAGTTAATAACAGGCGCTTGTACCATTTTCACATTCAGTGTGATGTTTTCATGGCAATGAATGAAACCTTTTTGAATCTGAGCTCTGGGAGTTACAGAGGCAGGAGGTGCTTCTTTGTCAGAATACATAAGTAGGCAAGAAAGCTTTCTTCAAAGTCTTGTCAATTTGAAAAGATAAAAATCTATATTGTAAGGTTCTGGTACTAAGACTCACAGCACATTGAATTCATTCATATTCAGAGAAGGCCATGACTACACTCTGTAAAAGATAAATATTTAAAAATCTCTGAATGCTAAAAGAAACTGGTTAAGACTTATTTATAGTTTAGATGGACATGATAAGTCGAAGTTCTTACTTGGCAGAAGTAATATTATCCACTCTCATAACCTGTTCCAAGTTGGGCAACCTGGCATTTTGTATGTGCACCAATAACAAGAGCATGTTTGTTCTCTACTTAGTTGAAGATACATTGTGCATAATTTATAGTACTTGGAGTGATATATTTAACACTTTAAACTTTATATCCATCTCTGATCATTCCTTCATTATCATTGTAAATATGAAGAGATTACTGAAAAGGGTTATTGAAGAATTGCAAACATGCCACACAACTGTGAACTGAAGCACATTTCTGAGATCTATCAAGACGGTTACATCTGACCACTTCTCAGGTTAAAATGAGGTAGTGCACAAAAACAAATGAATCAGTATAATAACATATTAACCACAACAATACCATTTTCAGTATCAATGGTTCAACACAATATATATATATTAAACATGTTGATGCCATTTTCAAAATCAGTTTAATCAGTTAATGTTAAAGAATCAAATTAAAATAAAATAAAAAGGTGGCTTTAGGGGCAGATATAAGCTTTGTCTAATGCTTGTCTCAAATGTTTTTAGGGAATATTGTATTTCATTACTGCTTGAAGCATGGGAATAAATAAACAGCCCATAAAATTATGCAAGTTGTCTCTTTTAAATATAACTTTAATAAAAGAAATAACGGAAAAAGCATTCTGCATCCCACTGATCCAAATTAACATGCAATATGTGGCACTTTTACTTCGGGCTGAAACAGAAGACACATCTTTCCAGAGTAAATAAACATGCTGCCAAAATATTTTGCATTTGTGTCATCCATATTTAAAACCCAGTCAGCATCACGGGAAGGGTTACAAATGTCTCCAGAAGCCTAAGCATATCACTCACCTCCTGGCCAGACTTCCCAGAATTTTCTGAGTGTAAAGATTCAATTTCCCCTTCGACCATGGCAGCTTCTAGGCACTCGTGCAGATCTTTGAAGCCATTCACTTGAAGTGGGTACTGGCCAAACATTTCTGCATTTTCAAATTTCTTCCCTTATCAAAAGAGGGATGTGTTAAGATTTCAATAGTAAAATATTAATGATTTATTCATTAAAATAGGCCTATCCTGTCCTATATTGCATTACCTTACAATATACATATTTAATCAAGAGTAAAACAAATTAAATGATGAAATCATGTCAATAGATTGAAATATAGTAAGCTTAAAAAGTCTAGAACTATGGCAGATAATCTATCCACTCAGTTATAGATATATGTCCTCTGGGAGTTTTAAAGCAAAGGCCATCTGTTGGGAGTGCTTTGTATTTTCTTGCATGGCAAAGGGTTGCCCTGGTGAATGGTCCTGGTGGTCTCTTCCAACTCCATGATTCCTTTTATTCTAATCCTATCTGGACTCCCAAATCCACTTTAATAGCCACCATCAAGACCAGGCATCCTCAAACTGCGGCCCTCCAGCTGTTTCGGTCTTTAACTCCCAGAACTCCTGACAATTGAACAAGCTCGTTAGGGCTTCTGGGAGTTGGAGGCCCAAACAGCTGGAGTGCCAGTTTGAGGATGCCTGATCTACACCAAGAGATGGCAGGAAACATTACCCTGCCATATCCTAATTATCAGCAGCGGCTCACTGTTGAAGACTGGATGCCATTTACTATTAGAGCTATAGCAACATAATTGTGAATACATTGTATTAGTGAATATTACAAATGTGTGATTGTTATGACTCCATAATGGCATATAGGAGGCCAGCCCATGTACTTAAACATTTTAGAGTGAATCACTTAGATATCAAACAGTAATATATATGTGCACGACAGACATGCATTTGATTGCTTTTTATACTACAATAATATGGCTACATTAAATCTACCCAATATTGCCCAAATGTCTGGTGAAAGGTGGAAAACTCAATGTGACAGCTGGGTCCTATGATAACATGTTGCAGCATTTTTCTATCTCTTATTAAGAGAAGTTCTGGTTCACTCATTGAGAAAAGAATATAAATACTGCAAATAAATACACAAATAAAAGAGGTTTTAAGATGGAAGAGAGAAGATCCCCCCCCCCTATATTAAAGCAAGCTTCTCCTCTCATCCTGTACTGTGGTATATGGAGCCTGAATAAACTTAGAAATTAGTGAGAAGAGAGATTCTAGAAACTGGGAAATACTTTTATTTCCTCCTCTTAAAATATATTTATATAATACTGCTTTGAAAGTTGGAATAGGAAATGAGGGTTCAAGGGAGCTCAGCCAGAATAACCACTTGGTCACATCCTCTCAGCCTTCTAGGAAGCCAATGGAAAGCTTTCTCAGAACAGATTGTGCTAAGAAAACCTCAGGATAGGGTCACCATAACACAGAGATTTACTGTATGTTTTCTATCTTTACTAACTCCAATTAAAGGGATTCCCACCAGGACCAAGAAACATACCTTTCTGAGATTTTACAGTGCTGCTACCAGGAAAGGACACTGATCTCAGCACAAGACATATTCATCCTAGTACAGCAACATATGTATACCTGTACTAAAATCCCCTGCCCCCAAATCCCCATACATAAGAGTAATTCCTCATTGATATCAAGTAGGACTGACAGATCTGGGGGCATAATGACAACTTGTAAGCTATCTTATCCTGAAATCGGGTTCCACGGTGGATAAACAGATCATAAAGAGTACTTTCCATAATCTGCTATGAAATGTTTGCAGACAACTTAGCAAATGTCAGTGGAATTTTAAGCCTGCAGTTTAACACATAGTGTTCAGCAATAAGCTTGTTCCATTTGCAGTTATCTGGAGGATGCCAAACATTTTTCTCAGATTTTAAGTTTACTTTTTCTCTAAACAAACTTTTTGGAATAACATGTATGCACTATTTTTGTTCATCATTAAAATTCTGATGGAAGAAATGTGGTGACAAAAATGTATCCACTCAAGAGCAGTACCTTCAAGAACTCCAACTGCTAGAAACCGCCCATAAAACAATTCTACCATCGGGTTCTTTGGCTTCTCTCCATCTCTAAAGAGACAACAAATGTTTTAAGAATATAAATCAAATATATCTGGAGTTAAAAGAGTAATCTGCTTCCTTAGAACTCAGCCCTAACACCAATCCTTAAAATATTATTCTTTAATATTGGATACACTGAAACATTTCACTGCTATAGATGAATAGCACTACATTCCTGAAAACGGAACCACTGTGGGGATGATGAGATGAAGCCCTTCTCACCCCAAACAAGCTCCTGTCATGTAGAAACCCAAGATATACTACTTGCTGTTACTTACTGTTCCTCTTCAGCTTTTATTTGGAAGGCATCTTCTAACCAGTCTAATAACTTGTGCGTGAACTCACTGACATCTTGCTGTTGAGAGATAGTAAACAAACATACAGTTATATCTACAACTGAAATGGTTAGGTTGTTTACCTGTAACCGTGTTTCTTCGAGTGTAGGTCTGTGAAATTCACACAAATGGGTTTACTCCCGCGCATGCGCCAGAATCTCGGACATACTAGCTAAAATTAAAGATTTACATAAGCCCCTCCCACCCCTCATCCCCCGATTGAGCTACCTATTCAGTTCCTTGCCGCCAGACAGCAGCAGAACATAGGCATGACAAAGAGGGGAGGACGGGTGGGTTCCGTGTGAATTTCACAGACCTACACTCGAAGAAACACGGTTACAGGTAAGCAACCTAACCTTCTTCTTCGTGTGGTCTGTGAAATGCACACAAATGGGTGACTTAACAAGCTTATGTACCTGGAGGTGGGTCATGCCACACAGGAAAACAGGACGGCTCTGCCAAAGGATGCATCCTTCTTCGCGAGAACGTTGAGCTTGTAATGAGCAGCAAACGTCGAGGGGTTCACCCAGGTAGCAGCTTTGCAAATTTGGTCAACGGAAACACCCCGCAAAAATGCTTGGGATGTTGAAACTGCCCTTGTGGAATGGGCTTTAACACCAACAGGTAATTCCTTATGGGCTAACTGATAGGCCAACCGGATTGCCAGGACTATCCAAGAAGCCAAACGCTGAGAGGTAAGGGGAAGTCCTAGGGAATCCTCTCTATATTTAAGAAACAACTTAGGGGATTTTCTATAAGAGGCTGTCCTATGTAAATAGAAGGACAAGGCCCTTTTAACATCAAGGGAATGAAGGGCAATCTCCAGGGGAGATGAGGGATTAGGAAAAAAAGCAGGAAGGACAATGTCCTGGGTCATATGGAAATGAGAAACGACTTTAGGAAGAAAAGTGACATCCGTCTGGAGGACCACTTTGTCTTCATGGAATTGAATGAACGGGGGATCAGAACGGAGTGTTGTAATTTCACTAGCCCTTCTGGCCGAGGTAATGGCCACGAGAAAGGCCGTTTTCCAGGAGAGATGGGAAATATGACATGTTGACATGGGTTCAAAGGGAGGTTTAGAAAGTTGGGAGAGGACCAATTCTAAGCTCCAAAAGGAGGAGGAGGAGAAACCGGGGGGAAAGACTTTTTGTATCCCTGTAAAAACATACCCACCAGGGGATCTTGAAAAAGGGACGGGACGCTAATTTTTTTCCTGTACCAGGAGAGGGATGCTAAGTAGCATTTGATGGAAGAAAGGGAAAACCCTTTAGTGGAAAGGTCAATAAGGAAGTCTAACACAACAGACGTAGGGGCCGACTGTGGCAAATAGCCAAGTGGCTGAACAAATTTACGGAATTTGTCCCATTTGTAAGTGTATGCTTTTCTGGTGGAAACCTTTTGAGCTGCCTGAATTATGAAGCGGACAGGGTCGGAGAGGTGGGACAGGGCCTGATCCTCCACACTGTAAGGTGGAGAGATGGGAGGTCTGGGTGTAGGATGAGACCTTGTTGAATAGAGAGGAGGTCGGGGTCTAGGGGAAGACGGAGGAAGTCTCCCTGGGAGGCCTGGAGAAGGGGCGTGAACCACGGCTGACGGGGCCACCAAGGGGCTAGCAGGATGCAATCCGAGTTGTTGGACAGCAGCTTTGCGACCACTCTGGGTAGGAGTGGAAGGGGAGGAAAGGCGTAGAGGAGACCCGGGGACCACTAGTAGAGGAATGCGTCTTCTAGACAGTCTGGGGATGCGAGAGGGTGGAGTCTCGCGCAGTATTTGAGGCAGTGAGTGTTGAGGTGTGAGGCAAATAGATCTATCTGAGGAGTCCCCCAGCGTCTGATCAGTGAGAGAAAGTGGCGGGGGTTGAGCTGCCACTCGTGAGTGGTGGATGGAGTCCTGCTCAGTGAGTCGGCCAGAGTGTTCTGTAGACCTGGAAGGTGAACAGCGAGGAGGAATGTGTTGTGGTGAATGCACCATTTCTATATCCGGAGGGATATGGAGAGAAGAGTGGGGGAGCGGGTGCCCCCCTGTTTGTTGATGTAGTATTTTACCGAGGTGTTGTCCGTGAGGACTTGGATGTTGCGGTTGGAGACCAGGGTCACAAATGACCTGAGGGCTTTTTCTACCACTATGTAGCAACCCAGTTCTCTTTCGTGCCTGGAGGGCAGGGGGCAGCACCGGGGGTCCCACTGGCATTGGAGCCAGCTGATTCTAAGGAGGATTTGGAGGGGCTGGAAGAAGGGGATTTTGAGGTAGCTGGGCCTTTTTCCCCACAGAAAGCCTGGCCTGGGATGACGGCTGGCCTGATCCTACGAGATGCAGGAAGGCCAGACGGAATTCGAAAGCACTGATAGTGAAGATTATGAACGGCCGGGGGGGGGCGAGGTTCACAAGAAAGAATGTGGGAAACAACCGAGGGAGAGGCCCGGGAAGCAGAAGGGGAGTTCGACTCTCACAAAGATAGGGAACCAGGTGCTGGGAGGCAAGGTCGAACCTTTGATAGGAGACGGAGCATTGAGGCTAGCAGGAGGGGTTGGTTCCACAGCCTAGACCGGCCGAGGTCCCGCAGCACAGATTGGAGGAGAAGCCTAGGCGTCGGGGCCTTGCCAAGGGATTAAGTATAGGATCCGTGGGAACGGATCCTCAGTACCTCGGCCACATCTATCCTATGCAGACGTGTAGCGAGCCAAGACCACGTAGCTAAGTTTTGGGCTAGTGGCCTGCCAAAGAGTGCCTTGGATCTTGTATCTTTGCCTTGTTCCTGAATCCGCTTGAGTTGAGCGAAGCTTTGCCAAATCCTTGGAAACTTCCCTGCCAAGATTGCTTTTGGACATTACCTTTTAACTATTGGATTTGTTTTGATCTTTTTATGGACAATTACCTTTTCAACTGTTTCTTATTCTTCAATAAAGTAGTTAGCTGATTACCGTCTCTGTGTGTGTGATTAAGGGGCTGGCCAAGGTCTTGCATCGTGACACACTATGAGTTCTAGTGCGTTGATATGAAGCCTCCTTTTGGAGGGGGACCAGCGATCGCTGATGGTCAGGTCTTGGAGGTGAGCGCCCCACCCCGTGGACGATGCGTCTGTCGTTAGTGACAGAGATGGCTGTGGAGGAGAGAAGGGAAGGCCTGAGCATACATTGGACCTGTTTGTCCACCATGAGAGGGACTGGAAAACCGGGGGGGGGGGGGTGGAACACCATGGTTTGGCTGTCTAGCCCTGGCTGGAACACTGAGAGGAACCAGGTTTGGAGGGGCCGGAGGCGGAGACGGGCGAACGCGGTAACGGTCGTGGTGGAAGCCATATGGCTAAGGATAGATTGGATGGTCCAGGCAGAACACCGGTGGTGAGTTTGGATAGCCTGGATAGAATGGCATAGATTGAGGAAGCGGTCTTTTGGGAGGTAGGCCCTCTGGGATACGGAGTCTATGACTACACCTATGAACTGTACGGTCCGGGCAGGTGAGAGATGAGACTTCTCCAGATTGACAACAAGTCCCAGGCTCTGTAAAAGAGACAAAGTATAATTGATATCGGATGACAATTGGTCACATGACCCAGAGCAGAAAAGCCAGTCGTCCAGGTAAGGGAACACAGTAATGCCCTGCTGGCGAAGGTGGGAGGCAACGACCGCCATACATTTAGTGAAGATCCTTGGGGCTGTGGAGAGGCCAAAGGGAAGGACATTAAAGGAATACGGAGTATCGTCAACCATAAAGGTGAGGTACTTCCTGTGGGACTGTCTAAAGGAAATATGGAAATAGGCGTCTTTAAGATCAATAGTAGCCATCCAAGCTCCCTTCGGAATGAAAGGGAGAATGGAGGGGAGAGTGACCATCCTAAATTTGCGTGGTTTGATAAATTGGTTAATTTCCCGGAGGTCCAGAATGGGCCGGAGACCACCATCCCTTTTATCTACAAGGAAGTATCTGGAAAAAAAGCAAAATTGAATTTGGTGGGATGGGGTAGGGGAAATGGCTCCTTTAAGAAGGAGGGAGTCAATTTCTTTTAGTAAAACAGGGGAAGACTGGGTAGAGAGAGGTTTCCCTGGAGGTGGCAGGGAATCAAACTCTATGGCATAACCTCGGTAGACAATGTCCAATACCCACTTATCCGTGGTGATGGACTGCCAGATTGAGAGAAAGGGCTGAAGCCTGTCAAGGAACAGCCTAGAAGCGGCGTCTTCTATTGTCAGAGGCTCTACCACCTCGATACTGACCCCTGAATGGAACACCTGGACGCTTGTATCCCTGTGAAGGGAACTGCGGTCGCTGTCCTCCTCTATACAGTTGTAGTATCTGCGAAAGGACTGATGGTAATAGTAAGGACGCCAACGCTTTCTGTAGGGCTGATAAGGTTGACTGGACTGTTGGACATACTTACTTAAGGTCTGTTTCATTTTATGAGAGTGTTCCAGCTGTGAGTCTGTTTCAGGATTGAACAGACCAGCTTCATCCATAGGTAGATTTTCTATTAAGGAACGTTGATTGGACGACAATGCTGCGGATCTCAACCAAGCATGTCTCCTAAGGGCAACTGAACCTGCGATCAGTTTGCCTGAGGTATCTGCACCATGTTTGGCCAAGTCTTTTTGTAGGGTGGCCAGGGTGAGGGCTTCTTGGTGAAAGGCCTTAGCCATGGGTTGATCAGATGCGGGAAGTAGGTCCAGATAGGGACCTATCTTGTTCCACAGGTATGATTGATAGACTGACTGACTGACTGACTTTATTATTTCTGAGTCGCCCTCCACGTTAGTGCTCCGAGCGACTTACACACAACAAATTCCACAATTAAAATAGAGTATTTAAAACTAGATTAAAATATTCAGAGGTTAAATGCAGGGGCCAGGCTCGGTATTTGAGTTCCTGGTTCTGCATTAACCATGGGCTTTCCTAAATAGCCAGGTCTTCAGAGCGGTCAGGAACTGGGGCAGGTCGAGGAGGCTCTCTGGTCCGGTGGCATCGAGTTCCAAAGAACCCGGGCCACAACATAGAACCATCTCCGTCTCGTGGTCTCCAGGTGCGCCTCATTCAAGACTGTTCCGTGAAGAAGGTTCTTGTTTGCTGGCTGCGGGTCCTTGAGTAAGCAGGCATCAACAAGCGGTCTTTTAGGTATGTTGGACCCCGGCCCCGTAGGGCTTTGAAAGCCAAGGTCAAGGTCTTGTGTAAGGCTCTATACTCAACGGGCAGCCAGTGCAGGCGCTGCAGAGATGGTGTAATGTCGCATCTCATCGATGTTCCTGTGAGAAGCCTGGCGGCCGCGTTCTGCACAATCTGAGCCTGCGGGTTAGTGACCGGTAGACCTACATACAAGCGTTACAGTAATCCAGCCTTGATGTAACCGTGGCATGGATTACTGTAGCTAGCGCGCCTCCGTCGGAAGATAGGGCACCAATTGTCTCGCTTGGCGCAGGTGGAAGAAGGCCCTTTGCTCGTGGAGGCAACCTGGGCCTCCATCGACAATTTGGAGTCCAGGATAACACCAAGGCTTTTTACTGAGGGGGACGGAATCAGCGGTTCCCCTTCAAAGGGGGCAGCGAGAAAGGTGGTTCTGGGCGGCCCGGCCATAAGATCTCAGTCTTTGATGGATTTATTTTAAGTTTGTGGGGCGGAGCCATTTTGTCACTGTTTCTAGGCCTCGAGTGAAGTTTTCGGGCACCGGTTGCGCCAGGCTCCAGTTTCAGTAGGAGCTGGGTGTCATCGGCATATTGGTAGCACCCTAGGCTGAAGCTCCGGCTATACCAGCCAACGGCCGAACATAGATGTTAAACAACGTTGGTGATAATATGGCGCCTTGGGGCACTCCGCACTCGAGGAGAGATTTCTAGATGTTTGGCCTAGCCATTCAACTCGCTGACTACGTCCGCGCAGGAAGGAGCTAAGCCAAGCTAAAGCTGTTCCTTGTATCCCTATGGCGGCAAGTTGTCGTATCAGCAGATCATGGTCCACCGTGTCGAACGCGGCAGTAAGGTCCAGCAATACCAGAACTACTGAGCCTCCCTTGTCTAGTTGGCAGCGGATATCGCCCGAGATGGCCACCAGGACGGTCTCGGTCCCGTGCCCGGGCGGAACCCTGATTGAAAGGGGTCCAAGCCCTCTGATGTCTCAAGGAAGTTTTGTAGCTGGGTTGCTGCCGCGCTCGATCATCTTCCTGAGAAACGGGAGGTTTGAGACGGGACGGTAGTTCACTGGCATCGCTGGGTCCAGATTGGCTTTTTTCAAGAGTGGGCGGACCGAGGCTTCTTTCAAGGCATCCAGGAAAATTCCCTGCTCCAAGGAGTGATTTATTATCTGCATCAGGGGAATCGAGAGCCCCTCTGCGCAGTCCTTAACTAGATGGGATGGGCAAGGGTCCGTGGAGCAGGTAGTCGCCCGTGCTGTGGAGATGATTTTATTAACTGCCTCCAGGTCCAGGGCTTTGAAGTGGTCAAATATCTGGTTAGTTGGTGTATGTAGTTCTTCTACCCTCTCACCGTATCTTCAGGCACGGATAGCAGGTGTAGCCGAGAGCGGTGATTTTCTCTATGAAGAATTCTTGGAATTCCTCTGCTGAGATCCCTGGTTTTTGGCTGCAGATTGGTGGTGACCAAATCTCGGACAATCCTGAAAATCTGCACTGGGCGCGATCTCGCAGCTGTTATTAGGGAGGTGTTGTGAATTTTCTTTGCCTCTTTTGTGGCCCGCTCGTATGTCTTGCGCATGATTCTGAAGGCTGTTCTTGAGGTCTGGCTAGGTTTCCGCCGCCAGGCACTCTCCAGTTGTTTCCGTTTGCGCTCATATAGACGCCATAAGGCGCCATTCTGCCTGAAAGGCATGCTGAGGCATAATTTTTTTTGGCCATAGCATCAAGTTTTCTACCTTCTTTATCAGAAGGAGCAGCTTGGTTATTTTGGATTGGCTTAGGCTGAGCATCCGTCACAATCGAATTAACTTTCGGGAGTCTAGCCAACCAGGGGGTGGTGGACAGGTCAATCCGATAAAGGTTTTCTGCCCGCTTGGACGTGCTTGGCATGGTAGCAGGAGCAACTCCAGAAATTTTTAGGAGTTTGACCAGATAAGGTATAGTAGGCAAAATGGTTGACTGCTGTGTTTGTTGCTCAGCAGAAGTAAAATAAGGGTCTTGTACCACATCATCAGACTGTGGGGGCTGTATGCCAAGGGATCTGGCCAGCCTGATTAATAGTGCAGAAAACTTTTTATATTCTTCTGCCTGCTGAGGATCAGTCTCAGGCTCAGGTAAAGGAGGTATAGGAGTAACATCCGAAGAGGACTCCAAATCTGCATCATCATCTGGGGGGTGAGGAGGGGATTGGGCAGGAGGAGCAACTATCGGGGCAGGGGCTTGAGCGGGAGGGGCTGGAGGTGGAGGGGGTGCCACGGATGCCGAAGGATAGGAGGGAGGCCACGGATACCGATAGGGATCCGGTGAGTGAAAGGGCTCAGGAGTATAATAAGGATGATAGTAGGGAAAGGGGGGAGGGTAAGGAGGGGGTAGCCATGAGGGTACCCGTATGGGAGTTCCCAGGAGTGGTCTCGGTTACTGGGCGCCTCGACCGGGAACGAGCAGAAGCAGTTGGGGAGAGCCGCTCTGCCGCGCGGTGCGGGGAAGGACGCGCGTCCGCGCGCTGCAGCGGGAAAAACGGCGCGCTCGGTCGCCGCGAAGGAGAAGGAGGCCGCGTGGTGCAGGCCTCCTCGTGGAGAGGCGTCTCGGTCTCCGGGGAAAGGGAGGGGGGGCTGGGTGAGCGGCGGAGAAGGAGGAGAGGTGGAAGGAGGGTCTCCCTCGGTGACGGAGGAGAGAAGGTGCATGGGAAGGAGTTGGGGGGGATCCTCCACTCCTGAAAGATCATCATCGCCCTCAAAAAGTTGCAGCGTCTCTGCTGCTAACAAGGGCATGCAAGGACTGGGAGGCGCAGGGCCGGCCAGGAGCCTTGGCTGTTTTTGTGCCATAACCTCTTTTTGCTTGTCTTTGGACCGAAGGGCATGTTTAGAGGCTTTTTGTTTCTTTTTTCGCAGTGGCTCAATGGCAGAGTCAGAGGCCAACTCGCGAATGGCACTATCCGTCGAGGCACTTAGAGGAGTAGGATTTTGAGGGATAGAAGGCAGGGAGGGCTGGCTCAGGGAATGAGAGATCCCGGTCCCTGTGGAAGTTATAGACTGCTCGAAAAGAGCAGCTTTGAGTCTGGAATCTCTGCTCTTTAAAGCTCTAGCAGAGAAAGACCTGCAAATTTTGCAAGACTGGGGAATATGAGCTTCTCCCAAACAGAGGAGACATTTAGCATGTTTATCCTCTTGGGGCAAAGTTGCTCCACAGTCTGAGCACTTTTTAAAAGAGAGGGAAGACATCTTATCTGATACTCGAGGCAATCCGTGGTCTTAAGCGAGGAGCTAGTAGTCTGGAGATCCTTTCGCTGGCTAGGCGGAAAAGGAACTGAATAGGTAGCTCAATCGGGGGAGGGGGGGGGGGAGTGGGAGGGGCTTATGTAAATCTTTAATTTTAGCTAGTATGCCCGAGATTCTGGCGCATGCGCGGGAGTAAACCCATTTGTGTGCATTTCACAGACCACACGAAGAAGATTCTGTACACTCTACAGCTTTAATTATTGTAGATATTAGTTCTGCTATGGCTAACACATATCCAAAAAGGCAAGTGATATCTCTCGAGGAAAGATCACTGTGTGATCTGGAAGTATATAATGCTATCCAGGCAAAAGAACACTAAAGATTTTACGGTGAACATGCATATAGTATTTTTATTCCAAGAAATTATATAGATACCTAACTCTGGCTAAGAGTATGGTACATCAATATAATCCTGTATTGTGCTACACTCACAAACATTTGCACGGGCAGGAATATAACAGTAGTGGTAACATAACACAGCTTCTGGCTTCCTGCTGGTTTCAGAAGCAAATAAAATGTCATGTCCAGTTAGGCCCGGCAGATCACTGCTGTCACGACAAACCACTTTCAAAGCAGCTGAAATCTTATACAAGATATTTTAGCATAAGGGCACTGATATTACAGACATTGATATTGCTGGTGTTGCAGTACAATAAAACAAACAGAAACTTTACCAGCAACATTAACTTGAGGCAGAAATAATGGCTGAATGCAAGCCCTGTCTGACTTTTCTCCAGAGAGAAAAAGGAGTCTATGTATGCATTGCTTTTCCACTAGTCATAGATATAAAATGATATGGCCAGAAGATATCATCTTTCTACAGATCTGTTAAGTATTCCTCAACCCTAATGAGACTTGCATTGTGATATGGTGTTCTAGAGACCATCTTCTTCATCAATACAAGTTGCTAAGTTTATTATTCTAGCTTTAGGGTCAATTATATCCCCACTGATGTCACTAGGAAAACTGAAATAGTATGCCCATAAGATGCTAAGAATAGAATAGAATAACTTTATTCCCATTGTACATCATACAACCAAATTGAATCCCACCCCCAATAATATTATATAGATAGAATTCCAAAACAAAACATTCATCCTTCCACATTCTAATCACTACTGCACGATCCCCAATGCCACATCAGTGTGAAACCATGAAGTTCAATTGAGTCACAACTTCAGCATCAAGGATTCCCCATTTTAAAGCTACATTTCATGCTTACAGAAACTCAGAAAACATTATTGGGAATGATTTCTTGTGAAAAGGCAAAATACAGATTATAAAAATCCAAACCGAAGTATTATGTTGCTTATTACATTAAAGCTCTCTATCTCTTTCTCATATATGCGCAAAACAAAGAGTATTAGTGAATTCATAATGAACAATACTAATGTTGTCTTTGGCATCATTTGGCACTCTGGCAATGCAGATGAAAAATGGGTATCATTCATTGGAAAATTAGCCATAGCAGCTCAAAAATTAAGAAAGACTTTTTTGAGAAATGAGCAGTTTTACAGGATTCTGAACCAAGAGTATTAAATTGATAACTTTTGCCATGTCACTAGTGGTGTAATTAGCTAAGAAAAAGGTAGTTACACTGAATAAGAAAAAAATAATCAGAAATTTCACACAGCTTCTATCTGTTTGCTGCAGTGATCTAGCCATACATTGCTTCTTCAACACATGTGAATAGCAAAACTTTGGGTTTTAAGAAAGTCCTGACAACTGCTTAATAATGTACCAAAGAAGTGGCAAGGATTACCCTTTGCTTAGTGAGGGAAAAGACAGGAGTTTTAGACAAATATCAAATCAATTTTAGAGCATCCCCATGCAAAATTAGGTCATAGAACTGAAGATGCATATCCTAGGTCTATCATAATAATTTAAGATGGTATTAAAGATCCTAGCTTGAGGGTTTCGATTTTCCAAAATGAAAAAAAGCCAGTGGTGAATGTGATTTTATTCCAATTACAGCATCACTACTCTTTTAATTGAATTCATGAATGTTTTTTTTAAAACATGCTTTGTCTAGTTTATGGCTTATTTGTGTTTGGCCCTAAAATCAGAGTTATATAGTACTTTTTCTATCAATAGTGGGTTAATAACAACAACACCTTCAGTGGGTAACATAAACAGATTACAGAAATCTTTTATTATGGTTTTTTTAGATAATGGGATTAAAGCATCAAGAAGATTTATCTGTGTGTAAGATCTACAGAAGTGCATGGAATTCGATAACATTAAGCAAATGCAGTCTAATATTTGGATAGACTAATAAAATGTATTACTGAAACCTCTTGTTTTCATTGTTTATTCAACTACAATTCTTACTGTTGTTTCTATTCAAAGTAAAATAGAATGCATTAACATTACCTGTTGGGAATCAATCGATTTGAATGCATCTTTAAGGATTTCAACAGCTCTTGATGGATCAACGTATTTTCTTTTTGAGCCAGCAAGAAGTGCAAATAGGTATCTTAATTCACGCATAAAAGGCAAATTTCTATGTTCCTGTATTTGGAATAAGTTTAAGTAATATATTATGTTACTTTATTAATTTCACTTTATTAATTTCATAACATTAAGCAAATGCAATCTAATATCTGGAATCTTCTGAATGGATTCTGGATAGCGAAGTTATCTGAATATTGTTTTATTAAACCATTACAAGCCAAACAAATGAAGCTTTTTAAAGCAGGGCTTTTAAACTTTTCCACTCATGACCCCTTTTGGTCCTAGAAATATTCATGTGACCTGAATATAAAGGTATATACTTTCTAAACAGGCTGATTTTCTTTCTTATGAAGTACAGCTTGAAGCATCTTTAGCAGAGTCCACTGTAAACACTGCGCAAGATATCCTTGCAAATGTCAAAAACAACCACTAGGCGACATTTAGAGTTTTGGGGCCTGATCACTGAGCTAAGGGGAACCTATCTGGGGTTGGGATCCACAGTTTAATAAGACATGCTCTAAAGTACATGATTGGAGAAATGATAAGACCCCAAAATGTAGCACAACTGCAAGTATTTGGGGGGGGGGGGGTGTCAGAAAATATTTTGTAATCCTCTAAAGTTGTAGTACTTTCATTCTATGCAAAGGACATCAATGGCCTGAATAACACTAAGAAACAGCTATAGTATCAACTTCTAAATTTTAAAGCATACTCAATAATAGGGGAGAAGCTCCTTTAGTCTTGAGATTACTATACAGTGACAAGTTTCACAGCTATTTAACATCTTGTACCTCTTAGAAAGGTCATTTATCACTTCCACAATATCACATAGCAATGACCACTACCAACAAAATTCTTTAAGAGTTATTATATTGCTTATTATAGTTGCTATGACTCAGATGTTTACGATGAAACGCCACTCATGGCATCTCATATGAAATGAGACAGAGAAAGCCTGACGCTAATTCAATGAGATTTGCATTTATCAAACCTCCTAGTTAGTATAGGTCTCCACTGCTATTTGGTCTTCCAAAGCATGAGCAGTGCCCTTTAGGGTACGCTTTTTGTTGCTCACACCAAAATTTTAATGCTAACCATATTAAGGTTATGAGAGAACACCATTAGTCCCACAAGGGAGAATGAATCTTCAGGTTGGAATCACTCATTTTTAACATACGTGGCTATTCTACACCTATAATATACCTATGATAAAACTATTAAGCATTAGAAGAAGCACTGTGTTACCCAGTAAGCAATATGTATTTTAAGATTTACCTTTTGGTTTCGGGGAAGATCTTGAGCACTTGCAGGTGGACTATAATTCAAAACTAGCCTTCGGAATTCTAGAAGATTAAATAACGACTGAAAAAGGAAAATAGGAATTTTATGTTAATATTTCAAAAAATTAAACATTATTTATGTTGAATATTTATGATATATCAGAAAAATACAATTAAGTATATAAGTGGTTTATATGTAATAACTCATAAAATGTGCTTTTTATGTTTGTTTTATTTTGAAAATGTCTCATACTCCGAGTTGTACAATGAAATAACTACATACAAGTTATATGTTTAGACAAATAGGGAAAAGTACAAACATGAAAATTATAAACTTTACATTTAAAAGTTATTTAAAACAGACAACAAGGAATATAATCATCATTTGAACAAATATTACAAATACAATTGCATTAATAAAAAATCTTAGGGCTGCATGTAGCAGTGTTTCTATCATTTCCAGAATTGTTAATCCTAACACAATCATTAAATCCGGTTCTTTGTATCTGTGTGAAACATTACACTATTTTCATGATTCTTTATAGTTTTATTATAGCAACTGTTCTGCTAGGCAGTGGTTCTCAACCTATGGGTCCCCAGGTGTTTTGGCCTACCACTCCCAGAAATCCCAGCCAGTTTACCATCTGTTGAGATTTTTGGAAGTTGAAGGCCAAAACATCTGAGGACCTACAGGTTGAGAACCACCATGCTAGCGGAATCTGCAAACATTAATGTAACACCATCTTTTTTCACTATTCCCACTGATGTCATACAGCATTTATCCCTCAGTGTTGCCATTTCCACGGGAGATTGTTATTGTTGTTATTATTATTTTTATTATTATTAATATATACCGCTTTTTCTCTCCATATGGAGGGCTCACAACTAAAAGCATTCCAGTACAACTTAAAATAAACAAATATACAAATATTTAAAAGTATCAAACATTAATATGAAAACAATCCAGGTTAAAACCATAAAAGCATATAAAATCACATCTCAAAAGCATAGTATTCATTCTTATTTTAAAGCCTGCCTAAAAAGAAATATTTTAGCCTGCCGCTGGAAGGTCAGCAGAGAGGTGGCCATTCTGGTTTCCGTGGGCAGGGAATTCCAGAGTCGAGGGGCAGCCACTGAGAATGAAGGTCCACTCTCTCGTTCCCACCAACCGAGCTTGAGATGGAGGTGGGCCCGAGAGAAGGGCCTCCCCTGAAGATCTCAGAGCCTGGACAAGTTCGTACAAGAGAATGTGGTTAGCCAAATAGCCTGGACCTGAACCATCTAGGGTTTTCAAGGTTATAACCAGCACTTTGAATTGTGCCTGTTAACAGACTGACAGCCAATGGAGCTGCTTCAGCAGGGGGGTTGTTCTGTCTCTGTAGCTAGCCCCAGTTGCAACCTGGCTGCAGCTCTTTGGACTAGCTGAAGTTTCTGAGAACTCTTCAGGGGCAGACCCATGTAAAGCGTGTTATAGTAATCCAGAAGGGATGTAACTAAGGCAGGTACTACCCTGGCCATATCTTGCTTCTGAGGGAGCAGGCGCAGTTAGCACACAAGTTTTAATTGTGCAAAGGCCCTCCTGGCCACTGCTGATAACTGGGCCTCCAGGTTCAATGCCAAGTCCAGGAGGACCCGCAATGCTGAGTTTAAAAATACCATTGTCCACATTTAAACGAGAAACCCAACACTGATCTTATCAGTCATTTTATTGGAATCAGATATATGTAAGACAGGAAACACTGTTAAAACTTTCCAAAATAGGTAGTAAGACCAAAATTAATTTTAAGTAATCTAATGTGGTGCAAAGAAAAGGTGCACAGAGAGATACGTTGGAAGTTTCAGCTGATACAGGGTACCATCATTAGAGTACTCTGGATTTCTGACCACAGGGACTACAACCATCCTGAAAGAACAGCTTATCTGTTACTAAGCAATTTTACTAATTTATTTATTTACATCATTTATATTCCGCCCTTCTCACCCCGCAGGGGACTCAGGGCGGATCACAATGCACATATACAGGCAAACATTCAATGCTATAGACAAACAACATATATAGACAGACGAAAGAGCTACACAATTGGTCGAGAGCTCACCCCGACCCGGGCAGGCCTCAAACTCATGACCTTCTGGTCAGTGGAGATCTTATGCAGCTGACTCCCAGCCAGCTGTGTCACATTGTTCATGGTCTATATATTAACATAACATAACTCAGGCCTAGGTGACTTATAAAACTGCTTCCCCTGTATAAATCCATTATACTTACATGGATATATTAGAATTTTAAGGATCTTCAGAGTGGGTATGAATATGCTACAACTTATGTAATCTGATCCAGTGACAATGCAAAAGTCTGTCTTTGTGATGACGCCTACACTTTGCTTGGCGGCATCAAAAGTAATGTGTTTCCAACAATTATTTAAGATGCTTATCTTTCTACAGGAATTTTCTGAACCTAAGTGCTGATTTTGTAAGCCCTGCATTGTCAGACAGAAACACGTTTTTTATTTGGTTTTTATATATGCTTTACAATTGCGAACTGCTCTTGTTTTTAATTTAGCATAAAAATGTTTGAAACAAAATGTTATAAAGCAGCAGTAAAATAACATTTTACAGACTGAAAAGTTACATGAAAATGCAAGTTTAGTTAAAGTTTATATCCTCACAAAAATTCTGAAAGCATCAATTCGTGTTCAGAAAATAATATATCATACAGCTAAATCCAGCATGATGCTTGAAATGGTAGTGAGATTTCTGGCTCTCTCTTCTCCCATCTCTGTGGCACAAAAAGTTTTTTGGGGTAAAGGATAGGTGATCCAGCCTTCCACATTAGGTTTGAAGAATGCTTCATAAACAGCAGACAGAAGAAAACTGTAGTCCCACATAATGCTGGATCTTATATCTGGATTCAATGGATTGTTTAGAGGTCCTCTGTAATAAATGCCCCAAATAACTAGCCTCCCATGGTAGCAAACTCTGTTTGGATAATGTCCCATCGCTGTGATTATGCAGCATACATTCCAATGTGACTCTCATGTGCGTCAGATGTAAATGACATGCAGATTGGCAATGAATGTTTTCAGATGCCTGTAGGTAACATCCAACATACAATGTTTGTAGTGATCTGAATACTATGACTACAATGAATAGAACACTAATTTTCATTACCATGTGGCATTTGAAAGTCAACTTAAACAGCACACAAAAAATCTCTGCTAACCTGTTATACACAAAGCATTACAGGTATAACCTATTTCAAGTTATATTCAGCATATGAAAATCTGGAACTACCGCAACACTCTACATGGGACTGCCTTTGAAGACAGTTTGGAAGCTACAACTGGTTCAGAGATCGGCAGCCAGATTACTAACTTGAATGCCGTACAAGGAGCGAACAACTCCTATATTGCGGCAGCTCCACTGACTGTCAATCTGCTTCCAAGCTAAATACAAAGTGCTGGTTATTCCCTATAAAGTCCCAAATGGCTCAGGCCCAGGCTATCTGAAAGACTGCATCTCTGTATATAAACCAACACGAGCACTGCATTCAGTAGAAGAGGGTCTCCTCTCGGTCCCACCCCCATCTCAAGTGCGGCTGGTGGAAACGAGAGAAAGGGCCTTCTCTATGTTCACTCCCCACCTCTGGAATTCCCTCCCTAAAGAGTTAAAAACAGCCTCCTCTCTCCTCTCCTTCAAAAAGCTATTAATAACACACTTATGCAATTTAGCTTAAAAAGAGAATGATTAAACACATCTATTTGCACCTTACCTAGCTGCTAGCATCCACCCAGTTAAATTGCTGCTTTCCCCAACAATTTTAGCCTAATTTTAGAGATTTTAAGGACTCAGTATGTTAGTAATTATGTGGATTATTTTATGTCTTGTTTATTTATGTCAGTTTGTAATTTCCTGAGATGTTACTGTTTCGTTTATTGATATGTTACATACGAGTATTACTTTCAGCATTGAATGTTTGCCATTGTGCATTTTATTGTGAGCTGTTTTTGGGGAGATAGGGCGGGCTATAAATATTCATTCATTCATGAAGAGAAATCTATTTAGCAGATGAAGCAGGCTTGTTATTTGCTGCTCTAGAGACTAGAACACAGAGCAAGATTGAAGCCGAAGGAAAAGATACCACGTCCCAGTGATATGAGCTGTTTGACAGTGAAATATGCTAAATTAGAGTATGGTGCAGTCCCCTTCTCGGGAGGTTTTTAAGCAGAGCCTAGATAAGCCATCTGTTGAGAGGGCTTTGATTGTGTATTTCTGTATGGCAGGGGGCTGGGCTGTGTGGCTCTCTATGAGTCTAGTACGCTTTTCAACCCCCACTTAACATTTTAGACCAGTATCTCTGCTCAATAGAAAATTAATTACAAATGGTTTCATTTGCCTAATTTAGATATTGCTGCACCCCGCAAACTACGTCTACGGTGACATCAGATGCCATAGCAACAATCCATACATTAAAAAGTTGTGGAATAGCAGCTTCCTAGCAACACAGTAGTTCTAGCACAGTGAGCTGAAAAAGGATCATTTATTTTGGGAATATGAGAGTTAAACAACCCAACTCTGAATGTTAACTACGAGTAAGCCCTGCTAAATTCATTGATACTTTCAAGTTATTGTACGAAAGGCTTACATTTGAGACTTATGAATGAACTAGTCCTGTGGCATCAAAAGGGACTTCAAATATTACCAAGGCTCATAATTATGATTTCTCACCTTGTGCTATCACTCTGACACTGAGACTTGAACCTGAACTTACACATTTGAGACATACATGCTTCCTGAATCTCAAGATAGAAAATGCTTAAAATTGCCGCTCACAAAGTATAGGAAAGACATAAAAGAGATTATGAATTAATAGTTGATGATGTTGGCCAGGACTGTATTTTACCCTGCTTGTCATCAATAATGGACTGGACGTGGGTAAACAAATTGAAACTTAATTCATACAGGACAGAGGTGCTCTTGGTTAGTCAAAGATCAGGGAATAGGATTCTAGTTAGGTTTTCACTTAAGGTAAAAATGCAATTTGGATGTACTCTACATTTCTATAGTGCCCATCTTTGTTTTTGCAGATTTAAAGGTTGTGTGCCAACCGTGCCTACTCCTTAAGATGTGAGATTTGACCATGGAAGTACACAAGGATGCTTTTGAGTAGAGTTCAGAAAGTTCAGTTAGTTCAAAGAGTGGTAGCCAAATTGCTAACTGGGGAAGGTTACAGGCCCATACTACTACACTATTAAAACACCGCCACTGGCTCCAAGTTTGTTTCCAGGCAAAATTCATACAGGTTATGACCTATAAAGCTTTATGTGGCTCTTGTCTGTGGGGCCTTTTCAAAGACAGAAGGTGACTTCCAGTGTTTAGGGGGGGGGGGGAACTCCCATAGGCCAAAATCAGGCCCATAAAATCAAATCGGAACAAGAGGCTTCAGAAGCTAGCAGTGCCCATTTCTGAGGCCAGTTTGTAAAAAGTGTGAATGTAGCTGTTTCCCCATCTCCCTTGAAGATTGCCCACCCCTGCACTAACATATTCACATGATGCGGGGAGGGGGGGGGGCAGGGAAATAATTGCATGATTATACAGAGGTATCATGAACTGCGAAACAATATTTTAATTTTAGATTACTGGGAATTCTCATCACAGCAGTATCAACTAATAATAGATCAGAAAGAGAAACACACATATCTATATTCCCCAGTATCCTACAGCTGGAACAATTGAAGTAGCTTCCTTTGAGACTGTGCATGACTTAGGAGAAAGGATTTTTAAAGTAAGTGCATCAACAGATTTGTGCCAGATGTTATGTGTTGTCAGCAGAAGTATAAGTTACTACTATTGACCAACAGGGAAAACTATAATAAATCACAGAAGGTTATGCTGAATCTTATACAGAATAGAATTTTTCCCCAAACAATTTTTATTAAATATTTACTTTAAAAAAGTAGGGGATGGGGGACAAGAGAAATACAGTGAGAATTTGGGGGATAATAGATTAATTATTGGTTAGTTACATCTTTACAAACATCTGGTATGTCACAAAGAGAAAACGAGGGTGAAGGTTGTTGAGGAATGAGGAATTCTTTTACAATGAAGAATCCTTTTACAATATTATCATTGATACAACAATGTAGATATTGTTGTATCAATGACAGATTGTAGATATTAAGTATTGGGCATTATTAGGTTCATTAGTAAATTGGAGGATGGATCAAACTACACAGCCATAAAACTAGCATGCCAGGAAGCCACAAGAAAATAAAATTTTAGGGGGAAAAATCATCATGAACTTTTGGCTTGTGCTGTAAGTGATGAAAAACTAAGGAAATGATTCACAAAAGCAGATATCAGTAAACTTAAGCTCTGGTAAGACAAATTTCCAAAGGGAAAATGGTAACACTCGTGTTAAGTTTGTTTTTGTTTGATCTTAGTACTATTCCACACAGCATGTAACTGATTACTGAAGGCAACATTGCACACTGTTGACCTCTATTTAAATGTTTCAGGTTTCAAAGACCCCTGGGGAAAGCATGAAATATTGTCACACAGTCGATGCAACTTAAGGAGCCTATCAATCCTGAGGTTAAATAAATACTGTAGTAGGTAATGTCCAAATTTATCCCACATGAAATACACTGTGAGAGTTAGCTGAAATGTCCCCCACACACCCCGTTATTAAACAAAAAGGCACAAGAATCTGTAGTATTGCCACCACAAAACTGCTATATATAATACTAAAATTTTAAGCAAAACAACAGCTGATTTTCAGATAATTATTCTGTTTCAGATTTTCACCCAGTATGTATTGGAGAGAAAGTCTCATAATGCCTCTACAATTTGGCTATACTTAATGTTTCTGTAGAACGGAAATGTATTTTTAAGTCTCTGGAGAAGATTCAGTCTTCACTTCTTAGAGACACACTGAGGGTGTGGTTGAAAAATTAGCATTCCTTTTAAAATGGCAACTGGGATTAGAGAATGAACTCCATATGAGGGGGGGGGGGGGGAACCATTGTACCATCTTCTACACCTAAGGACATAGTTCAGCCATAGCACCAAACATACAAGGAAATGCTACTGAGATATAGCAACATTTTAGAAGTACTGCTACATGGTAGGCACAGCCCTTCTCATTTTCATATAGGGCCCCATGTGTATTTCACAGAAGTTATTAAAGTATGGCATAACTGGGAAGAATTTCACTATGATGGCATGTAACAACTACAGTACAGTACAGTATGGAACAGTAGAGTGTGGAAGATTTTAAAAAATGTATCTGCTACTTTAACAGACATTCTGAAAAAATAATAACAGCCATAATAAAATACAGAAATATGAAACATTATCTATATAAATAAATGTAATGCTCGTTTGTGAGATTAACATAACTCAAACAACAGCTTTGCATTTTAATTTATATTAATTTTTTTCATCCACAGTAGACAGTGTAGTTTCCTTTCAATGTTTCAGTGAACTCTGCCTCCAGTGACTACATTCCTCTATTCCATCAGCATCAATAGACAGTAAAAATACTACAAATATTCAGCTTTTTAACCTTCATTTTAGTAGAGAAACATATTTTTGCTCATTATTTCCAGTATGTTAGCTGATTTGTAAACACAGTGGTCCAACATTTTTTTTAAAAATACATATAATGCATGGATCCATTACCTGTATAACTGCACTAAACCAGCATGTATTGCCAACATTTTTTAATCCCACTGGGCAATTATCTTGACGTTTTCTATCATACGGGTTTGGAGAATCACTCCATACTTCTGGATGTGTCCTTTTCAGGCTCGCCTTGTTTTCTGCTATGCTGGCTTCTAAAACTCTTAGAAAGCAAACAGAATAATGAGGCAAGTGAACAGTAACGGCATTAAAGCTTATGCTAGAATAGGAAACACAATTCCATAAAGCAGGTCATGTGAGGACAGCTTTTCCATACAACAATAAAAATACTGATTTTAGCTAACATCATACTAAGTAAAAGCACAAGCAATATTTATGATTTAGCACCAATACTTATATCCATGTATCTACATACAAAATTTAAATCTTTTTTCTGAAGAAAAAAGAATTAAAGGAATAATAAACTGTTAAGGGAATAGGAAATATTCGTACTTTGAACAAATCACGTCACTGTCAAAAGTTCATCCAATATTTTTGGACTTCCGGTGTGTGAAGATGGTGATGAGACGGACAGCCAGCCCTGCCAAAGTGACTGGGTAGAGCTTTTGCTCTCTCCTACCAGTGATCTGAAGCTGGAAGGACAGCGAAGCCCAAAGGGTGCCAGCCGACAGACCAAAAGGTGTCTCTTCCTCAAGAAGAGGTCTTAGACAGACTCGGCAAATGGCACCCACAGGGCAAGGCAGATGGCCGGGGGGGGGGGATCCAGGGGGAAACCTCTGGCTAATCATTGAGCCCACACATTTTAATTTAAAGAAGAAGAAGATAAAAAAGTGAGTGACGAAAAAGATCTATTTATCATGAAAGAGAAGGCTTCTCTATCAAGAAAAAGACTTAGGAGAGTATATACGGCACGCGGTGGTGGAGAAGAGAAATACCTTGAAGAGCAAACAAATAAGAACTAGCAATATAAACTACTTTGATAACAACATGGACTAAGTAATTATAAGATTTAAACTTAGACTATATAATTGATAACTCATAGTCACTCACATCTAGCTGTATGATTCATAAAAGGAGAATAGAAAATGACAATGAAGCAAGAAGACTGACCTTGAAGGGTGATTGTTTTGTCTACAGGAGTCGTCTTTAAACAAAGAAATATCTGAGAAGAAGCAGTAGAGAGTAATAGAGAGACAAAGGCCAGAGTGCCCAACAGAGAGATAAAGAGACACACTGGGACAAAATAATGACCTCAAAGAAAAAAAAATATAAGAAATTATGAGAGTGGAATACAGAGAGGGAACAAATAAAAGAGTTTATGGTGAAATGGGCATCAAATATAGGAAGACAAATAAGATTGGAAGAATGGGAGGTTAATTGGAATAGAAAATTAAAGAATCTATATGCTTACGATCTTAGGGAAAACGGTTAAAATGATGTCCAGGTGGTACATCAACCCCACCCCCAAATTAAGACAAATTAATAAAAATATGCAAACTAATTGTTGGAAATGTGAGCCACAGGAAGGCTCATTCCTCCACATGTGGTGGACGTGCAGGAAAGCCAGAGAGTATTGGAAGAAAGTTCATGAGGAAACCCAATTTTTTTAATAAATCATTTCAAATATGCCCGGAAACGTATTTATTAGGACTAACAAAGGTAGATTTTAATAAGAATGAAGAAACTCTAATAATGTACATAACAACAGCAGAAAGAATAATATACGCTAGAATGTGGAGACAAAAAGAAATACCTAAAACTCAGGAATGGTTGATAAAATTACTAGAAATTAGAAATATGAATGAATTGACCCAATTTTTTAAAAGAAGAAACCAAGAAACTGTTAAAGCAGAAACGGACTGGAATCCAGTTAAATACTATTTAACTAAGATAAATATAAAAAATGTTGACTTAGATATCCAGACCGACCCATTGCCAAGCAATGGGGAAGCAAGAATAGAAGAACCTAACAGGAACACTTAATGGACTAGAAAGAAGATATTTTAATCAGGATAAAAAGATTGGAAGTATCAATTATACCTGTAGTGTAGACCCTTTGCCTTCTTCCCCCTTTGTTAAACCCCTTCGCCCCTACCCACATGGTTTCCCTTACTTTGTCCTTTTGTTTGCAGTCTATTTTATCATTTCACTTTGTATTGTTGACGTGGTGGGTGGGGGTTAGTTGAGGAGAGGTTGGGTCGGGGGTCTGTTGTTTTTCTGTTTTTTTCTCTTTTTGTTATGTGTACTTGTATGACTAAGCTATTTTCTCTTTCAAATTTTAGTTTATGTATGTCTAAAACCTAATAAACATTATTTTAAAAAAGTTCATCCAATATTTTTGAGTGAATTTTTTTTAAAAAATATTTGCGATAGCAGAAATAACTCTATTAGTATCTGCCAGCAATTTTGACATAGGTATGAAGGCAATGCAAAAGCAGCAAGTTGACACATGAAGTGCTGATGCAATAAACAACATGTACTAAGTCCATGGCATGTCTTATTTTTTTAAATCAGGGATGGTATGTGAGATGTAATCTCTTAACAGAACATTAAAGCAATTTACAGGTTTTTAGAGTTCTTTTCAAAAGGTACTTTATTTGGGGAACTTTGACATATAAATGGCTTTGGGCCAAAATACAAAAAAAAACAAACCTAATTCTCCCCTATAGATCTTTCTGAATGTCAAATTCTCAGTAGAGGCCCTATTGCGTATCCCTCCACCCTGAGATATGGTGAATATATGTGACAAGGCTTGCTCTGTAGCAACCCCAGTGACTGTGAAGTTCCCTTCCAAGAGAGATCAGACGGGTTCCATGTCTATTAGATATTGGATAGACAGCTAGGAATGGGCTTTAATTGTTAGATTTAGGCGTGGCTACTGTAGCTGCTTTTAAGTGTCTCGAGCTTTATAAACATTTTCACATTATTAGTTTGTTTATAAGTAATTTTATTTATGGATTTAATATTTTAAACATTTTTTCTAATTGTTTATTGTCTCAAGGGCCCTAATGGCTTGAGCAGATGTAGACAAAATTACTTAAATCAAATGCATAAGTAATACAGAAACAAAAAAGAAACCACTATCATTGCAGAAGCAAAGCAACTTGACTTGCACACATCAGTGAAAACACGTATGAACCTAAATGGCATTTCAGTAGGTCTTTAGACAATAGTGTGAATGCTGCAAAAATTGTATTCTTTAATAGGAGCATTAAAAATTAAATACATGACAGCATGATAAAAAAAGGAATGACAAATACAAGACATTTCTACACTGAGCCATCTGTAAAAGATGGATGCAGGGCTCTGATAAAAGAATTATCAGAAAGAGGTCTTTTCCCTTGAGAAGTAGAATTTATTTTTGTTCTAGGCAAGGAAAAAATTATTTCCCACTCACTGAGAAAGGGAACTGTATTTGTATAAACATGAGAAATGGGCCATGTGCAAGCTGTTACGCTACTCACTGCTGGCATACTGCTCTGAACTAAACTAAAAAGTTTCCTAAACCCAATCTAAAGTCATCTATACTATGTGAGCTGTGGGAGAGGGCAGGAACAACAAAAGCTGGGGAAAACAGTAATGCTAGAGATGCATACAAGGGAGGATGAAGAAAACAAAATAGACATGTAAAGTAAGGAATGAAGCCAAAGGGCATTTGCTATCTAAATATGCATGAACAACAACTCAAATCCTACGTACATGTTAATAATGTAGGAAGGTGTGATCATTTCACAAGAAGCCTATGTCTCTTGGACAGCCAATCACTTGATGTATAGAGCCACACTAATTTTCTCATCCTGAAATATTCTGGAATCTTAATTATACACATTTAACCATTTCTGCTGAACTACAGCAATGAACAGTCATATACTGAATCAATGTTTAGGTTGACTGAAGCAAGTAGTGAATGCTAACTAAGTAAGTCCATTCATTTAATGGGTCTACTTTAGTTAGCTACAGTAAGTGAATTTATATTTTAATTTTAATTAATTAGCTTTCATGTCCGAACGTATCTCCCTCTATGATCCATGTCTGAGGCTAAGATTGTCGAGGGAGGCCCTGTTCTTGGTCCCACCTCCCCTCGCAAGCAAAACTGGTGGGGACAAGAGACAGGACCTTCTCAGTAGTGGCCCGTCGTGTATGGAACTCCCTCCTCAGTGACATTAATTGCCCCCCTTCCTCCTGGCCTTCAGGGGAAAAAACTAATTGTCCCCTTTCCTCCTAGCCTTCAGGAAAAAAACTAAAACATAGCTTTGGGATCAGACATTTGGTCAATAATGGGAGCAGTGTAATAAGAGACTATAAGTTAACACTGACGACTTGGGCTGGCTTTGGATTATGATCTGGACGATGTGATTTAAAATTGTTGTTTTAATGTGATGTTTTAACTGTTAGTTTAAATGTTTTTGTTTATTTATTGATATGTGTGCACACAGCGTCAAATTGTTGCCTTGTAAGGCTGTCCCGAGTCCCCTTCAGGGTTGAGAAGAGCAGGATATCAGTGTGGTAAATAAATAAAAAAATTCATTTACTGAAAGTATGATTTCAGTAAATGAAACACATAAAAACAAAATTTCAAGACACCATAAGAACCGCTTTGAATCCCCTTTGGGGAGATAAAGTGGGGTACAAACAAACATAAGAAGAAGAAGAAGAAGAAGAAGAAGAAGAGGAGGAGGAGGAGGAGCAGCAGCGTATAACATTAGTCTTCTTTGTTTACCTGCTAATGGCTTGTTCTTCATCTGTTATTCCCGTCTCCCTGAAGGCCCTGTTTGATTCTTCCAAACTGAGGGCAATTGCCCTCTGAAGATCATCTTTATCATCCCCTGTGAGATCAATCACATCTGAAAAGTAAAACTGTATCTCTTAAAATTAAAAATGAACAAATACAAAGTAAGATTCCTTTTAGTAGGCCGAGCTAGTTTACCTCATTATCTCTCAGCTTCTTCATTTATTGAACACATCACACGACCCACTGTCCTACTATTCTTTCTCATAACTTGATATATTAGAATAGAAACATAGAGTTGGAAGAGACCTCATGGGCCACCCAGTCAAACCCCCTGCCAAGAAGCAGGAAATATTAACTAGGTTTGCTCATGTATGACATCATAAACCATAGTTTGATATATATGCAACCTCATATCTTGCTCCTCTCTTGTCATGTGCTAATTTGGAAAGATATACTACTGCCATTAATAATAGATCTAATCAAAACAGTGAACACCCACTTGACGTCAATGAAAAACAATGACAGCGATGATGACGATGATGATGGCAAACTCTGTGTATCCCTACCAAGACGAAAAATGTTTGGGCATGGTCCTAGCAGTATAGACTGTATGTTTGTTACCTAATGTCTAGCCTAGCTATGAGCAGAAAGGCTCATCACAAGGTTGGCCACAATGTAGCAAACTGGTCAAGGTAACTGAAAACAACCATGGTGAAGAATCTTCATTAGTTGAGGGTGTATGTATCCTAAGAGAAAAAAAGGATCTCCAAAATATTTCCAAAGCAATACTTCAAATTTAAATGAGAGCTATTATCCTCCTTCCCTGGCACCTTTTTAAAGCATCTGCTTCAAATTGTTTTAATTCTATAAACTGTCTTCAAATGTAGTTTTGGGAGAAGATGTGGTATAATGTGGTGGTGGGGGAGGGTTACGTATGTTTATGTTTGGAGCATCATTCAATAATGGATTCTACAATCCAACAGAAAGTCTAATACAGAAAAGCTGACCATGCATTATGGTTTGAACAGCATCAGACTCTTACGATTGCCCAAATCAGAGCCTTTAAACAGTAAGTGGCTGTATGGAAAGAAAGCTTTTCCACATTATTAGAGCATTTCATTCGTTTCCAGAAAACACTATCTCTTTAAGCAGCTGTCAACACATAGGTCAGTGCTTGTCTATCCCAGGTGCGTTCCAAAGAATTATTCTCTTGTTTCCTTTACTTCAGCAAGAATTCTATCACTATAGACAATGTTTTCCATTGTTAGACCTAAAGAACCTGCCAAAATGTGACAAGGTCAAATTTTACTGGCTCTCACAATGGATAAACGCATTCTCCTTTTCCTTGTTCCTGAACAACATGTTTTATTCCAAAGTGTTCCTTCACCAATACTCTCTCTGTTTGTAGCAATAGCCTATACACTCGCGCCTTCACATTCATAGGTTTCACACTCATAATTTTTATTATTAATGAGTTCGTCCCCTACACCCCTGTCTCAATGTTTTGGCTGCCATGTGAATATATAAAGTATTTATACAGCATCCCAGCCATATATACATTTCTTCAGCAGCCTTGTCCTCAGGAAGTGAGGGGAGGCAAGAGATCACTGCCCATGCCATGTCCAGTTCCAGAAGGCGCATCTGCTCTGGAAACATTCACACAGCAGCCCCATCCTCAGGAAGGAAGCATGGGCATTTTTTGGAAGTCTCACCTCTTACAAACCACTGTAGGTGGGGGATGCCATGTGAACTTTCACAGGCCAGCCCCATCTTCAGGAGCTAGACATGAGATGTGTGTCTTATACCTCCCTTCCTTTGGCTAGGTTTAACAGGCATAAGTGGCACACAAGAAGAGGAGAAGGAAGAGGAGGCGGCCCCATATGAAAATTTACCTGCCCCATTAATCCCGGTTCCTTTTCCTCTTCTTGTGTGCCACCTGCACCAGTTTTGACTAGGCAAAGGAAAGGTGATGCAGACACACATAGAATGCTAAGAAGCAAGAGCAGCTAAACTCCGCAGGGTAAATGAAGTGGTGGCAACACATGTGACCCACTCCTTCTCCTCTTCCAGTGTGCGGCAAGAATCTATAATCTTTGTGCAACAATCTTAAAGGGTTATTCACAAGTACAGCATACCTCTTCAGAGCACAAATGACAACACGGGAAACAAGCGATAAGAACGTAACACAAAAAATGCACCTCAACCAAAAAAACAGATTAAATAATCCTGCCTAACTGCTTAATGCTTTAAAATAATTATCTATTTGGAAGCATTTAATAATGATCGCAGGTGGGGCTATAAAGATGGTAGATAATTTATTCTCTGGGATAATGAAATCCTAACACCTAGAATTTAATATTAATCTCAAGGGCCCAATGCAAGTAATTACCTTCATTACTTAGAGTATTCTTATTTATGCTTTTAATTATAGAATACCAGTAAACAATAGGGAATTATAGGCTTTATAGTGGAACAAACTTCTGAGTCATGGAGCTATGGGTTTTAAATGGGTATTCTTGCAGCTTCTGAGAGGCCAAGAAGAGCTTCTGCTCACAATAGTGATAATATGGGGAAAGTAGTATATACTACTTCTGAACCTACAGCATCCTGAAATAGTTCAGAAACCAAGAAACGACTGGTGTGTTTTCTGAAACTCTGATTTCACTGAAATAATATTTAAGACTTTAAAAAGTCTAGTAAAACTATATTATCAATCACAATACTGAATCTATAAGTATTACAAAAGAACTAATGTAATATTTTACATTGGAGTGGAAGCAAATTTATTTCACATGCTTTTATGTGGGTTGATCTTTCAGTTATAAAGAGAAGGAACACTTACTTGTATCTGCCTGGCTTCCTACACTGATGTATCTGTCATTGCCAGGAAGCGCTGTTTGATAGTACGTTGTCTCTTCTTGTTGAGGTAACTTAGCATTCTTTGCAGTGAGGAAAGCTACAGCTAATTCCAAACTCCCATTGCTATCCTTTAAATGTACAAGAAGAAATGTATCAGTACACAATGTATCAGTACACAATTACTTGCATATGACCAGCTTCCAACATAAAGTCTAGGGCAGTGTTTTTCAACCTTTTTTGAGCCGTGGCACATTTTTTACATTTACAAAATCCTGGGGCACACCACCAACCAAAATGACACAAAATGACACTCTAACACAGTAATACATATAGTTCATATGTTTTTAAATGTATTTATACACTCAGTGTGAAACCTGGGCCTGTTTCAATGAACACAACATATATATGACTTCCTCTCACATACTTATACATGGCTATCATGTCTTCTCTCAGCCTTCTCTTCTCCAGGCTAAACATGCCCAGCTCTTCAAGCCGCTCCTCAAAGGGCTTGTTCTCCAGACCCTTGTGAAATTTCACCCTGAGTGAAACTTGCTTCCAGTTAACTATGGATGTCATGAAGCTGTTATAAACAGTTCCTGGGGGGCGGGAGGGGGACGACTCTAAAAAATCCAGTAAAATAGTAAAAAAAAAAAACATTTCCAAGTGGAGAGACTCAATTTGTTGCTTGGAAACCTGTGAATGCTTCAGCCTCCCGATGCTCCCAGGTTCGCTCATTGCCCAATTCACCGACGTGGAGATTCCGGCTTTGGCTGTTCTCGCGAGAAATCCAAGCCAACACCAAAATGCCAACTCAATCACTTCCGCCCAGTGCTCTGCTTTTGCGAAGGGAGGCAGCGAAAGAGGCCACACAGATCTATGAAAGAGTCTATACGTTTCATAGATCTGTGTGGCCTCTTTCGCTGCCTCCTTCCTCCCTCCGCCCAGTGCTGAAAGAGGGAGAAAGAGCTGCTAGGAGGGGGAAAAGTGCCAATCGCTCACGGCACACTGGTTGGGAAACACTGGTCTAGGGAAGCTTCATTCTTCCACTTTGTATTTGCACACTTAAATATAACTTTATTATTAAGGATTGCTTTATTTTAATTAATTGTGTTTACATGCTTACATGCAAAACAGGTGAAAAACACAAATGATATACTAGAAGTGTGTTACTATAAAGAGAAAGGATGTATCAATAATGGGTGTAGAAAACTGAGATAATATAACGACAAGACAGAAAATGTAAAACCCTTAGATTAAATAACATAGATAGTTGGTACTTTGTTGTTATTGCGTTTTTTTAATGTTTAGGATGTAGTTGTATTATTCTAGAAAAAGTATTTGTAATCTTTTGCTGTTGATTATGTTTTTTTGTATGTTTGTATGCAGATTTTATTTTAATCTGTCTAAATAGAAATGTAATTACTACCCAAAAAAAGTACAAATGATATGATTTGAGAAAACTGATTTTGTAATAAGAATCATAGAATCATAGAGCTGGACAAGACCTCATGGGCCATCCAGTCCAACCTCCTGCCAAGAAGCAGGAAAATGGCATTCAAAGCACCCCCAACAGATGGCCACCCAGCCTCTGTTAAAAAGCCTCCAAAGAAGGAGCCTCCACCACACTCCGGGGCAGAGTGTTCCACTGCTGAACAGCTCTCACAGCCAGGAAGTTCTTCCTAATGTTCAGACGGAATCTCTTTTCTTGTAGTTTATGCCATTTCTTGTAGTTTGAATCCATGCTCAAGATTAATGTTTCTGTCTGGTATAAAAGTGGAAACAACAGCTATAGGTAGTTTATGTCATAAACAGGGTCTCAAAGGTGACAACAGCTAGTGGTGGTGAGATGCAGAAGCATAAGGGATGGGTAGTAAGAGACCATCTGTAAACTATTCTCGTCAACAAAGACTCTTTTCTTGTTTGTGTGTCTCCTTGGCTAGCAGGTCACATAAAGAGAAAGGTCAAAGTCTCCGTTATTTGGAAATGATTGCAATCTCAGACAAGTACCCAATAAATAGCAATCCAACTAATATTGGACAGAAGAAATAGGGATGACACTACAAAATGTCTTGCCTATGTAACAAAAATCCAAGATATGGAGTATACAGTATATATTATCTAATTTCTAGTTGAGACTAAACTTGAGAACGTTACCAAGAACTGTGCTATATTTAAAATTTTCAGCATTCTACACTCTATAACAGGTTGTCTTATGTGTTATATTTTGCCCGAGCATTTGCTGCACTACTTGAAGTATGTATGAGTTTCAGCTAGGTTCCTAGTGCTTCTTGATGTAAGTAATTTAGGTGTATAAATACATCATTGTGTGTACATTATTGATACTAATTCTATCAAGAGGTTCTTAAATGTTAACTTGTTTCTAAGGTATATAAAACATATGAACTTAAATCAGTTATGCTTAGTTTTGTCCATCCAAAGAAATCAGACAAAAATAAAGACATACATGAACCAATATTGAAAACCACCATACCTTCAAGGCTTGCTGCAGTACTTGGATGTCATTGATACCAGTGATCTCTCTCAGCTGATTCAGAAGTGTTTGCTGGTGCTGAAGAATTAAAGAGTTAGTCAGCATTGATACCAGATCAGGCAAATCTTGAAGCAGAAAATGAATATTTTATTCATTTCAAATTCCTAAAATATGTTAAGTGAAATAGTTACAGGGGGATAGGTGAACGTCAAAAAGTAGATTCTCTTAAGCAAAAAATAATTGGCCAGGAATTGTTTACTATAATGGGAAAGGGTTAGGTAAGTCTTCTCCTCTTGTGTTCTGGATCTCACCATGTGATTGGATCACACCAATACTGTGATTGAAATTATGGCTATAGCCCAGGCATGGGCAAATTTTATCCCTCCAGCTATTTTGGATTTCAATACCCACAATTCCTAACAGCCTACCAGCTGTTAGGAATAATGGGAGTTAATGTCCAAAACACCTGGAGGGCCGAAGTTTGCCAATGCCTACTATAGCCCATACTACATGATGTAACAAAATTGGGGGGGGGGATCTGTTCCTGGTTTGAAAGTGTTATTTCCTGTTTAATTGTGAGGTTTTTTAACTTTGAAAGTAGTTGTTATACTCCAGAAACTTCATTTTAGTGGCTGTTATGAACTATGTCCAATTGGTTGAGACTCTATGAGATCGTCACTGAAAAACAAAATGTGCTGCAAGGTGTTCTGCAAACACATTTTTGCAGTTTAATAAACTTCTGTCCATGTTTTTATGATACAACCGATTAGGAAATGAAATGTATAACCCCAGAAAAAAATCATATTACATAGTGTTATTTATCATTTCTACCACTGAAGTTCAGTACAGTATTTTTAACACGATACAGAAACTTCCTTTCTATGCATAAATAATATAACATAGCATTGAAAGCAATGATTTGTTTGGGTAATTCATAAACTGACTCTCAAAACTCATTTTAAGACCCAATACATTTTTTAAGCAAAAAATTGAACAACTAAAGCTCCATGGCTAGGCAGATCAGAATGGCCAATAGTATTTGGCACACTTGACTCAGGTGGCAGCTCTCTGCCCCCTTCCTTCCCCCTCCTCCTGTGCTGCTTGGGAGAGGAGGAGGATGCGGTACTTTTAAGCCAACGTGAGAGATCACAGCTGAACAACTAAACTGAAGCCCGTCCACCACCATGGCTAGGTGGGAGAACTGAAGCCGAGGGAGGGGTGGGGCAGCTCCGCCCCCTCCCCCAGCTTCAGCGCTCCCACAGCCGCCAGCCTTGAGGGGCAGTGCCAAGCCAGCAAAAAGGTTGAATGAACACTGGATTAAACAACAATGTCTATCTTACTTCCAGCTTTCGCTGGTCCCACCTACAATAACCATTCAATGCAGTTCATTGATTGGCATTAAACTGCAGCAGCCAAATAACAAATGTCCACAAAAGCATGCAAAAGAAAACCATTAATGCACATAATTACTCTGTAGTTTGCGGAATAACCACCCAGGCCTATTTATTTAAGGGGCCTATTTATTTATTCATAGGTCATATCAAAATCCATAATTTTCGCACCAAATTCGCCCTTGACTTATACATGAGGTTGGCCCATATATACAATATATTTCTAATTTACACCCCCTTCCCAAATTTATACATTTTACAAGATTTTAGTAAGAACAGCTGATACTTTTTCAGTGACCTTATGTTTGGAAATTAACATCAGTTTTCCAGGAGGAGCCACCCATTTGGGGTACTTGAGGATGACTGAACAAGAAACAAAGCCATATGCAAAAAGTCAAGGAAACCTTCTGATTTCTTATTTATGTGCTTTTCTTTCAGATCTAAGTCTGTCTTCCACGTATGAAACTGTTCTCTATGCTTTGTTTACATTATTAGTTCCTCAGGAACTAATTGCTAGTGAAGAATTTCCCGGCATTTTGTACAAACAATGTGATGCAGTGACTAACATTAACTCTAGAGCTTCCTCATTTTCATGTTTTAAAAATTGATGTTTTCTCTCATTTCCATTTATCTTTGGCATGCAAGTATAACCTGATCTTTTTTTTCTTTAACTAAGAAGAGGTTTTTTTTATTTTAAAAAAGCAGTGTTAAGGATAAATCAATCAATAAATTAGTTAAGCAGTAGCCAGGTAAAATGTCAGCACAGCAGGAAGGTACTCCATGGATTTTTATTCTCCAGGTCCATTTCAGCTCATGCACTCTTTCTTGCCAAGAAAACCTTGACTGTAGCTGTGGGATGCAGACATTTATCCCTTCAGAGCTGGAAGAACACCAAACATTCCCATATAAGTTGCCAAAAGAAAGTCACTGGATGCTAACAGTCTCCATTTCACAACATCATGACTGAAAGGGTTCAGAAAAGGAGATGGAAAATATATCTTTAATGACTGAGCACAGATGCATATAATCTCAATCATTATTATGGGGCACAACAACTGCAAATTATATCAGAGTCTATGGTTTTACCATAAGCACATGTGGAAAAGGCGGTACTGGATGAGATAATCTAAGCCAGAATCTATTGGTATTCAATAAAACTGTATTTTTGATACAGAAAATACTATGTTGGTAGATCTTATTACACAATATGTTCTTAACTAAAAAGAAAAACCATGTATATCATTATGCACATTAACCTTGTAATGAATTATTTAAACTCTGTTGAACAGATATGGCGAGCCAGTTAACTAGTGATGAAAGCAGGGTATGACTCAAGGCCAATACAACAGACCATCACCACACAGAAGTTTTGTTGCTATTCATAAGTATCAAAGCCTACATTTATCATAATGGTCAGCATCCAAAAGGGTTTCTTTGCCTGCTCTATCCACTGAAAACTTTCCCGAGGATGCAAAGAATAGGACAACCTGCAGCAGAAGGGAGATCTAAGAAAATTCAGAGGATTGTGGTTCCTAGGAGAAGCCTCTTTTGCATGTCAGACAACTACAAATATTATAGACAGCCATCCTCAAACCCATAAAGATTTTAATGAAAGCTTGTATGTTCATAATACACTTAGTGATACTTCAAAATGCTTTTCAGTATGCAATATTTTGTCTTCCTCAAATATTTTGTTAATATTCTCTCCATCTGTTTCTCACAGTGTCACTACTCAAACCAATTTGTGGTTGACAACTCTGCAAATATTTATATGAGTTAGCCTACATTTCACAGTGGAAAGATAAGTCTCATTCATATGTTATTACATAATGAAACTTGTATCTGCAGTTGAAGTTACAGCATTTCTTTCACATTTGGAAGCTCCAAAACAGTTTAGGAACCTGCAAAATGCTCACAAGTACATGGCTGCACACTGAAGTTTAAGTAGCAATGTACCATGAGAGGCTTCTCTCTCGATTAGTCTTTAACAGGATTGTGACAGGAACACAGTCAGATTTTGCAGACATTTCTTTCATCCAATACTCTTCCTCTACATTTAGTGAGAACAATCCCTTTATCCATAAATGTCACGATTCCTTGTAAAGTTGTATCTTGCAAAGGTGATTGTCAATAGTTAGCTGTTTATCATTAATAACTTCCAGGTCCTGCATAATTTATCGTCATAGAGCACTGAAAACAGACATCAAGATGATGTTTTCACTAAATTACTCTAGTGCAATATTCTCAGCTCCAATCACTGCTTTGCAATGACTCTGTTCCTTCCTTGAGGGCTGCACCCAGTCGGTAAAACTTGAGGATACCTGCTCAGACCTCTTGCCTTTGACCTATGGGTCCAACAAAGTTCTATTCTTTCCCCTATGCTTTTCTACATCTACATGAAACCGTTGGACGAGGTCATCCGGAGTTTTGTTCGGTGCCATCTCTATGCCGATGACACACTGCTCTATTATACATTTCCACCAGATTCCAAAGAAGCCCCTTGGATCCTTGACCAGTGTCTGGCTGTTGTGATGGGATGGATGAGGGCTAACAAACCGAAGCTTAATCCCGGCGAAATAGAGGTCCTCCAGGTCAGTCGTGGCAACCTGTGCTCAACGGGGTTGCACATTCCCTTAGGACACAGGTCTGCAGTTTGGAGGTCCTTCTGGACTCCGCTTTGACACTTCATCCCCAGGTGGCAGCGGTGGCTGGGAGGGCGTCTGTGCAATTAAAACTTGTGAGCCAACTGTGCCCATATCTTGTGAAGTCTGACTTGGCCATGGTGGTCCATGCTCTAGTTACCTCCAGATTGGATTACTGTAATGCACTCTACATAGGGCTGCCTCTGAAGACGGCCCAGAAACTACGGTTGGTCCAAATATCTACAGCCAGATTACTAATGGGAGCTAGTTACAGGGAACAGTCAACCCGCCTTTTTACACAGCTCCATTGGCTGCTAATAAGTTTCCGGTCCCAATACAAAGTGCAGGTTATCACCTATAAAGCCCTAAACAGTTCAGGACCTGCCTATCTTCGTGATTGAATCTTCCCCTATGAACCAGCATGTACCCTAAGATCATCTGAAAAGGCTCTTCTCTCGCTTCAATTGCCGTCGCAAGCGGTTGGTGGGGACGAGGGAAAGGGCTTTCTCTGTGGTGGCCCCTCGGCTCTCTCCATTTTCCACAAGGAATTAAAAACCTGATTGTTCCATTGTGCCTTCAACTAGGCAGCTCACCAAAGAAGTTCCCAACCTTATCTAACCTCCTGCACTTTGGTTTAGTCCCATCTAGCACTTTATTAAGGTAAGGGCATTCGCCTTCTAGCCCAGCCCTCCGTTAGCCGCACTTGCCCTTGGCGTTACATAGGAATAATCACATCTAGGAATCCTGAGCCCGAACCCACTATTGCTGTCAGCCACAATATTGGTTTATGAGATTTGTCTGATTACAATGTTTTATTGTTTTTAGATGTTGATTGTATTTTTGAGCTTGTTTTGAATCTGTATTTGATGGGCATGTCCCTTGTAAGCTGACCTGAGTCCCCTCGGAGAGATGGAGGCAGGGTATAATAATATTTATTTATTTAATTAATTAATTAATTTGTCACGTTTCTATACCGCCCCTCAGCCCGAAGGCAACTCAGGACGGTTTACACAGGCAGTCTCTGCCCTCAATACAACACAAGCAACAAGGTAACACCCCCCCCCAAACCCATATAATAACAAATTAGCCATTAAAAATATACAATTGCAGTCTCAGCATCATGTTGAAATCAGTTTCCATTGCATCGTTGTCATTCCATATATCTAATTAAGCCTTATATTTCATCAGCAAATGCCTGCTCAAAATAATAAAGTTGTTGTTGTTATCATAGTTAAGTTTTCTGTCCTATGACCATATTGTGCACTATCATATGAATTATATATATGTCAACCTCATGTATAAGTTAAGGATAGGTTTCTGGGCCCGAAAAATGTGTTTTGATATGATTCATGGGTAAGTTGAAAGTAATTTCTTAAAGAGTTGACAAAAAGGCTAAAAGTCCTACTGCATCAGAGAGAATGGAAGGGACAAATGTGTTTTTCCAGTTCTCCCAAGGTGGACTAAGCTTTTGCTCAACTTTCAACATCTGCACGGTTGTTATTGTTTATTTGTTCAGTCGCTTCTGATTCTTCGTGACCTCATGGACCAGTCCACGCCAGAACTCCCTGTTGGCCGTCACCACCCACAGCTCCTTCAAGGTCAAGCCAGTCACTTCAAGGATACCATCCATCCATCTTGCCCTTGGTCGGTCTCTCTTCCTTTTTCCTTCCTTTTTCCCCAGCATAATTGTCTTTTCTAAGCTTTCCTGTCTTCTCATTATGTGACCACTGCACTGTATTTCCTGCCAATAGCAGGTGCTACTTGCACATGAGTAAAGATTAATCTCAGAAATACATGAGTAAAGGATTACTTAAGTAGTGCAAAATGGTATTTGTGGCACCGTGGTTATAATGGTATTCAAATTGTTTTAATTCGGGTGTTTTTAACTGTTTTATTGTATTTTAATGTGTTTTACTTGTTTTATTCGCACTAATTTTGTGAACCGCTCTGGGCGCCAGAGAGAGCGGTATATTAAGCCGAACTTAATTAATAATAAATAAATAAATAAATAATAAAAGCATGATGTATTTATAAGAGCAATCCAAATAGAAGCAGTCCTCAGTTTACATATACAATAGATTCTTTAACGTGAATTTGTATAAAAGTCTGGAGTTACACATTTTCAAGTGTAACTCCAGACCAAAAAAGACAACACTGTGTAATGTTTTTTTTCCCCTGTCTGTGCCTTTGTGACAATTAGATTAAAATTTTGAGTTGTTTGGGAAACAAGGATTGGTGATAAAGCTTCAAGGTTTTTTTTTCATGATAACTCTTACAGGAGTGAATTTCCCTTCTCATGGGTAGATTTCCTCTCACTTCCTGTTGTCTCACCCCCATTTGTAACTAGGAGTCATATGTAAGTCAAATGTTTATAACTCAGTGCTACCTGTATATTTAATCTCTAACTTGTCAATAAAATGAAGATGATTACTAACCAAAACTCTAAGTCATCACAATCAAGCTTGACCTTCTCACATATTTGGGATCTGTAAACAAAATTTATGCTCATATTCTGTTGCAACATTGTTCCTAGAGGAAAAAAAACGAATCAAACTATTCTGATTTGATATGACTGAGGCCTCTAAACCAGCATCATCCACTAACAAAGTTACCTGAATTAGTGGAAAGCCGGACTGACTAGTTACTTAAACAATGACCGTAAGGCCAGTTACAGCAACAACCCAGCTACTACTTACAGGTGAGTAAAAAAGTGACAGCCTTAAGAATACATCTATTATTTATACAATGTCTTTAAACAGCAGGCAGCAGTGCACAACAATGTTCTGGACCACAGTCCAGCAGCTTGAAGTATTCTGATGTTTTAAGGTAGCTATTTTATTTTTGAGAATATGAAAAGTCCTTCTTAAACTAATTATAACCACAATGAAATTCTAAAAAGGGAAAAAGGAGGTAGAACTACAATTACGGTACATATTTTGCATAATACTTTTGAAAAAGAAGTTAACCAAGTTCTGCTTTCCACATACAACTTTCCACATGCAACCAGCCAATATAAGGAGGAGAAAAATAGTAAATAGCCAAGTAGTGTGAATAGTCTTTCTGTTACTTTCCTCTTTTCTTTCCGTTTTTAAAAAAATAAGCAATCCATCTGCAACATTTGAGCACTTGTTAGAATTCCCAACTACGACTCCTGGACAAAATGGTGCAGTGTATCCTCTTCACTTACAGCAGTGGTTCTCAAGCTGTGGGTCCCCAGGTGCTTTGGCCTACCACTCCCAGAAATCCCAGCCAGTTTACCAGCTGTTAGGATTTCTGGGAGTTGAAGGCTAAAACATCTGGGGACCCACAGGTTGAGAACAACTAACCTACATTATGTATCAATGGTTTCAGCTAACCAGGCACTGAAACAGTGTGGGCCAAGATATGGTGAAAACATTCAAGGCAAGAAGTTTCTGAGTTGCATTATATTATTCACACACAGCCACTGTAGCCTTAATAGGGACCACAAAAACACAATAGTGATAGATTGAAAAATACCCTATACCATGGGGTACCAAATTCTTTCTTCCCCTATTCAAGAAGAACCCCATAGGCCAATGTGAGCACAGTCTAAAGCGGGCATGGGCAAACTTTTCGGAGAAGGGCTGCATGTCAGGCCATGTGAGCCGCTCTGCTACCTGTCTTCCCTGCCCTTGCTGCCGCCGGCACTGGGTGATGCGGCCCTTTGGAATCATTCCTCTGGCCTGGCAGGCCACCGTGTCCTCCTGCCAAGAGGAGAGTGTGACATGCGGCTGGCTCTGGGGACCAGAAGAACAACCTCAAGGGGGCGAATCCAACCTGTGAGTCTGGGTTTGCCCATGCATGGACTAAAGCTTCTTATATTGAGTGTTACTGGCAAGTTTCCTGATTCCCAAATATGATATTAACAACTGTATACATGAAAATTACAACTACTTTAAAAACCTTCAAATATCCATCCTGCTGTCTGTATAATCAGATATACTATATCTTCATACTTCTCTTCTTCTCAGGACCAGTTTTCAAAGTATATTGGGAGAAGTAATACTAGGAAATTATGAATGCAGAAAGAGACATTTTTAAAAAAACCATTGTATGGGTCTATATACTTCTATTATTTCTTTCAGTTCAGGTCTAGTTGCTCCAAAAGTTGTTTGCAATACAGAATACACCATCTGAACAAGAATATTGAAATCTTAAGAACTGGGCATTTTTGATCAAAACACTGCCTATGAAACACTGACTCACAATTGCTTACCTTTAAATGGGTAAACTAGCTATGAATTTAGAAGAGTGAAAGGAAGGGGGATCCATTGTACATTTCAACCTGGATTATAGATTGTTGCTTCTGGTCCAATTCTCAATTCAGAAGCCAACTTTAAACTCTAACTTGAAGCTCTAGTTTGCTAAAGGAAACAAGCTAGAAAAACCAGTCTGGAAGCAACACTGCATTTCCACCTGATGAGTTACTGGTTCATCCAGGCACACTCCCACTTGCAGACAGAGCCAAGCAGCAATGTGCCCCAGCGTAACTGCTTGTGAATAATAAACCATGACTTCGGTAAATTCTGGCTTAGCAGGGTGCATGAACAGAGCCAAATAGGGATTATTCTGATTCACTCACACAAATAAGCACAGTGTAGTAGTAATGGTCATCACGACTGGCAATGACAGGGGAGCCTGCCCTTGTTAACAGACCTGAAAATAAATGAATCTGCTGAAAAATCTGTCCATTCATACCACCACCACCCCACACACACATTCCTGCAGCCTGAATAGGACAATAAAACTGGAGCCATTTAATCAAGAATTTAAAAGATACAAGAACGAAGGCAGGAAATGGGAAGGGTAGGCTCCCATTTAACAATCATGGAATGTTCTCTACTCGGCAACTCGTGAACTGTAAATAACTTAAGGAAGGAGACAACAACAGGTTTTCCTAGCTAGGCAATGTCATTTTAAATCTTTCAACTTCTGTTCACGGATTTTTTAAAAAATGAACTTATATACTACACTCCTGACTTTTGAAATAGTATAGTATGAAGAGTAGGTTATAATCATTATAGTCCACCTGAGTCACTAATTTACAAATTTAGTAGTTTACTAATTTTTTTACATCTCCATATCAGAAATTGAAAGAGGACTTTAGCCTTTTAAACATGGAAAACATACCCATATAAAAATAGTTAACCGTTGCTGTTTGTTTCTTACTATATTGTAACACAATTGTAATGCAGGGAGTTAAGTTTGTGGTTTTTTTGTCTCTTATAATGAGGGACAGATGACAGCCATAAGGAAAATCGCTGTGTTATCACATGAAGTCTATTCAGATATAATAAACCACAGCTGATATGAATCAATCAAGACATTATAAAACTTTCAGAGCAGTTTCATGTTATATAACGTAAAAGTAAAATCCTGGCTGTGGGACCAGGCGTTTGCTCACCAGCACTAGGCAGCATGTTAGGACTGGATTTTAAATAGAAAGTAGATGAAGAGGACCAATGCTTTTATGGACTGAACATGGTTTTAATCTGGAATGAATGTGTATGATGCTAAGGCAACTGTTTTAATGTATTTTAATGTATCTTAACTGTTGAAGGTTTTTTGGGGGGTTTTATATTGTTATTATGTAGGCATCGAATTGTGCCGTACTGTAAGCCGCACTGAGTCCCCCCTCGGGGGTTGAGAAGAGCGGGATAAACTCCTGAAATAAATAAATAAATAACGTAATTTTCAAATGCTTCAGATCTTGGAAATATTTGACTTACTTGGTAAACGTTTTTTACAGAACAGCATGTACATCACTTCCACTATGTTTACTACAAATACTGGCATGCACTTTTAAAAGAGCAAATAATTAGATAACCATGTGGAGCTTATCCAGGAATCCAAAACACTCTGAAATCCAAAACAGTCCACACAGGTAGATGAGATAGTGACATCTTTAAATTCTTTAAATTAGTATCAAGCACAAATATATTTATATTGTATAAAATTTACCTTCAGCCTTTGTGTATAAGATGCATATGAAATCTAATTTTGCATTTAGATTTGGGTCTCATCTCAAAGTATCCCATTATGTATGTACAAATACAGGTATTCAAAAATACAAAACACTTCTAGTCCCAAGCATTTCTGACATATTATTCTGTATAAACCAAAGTGTATCACATAATTTGCATACATGTCTAGCCCATGAGTGCGAAAATACACAAAACAGCCATATGCAATGGGGGAAATGCATGAAATGCACACAAGAGGCACTTATGAGTCCACCTCTCAGTTCTGCACTGCCCAGAGGTCAGTTACATTAAACACTTGTAGCACAAATGAAGCTAGTAATACCTGTGAATATGGACCAGTACACAAATCTCTCTTCTTTAATATAGTCCTGTCCATAGGATTTCTGGACCGGAAATACAACTGTTCTTTACTATGCAACTAAAAAAGCCTTTCATCAAAGCTTGGCATGGTCACCACCATCAATCCTGCTGCTCCCACCAAGATAACAAGTTGGTAGCATTGCAATGTCTGTCACCTTGCAAGCTATAGATTACCAGTACCAGTCGCTCTCCTCCTTACTCTGGATGGATTTCCACAGCTGTCAATGGTGTTTCTCAATGAGAGACCAGTAACATGCAAAAACTACCTAACTAAAATTAGGTGCCAAATCATTAACATTTGCTTCTTCTGTTCAGAATGGTTCTTATTAAAAAGTACTGCCAGATGTTGGAAACATGTATCTGGGTAGAGGAAATGAATTGGTGGTGACAGCCATTATTGAAGTAGCCAAGGATCCCAAAGGGCTCACTGGGATAACTAGCAACTATGAGATCACTTGTTGTCCAGGCTAATTCTGGATTTAAAGTCTAACACCTACTATTTCTAATATTTTCTATAACATTTGACAAGACTTGAATGTGGCAGGGGAAATTTAAAAACCAATGTAAATTTATTGATAGTACCAGCTACATGGGGGCCGCAATGGCGCCGCAGATTAAACCACTAAATTGCAGAACTTGCTGACCAGAAGGTTGGTGGTTCAAATCCATGGGATGGGGTGAGCTCCCGCTGTTAGCCCCAGCTTCTGCCAATCTAGCAGTTCCAAAACATGCAAATGTGAGTAGATCAATAGGTATCACTTCGGCAGGAAGATAGTGGTGCATTATGCAGTTATGCCGGCCACATGACCTAGGAGGCATCTACGGATAACGCCGGCTCTTCGGCTTAGAAATGGAGATGAGCACCACCCTCCCAGACTTGGATTCGACTAGACTTAATGTCGAGGAAAACCTTTACTAGCTACACCAAACAATGCTCTCCTCGTTTTGCTTCATGGACTTACATTCCTGAGTATTACTTCCATCAGTGACCTCTGACATAGTGATTTGAATAAGGAACTGGGATTTGGGAAGTTCTGCTTTAAGTGTAAATTCAGCCATAAAACTCACTGATTGACCTTGGGATATTCACACTTTCAGCACCTACATCAAAGTTATTGTGAGAACAAAAGTAAGAGCAAAAAATTAAGTGAGCCCTTATAAGCTCATTCAAGAAAAAAGGGACATAAAGGTAATAGGAAAATAAGAGACCTAGCTTTTATATGTACATGCGCACCATTACAGGAAGCATATTCTCTTACTAGAGTTCTAGTCACTAGCAGAAAATACAGAGAAAGAATGTGCACACACAGCAAGAAATAGCATATTTCAAGCATGATTTTTGTGTATTACTTCATGCTCATACAAAAAAAAGCTGGACAAGTCTCAAAGCTGCATTTAAATATCTCAGTATAATGCAGACATGTGTGGAACAAATATAATACACTGAATAGTTTTATATAGAATGCTTCATATGCATATATAGGATGATGTTTATATGGTATTTTTCTGCATTTTCCCCAAAATGTAAAATCAAATTCTACATATTTGTATATTAAAGCTTTGTGTGTTATAAGAACGGAAGGCCTACCATATTAAATTACAGTTGTCATGGCAATATCCCTTTCATCTGATCAATGACTCTTTCATAAAAATTTACTGCTGCTTATAATTTACATTAAAAATATACATTAACAATCACTGTTAGCAATACATTTCTGACAACATTCTTTTGTAGGAAGTCACTATGGGAAAGAATTAGTCAGGCCAAAAGGTCCTGGTTCCCAATCAGCATATGTTTATGTATTCAAACTAAGGGCAGACAGTTAAAACATAAGAGTGGCAACAATTGGAATGTAACCTACTCAACATTTGTTTTGGGAAAAGGAATTACACACCTTCTCACAAATGCGATAAAACACAACAAGTTTTCCCAACACATTCGTAATTTCAGTTACTTATCTTATCTGTCTCCTTTCAATATACACGAATTTGTGTGCATTTAAAGATTCTAAGCAGCAGTTCAAGGACAAGATTTTATAAAACTTACTCTGTGGAATAATTCCACAAAACAATGTCCTCTTATTTTACACCAGAGAAAGACCACAAAGAATGTAAACTACAACAAGGGAAACATACTAATCAGGAAGTATTAAAAAGTATGGTATATATTATGCCTTTTAAGAAAATGAAACTATCATGCTACAAAACAAGTGTCAAACTGAGAATGTAATTGCTGAAAACCAAAGTATTTCTGTGAGTAGTTCTTAATAAGGAATTTGACTGTGCAGTCCCAACTTCTAAGCACAGTAGGTGTTAAATAATCACACCTGTTTAGAAAATCCTTATAAACTACAGCCAAGAGACAGCTTAGGCTGCTCCAAAGACTGGCTTCCAAGTGGCAGGACAAACTTTTCAGAGAGGGCATCTATCATAGTTCCTTTCATTATTGTTTCTTGATTATTTGATGTGGGGAAAATGAGACTGGCACTGCCCACTGACAACTGTTTCTCTCTGCGGTGCCAAGTCCCAGCCCATGGAGTAACACTGCCTTGCAGAACGCAGGGAATACAGAATATAACAACAGCCCCATTTTCTTTTTACCAGGACAGGAAAAATATGAACAAGAATATATAATTCACTGCAGTGCAAAAATGTGGGTACAAGATACAGAAATCACGGCAAGACAGAGGTCCTCCTGCTCAGTTGTGAGGCCAATTGGAGTATAGGGTGGCAACCTGTGCTTGATGGAGTTACACTCCCCCTGGGGACACAGGTCCGTAGTCCCGGGGGGATCCTGTACTCAGAACCAATGCTTGCTGCTCAGGTGTTGATGGTGGCTGGGAGGGCCTTCACACAGTTAAAGTTTGTGTGCCAGTTGTGACCGTACCTCGAGAAGCCTGACTTGGCCACGGTGAACCATTCCTTGGTTATATCCAGATTCGATTATTGCAACACACTCTACATGGGGCTGCCTTTGAAGACAGCCCAGAAACTACAACTGGTAGAAACTACAGCCAGGATTCTAACTGGAGCCAATCACAGGAGGCTCTTCTGGCTGCCAATAGGTCTCTGGTCCCAATTCAAGGTGCAGATTACGACCTACTAAGCACTAAATGGTTGGGGCCCTACCCATCTTCCCCTATGAACCAGTGCAGGTTTTAGGATCCTCCAAAGAGGCCCTCCTCTCGCTTCCACCACTGCCACAGGCACAGCTGGTGGGGACAAGGGAGAGGCAAGCCCCCACACTGTCCTCTTTCACAGGGATCTGAAAACCTGGATGTTCCAAGCAAGCATTTGAGAACTGGTCCCTAGTATAAATGCCCAGTCCCTAGGTCACCAGATAGTACTCTGTTCTCTGCACCTCATCCAATTCCACAGCCCTGTGGAATGTTATTTTGAACTATCCCATGCCTGACCCTTTTAGAGCCTGGTCACACCCATTTTAGTAATTCTGGTCATTGGTTTTTGTTGAACATTGTTTGATGGAGCTTCAATGTTGCTATTTTATTCTCATACGTTTAATTGTGTTTTATCTGGATCGTTGTATTTTATGATGCTCCTATTTTAGTGGTGTTTTTGTTTTAACTGATTGCTTTGCTTTTGGTCTGTTGGACTTTCTGTCCCATATGTAAGCCCCCGAGTCCCTTCAGGGAGATGGTTGTGGGGCATAAGAATAAAGTTGTTGTTGTTGCTATTATTATCATATACCCTGTTGGTCAAGTTGATAGTAGATGGGCTCTACAAGAAAAAGCAATAGGAGAATGGACATGGGTACATGAGGCACACATTGGAAGAGCAAATGGAACAGTTACTTAAATTATAGGTTGAGTCTCCCTTATCAGGAAATCAAAACACAGAAACTTTTTGCCACCGCACTGCAAATTTACTCTTTTGAAAATGGGGTGCTATTCACATATTCAAAGCTCACTGAGTTTTTTCCTCAAGGAACCGTGACAGGGGAATGAGAAGAGCCAATTTGCACAAAAGCAGACATCCCAGATGTTTTGTGTTTACCTTCCACCTGGCTATTCGTGGTGCACTGTAGGGCAGGCACTTTGGAACCAGTCTGTGAAGATGATTTTAGAGCAGCCTCACTGGACACTGCCTGTCTCCAGCCCAGAAAAACTGAAAGAGATTCACTGGGCTTTTTGCTACTTTGCTAAAGTGTGCTGACAGCTGGAAAAGCACCTGGGACACCTGCTTTTTGAAGGAGCTTTATGAAAGCAGCATTTCCTCTTATCCATTCCACTCTTCTCTTTCCCCTGTCCACTTTCTGACAGTGGTGGAGTGGGGGCTCCTTGAAGCGAGACTCGGTGCACACTGGACATGATATAACCCCGCTTCGCCCAAACTTCATTCAATATGTGTATCCAAATACAGGTGTTGCAACAAAAAATGAAAACCTAACTTTATCATGATGCAAAGGAATATACTCAGGTTAATCAAAACCACCCAGCACTCAATTTTAGTGGCTGCACACAGATATGACTCAAATGAATGACAAGTTGTAGAGATTCCATACCATTCCCAGATTATCATTGACTCACCAACAATGTATTCATGTAACAAGTCCAGAGCATATATTACAGACTTCTAGAAACATTAATCCACACACAGATTTCTGCCTACAAGAATAATTTCACTTTATACCATACAGAGACACTAATATTATACTTCGAACAAATGCCATACTTTCAAATTGCTGTTCAGCTATAAACACCCCTAGGTAAATTGATAACAATCAGTATCTCTCAGTTTATTCATATAGATTTCATAGAAATGGAAGTAGAAGAAGGATCAAGGTAAATTGTGATGTCTTCTATGAGATTGATTTTCACAAGTATTCAATGGTAACAAGTTTACTTTCTCTTTATACCACAAGGCTCTCAGTGTTGGCAACAAAAAAAAAAGCCCTTGCACACAGACGTAAGTTCATTTAACAAGGTTTCTCCAGTCAGTTAAATACTTTTTTCCTGTATCAATTTTTTGACAAAATTTCCTCCAGGTGTCGGGCTGTCATACTCCAAAACAGTCACAGATGTAGGCGAAACGTCAGGAGAAAATGCTTCTAGGAAATAGCCATACAGTTTGGAAACCACACAACACCCCAAAAGATATTTAAATTCGATTAACACAGGCCCCAATTATTCAAAAGTCGGATTCCAGTTTTGAAGCGGCAAGCTTAGCTAGATATATAAAGTTGGCAATGAGCATGAATGCCTCTTAGGCGATCATCTCCTGGCAAATTCTCGTTAAAGAGAACCCGTGCTACTTTTACTTCACAACTACATCCATTACATTCAGAGTATAAGAGGAAAAGCTGCAACATGTTTCAGTTTCAGAACCAAAACACACATTTATGACTTCTTCCAACCCTTTAAACTAGCTCTGAACTCTTTAAACACCTGCCTCAAACAAGCAAGAGTTCCTTCTCTGACCCTGGGCATTCCACAGATATATAAACCCCACGTTCCTAGTTTATTTATTTATTTAGTTTCCAACAGACTTCACAACCTCTGAGAATGCCTGCCATAGATGCAGGCAAAATGTCAGGAGAGAATGGTTCCGGAAATGGCCATACAGCCCAGAAAACTCACAGCAACCCAGTCTTTAAACTTAGTTTGCCAAAGTATCACAGAACTGGTATATGACCAGGAGAACCGAGGTGTGTCTCAGGACACAAGGACAGGGGGAGAATCAAGGTGTTTAAAAATAGGGGAGAGGAGTGAAAACAATAGAGAAGAATATTCTGTAGAGAGGCCTCTACAGACTTGACACACAAAACACCCTGAGACATTTGCCAATTTGCAACTGATCACAATTCAAAGTGCTTGCTTTAGCATTTAGGATTTCTGGGAGTTGAAGGCCAAAACATCTGGGGACCCACAGGCTGAGCACCACTGCCCTAAACGGTTCTGGCCCAGCTTACCTATCGAAATGTATCTCCCCTATGTACCAACCTGGATGCTAAGATCTTCTAGGGCAGTGTTTCTCAACCAGTGTGCCGGGGCACACTAGTGTGCCATGAGCGATCATCAGGTGTGCCGTGGGAAATTGGAACCTCCAGGAAGGGGGGGGGTATAGTGTGTTGAAGTATAAAAACCCTAAGAAACCTACCTCAATAAAGGCACAAAATTACAAACAACCCCCCCTCCCCACCCGTTGTCTACTTGGTCTCTCCCTCTCCATGCATTGGGAAGGCCCGCCTCCCTTTTCCCAAGTAGAGACCTCCTCTTGCCTCCTGGGGGTTCTATGTAGGAAGTTTGGCCCAGTTCTATCATTGGTGGGGTTCAGAATGCTTTTTGATTGTGGGGGAACTATAAATCCCAGCAACTACAACTCCCAAATGTCAAGGTCTATTTCCCCTGAACTCCATCTGCATTCATATTTGGGCATATTGAGTATTCATGCCAAGTTTGGTCCTGATCCAACATTGTTTGAGTCCACAGTGCTCTCTGGATATAGGTGAACTACAACTCCAAAACTCAAGGTCAATGCCCACCAAACTCTTATAGCATTTTCTCTTGGTTATGGAAGTTCTGTGTGGGAAGTTTGTGTCTTTCTGCCATACCTGCCAGGATATCTATGTTGAGTTCATCGAAACAGGCCCAGGTTTCACACTGACTGTATAAATATATTTTAAAAACGTATTAACTATATGTATTACTGTGTTAGAGTGTCATTTTTTGTCATTTTGGTTGGTGGTGTGCCCCAGGATTTTGCAAATGTAAAAAGTGTGTTGCGGCTCAAAAAAGGTTGGGAAACACTGTTCTAGGGAGGCCCTACTCTTGGTCCCACCTCCTTCGCTGGTGGAGGAGAGAGACAGGGCCTTTCTCAGTGGTGGTCTTTCGTCTGTGGTCCCTCTCCATTAAAATTAGATTGGCTCCCTCTCCTGCCCTGGCTTTGGGATCAAGCATTTGGAGACTAGTACAGTGCAATGGGCAGCTATGAAGTGCAATAAGCAGCTATGGATTGTGTTTTGGGTCTTTTGTGTTATAGTTTTGAGTTTATTTAATGTATTGATATGTTATGGTTTTTATTTATTTTAATGTATAATGTATATTAAGTTTGCATGTTTATATTTATTGTGCCCCTGCATTATTGTCAATTTGGAAGGGCTTGGGGTTGAGGGCGAGCAGGGTAAAAATAAAGTAAATAAATAAATTTGCCGGTCTTTCTGTGACAAGGAAAGGGGGCAAGGAGAAGAGACAGAGAAAAAATGGGAATGCTGGGATCGAGGGAAGCCAGAGGGTGCTTCCAGACATGGGCAAACTTGGGCCCTCCCTCCAGGGTTTTTGCACTCCAACTCCCACTATTCCTAATGGACTAACTTGGGCCTTCCCTCCAGGTGTTTTGGACTCCAACTCCCACCATTCCTAAGGGGCAAACTTGGGCCTTCCCTCCAGGTGTTTTAGACTCCAACTCCCACCATTCCTAAGGGGCAAACTTGGGCCTTCCCTCCAGGTGTTTTGGACTCCAACTCCCACCATTCCTAAGGGGCAAACTTGGGCCTTCCCTTCAGGTGTTTTAGACTCCAACTCCCACCATTCCTAAGGGGCAAACTTGGGCCTTCCCTTCAGGTGTTTTAGACTCCAACTCTCACCATTCCTAAGGGGCCAACTTGGGCCTTCCCTCCAGGTGTTTTAGACTCCAACTCCCACCATTCCTAAGGGGCAAACTTGGGCCCTCCCTCCGGGTGTTTTGGACTCCAACTCCCACCATTCCTAAGGGGCAAACTTGGGCCTTCCCTCCGGGTGTTTTGGACTCCAACTCCCACCATTCCTAAAGGGCAAACTTGGGCCTTCCCTCCAGGTGTTTTGGACTCCAACTCCCACCATTCCTAAGGGGCAAACTTGGGCCTTCCCTCCAGGTGTTTTGGACTCCAACTCCCACCATTCCTAAGGGGCAAACTTGGGCCTTCCCTCCAGGTGTTTTGGACTCCAACTCCCACCATTCCTAAGGGGCAAACTTGGGCCTTCCCTCCAGGTGTTTTGGACTCCAACTCCCACCATTCCTAAGGGGCCAACTTGGGCCTTCCCTCCAGGTGTTTTGGACTCCAACTCCCACCATTCCTAAGGGGCAAACTTGGGCACAGACAGACCGCAAGCAGAGGCATAACACCGTTGCTCAGATGATTCATTAGAACTTGTGCCACAAGGCCACCTTCCCCAATGCATATTGGGAGGAAGGAGCTTTGCCATCCCTCCCTCGGGAGTGAAAAGGGAGGAACCGGATGGAGCCTCCCTGCAGCTGGGGCGTGGCTTCATCCACAGGAAGCCAGCCCCAGAGGCTCACTTCTCCCAGGACAGCGAAGAGAGAAGATGCAGGCTTCCCCTCTCCGACCTTGGGATCCTAGAAGAGAAAGCGCAGGTTGGTAGCGGGGGCCTGCGGGGGGGAGAGGACCCGCTGTGCTCACCAGCGGGCCCCTCTCCTCCTCCTGCAGTTGGTTCGTCCTCTTCCACGTCCCTCTTTCTTTCTAGTCCACGTGGGACCTTGGTTCTTCCTGGGGGAAAAGAATTTTTAAAAGCCTTTTTGAGGGTTGTTTCCCCCTCTGCCCCCCCTCTTCCTTTGTGCGCCGGCCTGTGGCGGGCGGGTAGGCCCCGCCAGGCCCGAGTTCGTCCGGGCGGCCACATGGCCGCTGGGATGCTTCCCGGGCGGGGCCCCCCTCGGCCCCCTTTCACTGTTGAGTTGCGGGCCTGGCGGCGGGTAGGCGCGCCAGGCTCGCTCCCGGGCGGCCACGTGGCCGCCGGAGGCTGCCCGGGGAGAGGGCCCCAGTTCCCCCTCGGGCCCCCTTTCCCTGTTGAGTTGCGGGCCTGGCGGGCGGGTAGGCCACGCCAGGCCCGAAGCTCTCCCGGGCGGCCACGTGGCCGCCGGGAGGCTGCCGGTGGGGGGGGAGAGGGCCCCGGTTCCCCCTCGGCCCCCCTTTCCCTGTTGAGTTGCGGGCCTGGCGGGCGGGTAGGCCGCGCCAGGCCCGAAGTTCTCCCGGGCAGCCACGTGGCCGCCGGGAGGCTGCGGGGGGGGGAGAGGGCCCCGGGTCCCCCTCGGCCCCCCTTTCCCTGTTGAGTTGCGCCAGGCCCGAAGCTCTCCCGGGCGGCCACGTGGCCGCCGGGAGGCTGCCCGGGGAGAGGGGCCCCAGTTCCCCCTCGGGCCCCCTTTCCCTGTTGAGTTGCGGGCCTGGCGGGCGGGCAGGCCGCGCCAGGCCGAGCTCTCCCGGGCGCCACGTGGCCACCCGGATGCTGCCCGGGGAGAGGGCCCCGTCCCCTCGCCCCCTTTCACTGTTGAGCTGCGGGCCTGGCGGGCGGTAGGCCGCGCCAGGCCCGAAGCTCTCCCGGTGGGCACGTGGCCGCCGGGGAGGCTGCTCAGGGGGAGGGGCCCCGTTCCCCGCCCCTTTCCCTGTTGAGTTGCGCCAGGCCCGAAGCTCTCCTGGGCGGCCACGTGGCCGCCGGGAGGCTGCGGGGGGGAGAGGGGCCCGGTTCCCCTCGGCCCCCTTCCCTGTTGAGTTGCGGGCCTGGTGGGCGGGTAGGCCACGCCAGGCCCGAAGCTCTCCCAGGCGGCCACGTGGCCGCCGGAGGCTGCCGGGGGAGAGGGCCCCGGTCCCCTCGGCCCCTTTCCCTGTTGAGTTGCGGGCCTGGCGGGCGGGTAGGCCACGCCAGGCCCGAAGCTCTCCCGGGTGGCCATGTGGCCGCTGGGAGGCTGCCCTGGTGGGGGGGAGAGGGCCCCAGTTCCCCCTCGGCCCCCCTTTTTCTGGTTGGGTTGCGGGCCTACATGTTTGCATGTAGCAGTTTTTACAATAGGGACGGGGAATCATGAAGACTGCCATGCTATGATTACAGGTTCACCCTGGCGGCCTCGTAGGCTGCCAATTCGCTGGGGGGGGGAATGGCCTGCCCCCCTCTGCCTCAGCCCCCCCCATTTGTGAAAATATGGGCCTGGCAGGCTGTAGGCCAGCGCCAGGCTCTGGGCATCCTGGCAGCCACTCGGCATACTAGCGTGGTGCGACACTGCCATTTGGATGTAGATGAACTAAAAATCCATAGGGCGCTGCGCGTCCCAGTGGTTACTTAGCAGCAATAAGCTCACATGGAAGCTGTTTCTCTTTTGCAGGATGGCACCGCGGAAGAACTTTAGCGTCCCTAGGGGCAAGGGGCCGGCCAAGACGTCGGGGACAAAGCGCCCCCCCCCCGGATTGTCCTCGGAGGATGAAGACGAGATCATGGCTATGGTTTTCGCTAGGATCGAGGGGTTGGAAAAAGGGGCCGGGATTGCAGTTGGCGAGGCTGCGCCTAGGCCGCCTCGCGGCACCAGCAGGAAAGTTATGCTTAAACACATTCTGTCTCGGGTGTCTTCCCTAGAGGCAGTGCAGCAGCAGCAGCAGCAGCACATGGCCCACACCGTCACCCGCCCAGAGGAGCAGCAGCAGCAGGCAGAGGGGCCAGCCCAACCGCAGGCCGGCCCCAGCTCCAAGGCCAGTCCCGGTGATCACAGCCCTGCCAGCATGGACTGCCGCGCCAGTTCCTGTTATCGCAGCACCAACACCATGGCCGGCGTCAGTGAGCACAGAGGCGCCAGCACCAGCTCCGCCAGCACCAGCTCCGCCAGCCCCAGTCGCGACACCGGTAAATACAGCCAGGCCAGCAGCATCTGATAATATGTTGGTAATAGCACCACACCGGCCTGGCCGTGGGATGGCGCCCCGGCACACAGCATGCTAACTAACCCTCTTACTCACCTCCCAACATCTGTTATCACAGCACTGAGGGACGCGGGCCACGGTAATTTGCCAGTGCCAGTCAATTCAGCAGTCAATATTTCGCCTACACCCATAACCCTAGAGGCGGCAAGGACGGGGGACGCTAACCAGTTTTGGGGTACCAGCCAATGGACATTACCGGTAGCCCCATCAGTAACCACTTCGTCACTAGGCACGCACCTTTCCCAAAAGACACTAGAGAAAATATTGCGGAACGAGTACATTGACCTGTTTTTCGTTGTGCTAGGGAATTGGACAAAAAGAAAAAGGGATGAGCTAGATGACGAAGCAAGGAGAAATTAAAAAGCGCAAAATTGAGCACAATTGGGAGAATTGGTTTGCGGGTTGGACCATTTACGCCGACGTAATCAGCAGCACATATCCTAGTCGGTCCAAGGCCAAGTACCAAAAAATCATAAACGAGGCCCGGCTTAAATTCGCTGGTCCAGCCTGGCTCGAGTATGACAAGCGCTTCAGGTCGGAAGCGGCTGAGGAGCCCAATAAGCGCTGGGATTTAATAGACAGCCAGCTTTGGATGGCAATCATGAACGTGGCCAAGGCGATACCAGGCGAACTAACTGACAGTGGCCATATGATTCAAAACTTTAAAGGCGGGCAGCCCTTTCGCCAGGCGGCCCCGTGGCAACAGGGCCAAAGACCGCAGTCAATGTGCTGGGAATTTGCCGCCCAGGGTTCGTGCTCTCGAAAAACCCTGCAGGTTCCAGCATGCTTGCACAATCTGCTTGGGCTCGCACTCTGCGCGGAACTGCTCAAAGGGGGCAGGCCCGCAAGGCAACACAAGGGAGTCCCAGTTCAACAGAAGGAGCGCAGCCCAACCCAACCTTCCCAAGGGGCCCCAGCCCACTAAGGTGGGCCCTTGGAGCAGTGGCTGAAGGGGTACCCTGACAGAACTGCGGCAAATTATTTGCTAAGCGGTTTTACACAGGGTTTCCGCATCCCAGCCCTGGGTCCGAGGACTCAAAGACTAGCCCCCAACCTTAGATCACTAGCGGGCATGGAGGCCATTGTTAAAAAGAAAATTGGCAAGGAGTTAGCAGAAGGCAGGATTCTAGGCCCCTTCGCTGCCCCACCTACACAGTACTTCAGGGTCTCCCCTTTGGGAATAGTACCAAAGAAAGCTCCTCGGCGAGTACCGCCTCATTCACCACCTGTCCTACCCCCAAGGGAGCTCGGTGAATGATGCGATACCGAACGACTTATGCACGGTGCACTACACGTCATTTGACGCAGCAGTTAGGCTGGTCAGGCGTCACGGGCCTGCAGCTGAGCTTGCTAAGTGTGACATAAAGTCGGCATTTAGGCTACTCCCTGTGCATCCAGAGGATTTTGACTTGCTTGGCTTCTGCTTCGAAAGGCAGTTCTACATGGACCGAGCTCTCCCGATGGGCTGCTCGGTGTCGTGTGCTGCATTTGAAACATTTAGCACATTTTTAGAATGGGCTCTGAAGGCCAAGGCGGGTCTAAAAGGGCTTCCTTCTCAGGGGCGCCATGGGTCAGGGCAATGCTATACCTTGTTACACACTTTTCAGCGTTTAGCAGAGGAACTGGGGGTGCCGCTAGCTAAAAAAACCTGAGGGCCGAAGACAGTGCTAACATTCCTAGGGGTCGAACTAGACACGGTCAACCAGTTTTCCAGGCTGCCACCAGCTAAGATCGCAGACCTGAGGCATAGGTTGGAACAATTCGTCCTCAGGAAGAAAGCCACTTTAAGGGAATTCCAAGAATTAATTGGTCACCTAAATTTTGCCTGCAAGGTGGTGGCACCAGGCAGGGCATTCCTGCGCAGATTGTGTGATGCCATCTCGGGTGCATCATCGCCGCATCACCACATTAGAATTACTCAACAAATTAAATTGGATCTGGCAGTTTGGTTGCAATTTCTCCAAAATTACAACGGTATCTCATTTTGGCGGCAAGAGCTGCTGGTAAAAGACGCCCTTAAGGTGTCATCCGACGCGTCGGGCGCCATAGGGTTCGGTGTATATTTCGACGGCAAATGGTGTGCGGAGCGGTGGCCTGAGGAGTGGCAGGCGACAGGTATCACATCTGACCTAACCTTCTTGGAATTCTTCCCCATACTAGTGGCTGTCTATCTCTGGCGGACAAATTCGCTAATTCCTCCGTCCACTTTTGGTGCGACAACATGGCCACTGTTCAGGTCATTAATACCTAACATCTAGGTCACCCCGGGTGATGGGCGCGTGCGTTTATTCACGTTACACTGCCTGAGGTTTAACATTTTGTTTGGGGCATCCCATATCGCTGGACTGGACAACTCCTTAGCTGACGCTCTGTCTCGCATGCAGATGGGGCGCTTCAGACAGCTAGCGCCCCATGCGGAAAGGGGCCCAGAAAACATGCCAAGCCATCTCTGGTTGGTTGGAACGACGAGGTAACCGCTGGTATGTCCAGGGCCCTGGCCCCTAGTTCCAGGCGAGCATATTCCAGGGCAGTAAGAGACTTCACTGAATTAAGGGAATATTACGGTTTGCCCGAAAGATTCCCCATACCTTACGAACACGTGGCCCAGTTTTGTGTATACGAGAGGAGGAGCGGTCGGGCCCTGCAAACTATTAAAGGCAAACTAGCGGCACTGGCTTACTGGTTCAAGGCCCAGGGCATGCCTGACTCGACCAATGACTTCCGAATACATAAAATTCTAGCGGGGTGGACAAGGGACCATGGGAAACCCTCTGATGACAGACAGCCTCTAACTCCCGCTATCCTGAAGGGTCTTAGGCAATTGTGGCCTACTGTGTGTGAGTCACAATATGAACAGGAGTTGTTCCACGCGGCAGCTTTGACAGCTTTCTTTGGGGCGCTGCGGGTAAGCGAGTTGGTCGCAGGCTCCAAATCCGACTCCTCTCATCGGGCCTTGCTTTATTCCGACACCAAATTGGGACAGGGCAGGCTGGAGATCAAGCTGAGGACATCTAAGACTGACCAGCAAGGGAAGGGGTGCCTAATCGCACTGTCGGGCGCCTCAGATGGCGATTTATGCCCAGTCACGGCCATGGCCCGTTTCCTAGCGCTCAGGGGTGCTACACCGGGTTACCTCTTCTGTCACCAGGATAACACACCCCTTACAAAGTATCAATTCTGGACGCTTACGGCCAAATGTTTGGATTTGCTGGGCCTGGGCCAATACAAATTTGGGACACATTCCTTTCGGATCGGCGCAGCATCTACGGCCTTCAATGGGCTACGAGGCCCAGGCGGTTAAGTCCCTGGGAAGATGGAAATCTGGGGCGTATAAGGGTTACATACGGAGTGTGCTGTTGTAACATGTCATTGTTTCAGGTGCGGCCGGGCTGGAGCATAGGCGGAGGGTCTTGGTGTGCGGACACAGTTACATCTACTGGGCTGAGAAAGAAGCGCGCAAGACCCCCTATGGACAGCACCTGGGCCTTGCCTCCATTGCCACCGTGGAATGGAGAGGCAGACGCGGTTTACGCTGGGACGGCCTGCTCCCCCTGTTGTTAGATTCCAGGAGTGACGTTCCTCCTGATGTGTTGGTGATCCACCTCGGTGGTAACGACCTTGGCCTTCTGTCAGGCAAGGCACTGTTCATGCAGGCCCGAGCGGACTTACGAAGGATTTGGCAGGCATGGCCCCGGGTTCACATCGTTTGGTCCGCCATCACACTACGATGCAAGTGGTCAGGTGGAGGGGACGTGAGGATGCTAGAGAGAGCACGGAAGCGAGTGAACCGGGCCATGCGGAACGTGGTGACAGGAGCCAACGGATCATACATTGACCATCCGGATCTCAACCTTTATAACCCTTCCATTTTCAGGAGAGACGGAGTCCATTTTTCGGACCTTGGAAACCTTCAATTCCTAGCAGATTTGCAGAAGGGCTTAGCAGGGGTGTTAGAAGACTTGGTGGGGGTTGGGAGGCAAGATGGACATCTACCCCCAATCTGTGGCGGAAAATAGATAGGAAAACTCCCTGATTTCAGTGGGCATTCAAGACCCCCCCCCCCCCCGTTGGGGGTGGAGGCCATCCAGTTAATACTCAATCAAAGTTCAAGTTGATCGGGGAAGTTCGGTTATGGCCGGGAATGGGAAGAGTTTGGGATCTACACCTGGGGGACCAGAACTCGCTCCCATTCCCTTTCACAGGCTGCCTTGGCCAGTTGTCAAGGAGCATAGTTTTCTGCCAGCAATTTAATGTCACACAGGTAGGGCGGCTACCTGAATTGGATTCAGCAAATTCCTGACACCCCTCGAGTTAAGGTTAAGGACAATTAAATAGGTAACAATTTGAATAAATGTTGCCCAATTGGAAACCCAACCACTGTTGTCGTGTGTCTTCTTTCGGGGGTGGGCAGGCAAGGCCACCTTCCCCCAATGCATATTGGGAGGAAGGAGCTTTGCCATCCCTCCCTCAGGGGAGTGAAAAGGGGAGGAACCGGATGGAGCCTCCCTGCAGCTGGGGGCGTGGCTTCATCCACAGGAAGCCAGCCCCAGAGGCTCACTTCTCCCAGGACAGCGACCCACCACTCCAGCCCATTAACAGTATCGGCCCGGTTGCCCGTAAAAAGGAGCTGGGGAGGAGTTTTCCCCCCACTGTTAAGGGTTATTTTTCGCCTACCCCCCTTTACTGTTTAGGGGCTAGATGGAGGGGTGGTTATAAATAGGCCTAGCGGAAAAATAGATAGGGAAACTCCCTGATTTCAGTGGGCATTCAAGACACCCGGTTGGGGGTGGAGGCCATCCAGTTAATACTCAATCAAAGTTCAAGTTGATCGGGGAAGTTCGGTTATGGCCGGGAATGGGAAGAGTTTGGGATCTACACCTGGGGGACCAGAACTCGCTCCCATTCCCTTTCACAGGCTGCCTTGGCCAGTTGTCAAGGGGCATAGTTTTCTGCCAGCAATTTAATGTCACACAGGTAGGGCGGCTACCTGAATTGGATTCAGAAAATTCCTGACACCCCTCGAGTTAAGGTTAAGGACAATTAAATAGGTAACAATTTGAATAAATGTTGCCCAATTGGAAACCCAACCACTGTTGTCGTGTGTCTTCTTTCGGGGGTGGGCAGGCAAATACCATCTGCCTGTGACAAAGAACTGCTGGGACCACAAGCCTGGAAAAGTTACAGAAAATGAACACGTCAAACTACTCCGGGACTTGCTGAATTCAGACTAACAGAGTTTTGAAGCACAATATTCCAGACCTCACAATCGTGTTAAAGAACTAAATATGGATTGTCGATGTTGCAGTCCCAGGCAACAGCAGGATTGAAGAGAAACAACTGGAAAAGCTGACACAATATGAGGATTTAATGATCGAACTGCAAAGACTCTGGCACAAGCCAGTGATGGTGGTCCCAGTGGTGATCGGCACACTGAGTGCAGTGCCTAAAGACTTTAGCGTGCACTTAAACACAATCGGTGCTGACAAAATTACCATCTGTGAGCTGCAAAAGGCTACCCTACTCGGATCTGCATGCATTATTCGCTGATACATCACACAGGCCTAGACACTTGGGAAGTGTCCAACGTGTGTGATCCAATGCAACAGCCAGCAGCGTGATCTTGTTTGCTGTGGACTTACCTTGTTGTGTTTCTAATAATAATAATAATAATAATTGTGTTTCAAATAATAATGTGCATATGTTTAAGTTGTATATGAAACATCAATGAATGTCATATTTAGACTTGGCTTCCAACTGAAAGCTGTCTCACTATGTATGTAGTAAGCAAAAATAAATTCAGCACTCCTTATCTAGAATTCCAAAATTCTCCAAGATTGTCCAAAATTGTTTGGCTGAGATTAGTGACATCTTTGCTATCTGGCTGGTCCATTTTCAGTTTTGCAAACTTTGTTTCATGCACCAAATTGTTATGAATATATGTATAAAACTAGAGGATATGCCCATTCTAACAGATTAATTTAAATGTACGAATTTAAACTTTTAGTTTATTGGGACGGGAGCTCCACAGCCCAGGGCAGCCATTGAATTAGCCCTCTCTATTTTAGTATCACTAGGATAGATGTGGGTACAGGTTTTGGGGTTTTTTTTTGTTGGGGGGTTGCTAGCATAGATTAGGCCCAATTAATCTTCGATGTCCCACTTTTTCAGCAGTTTTTAACACATCCCAGTTTTCTCTCCAATGCTCAACCCACTACACCAGGGGTGCTCACACTTTTTCAGCATGTGAGCTACTTATAAAACAACCAAGTCAAAATGATCTCTCTACCCACTACTCAGAGAGCCATAAAAGCAAAATATTTGGAAATTTATTTCAATGAAAGCCATATAATATATTTTAAGACTGAATTCAACTAAATGTGAGTATAATAAGCCCCTGAATTTATTCATAATAATAATGATAATATTCATTCAGCCCCTTCTGCTACTACTACTAATAATAATAATAGTAACAACAACAATAGGTTCCTAGAGTAGGAGACCCCCAAGGGCCATCCAGTCCAACCTCTTTCTGCCATAAGGGGAAAAACACAATCAACTCACAGATGGCCATACAGCCTCTGATAATAACAACAACAACAACAACAACAACGAGTTCCTAGAATAGGAGGAGACCTCCAAGGGCCATCCAGTCCAACCTCCTTCTGCACCTGGGCAGCATCGGGAGCCTGCAGGGCGGGATTGCGCCTTCCTTCCGCTCTGCCTGCGATCTACCAGGACGCCCTACGTGATCTACCAGTAGATCCCGATCTACCTAATGAGCACCTTTGCACTACACCATACTGTTGCTTTGTGCTCATGTTGAAACAAGACACAGAATTTGGTGTGGAAGTGTCTTCTTGGGCCATTGGGTAAATAAATGTTAACTGTGGTAAACCAATATAAGGAAAGAGTCAGACTTCCAGTGCAGTTTGTTAATATATATTGATTTATATGGATTCAATAGTGTTTAAATGTTATTTTTATTGGTATATCTGGGGTTTATGTTCAGTGGCTAAGTTTAATTTCTTATAAAAATACTATACAATGAGTTTACAGATAACAGAGTGTGAAGGCAAAACTGTATATTGATGAGCCAGGTCTGGGAAGAGAAATAGTATATGACAGCTGGAAGAAAATTGAAAAGTACTCTGGGTTAAAGAGGAAAGAGGAAACTGGAATTTCAATTGAAGGGGAAAGTAAAGCAAAGAGAAGGGCAAGAACAGACAGAAGTAGGAACACAAGATGATTATCAGAAACAAAAAAAAACAGACTTGATCTGTGGAAGAACAGTATGGGGAGAAAAACTTGTCAGTAACCCTCTGAAAAGAACTGTTTGAAACCTGAGAGAAAGAGAGCAAAAAAATCGGAAGTCCTAAATTTCTGAGGAGTGTTTTTTTTAAAGAGTTTTTATTGATAATATACACATATACATCACCAGTTGAAACAACAAAAAGAAACAGTGTGGCTGGGGTAGGAGAAAGAGGGAAGGGGAGGGATTGCCGGGGAGAGGATAGGGAGGAGCATGGGAAAGGGAAGGGAGGATAGTTACAGTGGGACAATACAAAAGAGAAAAAAGAGACAATAAAAAAGAGTTGTTGACTTCACATCTCCATATTTTTTCCTTTGCTTCATTGTTCCGTTTTACTTTGGAGGGGTTTCCTCCTTTAATAGTTCAGGCCTTTTAGGTCTATGTTATAATTTTCTTTAATAAACTTCAAGAAGGGTTTCCAGGTTTCCTCGAATACTGAGTTGGATTTATATCTTAGCCAACAGGTAAGTTTGTCCATTTCAGCTATTTCTAGGGTTTTTAAAATCCAGTCGTCTTCTTTTGGGGCTTCCATGGATTTCCATCTCCTGGCATAGGTGATACGGGCTGCAATAATAAGGTAGGTTAGCAATTTATCATTTGCTTTATTCTGTCCTTGTCCCGTAATATTCAAAAGATACAGTTCAGGTTTTTTGGTCCAATTTTTTTGAAATTTTTTTATAATATTCTTGTGAATCATATTCCAAAAGGAGCAGGCAATCTTACACGTCCACCACTGATGAAAAAATGTTCCCTTCTCTTTTTGGCATTTCCAGCATAGGTCCTGATTGTTTTTGTTTATCATCGCTAATTGATGGGGAGTGATGTACCACCTATATAACATTTTGTATATATTTTCTTTTAAACAATATGCATAATTATACCTTTGTTTTACCTTCCATAAATTCTCCCAGTCATCTCTAGGGATGTCAAAACCCAAGTTTGCTGCCCACTTTCTCATGTAGTCCTTGTTTGGTTTGTTTTCAAATTCCTTTTCTAAAAGAAAATTATAAATTTTGCTAACCGTTTTCCTCTCTGTGTTTAACAAGGCTTTTTCCCCTTTAGTTGGGTGGATCATCCAGCCTGTCTTTTTGTCCTCATTATATCTTGTTACAATTTGATTGTATTGAAACCAGTTTAGATTTAAATGTGCTAATTCTTCCTGCTTTTTTAAGGATACAGTCGTTCCATTAATTTTCAATAGTTCCGCATAGGTCGGCCATTTCCCATCCTCTGGCTTCTTAATTTGGAGGGCTTCAAGAGGAGATACCCAAAGGGGAATCTTGGAGTATAGATTCTTTTTGAGCTTATTCCAGGTATTTAGTGTGGCAGATCTAATTATATGGTTTTTGAAGTTCGAATCAACCAACGATTTATTATAAAACAGGTAGCCGTGCCATCCATGCCTATTCGAGGGGCCTTCCAAATTAAGCATTTCTCTGTGATTTAATAGTGCCCACATTCTCATCCCCTCTAAACAATTGGCTTCATAATATTTGTTCAGATTGGGTAGACCGAAGCCCCCCTGGTCTGTCCTTTCCATGAGATCTTTTTGTTTAATCCTGGGTTTCTTGCCCAGCCAGACGAAATTTGCCAAGTCCGATTGCCATCTCTTCAGGATTTGTGAGTTTTTTAAGATGGGAAGCATTTGAAATAAAAAGTTAATTCTTGGGAAGATTTTCATTTTAATGGTAGCAATCCTACCCAATAGAGATAAATTAAAGGATTTCCATCTTACTAGGTCGTTTTTAACTTCTCTCCAGAGACATTCATGATTGTTCTTTACTAGTTGGCAATTATTATTCGTAAGGTTAATCCCTAAGTATTTGAATTTCTTCACTATCTCCATGCCTGACTTGTTCTCAATCCTTGTTTGTTCTTCTCCTTTAATATTTTTTGTAATGATTTTGGACTTCTTCTTGTTTAACTTAAAGCCAGAGATCTCCCCGAATTTATCAATCTTCTTTAGCCAACGATCTATGCTTTCCAAGGGGTCTTCTATAACGCAGACTAAGTCATCTGCGAATGCAAAAAATTTATGATTGTCTTTACCGATCTGAATCCCTTTAAGTTCTGGGTCTTTGGAGATGTTTTTGAGAAGTAACTCAAGAGTATAATTAAAAATTAACGGGGACAGGGGACATCCCTGTCTAGTCCCTCTCGAGATTTTAAATGGATCTGATTTTATACCGTTTACTATGACATTTGCCGTTTGGTGGTCATAAATCCCTTTGATCGCTGTGGTAAAAAACACGCCCATGTCCATTTCCCTTACAAGTATTTCAATAGTGTCCCAACTAAGCCGATCAAACGCTTTCTTGGCGTCGAGGAAAGCGAAGGCAGCCTTTTGGTTAATATTCCTGTCGAGATGTTCAATCAGGTTAATAATGTTTCTTATGTTGTTTTTCATATGGCGTCTTGGTAGAAATCCAGTTTGATTCTTGCCAATCCATTTGTTAAGGAAGATTTTGAGTCTTGAAGCTAGTATGTTAGAAAATAGTTTATAGTCTTGATTTAGAAGGGAGATAGGTCTATAATTCTCTACCTTTTCAGGATCTTTCCCTTCTTTTGCAACGACTATTATATTGGCACTCTTCCAGGTATTTGGTAGGATTCCCGTCGAGAACACGTTGTTCATCACTTTTTTAAAGTAAGGGACAAGTTCCTCCTTAAATTTTTTATAGAATTGGTCCGTCAGGCCATCCGGGCCGGGAGCCTTCCCTGTTTTCGATTGTTTAATTGCCGAGTAAATTTCTTCTTCTGTGATGGGGTTATTTAATACTTCTCTATCCACTTCTTCAATTTTATCTAACTTTAAAGCATTTATATAGTTTTGGATATCTTCTTTATTCAAGTTACTAGAATTATAAAGTTCCTTATAGAAGACTCTGAATTCCTCAAGAATCTCCTTATCTTGCACCATTATCTTATCTCCATTTTTTATTTTATTCACTATATTGCTTTGTTTTTGTTTTCTGAACTGGTAGGCCAACCATTTCCCTGGTTTGTTTGAGTTTTCAAAGTTTCTTTGTTTCAAATATTTCATTTTTCTTTCAATTTGGTCCAACGATAAAAGGCTTATTTGCTTTTTCGTCAATTGGATCTTTCTAAGTATTTTAGTATTGTTTGGATTTCTTTTTAATTGATTTTCCAATTTATCCAAATCTGCATTTAGTAGTGCCAATTCGCTGTTCTTTTCTTTGTTCAATTGATGTCTTTGGGCAATGAAATTGCCCCGCATTACTGCTTTGGCTGCATCCCATATATTGGTTATGCTTGTCTCCGGCTGGTCATTTATATCAAAATACTCCTTTAATAGCTTTTTATTCTTTTGGATTTGGGAGTCCGACTTGAGGAGCCAGTCATCTAACTTCCAAAAAAACTGTTTTTGCCCAAATTTGATAGTCATCTCGACTAGTGCGTGGTCTGATATTTGTCTGGCATGAATTTTTGCCTTGAGGCTGCTATTTAGAATGTTCCTGGACACCCAAATCATGTCGATTCTAGTCCACGTCTTTCTTCGTCCGGAGAAAAAAGTAAAATCTTTGGCCCTCTCATTCTGGGAGCGCCACACATCCTTTAAATCAAAATTCTGTACACACTCAAAAAACGCATTGGGCAGTCTGCTTGACGCTGTTCGATTTTTTGGGTTACTATAATTCTTATCCAATTTTTCGTCAACTATGCCATTGAAATCTCCTAAAATAATATGGCCTTCACAGTCTATTTCAAGTATTTTTTCCTTAGCAATGCAAAGAACTTTACTTTTGCTCCGTTTGATGCATAGATATTGATTATTAAATTTTTTCTTCCTTTAACTGAAATCGAAGCTGCCACCATCCTACCCTCACAGTCCGTAAATTCTAATTTAGGTTGCAAGTCAGCTTTTATGTAGAGAACTACCCCTCTTTGTTTTTTTTTCAATGGTAGACGAAAATAAGATTCCTAGCCCTTTATTTTTGATTAAGTCAATTTTAGAGATTTTGGTATGGGTCTCTTGTAGGGCATAAATAGCCGCCTTTTGTTTCTTTAAATAATAAAAAGTTTGTTTCCTTTTCTCGGGAATATTCAGTCCATTAATATTTATTGATAAACATTTTACCTCCATTGGCTTTATGCTTCTTCATCCTCTCCAAGACTCTCCTCTCCAGGGGAGTCGATTTCTTCATCCTCCTCCGATACTTGCTCCTGGTCGGATTCGCTTATTTGTGCACTTGCTCCGGGGGCCGGTTCCTTTGTCCGGTCTCTTTGTTCTTCTCTCTGTCTTTCATCTTGGTTGCTTCTCCCTTGATTACTGCTCGAATTTGCTTTATCTCTTTTAGTCTCATGTCTTTTTGGTTCTTTTGGTGGGGATCGCTTAGAATTGTGTGTTGTTTCCTTCAGATGCTTCCTACAGAATTCTTCAGCTTTTTCTTGTAAAGTCAACCAAAATTTTTCATTCTTCCAAGTAAGCTGTAGACCTTCAATTTTTTCCCACTTGAACCGTATATTTCTTTGTTTTAAAATATCCGTCAAGAAGAAATATTTTTTTCTGTTTTCAAGGATGGAAGCAGGTATTTCTCTAAGAATTATAATTTTTTTGTCATTAATTTTATATGGTATGTCATTTTGTTTTCTTAATATTTCTTCTCGAATTTTCGTTGAATTAAACTGGACCAGGATATCCCTTTCCGATTTATTCTTTTTTGAAAAAGCCGTATGGACTCTAAAGGCTTTGTCCAATTTCTCCTCCACTTGTGCGGGTTCTTTCTGTAAAACCGTAGTCGCCATCTCAATAACTAAATTCCAAACATCCTCTTTAGTCTCCTTACTCTGTTCCGGGACCCCTCGCATTCTAAGTTGATATTCTTTTTGAAAGAGGTCGAGTTGTATATTCCTTCTTTCTAACTCTGATTGGGTCTTATCGAGATCTCTTATTTTCTCATGTTCCCTATCCACTTTATGTCTTAATTCTTCCTCTTTGCGCTGAATTATATCCATCTTGTCGTAAAGAGCAGTGACTTCTTTCCTTACTGAGGACATGTCCTTTTTCATATCTTTTATATCTTTCTTCAAGTCACATAGTCCCTCCCGTATTTGTCTCCTTTCCTCTGCTCCTTTCTCTACAATTTCACCTAGTCTTCTCATCTCGTAGATCAGGTCTCTCAATTGGTCCTTAACCTGGGGCTCCTCTACAACTGAGCCTCTTCTTCCATTATTATTATTGTTGTTTCTTAGGTCCTTATCCGGTTTCTTTCTAGTTCCCATCATGAGGCTAGATATAAAATTGGATTGTAATCAGTCAGCAAAATAAATGTTCAGAAATTTACTAATTGTCTTCCTTGTTTAATTTGTTTAAATTATAAGGAGACCGGTAGGGTCAGCTATAACAGAATTACTTTCACCCCCACTATTTAGAGGTCATCCAATAGTTTAGAATTCCAAGTTTTCCAGCGTTTTATAGTTCTCTAGTCACTTAAAGTCTCTTCCTTTAATTTTTTCCCTTCCCTAGAGGCTTCTATGTTCTTTCTTTGGAACTGTATCCTCCAATTTCTGAGGAGTGTTATCAGATAGGCTTGGTATAGCCCCTCAGGTGTCCTTTTTTTAAAGCCTCACTTGCTTGAAAACCACTCTAGCAAGGGCATTTCTACCCCATTTGGACCCCCACTTTGGTCCTCAAGAGTCAAAAACCACCTGCAAGTTGCAATGAGGGGTTCCACCACATTTTGTGGAGCCCCTCATGTAATGTAGTCCCAGGAGATGCCTATTTTGGGTGGGGGGAACCAACAGTGTGATCAAAATGCTGACATATTCCCTGGGGCATTTGTTGTCTTTTATTTTTTTATTATTTTATTTTAAACTAGCTTGGGGACCCGGCAGTGTTCGGGTTATTTGAGAACGGCATTGTTTGCCAAGGTTGGTCTTCATCAGTTATTTATGTGGCTCGTGGTGATCTCAGGAAGCTAATAAAGGTACTGCAAGTCTCATCATCTATGGTCCAACCTCCTCCAAACAGCTCCAGGATGTAGAGTGTGTCAAGCAATGAATATATTTGAACAAAACTTACATGGATTGTAGCATAGGTATTACATTAGTTTTCCACATAATCACCATTTCGTTCAATACATTTTGTCATCCATGGGATGAGTTTTTGATGCCTGTGTCATAGAAGTTTCCTCCGTCTTTTTCAGCCAGTTCATCACTTCGATTTTCACCTTGTCGTCATTGGAAAAGTGTTTTCCACCAAGGTGTTCCTTCAATTTAGTGAATGGATTATAGTCACACGGTGTGAGATCGGGGCTGTGAGAGGGGTGGCTTTAAACATCCCAACCAAATGAAGTAGACAACTCTTGCGTTGCATGAGTGGTGTTCGGATGCACGAAGGAGACAGACTCCCGCCATCAGCATCCCACAACGTTGTTTTTGGATGGTTCTGCAAAGTTTCTTCATGGTCTCACAATATATTCCACACCCATTTTGTCACATGCTGTCTTGACTTTACGACCTCTCCATAAACTGAAACGATTTTGTGATGAATCGCAGCAGCGATCATGCCCTTAACATTTAGGTAGCGTATTATAGCACAAACCACTGGATCCATTATAGCACAAACCATGGCAGGAAACAGAATGAGGATGCTCATCTCTAACCTTCACCACAGTGCCAGTCAGTGATCTACTGATGGCTGGCACTGCTCGTTCGCTTCTGCTGGCTTCCCGCTACATGGCAGTGATAACTCCCCCCATGAAAATTCCCCGTGAGAGCTATGTGCCTTGTAACCTTACTTTCCGAATAACCCTTGTACTATAAACTAAAACAAAGTTTTAGCTTTTAAGGTTTTAAAACCTTTTAGAATGTAATTGTTAACTCAAAAAGGAGAGAGAAAATGGTTGCTGCGTCTCTTAAACTAGTAAAGTTTTTAAAGCAGTTATTGTTGAAACAGTTCACAATTATTGGTTACCTACACCTTGTCTAAAGCCTTACCACTTTAGGAAAAAAGTGGATTCATTAGTGGAATATAAGTTTGGGGCGTTTTGGGTAGAAATAGACTAACAAATAAAAATATCCACCTGGTGGCAAAATAACCAATCCTTAGGGGAAGGAGTAAGGGCACGAATGCAAAAGTCCTCATACATTCTTTTTGGTGTGTCTCACTTCCTCTCATGAGCAAAGTGGTGCTCCTGGTTTTGCAATGAGTTAAATCCTTGTGCTGGCAGGCTGAAGACTGATAGATTAAAGGTTCAAATCTGGGAAGAGTGCGAATGAGCTCCCTGTGTCAGCTCCCCATGTCGGGACATGAGAGAAGCCTCCCACAAGGATTTATTTATTCATTTATTTATCATGTCAGGAGCGAACCAAACAGTTGTGTTGTATTTTTTAAAAAAGTTTGCAAACTTGATAGTTGATCAAATGTCCTTTGACTAGCTGGCCACTTGGAATGCCTCTGGTGTTGCTATAAGAAGTTACTCAGTTGTGTATGTGGCAGGGCTCAGGTTGCATTGTAGTAGGTGGTTAGTGGTTTGATCTTCTCCACATTCGCATGTCATGGATTCCACTTTGTAGCCCCATTTCTTAAGGTTGGTTCTGAATCTTGTGGTGCCAGAACCTTCCAAGTCACCGAGTTTTCTGTGTGCCCAGAACGGAGTCTCTCATTTGGTATCAGCCATTGATTGAGGTTTTAGCCTGCCACTTTTGAACTCTCGCTTGCTGAGGTGTTCCAGTGAGTCTCTCTGTAGATCAGGGGTGCTCACACTTTTTCAGCATGGGAGCTACTGATTAAAAAACCAAGTCCCAAAGATCACCTGCCCAGATATGTAAAACGTATAACTATTTTCTTATTATTTATATTTATTATTCATTTTTATGTACCGCTCCTTCCAGCAGGCTCGGGGCAGTTTACATAAAATGAAGTTATAAAACATCAACATTTCAATTTAATAACAACAATATAAAACAGAGCATAAAAATACATCCAACCACCCCATTTCTCCCACACTGCCATATTACCACACATATTATCAGCCAGAAAGTAAGAAGAGAGGCTTTTGAACTGCAAGGCCATTTAATACTCAGCAAGGTAAACAAAGGGACATGCAAAAATACATCCAACCACCCCATTTCTCCCACATTTCCATATTCCCCAACATACATTTCTCAAGGAACAAAGCAAGCAGAGAGGCTTTGGGGCTAAAGGCCATTTTAAACATTAAAAATAAACAAAGAGACATGCCACAGAACAATCAAGCACCCACCCCAAAGTAAAAAGACCGACCTTTGAGATGCGGTAAGGAAATGACCCCAAAGCGTCCTTCTTTCTTCTCCTCCGTCGTTGCTCCTATTTCCACGCTGCCAGCATGTGTGCCGCCTCCAAGAGTTCACGAGAAGTCCAAGAGGCAGAATGGGCGCTTCTGCACATGCGCATGGGGCCAGCCATGCATCGCGTCATCCAGGCCCGCCTCCTTTGGTCTCCTACGGCTCTGAGTGGCTGGAGAAGGACGGGGGGAGGAGGAGGAATCCAAAAGAGGGGGCCCATTCTGCCTCTTGGACTCTGGAGCTTTTGGAGGCGGCGTGCGAGCAGGAGCGGGGGGAGCAACGACGGAGGACTTCTTTGCAGCGTGCAGGGGGGCGCGTGAAGAGGACCAACAGCAAAAAACCTTGTCAGAGGCAGGAAGATCACCAGGATGAGGCCTGAAGATCACCCTGGTGATCCCGATCACCATTCTGAGCACCCTGCTGTAGATCTTAGAAAACTATTTATCGATTTAAGTTGTTGGGGTGCTGGCTGATATCCGAACAGAGGGTGGGCCAGAGATGTCACTGCCTTGGTCCTTTCACTATTGGTTGCTACTTCCCGGCGGATGTCAAGTGGTGCCTCTTGGACTCTGGAGCTTTTGGAGGCGGCGTGCGAGCAGGGAGCGGGGAGGAGCAACGACGGAGGACTTCTTTGCAGCGTGCAGGGGCGCGTGAAGAGGACCAACAGCAAAAAACCTTGTCAGAGGCAGGAAGATCACCAGGATGAGGCCTGAAGATCACCCTGGTGATCCCGATCACCATTCTGAGCACCCCTGCTGTAGATCTTAGAAAACTATTTATCGATTTAAGTTGTTGGGGTGCTGGCTGATATCCGAACAGAGGGTGGGCCAGAGATGTCACTGCCTTGGTCCTTTCACTATTGGTTGCTACTTCCCGGCGGATGTCAAGTGGTGCAATACTGGCTAAACAGTGTAATTTCTCCAGTGGTGTAGGGCACAGACACCTCGTGATAATGCGGCATGTCTCATTAATAGCCACACCCCACTATTTTAGCATGGTGAGATGTGTTCCACACTGGGCATGCATACTCAGCAGCAGAGTAGCAAAGCGCAAAGGCAGATATCTTCCCACAAGGATGGTCAAACATCAAAACATCCGGGCGTTCCCTGGGCAACAGCCAATTCTCTCACACCAGAAGCTTTCAAGTTGCTCCTGACACAGAAAGAATGAGACAAGTCTGGGCTAGTCCATGGACAAATCTTCATAGATCTTAAAGTCAGTGTCAGTCTGGTGTGCTCCACATGCAACTCCCTCAGGTGCTGTGGAGGTGAAAGTAAGCCCCCATTGCCATCAGCAGCACTAGGCAGCCATCCTACATGTTCCCGCCTCACCCCCCACCCCCATGTCACTGCAGTCTCTGGCTGAAACACAACACCTACATTTTCCTCATTAGCCAGAACAATGGGATACAGAGGGAGAGGAGCCCCCCTGCCTTGATATTGCTTCATCCAGAAGCAATATCAAGGCAATAGCAAGACACATGCCCAGTGTACAATCTTTATTCTACTCAGACATTATTTATTTATTTATTTCGATCCCGCTTTTCTCACAAGTCGGGACTCAAAGCAGCGAATATCATGTAAAAAGTAGAAAAAACATACCATACAATAAAAATGAACAGCACCATCATAATCGTATCTAATAAAAGGAATAAATTATATATTAAAAAATCCAACATCAACATAATTGATAACTAGCACAAACATAGTTAATCAGCAATAGATAGATTAAAACTCCATCTAAATTTGATTCATTTAGGCTGTATTTATATCCCATTTATCTCTCCTGCAGGAAACTCAAAGCAGCTCAGACATGGTCAGAGTGAGAATGTTACAATAATGGGATAAGAAATAGTCATACATATCAATATTGCATGTCATTCGTTTTGATTTTTTAAAAAAAAAAACCCAAACAAACATATTTTTAATGTCTAAAGCATTTTTCCAATTTTGAGAAATTGGTAATCCTGGACTGCAAGACTCTTCTTAGTTCAAGATATATTCTTTGCAAAACAACAATTTTTCTGTGCATAAAATAATATGCAGGGATTTGGTATTCTGTGCAGAAAATTCAGTTTTCTGTGTAAAAAACCAAGAAATTTCGCATAGAATGAGTCTTGAATTACAAATAGGCTCCAAAAACTGTGTCATTTGAAAAAGATGTCCTCACAGCAAGAAGAAAATCATCGAAATTGCTCCTTGTTTCCTTCAAGAAGAAACTTCTTCAATAATTGCATCCTGGCATTCAAGGGATAGTATGCAATTTCTTCAATATTCTGATTAGTACAAAAGACAGCTTCTTAGAAATAGAACTAGTAATCTTGTTAATAGGCTGTGCAGTTCCTATATTGATAATGTTGATTTATTTATTTATTTATTATTCAATCTTATATTCCGCTCCTCCCTGCAGGCTCGGGGCGGATTACAACATACAATAAAACATGCTGCGCATACAACCTGCAGCCATACATAGCATAAAACATAAAAACATAAAACCAGTGTGCAGTAAAATCCACAGAAATTCAATTTCTAAAACTCCAGGCATGAACCCCTCAGGGCAGATCAGTTAGTCAAAAGCCAATTTGAAGAGGGCAGTTTTACAAGCCCTTCGAAATGGGCCGAGCTCTGAAATCGCTCAAGTAGCATCAGACAAGGAATTCCACCATACTGGGGCCGCCACGGAGAAGGCCCTCTGCCTAGTTGTGGATAGATGGCAGGAGTGGATCGATGGAACCAATAGCAAATTTTGCTCTTCTGAACGTAGTGATCTCGGGGAACGTACGGGGCAAGGTGGTCCCTCAGGTACGCAGGCCCTAAACCGTGTAAGGTCTTAAAGGTTAAAACCAACACCTTGAAGGCAATTCGGTACTCTATAGGAAGCCAGTGCAGTTGCCGGAGAATGGGAGTAATATGCTCCCTCACTGGTGCTCCCACCAGCAAGCGAGCAGCGGCATTCTGCACCAGCTTGAGTTTCCGGATTGTCGATTTCAGAGGAAAACTGGGAAAAGAGTAGTGAGTAGGTGTGTGAGAAAGGGGAGTCTGCTGGTTCCCATCTGGCAATAAACCAGATTTCACTGTGATCACAAATCAGAGTTCAATTATACAGTTCTGTGCTGGGGGTTTTTGCCACCTGTTCAAGGAGATTAAAAATGTGTAATTTAAAGTAGAATTTCATTCCTTTTTTAAAACATATAGAACTTCTGTGGGTAGAAATAATCTTAATCTCATGGGAAAATATCTATTGTCATCAACTGAATTTACCCACATTCTTGAAAATAACCTCCAGCATCAGATGACATCCTTAGAGCCAGGGTCGTAGCCAGGATTTTGATTCAGGGGGGGCTGAGTTTGGTTCAGGGGGCTGAGACTGGGTGGAAGAGGGTCTACCCTAGCAAACCTTTTGAATTGTTATCCCAATAACCCCATTAATGTGGGATATAATGAGCATGGTGATCAGATCATGATAGGAATAAACATAACAGTTTAAATAATGTACCAGTAAGGCCTTTTCGCGGACCACCCTGAGAATTTCGGGGGGGGGCTGAAGCCCCCTTAGCCCCTGGCTACATGCCTGCTTAGAGCCTAATGCCTGGTCTGTTACCTCAAAATTAAATCCCAGGTAATTCAATAGGATTTACTAACAACAAAGTGTTATATATTTACATATATAAGTGTGTATAATCTTGGTGTTTGTTTGTTTTTGCACCTTAAGTTACTCTGCATATAATTTTATCAAAAGGATTGGACTTTGATGCTTTGCTGGATTTAAAAAAATGAAATCTTATGGTTCTTGAGACAATGTAAAAGGGGATACAGCAGTGGTTCCCAACCTTTTTCTGGCCAGGGACCACTTGACCTGGGAACACTGACCAGGGAACACTCTCCAACATTAGTACCAAAAGGGTCACAAATCAGTTTTTGGTTTGGTTATTTGGGGTACTGATTCAGAAAATTGCATTGGATAGACCACATCAGCTCTAGTTTCCGATTTTTTTTGGTTGAGCTGTGCTATTATCCATGGATTTTGTTAATGCTCATGTAAAAAAATGAAGGGGAGGGGCTGAAGTTGAAAATACAAGAAGCTGAATGTGAGACCTAAGAAACTTCCTAACAGCTTTCTTTCACCTCCTCACCATGGGCACATGGCCATGAGCAAGGGGGTGGGGTCCATAGGGCATTGCAACAGTGTAGTTACGGTGAGGCTGCAGACCATATTTTAGTTCTTATGGACCACTGGTGGTCCATGGACCACAGGTTGGGAACCACTGAGATACAAGATAGTTGGATCTCCCTCTCTGAAGGTTAAAAGAGAGGTGACCACAAAGAGGGAAACATATTATTTTTAAAGATATCCTTTCCGCCAAATGAAGAGTTTCTGGGGCTTTCTTCTTCTTCTTTTTCAACATTTGACTTCTGGTGTAGATTAAGGGGATAAATTGGTGTTGGGTGCACTTTGGCATTCTGGGAAAAGATGCAAATCTACAAAATTAACAGACTTTCTGTTTTCCAAAAATGCCTACAAACCAACCCTAAAACATGTATGAAGTCATACCCTTCCTTTGAATCCAATGCCGAAAGCATATCAGCTTAAAATCAACACCAATAAAATGGCAATAATGTGGGGTTTGGAGGAGGGTAGTATTATCCCTCCCTCGAAGTTAAATTATTAATTCATTAAAGTTTTCCCCGGCATGGCTGAACTCCATACATTGTCTGATTAATGCTGAAACTATTACTACATGTAGCTACATGATTATTTTAGGCTATTACAGTTCACGTGAGATAGGATGATCTTCTCTCTATCGGAATTTATAAGGCAGGAAACCTCAGCACAAGATATTATTTGAAAATCGGCTTCTTGAATTAATTAAACAGGACATTAACGCCTTGTTGAGTCGTCAGCAGTAGACACATACACAAATATATCTAAAAGCAAATGCTGTTTACTGACCTTCAGTATTATGGCATCTTTGATTTGTGAGAGCAAAGTATTTAAATATTAAATGATGAACAGCTGGGATGAAACAGTAGACTTAAAACAGAGATACATTGCATAAACCTCAGCTCCAGTAGCATGAGCTGTGATTAAATAGGAAAGCTTGCCAAAACTAAATGACATATGTCCTGGCAATGCTTGCTATTCACATGTCCCAGTCATTGACAATCCTTGAAAAGTGTAGTGCTATCTCCGAAACAGTTTATACTGAATGTTTAATTTGAGCAGGACACATATAAGAGTACAGTTGTTTCTAAAAATAACAAGTAGAAAGAACATTAATGGCTGTACAAAATCTAATTGAGACTAGTGATTATTGTGAAGATAGTTAACAGCAAATAGGATGAAATGTATATTTGAGGCCTGGGTTTCAAATTCACAACTTTTATGTTCAGTATTCTTTGAACTCAGGCTACATCTGAATTGTGTCATTTCTTATTAACGGCAAAGAACAAAAGAGAATAACATTGAGTACAAGTTGTTCAAAATTGATAATAAATTCTTTCACATTAAAGTCATGACAGCTTTCATAACTATCAGATGATGGAGTAAAAGAACATACAACTCTTGCTTTCTAGCAGCTAAATGCGGCTTTATATGTTTGCTTGCAGGTATTTTATGGATGTACCTTTAGTATTTTTGTTTTGTTATTCCATTGGTACTGCTACTGGTAATTGTTGCTCTGCCAGTAAAATGGTTGAGTTTTACTTTTAAATGTACTTCTTGATTAAAGTTAGGGGTTTTGAGAATGCCTCCCTTGAATAGGGCCAACAAGTGCAAACCCCACTACTCCCCAAAAGTCTGTTTCACATGGGAGTTGTGGATTTCCAAACCTTTCCTCATACGTGAATTGACGTTTTCAAGACTGAAATTAGGGTTTTTTAAAATATACATGCCATTCTTCCACTGAAATCCACAGCTCTTTCACACTATACAATTCAAGCACTATGATTCCATCTGAATTGCTATGGTTTCATCCTATCTGTATCTGTTTGAAGATTCCCCCCCCCCCCCATCTTCTGGGATTCAAACTCATGAACATCAGTATAGTCCAGTGTTAGAATTATCACTTGACTTAAGCAATCTTCAGTACTGGAATATCAATATTTTTTCTTCGTGGGCTCTGTGAATGCACACTTATGGAGTTTGCGTGCCAGCGCGGGCTTCCAACGGAAACTTTCCCAGTTTGAAATGTTTTGGCGGTAGCCCCGCCCAGCCGGCCTGGATGGCATAAAAGCGCCTCCATGCGTGCCCACCACATTCCTTTGTTTTCCGCCACTGGGAAGAAGCATCCACGGAAGGAGAAGGGCGCGAAGTCCACTTCATCAAAGACTTCGGCGCCAAGACCGGCCTGCACGGTAACTACTGAAACCGTGCAGCCGCCTCCAGCCCGACGGACGTCGGTGAGCTCGGTGGCATCAGGCCTCTTCCAGAGGTCGGCCATCTCGAAAACTTCCTCCAACAAGGCCATGGAGATCACCTTCCGGAGGTCGACCGAGGAGGCCCGTGGAGCCCAGAACAGAGGCATGGTTCCTGTGACTCCGGGCAAGTCTTTGGAGGCCGCCGCCTCAAGACCACCATCTCCGAAGAGACGCAGAATGACACCGTCTTTGACCTCCACCTCGTCAAAGACGCCCGTGTCGGCTTCCTCCTCCAGCTCCTCGCCTACTCCCTCTCTCACTGTGGAGAGAGGGGTAGAGCAACCGGCCAACTCACCGGACGACTCTGTGCAGACGGTCGTCAGAGTTCCCCCGGCCCAGCCATCGGTGAGACAACTCTTCGTGGCTCCAACACCGGAGAAAGGCTGGCAGACATTGAGGCTCGCCTTGGATTCAGCCTCCAAGAGGCCCCCAGTTGGACTATGGGACTCATGAGATGGGACTGATGCAGAATGTGTTGAATTCATGTAATTGAATGAATACCTATGAATTATTGTGAATATCAATGAATTATTGTATTGATCACTGCATGAAATTACTGATGTGTATGCTTACCCGATTGCGGGCATAACATTATGATGATAAGAATGATTTGATATGTTTATGATTATATAGATCATCATACAATATATTATTTGAAACTGCTATTTGTTGACTGGATAGTCTTTAAGTTCCTCCTTACTAGGTTTGCACGATCATCCGGTACCAAATTCGATGTCACTTCCTCCCAGTCCTCCAGCAGGGAGTCGACCGCCCCCACCGATCAAGAAGGCAAGAGGTTCAATACCATAGGTCGGAAGATCTACTCGGCTGGCCTTCTACTCACCAAAATGGCGAACTACGGGGCTTGCATGGGAGCGTACCACCAGATTCTGTGGGAAAGGGCTCAACCCTTTTTCCAGAATCTGTCCGAAGAGCAGCAAGCAGCCTTGGCCTCCATCAGCCAGAAAGCTCAATCCATCACTCACCACCAGATCCTTATGGCACGCCATACAGGAGACACATCAGGGAAGCTGCTGGCCCACGGTGTCGCCATCAGAAGACACACGTGGTTAAAGTCGTCAGGCCTGTCTGCAAATTCCCGCCGGGTAATTGAAGACCTACCCGTTGATGCCCAGGGACTCTTTTATGTGGGCACAGATGATAAACTGAAGGCTAATCACAATTTCAAGATCCTGATGGCGAAGCTTGATCTGCCTCCGCCGCAGCCCAGGACCAGGTACTACCAACGATCAAGATACCAACCTAGATTCCAATACCGTCAGTCACCTCGACCATACTCAGCTCCCCAACAGCAGCAACAGCAGTCCAGGCAGCAACAACAACAGCAGCAACAACAGAGCCGCCTCTGCCAGAACCAAAGGTCCAGACCACGGCAGAACACAGGTAATGGACAATCCAGATGCCGTGTTTGACGGGGCGAGGGACGACACCGCTTCTTCGCTCGATACCGTTGCTGCCTCCATGCCTCCTCCCACCTACCAACCTCTACCATCAAACTCGCCTGTTCGGAGATCGCCTGACCCACTTCGGTGCCTGGCGACGCATCACCTCCGATGTATGGGTTCTCCAGATTGTCGAAGATGATCCTGAGGGAGGTCAGCAATCTACTTCAAAAGGGATCAGTTTCGCCGTTACCGGCAAGCCAGGAAGGAGAGGCATTCTTCTCATGGTACTTCACCATACCGAAGCCTGACAGTACCCTGCGACCAGGGGAGTAGCCAGCATTTTCTCGGGGGCTGAGTTTGTTTCGGGGGGCTGAGACTGGGTGGAAGAGGGTCTACCCTAGCAAACCTTTTATATTGTTATCCCAATAACCTCATTAATGTGGGATATAATGAGCATGGTGATCAGATCATTATATGAATAAACGTAACAGTTTAAATAATGTACCAGTAAGGCCTTTTCGCGGACCACCCTGAGAATTTCGGGGGGGGCTGAAGCCCCCTTAGCCCCCCCTGTCTACATGCCTGCCTGCGACCCATCCTGGACCTCAGAGACTTAAACGCGTACGTTTTGCCAAGAAAATTCAGGATGATGTCGGTGTCGTCCATTCTCCCACTGCTGCACTCCGGCGATCAGTTCGCCTCAATAGACCTACGGGACGCTTACTTCCACGTCTCGATCCGGCGCTCACATCGACGCTTCCTCTGCTTCAAGGTGGCCGGACGAACGTACCAAATCAACGTTCTGCCCTTTGGCCTAGTAACCGCCCCAAGGACATTCTCAAAGTGCATGTCTGTGGTGGCTGCGCACTTGAGGAGGCAGAAAATTTGGATTTTCCCCTACGTGGACAACTGGCTGCTGGCAGCTCGGTCCCCAGATCTACTTCAGGAGCAGATCTCCACAACTCTACAACTACTCTCTTCTTTAGGCCTTCTGCTCAACGAAGAGAAGTCCTAGCTCGTCCCGACAACTTGCATAAAGGTCATCGGGACGATGTTCGACTCCGTCGATCAACTCGCCTTTCTGCCCGAGGTCAGATTCCAGGCGCTTCGACGAGAAGTCAACCTTTGCAAGCAGCCGTCCATCACAGCAAAACAGGTCCAGGTCGCCCTGGGCCACATGGCGTCGACGGTAGCAGTTACACCGCTAGCAAGACTCCGCTTCAGACCACTGCAACGCTGGTTCCTTGACCACTTCAACCCGGTCGTGGAACACCATTCAAAGAGACTCTCCCTACCGCAATCGGTCAAGGACTCTCTAAAGTGGTGGACGGTCAAACTCAACGTTTGTGTAGGAGTTCCGTTCCATGCAACACTCCCATCCATCACTCTGACGACGGATGCGTCTCTGCTGGCTTGGGGAGGCCACACAGGAGAACTGTCGATCAATGACCAGTGGTCGGCAGTAGAGAGGTTACACCACATAAACTACCTCGAGCTCCTGGCCATCTTCAAGGCTCTTCGAGCCTTCGCTCCCTTGGTCGCAAAGTAGTACTGGTCAGGACAGACAACATAGTGGCCATGTACTACGTCAACAAGCAGGGCGGACCCGGGTTGAGAAAACTCCTGTCCCTCTCTCAGAAGCTGTGGGAGTGGTGAATACTACACCGAGTCATCCCCAGGGCGATCCATCTCCCCAGGACCCAGAACACCGAAGCGGACTCTCTCAGCAGGACCCGCTGGTCATCCCATGAGTGGATGCTTCACCCAAAAGAGTTACATCATCTCTTCCAGGACTGGGAGTTTCCAGACGCAGATCTCTTCGTGTCGCCAGACAACAACCAGCTGCCTTGTTTTGGTGCCAGGCTTGCCCCGGATGCTCACCCGGGCTGCCTCAGGGACGCCCTCTTGCTCGACAGGGTTCCTGTACCTCTTCCCTCCGTTCCCGCTTCTCCTCCAAGTCGTCGAGAAGATACAACTCTCTGGGACCGACTGCATCCTCGTCGCCCCCTATTGGCCGAGGCAGGTCTCGTTCCCGACCCTGCTCCATCTCGCCAACGGCATGTATCGACACCTGCCATGCCGACCGGACCTGCTGACATGGGAGGGAGGCCTGCTACTACACCCAGACCTTCCATCTCTTCATCTGACGCCGTGGAGAATCCCGCCCTCGCCAACGTCATGCCAGCAGTAGCGTCGATCCTGGCAGCGGCACACAACTAACTAACTAACTAATTTTATTATTTATGAGTCACCCTCCACAAATGTGCTCCGGGCGACTTACACAGCTAGGCATCTACAGTACTAAAATACTAAAATATTAAAATATTAAAATATTAAAATGTTAAAATATGGGAATAGACAAGTTCCAGGTCACTGATTGTCACTTATGCATATGCTCTTCTAAATAGCCATGTCTTAAGTGCCGCCAGAAATGAAGGCAGGTCGAAGATGGCTCTTTGGTCTGGCGGCAGAGAGTTCCACAGGACAGGGGAAAAAGATCTCTGTCTCGTGGACTCCAAATGAGCCTCTCTCAGACCTGGGACACAGAGAAGGTTCTCGTAGGCTTGCCGTGGTGCTCTTGGATGGATAGATGGTATCAGACGGTCTTTTAGGTATGTAGGACCCTGGCCCCGCAAGGCCTTAAGTGTCAGGGTCAGGGCCTTATAAAGGACTCTGTACTTGACCGGTAGCCATTGTGAATGCTGTAAGGATGGCGTTATGTGACACCTCATAGGTGTTTTTGTGAGGAGCCTGGCGGCAGCATTCTATACAATCTGGACTTGCGAGTTACTGACTGAGGTAGACCCATGTATAAAGCGTTGCAATAGTCCAGCCTAGATGTAACCGTGGCATGAATCACCGTAGCCAGCGCCTCCGTTGGTAGATAGGGTGCCAGTTGGCTCGCTTGACGTAGGTGGAAGAAGGGAGTATAAACTGACCGGTTCATTTAGGCCAAAAGGTAATTCACATTGGTGGAAGAAGGCCCTTTTGCTCGTGGAGGCAATCTGGGCCTCCATCGTCATTTTAGAGTCCAGGATGTCACCGAGGCTCTTCACAGTGGAAGATGGAGTCAGCGGTTCCCCTTCGAAGGGTGGCAGTGGATTGACTAGTTCTGATGGGCGGCCCGGCCATAGAATTTCAGTCTTTGCTGGATTTACCTTCAGTTTGTGGGCCCGCAGCCATCTCGTCACTGCTCCCAGGCACTGGGCAAAGTTGTCAGGCACCGAGGTTGCTCCAGGTTCCAACTTTAGGAGGAGCTGAGTGTCGTCTGCATACTGGTAACATTCCAGCCCAAAGCTTCGGACTAGTCCAGCAAGAGGCCGGACATAGATATTGAACTGCATAGGTGATAATATGGTGCCTTGGGGTACTCCACACTCAAGGAGAAATTTTTCAGATGTTTGGCCTAGCCATTCTACTCGTTGACTGCGTCCTCGTAAGAACGAGTTGAGCCAAGTTATGGCTGATCCTTGAATTCCTGCGGCAGCTAGTTGTTGAATCAGTAGATCGTGGTCCACCGTATCAAAGGCAGCGGTGAGATCGAGCAGCACCAGAACTACTGAACCTCCCTTGTCTAATTGACGGCGGATGTCATCTGAGATGGCCACCAGAACGGTCTCGGTCCCGTGTCCGGGACGGAAACCTGATTGAAAAGGGTCCAGGCCATCCGAATCCTCAAGAAATCTTTGGAGTTGAGTCGCTGCCGCACGTTCGATCAACTTGCTGAGGAACTGGAGGTTTGAGACCGGGCGATAGTTGGCTGGCATCGCAGGGTCCAAGCTAAGTTTTTTAAAAAGAGGGCAAAGCCCTCAACGTCCAGGGCCTACTCGGCATGCCTCGCCCGCTTCACCGAGTTCTAGGCCACCCGCGCAGACCGTGCCTTTCTTCCTTCGGTGCCAACCGTCCTCGACTTCTTGGCCTCACTGGTCCAGAGGGGCCTCTCCATGTCGTCGCTGAAGACTCATCTCACGGTGCTGACCTGGCACAGCCAGCAGAGAGGCGGTCCATCTCTGTTCCAGTTCCTAATGGTCAGGACGTTCCTCAAGGGGGTTAACAACCTCCATCCCCCAGTACATCCACCGACGTCGGGATGGAACCTCGACTTGGTGCTCTCCTGTCTCACGCCTCCACCTTTTGAGCCGATGGCGGCTGTCGACCTTCGCCTTCTTTCTTGGAAGGTGGCGTTCCTGGTAGCCATTGCTTCGGCACGTCGACCGTCGGAGCTGGCAGCCCTGTGGGTGGATGAGCCATACCTCCTGTTCCTGGCGGACAGGGCCATCCTCCGGACTGACGTCACCTTCCTGCCGAAGGTGGTGTCCCCCTTTCATCTCAACATGGACATTGTCCTGCCGGACCTTTTTCCTGCACCGACCTTCGAGGAGGAGAGATCTCTCCACACTCTTGACGCCAAGAGGGCCCTCTTGATCTACAAGTCTAGGTCGGCGGACTTTAGAAAGTCAAACAGACTTTTTGTGTCTTATGCCACCGACAAACTGGGCTTGCCTGTGTCGTCTCAACTGGGTCGCTTCCCTGGTTGAGCTGTGCTACCAGATAGCCCGTCAACCCCAACCCCCAAGGGTGAAGGGTCACTCGACCAGAGCAGTTGCTACCTCGACTGCTTTCCTGGGAGGAGTCCAGCTAAGCTCCATCTGCAGGGCGGCCATCTGGGCCAACCCCTCCACTTTCATCTCCCACTACCGGATGGACACCCTCTATGATAGGGAGGCAGCCTTCGGCCGATCGGTTCTCACCTCTCTGGTGTGATTATGTTGTTTGATGGTCACGGATCGTAGGGCACTCCCTTGATAGACCAATCTTATGAGTCGTTCTCCAGATTTGTCGACCAAGGGGCTGTGTTCCCCGCCGTAGTGCTGTGACGACTCGATCGCCCCCTCCTGTTCAGGCTGGGCTGTAACCACTGTGTTGTTATAACATGTACCGTGCCCTTGTTCCCCTGGGTCACTGTGTTACCATGTTCTTAGTGCGCTTCGCCTGTTAGGGTATGTTACATGTATTTGAACTGTTCCATGTGCACTTTATTACTGTGAGGCCTGCGTGCCTGAAATGAATGGTACTTGTTGCACTATGTTTACAAGGATTGGGAGCCTGCCTTCCATCCTGTATTTATTATGGTTATTTATTCTGATTGCTTGTTGCAATAAACCTGTTTGGTTCCTACATTTGGTTGGTTTGTTCCCACCTCCTGAACCTTAGCTTGTTAAGTCTTCATAAGTGTGCATTCACAGAGCCCACGAAGAAAAATGGTAGGTTACATACCTGTGACCATCTTTCTTCGAGTGGAGCTCTGTGAATCCACACTAACCCGCCCGGCCGTCCCCTCTTTTACAAACCGCCTGTTCCTAGTTGCATATGTGGCGTAGGAATGTGGTGGGCGCACATGGAGGTGCTTTTATGCCCTCCGGGCTGGCTGGGCGGAGCTACCGCTAAAACTTTTCAAACTGGGAAAGTTTATGTTGGAAGCCCACGCTAGCGCACAAACTTCATGAGGGTGAATTCACAGAGCTCCACTCGAAGAAAGATAGTCACAGGTATGTAACCTACCAATATATTATGGGAGAATAAACATGCTCTGAATTATTCTTTTCAAGTTTTTAAAATCATGCAGTAATAGATATAAAACCTGACATGCTCCAAAGGTAATTCATATAGGCTGAATCTTTATATCTTCTGTTTTTCCGTAGTATGCATCTCTATTCTTGAAAGTCTCAAATCTTCCTTTTTAACGTCTTAGACTGAGTGGTGCCAACACACCTCCAGATTTTCTGGGATGAAATGGATTGTCTTGAAGTCAACCTGGGTTCAGGCCTGGTTATGGGACAGAAACAGCATTGGTCACCTTGGTGATGACCTGAAATGGGAGCAGACTGTTTATTGTCTTGGAACTTTCTACAATATTCGGTACTACATGGCATTTTTCTGGGTCATTTGCTAATATGGAACCTGGGTAGTTCCAATCTTTCTTGGCTCAACATTCTCAAAAGATGCTGCTGTAATACTCTTGTCCAGCTTTATGGCTATTAGCCATGGGGTTCCATAGGGGGCAAAACTGGTCCCAATGTTTTTAACATCTACATGAAGCTGCTGGAAAAGATCATATAGAGCTTTGGGGTTGGGTGTCAGTAGTATACTTATGATGCCTGGCTCTGTCTCTCCTGTACAAATGATGCCAAGGAAGCTTTTGAAAGCCCGGATCTTTTGGATGCTGCAAACAACTGGATGTTGATGAATAAAGTGAGCATCAGTCCAGACATGACAGAAGTGCTCTGTCAGTAGGAAAATCAAAGGATCAGGATCAATGGCAGCTGAAAGGAAAGCCAGTGGCAAGGGAAGCCAGTGGAAAATAAGAGGCAGCTATAAAGAGTGGTGGCGATGTGGTGAAGAGAGGAGGAGACAGGAAGAAAACAGGTGTGCCAGGTGTTGTGGCTTTCCATTGCTTCTCTTCTCCGTTGTCACCTCATGTTCCTGGCACACATTGCTTCTTCCCATCTCATCTCTTTGCCACTGCCACTCCACTCTTGATAACTGCCTCTTGATCCCTGCTCACTTTCCATCCACTCTCTCAGCCACTGATCTCCTTTAAAAAAAAATCAAATCTAGGATACCATTGATCTTAAGATACACCCCTTTTTGTAGTTCAATTTTGAGGGGAAAGGTGCATCTTAGAATTGATTATATATGGTATCTCTAGACTACGTATTTATTTTGTGTCAAAAGCATTGCATACAAAAGTATAAAACTGATAAAATAGAAGGAGCACAAGCGACGAAATAATTTTTGATCAAAACTGGGTAACAGCGACTGCATTGTCTATAGCTTTAAACAATTCTTCCTCTGTACATGAGGCAGGGCATTGTGAACAAGCATACAGGTGCAGTTGTTTGTTCTGCTCCACAGTTGCAAAAGGTGGAAGATTCTTTTAGGTAGTTCCATTTTGCCAGGTTGTCTTTTGGTCTGCCCTCTCCACTTCTGAATCTGTTCAGGGACTTCCAAGTTGCCCATTCCTGGTTTTATTGCAATGCACTCTATATGGAATGTTCTTGAGGTGTTGGAAGATGCAGCTACTGAATCATCTGCTCCATTTTCCTCAAGTGGATCATTGTTTTCTTTGTTGGGAGAAGACTGAAGCAGAAGATCTGAATACTTCTGCCTTTTCTCCCCATCCTTGTTAAAATTACAGCATCTTCTTCACACAGGTGCCCTATCATTTTATTGTTCTTTCTTTTGCTACAGACCAGGGCCGTAGCCAGGATTTTGTTTCGAAGGGGGCTGAGTTTGGTTCGGGGGGGGGGCTGAGACTGGGTGGAAGAGGGTCTACCCTAGCAAATCTTTTGTATTGTTATCCCAATAACCCCATTAATGTGGGATATAATGAGCATGGTGATCAGATCATGATATGAATAAACATAACAGTTTAAATAATGTACCAGTAAGGCCTTTTCGCGGACCACCCTGAGAATTTCGGGAAGGGGGGGGCTGAAGCCCCCTTAGCCCCCCCTGGCTACATGCCTGCTACAGACATAACAAAATTCTTTTTATTATTTTTAATAGCTATAGCAAAGCTGAACTGCTCTTTAGCCTTTATGACTTTTTCCTACATGTACTGGTTACTCATCTGAATTCTCTCTTTTTCCATTTCTTGTACACGACCCTTTCAAAAGTTATTTCAGTTGAAGTTCTTTAGACCAGTGTTTCTCAACCAGTGTGCCGTGACACACTAGTGTGCCGTGATGGACCTCCTGCTGTGCCGCAAGAAGAGCTCTCTGCCCCCCTTCCTCCCCCCCTTCCTGCCGAACTCCTGCTGCTTGGGGGAGGAGGAGGAAGGGCCGGGCAGTGGCGAAGAAAAAGAAGAAGGGACCGGGGCGCTGCCTCCTTCGGCTGTTTCCCCAGCCAGTCTCCAAACCGTCATGACTCCCACCATGACTCTCGCCCCTTGCTCGCTGAAGCCGCGTGGAGGAGGAGCCCCGCCCACTGAAGCCCATTCACCACTCATGCTCCTCCTCTGCAGGAGAGCTGAAGCTGGGGGGAGGGGCGGGGCATGGCACGGCCTGGCTCTGCCCCTCCCCAGCCGGCACTCCCAGCAGCTGCTCCAGCCTTGAGGGGACAGTGCCAAGCCAGCATTGTGCTGGCTCTGGCACCGCTGGCTTGGCACTGCCCCCTCAAGGCTGGAGTAGCTGCTGAGAGAGGTGAAGCCGGGGGTACGGGGCGGGGCATGGCGCAGCCTGGCTCCGCCCCTCCCCGGCTTTGGCACTCCCAGCAGCTGCTCCCAGCAGGCCACCAACCCCCAACCGTTCTTTACTGTGTTAGAGTGTCATTTTGTGTTATTTTGGTTGGTGGTGTGCCCCCGGATTTTTTTAATGTTAAAAGTGTGCCGCGGCTCAAAAAAGGTTGGGAAACACTGCTTTAGACATCCATTGTGTTTTTTTAAAATTTTCCCATTGTTTCCTCATCTGAATTGTTTGAAATTGTGTCTTGACTATCTCACTTTATAAAAAAACTATCATTAATCACGAACTCTCTTTTCTTTTCATGTTCCTGTCCGCAACATGACACCCAGTATTTCTCTAGGTTTACTGAAATCAGCTTTCTTAAAGTCCAGAATGTGTGTCTGACTATGCTTGGCTCCCCCTAACCGTGGGCTATTCCCCCTAGCTTCTTATCTAAGTTTTCCCTGCCACCACTGAGTTCTTGTTCTATTGTTTCAATAACACGTAGGCTATTATTTCCAGCACCTGTTGTATCCTGTCCTCAAGAATATGGTTCCCTTCTCCCACATCACTTTGTGTAAAGCCCTCCTGATCAGATTTCTGAGACTCTTAGGAAAGATGTTCCTGCCAACTACCAACAGGTGCAACCCATCACTTGCCAGAAGTCCATCTTCATGAAACCACAGATCATGGTCCAAGAAAACAAGTTGTTCCTGGCAGTACCATCTGCAGAGTTAGTTGTTCACCACTATTATATTCCTTTCTGGAGTGTGTCCTTCAACTGGGAGAAGAGACAAAATAACAACCTGAACATCAAAGTCCTTAAGCTTCCTACCCAAAACATCAACATATTTTGTGATATTCTGAAAGCTATGCTTTACAGTTTAATAGTTCTCACGTGGAACAAAAAGAAGTCTTGGTCAGTAAGTTTGATTAGTCTTGTTAACCTCTCCATTATACCATTGATTTTTGCCTAGGAAGAAAACACACATTTCAAATCATCCTGCCCCAGAAACCATGAAGTTAACTTAGTGGGCTCAAGTAACTAGGCTTTCTCTGTAGCAGCACATACTATGAAACTCTTTACCCAAGGAAGTTAGGCTGACCTCCATCTCTTTTAAGCTTTGAGTGGACAGGCAAAACAGTGCTGTTGTGCTTGGCTTTCAATCTATGAAATTGCTCTGTTTTAAAATTATGACTTAGGATTTTTAAATATAGTTTTCAAAGAGTATTTCAGTCATTATACTATTATAAGTATTTTATTTGTTCATTGCCTTAGGAGCTCTTGTGTATATCAAATAAATAACAGGAGCTTGAACATAACAACTGAGAAGGCAATACCCAGGCTTCCAAGAAAAATAATCATCTTCAATGGGCACTGCAAACTGAGCATTACAGCATCCATTACAAGTATAATGGGCAAGAATAGGAAATATCATTAGTATAACATATCTTAAATCCATTGTCTGAGTTTGTATAGGATAGGAACAGAGAAGCTGTCCTATGTGGAAAGTTGATACTCAGCCAGCCTTTCTTCTGTGTTTTCAGATCTGGATTTATAGTGTTCTGAGGCTCCATTCAGTCAATCTGAGACAGATATTTACTGGAGTCTTCTTATGTTAGTATGGTTAATTTGTTTATATGAACAATAATTCCAATCAGATCAATTATCTTACTGATCTTTGCTCAGTGACATATCACTTGAAGATCAATGATGCTTGCCTGCCATCCATCTGATTACATCAGCCCTCTGATGTTAGTAACTGTCTGTGGTCACGTTTATGTTCCCTTTTAAGCCATTGCTTCCATATTTATTTATTTTTTAAAAAATCATTACTGGATATACCTATGTGCAAGTTGACCTGTACATGAGTATGTAGAGTAGGTTGACTTACTCCTTGAATCAATCAGTGCCTTGGTGTTACATTAAACATTGCTGTTTTACGCTTTACAAAAATTCTTATTACATTGCTATTAAGGCTTCAGGAGCTTAAAATTTGCAAAATATAAACCAAATCAGCCTGTAACATACTGTAGGTCCTGGCATCTGCCCATCAATGCTGTGCCCTGCTGACATGCTGAAGATAATGCCACATTCCAGGTAGAGAGAATTTGATGGGAGGTGATGATGCTTCACAGTCAAGATCTTTATGAGCCATTCAGCTTCTACATAATTGCCTTTAGCAAAAGGAGAACTCATCACCTCCCAAGACAATCTGTTCTGTTGTTAAATAGCTCTCACTATTTGAAGGTTTTTTCCAAGCCTTCAGCCAAAATCTGCTTGCCTACACTTGGCACCCTTTGGTTTTGATCTTGCGCAGTGGAGCAACAAGGAACAGACTTTCAGAAGTCTACCAACACACACCCATGCCTATTCAACCCCTCTATCATCTATATCACTCTGTATCCAGAGAACTCTGGGTGGCTTAAAATAATTCTGAAATAATGAATAATAAAAATAGTTTTAATTAAAATAAATAGTTCATCAATTAACACCAGATAATTCAAAATGTTTTAAATAATAAAACCATAAGATATGTGGATCTGGATAAAATCAGTCAGAACTGAAGGCTTTAATAAATATCCAAAGATCCCAATGTTGTGACTAGTTGGGCCTCCAGTGGGATAGAATTCCTCAAATGGGTGACACCACAGAGAAAGACTTTTTCCTTAGACTCTAACAGTGTATTTCCCCTAATACTCAGGCAGGCATACATATTTAAAAAAGTATCCCCTCAAATATAAATACCCCCAAGCCAGCACCATGAATTCATACCAAAACATATTGGCAGCCACTGCAATTGCTTTAGAATTTTTAGCATATGTTTTGAATGAATTCCAGTGAGCAATCTGTCTGCTGCTTTTACACTATCTGCAGTCTCTGAGTCATCTTCAAAGGTAGCACCATGTTCAGTGCATTACAGTAGTCTAATCGAGAAGTTGCCAGTGCATGGACTACTGTGGCTAAGTTATCCCACATCATGCTGGAGTGGGTTAGGGGGAAGAAAAGAGCCAAAGACATACCTAATAAAATTTGATGCAAAGGATCCCAGGGTCTATTTTTTTTTAATTTTAACAGATTTCTCTCTCCTTTTTATACCATGTTTAGATCCTTTTTCACCTTTATATCACACATACTAGGGAAACTGGGAAATAGAGCCACTGAAGAGCTGCTTGTGCTTCCCCCCCTCTTCAGTTGCTCAGTTGCTCAACCATCAGAGTATCCTCTTTTTTTTAAAGTATTTTCTTCCCACTTAAATATTGCTATTAGATGTCTGTTTTCCTTAGACTGAGTTTTCATTATCTTCCATTTATACTTTTATATTTTTTCTTGGTCACAGTAGCTATTTTCAAGTAAATTTCACAAGTAAAGTTGTATCTGTTATGTCATAGCAGTATCTTCTCGGGGGTAAAAAAAGAAAATGGAATAAAAGCTATGGACAGGAGGAGCTTTTTCCTAGTTGTCTTTGTGAATAAGTCTTCTAATTTTGCTAACTGGCAAACACAGTGTGAAGCCAAACAGCATTTCAATCTTCCCAGATGTGTTCTCTGGCAAAATGACATGGAATGGACTTCATAAAATGTTTGTATCCTTCATTTATAGACCACACAGATGGCATCTATAACCAGCATGATATTAAAGTTCTAATAAAAATACGTGACAGTGTTGTGAACAATTCAGATGTTGTTTCTCCCAATAGTTTGATGGTTCTCTGCTAAAATATTATTTTTGCAATACTACATGTTTGCATTTGTGTTATTTGATGATTTCTTAGCAGCAAAGAGTACATCAGAAATATTTTCCATCAGCTAGGCAAGCCTCTTTCCACTCCCATACACGCCTTGTCCAAGAATTTAAATAAATGAAAATAATTTTACATTGGTATGTAACAATAGAACAATAGTAGGATCAGGAACTGACCACTCAAAACCTAACCACAGTCCCAGTGTGCCCAGCAATTTTGGGGATGGGTGAACTATTCCTAACCTCCTTCTATCATGCATGCTCTAATTCACTTCTGACTGCTCTGTTTTCATAAACCCTGCCCTTCACAGTACTCTCTGAAATCTAAACTCATTGCTCTGTCAGCTTTGGTAACTTTCACCTCGATTCAAACAGCATTCATTTTTAAAATTTCAAGCCTGTCAATTTAACTCAGCCCTCAAATGTAGTAATAAATATCAACACAAAACAGAAAAGACACTGTAAAGATGGACCACAGGTTTAGAAGTGCAGATGATTTACAAAACCGGGTTGTTGTAGGTTTTTCAGGCTATATGGCCATGTTCTAGAAGCATTCTCTCCTGACATTTCATCTGCATCTATGGCAAGCATCCTCATAGGTAGTGAGAGTGACCTCACAACCTCTGAGGATCCTTGCCATCGATGCAGGTGAAACGTCAGGAGAGAATGCTTCTAGAACATGTCCATTTAGCCCAAAAAACCTACAACAACCCAATGATTCCAGCTATGAAAGCCTTTGACAATACATTTATAAAACCATTATGCAAAGTTCTCACAAAATAACCAACTTTTTAAGTGATAGAAATAAACTGGCTTAGCAGAGTTCCCCTGAGTAAAAAGATATGTACAAACATGTGATCATCAGTTTGCCTTCAGATAGTAAAAGGATTCAAAGCAGCACTTTTGTTTTGGGATTAAGTAAAGGATTCAGATGGCACAAGTCCTCCCCTGGGTCATTTTGTGCCTGTACTCCGCCAAGTCAGATCACTTGTCTCTGTCAAACAGTGAAAAAAATATGGTGATTTTTCTTTGCCTATATATACCCCCTCCAAGCCTTAGGTTTGGAGGGGGTATATAGGCAAAGAAAAACTAATGGCTATAGGCATTTTTTCAGGAAGGTCCTTCTACCTGATATTGTAAATTTCTGTTTTTCTTTCTTCCACTTAAGGTGATCATCTCTCTAGATTTCTAAATTATCTTCTCCGCTTAAACTTGTCACTCTTCCTTATATTTTTACACTGTGATCTTGGCCACTTTCAAATCCATTTTTATATATAAACAATTATATAACTTAAATTCTCACCTGGCCTAATATCCCAACATAGCTTCACACTTAATCTTTAGCTCCTTTGAATTCTCAAGGATTCAAAAGGGAGGATTCATTGGAATGTATGAGAATGATATTATGCTAGGCAGACACGTCTCCACTGTTGCTTTCCACATGTAAGAGTGATAACCTAAGGAGGACAACATCCGGTGTGCCTTAAACCTTTCCACATCTTCAGAAGTTTTTTCAAAAAACTATCAACAATTTTGGCAGAATATAGGAAGAAAGAAATGATTTGGCTGGGGAACTTTAATGGGGCAATGGGTCCTAATTTAGATAGAAAGTACAAAAGAAAAGGGGACATAAAGGAAGGTAAACTCCCAGGCTCACTGTTGAAGAATTACAATATTGGGAAATATATGACACATGGAGATTGCATACCATATCATCGTCGTATGCCTTTACTTTAAATTCATGTCTTTTTATTTTCACTCCTTTGATGCCACTATCTTTCCTAATTCAAATGTTCAATATTTCTAGCACTCAAATAAACAAAGACAAGAAAAGGCAACATTGTCTCATTCCTTTTTGTATCTCTTTATAGTTCGATAATTGTCCATTTATTCTTAATTTAGCTATGTTTTGAATAAATTGCACCAATGGCTCTCTTAAATTGCTGACCAACTCCATAGTGCTCTAGTACCTTTCTCATAAATATACAGCAACCAGACTAATTGATAACTGGCAAAAGAGGGAGAAAACGTGAAGGCAGTGACAGACTTTGTATTTCTAGGTGCAAATATTACTGCATGCGCAGACTGCAGCCAGGAAATCAGAAGACATTTACTTCTTGGGAGGAGAGCAATGACCAATCTCGATAAAATAGTGAAGAGTAGGGACATCACACTGGCAATGAAGATCTGCATAGTTAAAGCAATGGTATTTCCCATAGTAGCCTATGGATGCGAGAGCTGGACCATAAGCCCTAGCCAGCTTTTTAACTTTGGGAACTGGGGACCCAAACAGCTGGAGGGCTGCAGTTTGAGGATATCTGCATTAGAATGTCGACTTACTTTAAATCCTGTGGCTGCCGTCTGCAGAATTCTTGGTTTTGCAGAATAGGGAGGTGTCTATAAGTTGTTCAGCCAGCAAGTTCCCATACCTCATTAAATTACTTCTGCAGGAGGCAGCCACATGATTTAAAGTGGATAGCCACTCTATTGTGATGAGGTGTAACTTCCAGCACTGGTGGGTCACCACACAGGTGTCTTGTTTTCTGATTCAAATGGGATACTATGAGGAACCCTGTCAATCAAGGAGGTCTAAGTACATCTGGCAGACATGCCATAAGTAACATCTACATTTCCCTAAATAATCTGGAGCATTGCAAACAATAAAGCATAGGAGTGATCCAATCACCAAGTAGGCTGAGAGTGCATTGGGGTCATCATGTCGTCATCCACCAGAAGCAGCTTCCTCATAGAGGCTTGCTTGCAATGTTGCTTCTGCTAGTCATGTGACTGGACACTTTGTTATGAGTGTTACAGAAACGACATTGCCAGCTACCCTATGAAAGGGAACTGTTTCTAGGTGATGACGCAGCACAGGGTCTGTTAGACCCAACTCACCTGCATATTCATCAAGAAGGGGGTAGAGTGAGATGCCCCATTCTGACTAGATCCAAGTGTGATGGCCAGGTCATTGCAGAATGCTCTGTGGCTGTCAAAGAGGGCAGTGGTGACACTGGGCCAAGCCATCCCCTTCTCCTGTGCTAATCCAGTCATGGCGGTGATGCCTGTCTGCATAGTGGACCAGACCGAAATGGACCCATGACTCTGGAGTTTCCTGCAAACTCTGGAGTATCCCCTAACTTTGCTTACAGGAAAGCAAAGTCAGGCTAAGATTAGAAAACCTAGTAAGCTCACTGGAAGTTGTGAAAACTGCCAGTGCTGGATTTGAAGTGACTCCAGTTTTGCTCTGTTGGATTTTTTGTTGTTGTTGTTAGTCATATAAACAATCCTTTGGTTCATGAAAGCATATGCTACCCAGTTAGTTCTCACAGTCTCTAAGGTGATACAAGATCCCTATATGCATACATACTGATATTCAAGGCTAAAACAGCGATGTCTTTACATTTTGGTCCATCTTGATGAGGTTCTGATTATTTCATTAAGGGCTATAGGATCTATCCTGCTAGGGAGAAAACATTTGCATAAAGACAGCACTTTTTTGCTTTTAATTAAGCGAGTTGCACAAATGTTTACAGAAATTCTTAAAACTAAAAAAAACCTTCATAGACAACAAAATCCCTAAATTATTTGCTCTGATTAAAATATATGCACCCATATTGCCAAAACCTACAACTATGTAACAAAAAAAATATGACGAGCATCCAATTGTATAAATCCTGATGAACTGGAAATGAAAATTTGGCTTCAAAACTACTATACTGTTTTGAAAGATTTATCCAAGCTTAATTAATTTTATTTGCATTTACTATCTAGGTATATAAATGCTGATGATCTGAAAAGAATTTTTGGCATAAAAGCTGCTTTACTATTCAAAAATACAAGAAATCACAATTAATTTCATTTCTCCTCATGTAGCAAGAAGATTCATGCTGTTCACCACTAGAGGACTCTCTTACCTTTTAAAAGAAAAGGGAGATTTTTTAAAATAGCATGTTCTTTGTAAACTTACAAAGCTGCAAGCTTTTGCATGTTTACCTGGAATTAAGCTGCTATTAAATGCAGTAGCACTTACTTTTGAGTAGATATGCATAGGATTACACAGGATAAATAGTTCAGGGCAGGGGAAAACATAGATAATAGATAACCCACAATCCCTCTAAGGTTGACTGAACTGAATTAATGAATTTCCCCATGAATTTTGACTGAGGAAGCTTCTGGTTCAATTAACCAATACGGGTAAGCAATTTTTTACGCACCAATAATCTCACTATCTTCCAAGGCCTATGTTAAATTTGATAGGACTGAATTATACATAAGATGCCACAAGGAATTAATTTTGGACTACTTCAGCTGTATCATCCAAATATTCTCTTTCCATTCAGGGTGAACATGTTGTTATGTTTCAGTATAGTTTTTAACCAACACATAGCCTTGTGCCCTGCCCTGATGTGCATTATCTTGCTATTTAGGTCAGATGCTATGAATTGGTAAGATACATAAACACTTAAAACATGCCACTTTAACTATCATTTTAAATGATAATTAGGTGCTGGAAAAGATTCTTATTATTTAATCATTACAAACTTTACTGGTGTATTTTCCCATCTAGGGGTTTTTTTCTTCGGTGTCAGGAGTGACTTGAGAAACTGCAAGTCGCTTCTGGTGTTAGAGAATTGCCCGTCTGTTTTACCATCCTATGGGGGGCTGTTTTCATGTTCCCGCATGAGAAGCTGGATCTGACAGACGCCAGTTCACCCCGTTTCTGGATTCTGCAGACCTGCCGGCACAAGAGGTTAACTTGTTGCACCACCAGGGGCTCCACCCATCTAGGTAAACAATAAATATTAAAATAATATACACATAGGTATATTATAATAAGTTTTGTGGGCCTTGTAATTATCTATAATGGCATAGTAAATTGGTGTTGCTGTCGGATTATATATATATATATATATATATATATATATATATATATATATATAATATCAAGCCACGAATAGTTGAGTCCCTTGATATAGGGCGTCAACTATGTCTCTGAATTCTCAGTTGAGATATTTAATTTCTGCAATGCAAAATTAAATTTTAGGTTAAATAAATTTTATAGGGCTTAATGCCCTCATTTTACTTCTCTCCTCATAGCTACGCTCTTGCTCTGCATATACCTTGAGATGTTTTATGACATAGCATCTGGTCCTGATGCTTTGGTTGTGCTGGATGCAGGTGATTGAACTGCAAGCCAAAATCAGCTGGAGAGTCACAATGACTCGCACCTGAATTAAAGGTAGAACTGCACCAAAATCCTTTGGGTTATGGATTTCCTCTCCCTAGTAAAGCCTTCTCTTGAGGCTGTTCTACACAGCCCATGAAAACTAATCTGAACCAACATGTGAAATGCCAATTCTAACTTACTTTGCAGTTTGATAGGAACACCATGAGCCACCTTGGTGGCAGCAGGGCATCTCCATTGACCAGTTGCACTGAACCTGGCTTGGCTCTGTTGGACAGGGACCCAAGTGCCATCTCTCAAGCTATTGTTGGCTAATGCAGCAACACTACAAGCTACCTTTAGTTGCCTCCCTTTACCTCCTCCTATCTTCCTTTGTGAGTCACAAGAAATGAAAAGATAACAAATAAATTTTCCAGCATAATGTAGGATACAGTTTTGCTGCTATATCCAGCAGTGATATGTCCTGGGACTGTTGAGCTCAGTGGGCACTCACAACCATATGTTTAGTAATGGGCTGCAGCAGGACTGCTCTAACACAGGGGAGAACTTGAATCCTGATGCATAAACTGGGGTTTACCTTGAGTTATATTCACCTGGGATACAGCCACATTAAGTGGTTTTTCTCAAGTTAATCCAGATCAGTGGTTCTCAACCTGGGATCCCCAGATGTTTTTGGCCTTCAACTCCTAGAAATCCTAAAAGCTGGTAAACTTGCTGGGTTTTCTGGTAGTTGTATGCCAAAAACATCTGGGGACCTCAGGTTGAGAACCACTGATCTATAGCCACCCATATGACAATCCTTCTCACACCAACCTAAATGGTCAATGTAGATAGGGCCTTGGTTTCCTGTCCAGTATTCTTAATAGTTGCAGCTCTAACTCTGGAATGTTGTGTGGTTCCCAGGCGGTGTGGCCGTGTTCTAGCAGTATTTTCTCCTGACATTTCACCTGCATCTGTGCAGGCAAAAAATCAGGAGAAAATGCTGGCAAAACATCAGGAGAAAATGCTGCTAAGACATGGCCACACATTCCGGAAACCACACAACCCTCCAGTGATTTCTGCCATGAAAGCCTGTGACAATACAACCCTAACTCTGTTTTTAAGATGGCATTTATTTTGTAGATATAATTCTATACCAGTGAGGGGATATAAAAGAACATAAGCGTCAGATACTGTGTTTCAGCTGTATTTGCTCAGAGATACATTTACATTGGCCTTTGAGAAGGAAAGTAGACAGAGCTAGGGATAAAGTAGATTCAGAGCTTTGGGGTTAAACTAGCTTTTAGGGAAATGATTTGCAGTGTATTTTCTTTCTCACAGTAGGGTTTCTGCACAAATAGCTACTTCAACAATCAGACTTGCAAATTAAGACCGTGTTTACTTTTCAATGATGAAAGCATACAAAATACAAGATGAATTTAAAGACAATTGTGTCTATGATAAACAAACCTTTTTGACACTAAAAGCATCATCATTTCTAAATACACATTATACATATAGTACACAGTGCTTCGAGTCAAATGCAGGAAAGAAATGTTATTTGTCTAAGAACTTGTTAGTATAAGACTGTGCTGTAAAACAGTGGATCCCAAATTTGGTCTCTCAGATGCTTTGGACTTCAGCTCTCAAAATTTCCAATTGCTAGTCTGAAGCAACTGCAGTGCATCTACACAGTAAATTAATGCAAGTTGAAACCACTTTGACTGCAGTGGCTCAATGCTATGAAATAACATTCATCTTAAGATCACCTGTGGAGGTTCTGCTCTCGGTTGCACCTTCCTTGCAGGCACGATTGGCGGAGACGAGAGATAGGGCCCTCTCAGTGGTGGCCCCTTGGCTGTGGAACTCCCCCCCATGGATATTAGATCAACCCCCTCCTTCCTGACCTTCCGCAAGAGAGTGAAAATGTGGCTTTGTGACCAAGCCTTTAGAGAACTTGCGCAATAGATATACTTGGAATAATGTGCAGTGACCATTGGAACGGCCCGGATTACACTTGTGGATTACATGTTTAACTCTGAATTGTATTGTTTTAAAATGTTTAAATTATTTTAATGTACGTTTAAATTATGTTTTAATATTTATTTAAGTGTGCATTGTGTTTTAAGACATCAAATTCTTTCCTGTATGTAAAGCTGCCTTGATTCTCCTCCAGAGTGAGAAAGGCAAGGTAGAAATGTCATAAATAAATGAATAATAAATAAGTAAATAATGGGAGTTAGACCTCGGTGAAGCATGAGCACTTTGGCAGAGAGGGGTAAATAATTTGTAAAACTACAACTGCTGTGATTCCATGGCATTGAAACATGGCAGCTAAAGTGGTGTCACACTGCAATAATTCTACAGTGTAGATGAACCCCAAAGTTTAAAAATCACTGTGGTAAATCATGTTTCGTAATTAAGCAGCCTTTCTGTCCAGATAGGACCTAAGGTGGTTCATATTAAGTCAAGAATAAAGTACACACATACAAAAAAACACTACTTGATGCCAAAGGTTTTTTTTAAAAAAATTGGCTGAACTGAAGTCTGCAGCAGTGGTTGCAGAAGAATAAGTGGAGAAGGAGAATTCTAGCACTGATATATTTGAAAAAGTTTCCAATTTTAAATAACATCTTTCTATCCATCTGTCTGGGATGACTGAACACATTCACCAATGGCTGAATAATATATTTGGTTTATGCATAATATGACATAAAATTGGTATTCTAACATGTCAGAGTACAAAAACACTTCTCATTCAGATGAACATTCTGTTAAACCATCTCTTTCCTAAAGTATCACAAGAAATCCTTCTTGGAAGAACAGAACACTCTATTCTCACTTCAAGAGCAGAGGACAAGAACTTCACATAAGTCAATTCAGTTATATTCTTTCCTACAGTGAAATTAAGTTTGTGTGCCTCTGTGCGTATGTGTCATGTGTGTCAGTGTTGTCAATTTTACGTTGAGGTGTAGCTAGCTGAAGGGTAAATGTTAGATCATGCTTGCCTGAGGGAAGATGTATTCATTTCACAATCTTAGCAAAGGTTCTGCAGAGCTCTGGACTAAGAATGTGAGATTAATCAGAGCGGTGTGCTTGTTTTGTCATCTCTTATTATGTCTAATGCTTTCATGCCTAGCAAAGCAATGTAAGATAAAAGGAAAAATAAATAGGGAGACCCGTGACAATGCTGGATTTTTAAAATGTATATAAATGTGTTGTGCAAATAAAAAAAGAAAACTAGGAGCCTATTTAATAAAGTAAATGAGAAAATATTATAGATTAATTGCAGAGGAAAACTTGCAATTAATGTTTTATTAAAATGAAAGCCAGCCGTCCTCCACAAGCACTGCAAAAGCCCATCCAAGAGTTGTTTAAAAAATCCTGTTTGATATGACTATGAATCAGATCAACTAATACCTGTGGCTGTTAGAAAAGATTTACTTTAACAAAATCTGCCTTATAGCTTAGAAAAACATTTTATTTTTTTTAAAAAAATTAACACTTCAAAACAAGTCAGGATTATTGTGGGAGCTTACACTGAAGTATAACCTGAAAACCTGGTGGTTCCAGCAGGCTTTTGGAAATCATTATCCCGAGGTGCTACCCTGGCCACTAGTTAGGTCCCTGCTCTGAAACCTACATACTCCCCCAGCCCTTTGCTACTAGTCCTGGTGTAGTCCTACTATAGCTATTCAACAGGCCATGAAAATGAAGACCCCAGGCACCATCCTGACCATTAGGTCCTTCTTATTTATTTATTTATTTATTTATTTATTTATTTGTTACGTTTCTATACCGCCCCTCTCAGCCCGAAGGCGACTCGGGACGGTTTACACAGGCAGTCTCTGCCCTCAATACAACACAAGCAACAAGGCAACCCCCCCCAAAAAAACCATATAATAACAAATTAACAATTAAAAACATACAATTGCATCATGTCATGTTGAAATCAGTTTCCATCGCATCGTCGTCATTCCCCATCATAGGGCCGGGGAAGCACTTTACCCACTTCCCTGGCCCTATGTTTCCCTGTTGGCTTAGCCCTCTTGTGCGTATGCAGCAGGCCTTGGAAATAAATAGCTCCAGGTCCCATCCTGACCATCAAATAGGCCATGCTTGCATTTTACCCACTCTCCAGGCCCTAGTCTACCCCATTGTACTAGCCCAGCCCTCTCGAGGCCCATTTTGGAATCGTGGCCATTGGAAACTGAGCTGCCCGATATAATTAATACCAAACTAATTTTTAATTTTTAATATATATGACTGTTATACAGTACTATGTTTATACTTTTATGATGATTTTTTTGTCTGTTCTTATGTTGGTAATTGCAATGCTTTACCATGCTGGAAACCTCCTAGAGTCCGCTCAGGTAGATGGAGAATTATACAAATAAAGGTTGTTGCTATTGTTATTTATAACAGTTTCAGAGATATATCCAGATCAAAGGAATAGTTTCTACATTATGGGAAATAATATTACCACTTTACTCTGCTTTATTCAGATTTCATCTGGAATACTGCATCCAGTTCTGGGCACATCAGCTCAAGAAAGATATTGACAAGTTGAAAGGTGTTCAGAAAAGGGCAATCAAAATGATTAAATGTCTGGAAACCAAAGCTTATGAAGATTGTCTTAGGGATTTTGGTATGTTTATTTTGGAGAATCGAAGACTGAAAAGTGACATGATAGCCGTCTTTAAAAATCTGAAGGAAAATCATAGGAAAGATGGAGTAAACTTGTTTCCTGCTGCTCCAGAGACAAGACCATTTAAATAATAAGGAAAGAGATACCACCTAAACAAGGGAAAGAACATAGTTATTGTAAGACCTTCATGGAGAGGGTGACTCTTCTTGTTTGGAGGATTTTAGACAGAAGTTGGATGGAAATCTTTCAAGAGTTCAATAGTTGTGAGTTTCTGAATGAGGTTAGACCAGATTGCATTTGTGACACTTTTGAGTTCTAAGATTCTATTATTTTATATAATTTTTAATCTCGTCACATGCCTGCCAAGAATGTCTCACATCATCGAGGGCCATGAGCTTCCCATGTTACGGTAAGTGGCAGCATGTGCTGGCTCCACCCCACTTCACCCACAGAGCCCTGACGGTGAAATTTTATGGGAGCTGGCAAACTCTGGGGGGAAATAAGGTGGAGCTGGCATGTACCATTGAAAAGTGCCCTTTGTGATAAGGTTGTTTGTCAGGACTGTAGTGAGGAGAGAAACCTAAAATGCCTGTCATCCCTCCTAAGAAGGATCAGGTTCCCTTGTGAAAAAGTGGGACAAAATAGTATTAATCAGGAGTTTCCTTGCCAAGACAAGAAAGTTGGGTGGTTCTGTGACCTGTAAGCTGTTGTAGCAACCAAGTTTGGAGTCTCAAAGACCCTGCATCTTTTCTCAGTGTTCTGACCATTGCAGTACCTCTGTTAATGCCAGCCCTGTCTTGAAGACTTTAAGATGTTGAGCATACCAAATCAATGGTATACTCATACACGGTCACATCTTGAGGAATACATCAGTTGTTGCTTTATTGGGTGGCTCTTGTGGTCTCTTTTAGCTCTGTGATATGAATATAATGCTAGTCAGTGGAAGAAATCAAAGCCCCCATTATATTAATAGGGCATTTCAAATTTTCATGCTGCCCCTTTATTTCTTACATTATCAACAGAATCTATAAGTGAGTGCTGCTTTAAAAATTCTTAACATGAACCTGTGTTTTACACAACGTGAATTCCGTAAAACAGTAGACCTTTTTTCACTGGACATTGTATAACATCACCACAAAAGGTTAATCATACAAGTAATATGAACTTGTTTAATGTGCCCTTTCGATTAGGGGGTCCTGGTGCTTTGAAAAGAAACACACAATATTTATTTATTTATTTATTTAAAACTTTTGTATCCCGATCTTCTCACCTCCGTAGAGGGACTCAGACTGGCAGACAGCAAGAATTCAATGCTAACATTAAAATCTAAAACATCATAAATAACAATAAAATTACCAATACTACTATATATATATAAAGAGATGGTCCGTTTTTGACGCTCATGCACGGGAAAACTATAACCCCCAGAACCACTAAACCCACCAAACACATTTCCACAGACCACTAGGTCAAATCGTGGCACAAAAAAACCCCCTCCCTACCTTCCAAACCCCCAAACAAAGCCCCCCAAAAACCGTCCATTGAAAACAGCGGCGCATGCTGCACAGCAATTACCTCCTTCCCCCGCAAGACCGGCAGAGAGGGAAAGCCCTCTTTGACACTGACGGCGACTCACACAGGCCCACCCCCCCAAAACCCCAAGCCCTCAACAACAATCCTCCTCAACACTATCTCCTCCTTCTTCATACCACCGACCACCTCAAAAATGGCGCGGGGGCCTTCACAACTTCCGCCGCCTCCTCACACTCTTTCTGCCGGCTGTCCGCTCTCTCTCCCTTCACCCTCCTCTTCCAAGAGAGGCTTCATCACCCTCCTTCACCTGTCCCATGGACCGGGCGAAGAGGAACCTTCGCAAGGAGGACGGGTGCAGCGGGGCCGAGGACGGGTACGGCAGGGCCGGGAAAGCGATGAGGGAGGTGGAGGAGCAGATTGAGGAGGTGGCCACGGTGCCGCCCGTGTGGCCCAGGTACACAAACATCCCCGGGTCCACAAACAGAACGCAGCAGAGGAAGCTAAGGAGGCCCACCCAGAGCACCGGTCTCCACCGCAGCCCTCCTCCTTGCGAAAGTCCCCCTTTGGCCCACCCTGTGGCAGGGAAGTGGCGAAGGGGGAGCGATGGCGGCGGCGCCATGGGCGCCTCTTCCGCCCCCTTCTCACTCTCCTCCATCGCCTCTCTTCCGCTCCCAGAAGAGGAGGGCGAAGGGAGAGAGATTGCCCGGGCCCCTTTCGCCCTCCTTTCGCGAGAAGGGGGCGGAAGAGGTGGCCATAGCGCCGCCACTATCGCTCCCCCTTCGCCACTTCCCTGCCACAGTGAAGGACGGCTGTGGTGGAGACCGGTGCTCTGGTCGGCCCCACCTCCTCCTGCGAAAGGGGCCCGCAAAATCTCTCTCCCTTCCCCTCCTCTTCTGGGAGCGAAAGAGAGGCACCGGAGGACAGCGCGAAGGCAGCGAACGAGACCCTCCACCTAACAAACATCCCCCTTCGCCCCCCTTCAACACAGAGGTGGCGAGGAAGGGCCATCAGGGAGCAGAACAGACGGACACGGAAGAGACAGGCAAGGTTACCCAAAAAAAACCCCATAATAATAATGAAAACAACAAACTCCTGCACAACAGAACACAAACCCACACATATACACACATATATAGAAACACACATATATATACATAAACATAAATACACATACATACACACACAAACGTAAACACACATACATATATATATATACACACACATACAAATACACACACACACACAAAACACCAATATACGCACATACACATATATACACATACACATACACATACATACACAAACACATATATTAAAACACACACACACATACCCCCAAATATAAACAGACACAAATACATACACACACACAAATATAAACAGACATACAGTACACACATACATACACACAAGCATACACATATATACACACACACAACACATGCTCACATCATTTCAAAAAATTACATACTAAGACTTTCCCTCCTCTCCTACATAGGGCACAGCAATGCGTGCCGGGTTCAGCTAGTATAAAATAAATTACCAAGGTAAAATCATGTCCAACTCAGTCCATGTATTCAGCCCATATATTGTGGTCAATAACTTAGTCGATTAGCAATCTCCGCCCTCATTCTGCGAAGGTCTAATACCACAACCACATTTTCACTAGCTTCCTAAAGGTCAGGAGGGAGGGGGCAGATCTCATTTCTTTTGAGAGGGAGTTCCACAGCCGGGGGGCCACCACAGAAAAGGCTCTGTCTCTCATTCCCACCAGACGTGCCTGCGAAGATGTTGGGACTGAGAGTAGGGCTGCTCCAGACGATTTTAACACTCTTGATGGTTCATAGGGGAGAATACGATTGGACAGGTAAACTGGGACAGAACCGTATAGGGTTAGGTAGGTTAAAACCAGCACTTTGAATTCTGCTCGGAAGCTAATTGGCAGCCAACGGAGCTGGCGCAACAGAGGAGTTGTATGCTCCCTGTACCCCACTCCCATTAGTAATCTGGTTGCCAACCGTTGAACTAATTGCAGCTTCCAAGCAGTCTTCATAGGCAACCCCATGTAGAGAGCATTGCAGTAGTCTGTGCTCTGGGAGTCCGGGTTGAGCAACCGCGCCCCCCCGGTAAAGGTGCCGAACCAATTTGGGTTCGCCCGAAGGGACCTATGGAACCAACTAGGTTCCTGAATGCCTTGAGGGACTTGGAGCCTGTCAGCGACTTGCTCGGTGAGCTGGTTACCACCTGGAACCATACGTTGTCCTCCGCTCTCGACGAGATCGCCCCTAAACGCCCTCTCAAATCCCGCAAATCCTGCTCTCCATGGTACACGGAGGGCAGCAATGGACCAGCTGCAGGCATTCTTGGATGGTGCAACCTGGCTAGACCCCTTCCAGTCCGGCTTCCGTTCAGGCCATGGGACGGAGACTGTCTCGCCCAATTGGTACGGAGTTTTGGGCAGGAGTGTCATCAGTACGCTGATGATACCCAGCTCATTCTGAGGGTGGTCTCTGTACCCGATAATTTCCATCTCTGCCTAGAAGCCGTTACTGGATGGCTGCGAGCCAGTAAGTTGAAGGTGAACCCGGCGAAGACGGAGATCTTGTGGCTGGGCCGCCCGGAGGGGGTAGAGACCCAGTTGCCGATCTTCGATGGTGCGGCCCTTTGCCCACAACCATCTGTCAAAAGCCTGGGGGTCCGGCTGGACGCCCAGTTGTCCTTGGAGGAGCAGATTGGCTGCGCCTGCAGGACAGCTTTCTTCCATCTGCGTCTGGCAAAACGTCTGGCTCCTTACCTCTCCCGTTGCGACCTAGCCATGGTGATCCAAGCCACGGTCATCTCGAGGCTCGATTACTGTAATGCGCTTTACATTGGCCTACCCTTGTCAGTGATCCGGAAACTTAAGCTGGTGCAGAACGCTGCAGCCCGCCTGCTCTCAGGAGCCTTAAGATCTGACCACGTGACTCCACTCTTGCGGGAGCTGCACTGGCTTCCAATCAAATTCCGGGTCATCTTCAAGGTGCTAGTTCTAACTTTTAAGGCCTTGTATGGTTTGGGGCCAGTGTACCTGAGGGAGCGACTTACCCCTTATGTGCCCGGGAGATCACTGCGCTCTGAGGGGCTTAACCTATTGGAGGTGCCCAGCATCGGGGTCTGCAGACTAGCCACCACGCGTCGAAGGGCATTTTCTACTGCCGCTCCAACTCTGTGGAACGGCCTCCCCGAGGAGATCCGGGCCATCTGGGCCCTCCTGCCGTTCCGCAGAGCGCTAAAAACAAGGCTCTTTAGAATGGCATTTGGCCCCTAGCCAATTAGCCACTATATTGTATCCATGGTCCTGTTCTTGGCATGCCACTGTGTTCAGTTGGCCTGCTGTGTGTTTATTGGGGGGTTTTTAAATTGTTTTAATGTTTTAATTGTATTTTTAATGTATTTTATGGGTTTGCTTACGCTCTTCTGTAAACTGCTCTGGGCACCAGAGAGAGCGGTATAGTAAATCGAATTTAATAAATAAATAAATAAATATATGGGATGTAACCAGAGCACGGACCACCGTGGCCAAGTCAGACTTCCCAAAGTATGGGCACATTGAGTTGATATACTATTCCAGTTTTATTTTGTTTTGGGGTTTTTGGCTTGTTTGTTTTAAAGCTTTTGAACTAGTGTTTTTCATCTAGTGCCTATAGCTAAGTTGACCAGGAAAACTATTGTCATTGATTATATAAATTTATTGTTAGAATGAATTCAGCAATGTTAGGTTTGTTTGTTTGTTTAATATCCATCTTTCTCACAAGATGGGATTTATGTTAGATTTCAATAATTTAAAAATTAATCAATTTTAATTTTTAGCTTTCAGTTTTGCTAGTATACGGGTTATTATTTTTGTAATATTGTGATCAGCTATGGCAGGGGTGGGAGACAAATGAGACTGCATACTAGATCTCACTAGTATTTTTATGCAATCGCTGGCATGGAAACATCCCCTGCCCTTTCCTATCTGCATCAATACACTGATAGTGGAATTGGTATAAACCAAGGTTCCTTGTGAGTACTGGGAAAGACTTTGGATGGACCAAATCGAAGCCTCTCTTTCCTTTGAGGAAATTGCAGGAGAAAGATACAATAGCCCTAGACAAGGTATACTATTTTTTTTCCTATTGAGACAGATAGAAAAGATAATCTCTCACAGTGAAATAATGATAAAGGGACTAATAAAGGGAAATATTTCTTCACCCAGAGGGTCATTGGGTTATGGAACTCACTTCCAGAGGAGGTTGTGACAGCTGTCAGCCTGGACAGCTTCAAGGCAGGATTAGACAGATTCATGGATACCAAGGGAATCAGTAGTTACTGAAATGGACATCCAAGTGCCACCTCTGTGTTGATGGAGGCAGGCAGGATTTTCCCCGGGTACTGGTTGTGGGGGGTCGGGAGCAGGTGAGGGTTTTGCCCTCCTTTCTGCTAGAGATCCCTGTGTACAACTAGTGGGCCACTGTGTGACACAGAATGCTGGACTAGATGGGCTGAGGCCCGATTCAGCATGGCTCTTCTTAATGATCACTTCACTTTACAAGATTTTTATTCCATTTTCAAAAATGTTATGACATAAAGAAAAGAAGGGGCAAGGGATGGGAGAGGGAGAAAAATAGGATATATAGATTACAGAGGTGTTTTTAGTAAATTAAATCTACACAGGAATTTATTGGATCACCGAGGATTTGGTATTGTTATTCTCTAGCATATAAAGAAATTCCATCTACAATATTTTCTATACCGAGAGCAAGTAGATTATTGTCATCTGACATGAACGTTGATCTTTCTGTCTTCTTATATTGTCACATTTTCTTCTTCTTCTTTTTTTTTGGCTTCTCCAAGTCTGCATAGTAAGTGTTCTTTCTAATTATTTTATCAGTTTACTTATATGTACATACACTATTTCCCACCCTAGTTTTAGTAATATTCACCCATTTACATATTTAATAATCAGTTGAGATATACAATATCTTAAGATATACAATACCTTTGTTTTGTTGCTGGCAGTTGAACATGTCTCTGCATTTGATGGTTCTTATAGGACCATCTTGTTGAGGATATAATGTTGTGTGCCTTCATGTTGTTTCTGACTACTGCCAACTCTGAGATGAACCTATCGCAGGGTTTTCCTAGTAAGATTTATTCAAAGGGGGGTTGCCATTGCTCTCCTCTGAGAAAAGATGACATGCTCAAAGTCACCAAGCATGAATTCAAACTGTTCTCCCAGAGTTCAGCTTTTAAACCACTATGAAACACTGGCTCTGAGGCGTTGACATAACTAGGTTGATACATAGCCAGGTAAAGGACTATAACTACAAAATCCCAACAAAAATGGCATACGTTTTCATTTTATGATTGAATAAGCATTTCAGCAGGGAATCATGTAGTCAGTGAGTGTGATGATGGTTAAGCCACACATTTCAGACTGAAACTATGTCATTTTCAGGCCTGCTTTCACACATGCCTTGCATAGATGTTCTCACTCATTATCGCCTTTATTAGTAGACATGTCAAACAATCAGGTGGCAGAGTGAGAAGATCTAAAATAATCTTGTTAAAAACGAATGTGATGAAGGTCATTATGAGGCAATTTATTGCAAGGAGGGGGAGAGCTGCCAGACATTTGATCCTGAATTTTGCTTGAAATGAATTTTATGACTGGATTCAAACCCCTATGTCAGACTGGTTTTGTGCCAAGTCAATGGGGCAGAGGGCAAAATGAAGCAAATGTAATACTAAGACAGAAGCCAAGTCAGTGCATGAACCTGGTGACCCCCCTCCCCCAAAGCTTTGGGGGAGGGGGGTCGAGGCTAAAAAAGGTTTTTTTTCCTTTTACTATAACTCTTAGAATCCTCTGAATTCTGGAGTCTTACACCAAAAATAACAAGCAAACTCTGTGTTTTTTTCTTTTCAAGGGAAAGGACAAGTTTGAAGTAAGAACTTTTATTGGCATTAGGTTTTGTCATACGGCCTGTTTAGGGGAACTGATTTTCAAACTACTGACCTACGAACTCATCAGACAGGGCTGATTTTGGTGGCATATGCTGGTTTCTCTCTAGTTTAGCCATGGAACCTGCCAGCTCCCATCCCACAATGTACAGCTACTTCTGCTAGGGCTCCATGGCAAAACTAACCAATGTATGCCACGGCATCAACAACACGGAGGTTTCCCATGTCGCATAGAGATCAACGGCTGTGGACGCTTCATCCCATGGAGTGGTGCCTGAAATAAGTTGGGCTATGCGGGGTGTGGGGTAACGGGTTATACACCCCCCTGCCTGGCACTGCCAGATTCACCACAATTCAGATTCCAGCAGCACATATGATGAGGTCCCTAGCCATTTTGTGCATGTCATTGGTCCTTATTCCTGAACACATACTGTTGATTCATATGGGATCCTATAGCAAGTATTTTGAGCATGTCCCTATTTATTTTTTCATGGCTAATAAGCACCAGAATCCAGTGGGGGAAATAATGACAAATGAACCATTGCTACTGGGTATAGGGCAAAATCAATTGTGAATTAAAATACATATTTTTCTATTCTTTTATATTTCCTACAAATGTATATTTAATATTCCACCTGTATTTTCAAATGGATCCACGTCAAAAGTAAATTAGATTTTAAATATAGCTCATTTGTGTCAATTTAATTAATGAAATGAAAAACAATGTCGCAGCCACCAGAATTTTTACCACACCCAAACTAAAACTGAGCATGAGAAAATTACAGGCATTATTTGTTGGAAGAGTATGCATTCAATTATATATTTGAGTTTTGGCAAATGAAGCACACAGCTCTATGTGTGGAAATCTTTCTGTTTATACAGCATAAATAGTCATAGGTGTCTCCAGGTGGGCTTATATAGAGGTTCCTAATGCCAAATAAATGGCATTTGAACTGGCTACAGTGGCCAGAGCATTGCTATAAAGAAGGATTGACAGAGAAAAAAGGAAGAAATGGTAACAGAGAGAATCTATTTAAAACTGAAGAAGCAAGAGACTGCTGCAGATAAAATATTGTGAAAAAGTACATTGAAACCTGGCAAAATTAATCACTACATTTTTATAATATTGAGAGCATAAAAGGAAAAATTGAAAAGATGAACCATTTGGGGAATGGTTTCAGAACAGAACACTGGAAAAAAGAAACTGGAGCACTCATATTGCAGGGTAAGAACAGATGCTTAAAAACAGCATTATGGAAAATAATGTGCAAAAACTTAAGATAGTGAATATCTATTACTGTTATTGTTATTATATTTTGTTGCTGTTATTGTTGTTATATTTATCTATATCCATCTTTTTATTCCAGATTGGGACACAAAGTGGCTAACATCTCAAAAAAAAGTACACATATGAAATGATATATGAAAAGAAAATAATTGAACTGCTGTTCCTTGATAGCTCATGCCACAATATCACACTGACTAAATGTAAAAATCATCATGATAAAGTGTCTGCAAGGGCATGCTGGAATTCATGCAAAAAGTGTGATTTGCCATCTGTAAAGAATTAGTGGGAACATAAGCCTGTAAAAAGTTGATGAAAATTGTGAAGGAAAATTCTTATGAGGCATGAAGGTTCAAAGTGATAAACAGAACATAATATGTCAGGCATAACTGTAGTTGTAAAAATGAAAGTTTGCGTTATGGACGTGGCAAATATTTTAAAACATGGATAAGTTAACTGTTTGTACCTATCACATATGACAGACCACGTTTTGACCATCTCTGGTCTATAGGATCACACAGGAAATAAGGTAAAACACTGTTGTAAAAACAGAAATCTTGGTAGTCTCTGACAGAAGGAATAAAGCAACAAAACTAGCTATCACTGACGTGTCCTTAAAAACAAGTGCAATTTCAGTCTATTACCTTTTCACAATCATTAGCCATAAATATTTAAATTATTTCCTACTTGCTGTTAATATTATTATTTTTAAATGAATTTGCTACTGCACCATTTGCTTAATGTGTCTTTAAACGTAAATCTTTGACTAATTTATGAATTCTATTTGGAGCCACAGATGCGTCTAATGCAAGCTATTATTGAATACATGGGAATTTTCTGGAGTTCCCCCAAAAGCTGTAGCATCAACTTGCTGTTCTCATGAGTGGCCCTGGCTAGGTAGAAGGTATTTATTCTTGAGGATTGCTATTTCATCTTTGACTTCCCTCCAGACCATAAATTGAGCTAATATTGGATTTAAGATTGTGCTGAACCTTTTATAACCATTTGCACACTTCTAAAAGGATTATTGTTCAGCTGGCTCAGTAATAGTGGGAGTCAACAGTAGCAAGTCAGAGAGCTTTTTTCATATTGGATGATACTATTATAGCGGCTCTTGATCCTGATATCTTAGAGGAAGTATTTAGAGACTTGGGAAACTTGAGTGTCTGAAGAAGATTTTCAGCAAGACCAAGAAGTGGGAGGTTAAAAAAATGTAGAAATTTTGGAGTCACATAACTGTGTCTTGCTAAGAGAAACCACATTAAAAATACCCACAGTGAAGACAAGATCCATTTATACTAACCCTTTACTCCTGGTGAACTGCTGAGTTCTCGTAGAATATGTTTGCATTATTGTCTGGCTCTTCTACTATTGAATGCTTCATACCTGGTCAACAGACATTTGATGTTAAATTATTGTAGAAAAAAATCCAACAGTATATTACTTGCTCTTTCCTTTAAACGAATTCAAAAAAGATGACTTACAGATCTCAGTATGTTGCTGTTGTTATTTATACTGCAAATACACAGAAAACTATATGGGAAGCACAAACAACTTTGTTTGTGTTGTTATTTATAGCACAACCTTTTCCCAATTTGAGGCACAGTGTGGTTTACAACAAGCTTAAAAAGTGTATTGCTAAATGTTGTCATTATACAAATGTTAAAATGAGATTAAACTATCAAAAACTAAAAACAGATTAAAAATATATATCACTAAACACACCTGCACAACAATTATCCCATGCTGAGAAAGTTTCACTTGATTTGACTCTTTCCTCCAATTTATCTATGGACCTTCCCAATTCCTAGAGAGCCTATCCACTTTTCCTAAGGCTGTTCCCAAGCCCTATGGAAGTTGCCCACCCCTGTTTACAACTGTAGCAATATGGCTGAGCAGGAAAACAGGCACTCGCAGCCTCTAAAAATGTATGTGATTTACAAAAAGGAGCTCCTTGCAAAACAGCTCACTGTGTTTTTTTTATTTAGTGTAAAATAAAATAAAATATCTTCTTCCCAGCCTGAGAAAAAAGCAGAACCAGCAAATTATTCCACACTGAAGTGTCTATGTAAACTACTATACAGGCAGTCCCTGACTTACAAACATATGGCTTACAAATAACTTATAGTTAAGAATAAAGTGAGAGAAATCTACCCCTTGGAAGGGAAATTTACTCCCGAAATAGTTATCATGGGGGAAAGGTGTTTCCACAGAAGCTTTATCACCAATCTTTCTTTCCAAAACAAGTCATTTTAAAAAAATCCAATTATCACAGGGGCAGAAAGTGAGGTGAAATCGTCTGAACAGGGGAACAGATTGTAAAACAGTAATCCTTCCTTATTCCATCCAAAGCTAAAAATACATATTTTTGGCTGGAGTTATACTTAAAAAGTACATGTTCTGACTTACATATAAATTCAACTTAAGAAAAACCCACATAATCTAATTTGTTTGTAACTTGAGGACTGCATGTACTGCTGAAAATAATGCTTAACTAAAGGTATCTCATAGAATCATAACCAGAAAGGCAGTACACCATCTTGTCTAACCTCCTGCTGCATGCATGAAAAAAGCTACTGTATATATTGAACAGATAGTTGTCTGCTTCAGCTTTCATACCTCAAGCTACTATGTCTCTATTCCAGTAATTAGTTTTCTTGTCAAGCTCTTTCTTTACTTTATTTCTCCCAAAAGGTATCCTTCAGTAAGGGAAACCTGTTGGACCCGAGGCCCGTTCACACTACAGAATAGCACTTTGATAATACTTTAACTGCCATGATTCTACTATAGTTGATCCTGGGACTGTCATTAGTTATTCTCAACCAGGATTCTCCATTATTTCATCAAATTCCAAACCCCAGTATCCCATAGGATTTTGTAATGATGGTTAAAATGGAAGAATAGCACTATATTTGTGAGTGTGAATTGGCACTTGGAAGCTTTCAAAAACTTTCAAGAACACATCGAGCAGATAGTTCCCTTGCCCGTGTGAAAGTTGTGGTAATGGGGCAGGATTACAATAAAGGGGCAGACTCGGTGAGCATGCTCCTGCTCTTTCCCCTAAATTCAATTGTTTGAAAGGGAACAATATGACAAAGAATACATGTATGTTAGTTGCTTGGGTGTGATCAGCCCCCTAATTCCTGTTTACTTTTTATTATTTTGCTAATTCTATATTTAACTTGCCTTTAGGCTTTCCAAATTAACATTAGTTTATACTCAATATTGCATAAACTGAATGTAATATTTGAATATCTCTTGAATAGCAAGGGAAGTGTTACTTTTTCTTACAGGTTGTTGAGAGAGAGAGAGAGAGAGAGAGAGAGAGAGAGAGAGAGAGAGAGAGAGAGAGATGTAATCTTGAGCCTGTATTCTTTTACTACAAATAGGATTCTTACATAAGTAATAAAAGACAGCAGCATGCCAGATATATACATTAAATAAATACTGCTGATGCAAGGGGGAATTGAGTTATAGGTTACAGTAAGCAGACAGCATATTATTAAAAGTGAAATCGATGATTTATTTTTAACGAGTTCAGCCACTTGGCCCATCATTCCTCAAATAGTGCAGTTGTTAATTTCACAGGAGTGTTAAAAGACATCCCATTTATCTTAATTGTTTTAGTCAACTTGGTTTCTACAGTGTTTTTTCCCCCCAGATCTAAAAATAAACATATTCTGGCCTAAAATTTATTAGTCCTGAATACAGTAGAGTGAATCCATGGGGCTTACCTACATGCTTACCAATTAAAGGTAAAATGTAGTGTAATCCTATAGGTATATATTTCTTTGATTGTTTATTTATCTTTGGTTGGCACGATTTTCAAAATCTTTCTTACAATGGGAAGAAAACTAGCTAAAATTATTTGTGTCCTTCAAGAATTAGTGATGAACTATATTCCTTTTGTGAAAGGTAATATTTAAATCGCAATACATTGTAAAGAATATGCAGTATTCTCGGCCTGGCCTTTTAAATTGCCTTGAATAGGCAGGATTACTTCTAATATATGTGTGTTATGGCAACAATTTTTATGCTTATATTGTTTTGTTAATCTTATGGTTATGTTGTTTTACTCTGTATGTATTGTGATATCACTTGGAAACCGCACTGAGTCCCCTCGAGGAGATAGAGCGGTATATAAATATAGGGTTTTTTTTTATTATTATTAAAATATCTGTAGCATTCTGATAGATAAAAGTTAAACCTGAGTTTATGCAACTGCAATTATTGTGGTTTGCTTGCATTTGATCTTGCCTCCAGTTCAATTACCTTCTGCTGATTCTTGCGTCAGACTTTAGAGTGTAAGTTCCATTTAAGCAAGGCCTCAATCTCTTCTCTTCCGTCATTCACCACACATATTGAAAAATCCTTTATAAATTGTTGTCTGCCGCTTTCACACCAGACTGTGCCCATAGAAGTTGACAGCAGATCAAACAAACACCAATAAATAACATTTTTCTTTTTTTAAAAAAAACCCCCAACAACATATAGTAATAGGAAATAATAGCAATAATGATGACACCAGAAGGGAAACATAGATTTTTTTCCAAAAACTATGCATTTAATAGAATAATGCAAATAGACTTTAAGAAATAAAGAGAATAACACCTAAACAAATACACATACAAAGGTGCAGTACACCACAATAACACATGTAATACACAATAAACCACAAAAACATTATGCTCTCCAAACTTAATTGGCTGGCAGCTACACTTCTCTTTATTATCACTTAAATCTCCTCACATTTACTTTATCAGAAACACATCTAAAGAAATAAAGACTGCATTTCAATTGTATCACCTTGATACAGTTGTAGCAGTTTGATACCATGTTAACTGCCATGGCTTTGTCCTTAGGAATCCTATAAACTAGGGGTGGGCAATTACCAGCCTTCCAGGTGTTTTGGACTTCAACTCCCAGAAATCCTAACTGCTGTTAAACTGGCTAGTATTTCTGGGAGTTGATGTCCAAAACACCCGGAGGGCCGGTAATTGCCCACCCCTGCTATAAACTCTTATCTGGTGAGGTACTTGGAATTCTCAGAGTGTTCCGGTGCCCTCTTTTAAACTTTACAGCATTAGAGCTCTCTAGCAGAGAGCTCTAAGTACTCATCAAACTACAGATCCTAGTATTTAGTAGGATGGAACTGTGACATTTAGAAAGGTATCAAGCTGCTGAAACTGTCTTACACCGATACAGGCAAAGCTTCATATACCCTCACATATCCATACCTTCCAAATGAAGGTTAGAAGGGATAGTCCCAATTGATCCTCTGTAATCCTCAATTTTTGAGTGGATTCTAAAATTTCCAGATCTTTCTCTTTCTCCCACTTTCTTTCTTTGTTCACTCCAATTGCTCCAAATGATATTCAGATTGTAAAAGTAATTTGCATTCATGTAATGTGGAGAGGGAAAGGAGGGTCTAAATCCTCTTGTAGTTCATGTCTTCTTCCTCATTCATAATGTTTGCCATTTAGACCCCAATCTGATTTTACACGCCACGGGTCCCAGTGTTTAATCTGTGAAGGGTGTGTATGGCCTTAGTGATATTATTTTTTTTCCTTTCTCTATTTTTCAGTACTCTGGAACAATGGCATCCTAATTTGCAACCTAATTTGGCCCCAGATTTTGCGGATGTGTTAATGCCTCCCTATTTCCCAAACCAAGGCAGCCGTGGAAGCAGCGATCTGACTATACAGTTTGGTTGAACCCAGTTTTGGCCTCACTTCATGATCATTCTTACTTATTGCAACTTCAAGAAAGAAAGGGAAAAAGAGAAGTATGACCCTCCTCTCTGAGACATCCGTCAACAGTCAGAAGATCTCTGGACCTCAGTGGCTACTGGAGCCCCTGGTGGTGCAATGGGTTAAATCCTTGTGCCGGCAGGACTGATGACGGACAGGTCAGTGGTTCGAATCCAGGGAAAGTGGGTTGAGCTCCCTCTGTCAGCTCCAGCTCTCCATGCAGGGACACGAGAGAAGCCTCCCACAAATATGGTAAAACATCAAACATCTGAGCATCCCCTGTGCAACATCCTTGCAGACTGCAAATTCTCGAACACTAGAAGCGACTTGCAGTTTCTCAAGTCACTCCTGATGTGAAATGATGCAAAAGTTGAGTGTCATCTCCTTTTCTGAGAGCTGATGGAAAAAGGATGGTGGCACTGGTCTGTTCAATAGTGGGACCAGATCCAAATTAGAACTGGTCCAGTTGTTTTACACCAATCTAAGAGTGTGGGGTTTCTCTAGAGTTTCAGGGAAGCTTTGAAGATTTCCCAATGTCTGATAACTTCGTGCAAAATTGAGCTAATCAGTTTTATCCCATGCTGGGATGTAGAGTGACTTCTAGCTCAATTCGGGATTTGTAGCATGGAGATAGGCCTTCTGTCTATCTCTCTTCTCCTTCCTCTAGCCCTCCACCAATTATCACTTCCTCCATTCTTTTAAAATTAGTATATTTTTAAAATTCCAGATCAACAGATGAAACTAAATTCAGTAACGTGTAGCACAAATGTTTGAAATGAAGACATTTGAAATTGCTCCAAACGGAGACAACTGTCATTCTTCATCACAAGGCAAATATATGATGTTGTGCAACATATTCCCCTTAGTTGTTGTATTCAAGGCATGAAAAGTGAATGTGATGAATCACTCCTGTATCTGCTTCCCCCTGCTTTGATGTAACGTTTACATTCACACAAAGGAACCACTGGCCATCGTAATGGTCTATATGATGGCATGAAATATACTGACAGCCTTGATGAGGTGGGCAGCTTTGGTTGCTCTTGTTCCATTATATTTTGGAAATAAACACACCATTAAGTAAACATAAGTGCGACAATATTTATCACGCTAGTAAATCCAGACACTTTCAGTGCATTTTTGATATTGAAAAATGTGTTTTCCCTTGTATGTCCGTTGCTAAAATATGGCATAATGATTATCTAATAGGCACAATAAAATGACCTCATGCATGAATAAATCCTCTTTGTTCTAATTTATATCAGTCCCTTACTTCAAGGAACCCCTTGTTAATGAATACTTGTTTAAAAAAGTAAACTTCATACACACACACACACTTTCAAAAAGTATTATATTGCATCAGGGGATCTGGGTTTGGCAAAATATGATTTGCAACTGTTTGCTGTAAACGTATCTTTGAGAAAATGAGAGAACATTAATTATTAGTTGCATCATATATTGCCTAGTAAGGACTATTTCCAACAATGAGATAACTGCAGCTAAACTAAGATTTCAAAGGGAGAGGCCTGCAGCAATCAAGAAAGAGACAAAGGGGAGAAGTATCTATCCTTCCCTGTGAGCCACTCTAAGTCCCCTTTGCGGTGAGAAGGGTGGGAAATAAGTGCAGTAAATAAATACAGAATGAAGTATATGTGTTTTCTGGATCTGTCAACTTTCAAAATTTGAACACAAGAATTGATAGCTTGCCTCCTTTTCCTCTCAGGTTAAAATGTGATTTTTCAACATCCTGCCCTGTTTGACTTTCACAACATTTTTTTGCTGTAATTTCTGGTATAAATGTGTCAGCTGATTGCTCGGAGGTGCACACTTCAATGACTGCCTTAGCCATAGGATTGCCAGACTGAAAACTGAAGTAGCCCCTGCTCCTTTAATAGAAGAAGGATTTTTAGCACCTCACACAAAGCAACAAGCAAAGCCAGCTGAAAATTCCCTCTTGTACAAGATGATTGGAGGGATACAGGTCATCACCCGTTCTCACTCTGGCAATCCTGGCTAGCCATGAGTTTGCTAGGCAACCTAAAACAAGCTGCAGTGTGCCATTTTTATTTCTTGAATGTATGGTTCAATTTGATCAAAGAATGCAAGATATAGGTTATGAGGGCAGAAATACCATGTCCTGGAATCAGACAAGTCCAAACCATGAGGTTATGAACTTGAAGACTTTAATCCCCTTGGAGAGATAGGGCAGAATACAACTAAAGTCTTATTGTTAAAAGTACATATTGATGTACACATAAAGTAACACATGATGTTATAATTGGGATATCTACTTATTGAAATTAAGCTGTATTTATATTATTTATGGAAACAAGTCAAAATATGCTGTCTGTCTGTATGTGTTGACCTGTTTGTCCGTCCATCTGTTTATCTGTACAACAGCTGTTGCTTAGTTGGTAACACAGCATCTATTTGTGATGTCACTGGATCGGCTCTTGCTAGGTAAAGGACTGGTTAGGTGAAGTGACCCACTGTGATGTCACCATGAAAGAAAGGTGACATGTGTGAGAGAATAAATGAGGAAGGAAGGAAAGCCACAAAGAGAGCCATGTTGAAATAGAGACATTGCAATGCTGTCTCAGAGCTGGAGAAGAGATAAAACAGTGGGGGAAGGAAGGAAGGAAGGAAGGAAGGCAGGAAGGCAGGAAGGCAGGAAGGCAGGAAGGCAGGAAGGAAGGGGAAAAAGAAGGGAAATGAGAAGGAAGAAAGGTAGGGAGGGAAAAGACAGCAAAAGGAAGGAGAGGGAAGGAAGGAAGGAAGAGAAAGGAAGAGGGAAAGTTATGAGAGCAGCAAAAGTGAAAGAAAAAGAAGGGATGAAAACAGGTAGCCGTAGCCCCTCCGCCACCAGGGCAATGCCGGGTAGATACATTGTAATGCACCTTACTTTTCTACTAAGAAATATATACACGATCTCCACACATACACATACACACACCCATATCCACCCAGCAACGATATTTACAATTCTCAGCCAGAAGTCTCTAATGGCTCACCACACTATAAACTACATGATTCCACAGGAAAATGCCACAGTAATTGAGGTGGAATCATAGTGCTGTGAAAGGGCCCTGAGAGATTCAGATTTATCCAAGATCACCTGGAATTGTTCACAATTAAAACAGTATTATCTTGAGTATTTATGCCTTGAGTACGAGGCATAAATAATTGCATACCTGGACTTTTTATTTTAAGTCTTGGACTGTTTGATCAAAATGCAAATATTAAATAAGAAATACAGGGTTTGAGCTCACTTGGGCCCCATTTGCACTCCTATATCATGCAGTTTGAAAATGCATGATATGGTCACCGAGAACTCATATAATACAGTTCAGTGTGGTTAAACCGCATTGTGTGAGTGTACACTGACCAATATCAGATGGCCATTTGTAAAGTGGGGGAAATTGTGGGGTAGTGTCGGAAAACCATCTGGCTGTGTTCCCTACTGTTGAGGATCATCCTCTGCCTTCCTCCAACATTTCACCATATGTCCCCACTTCCTCTTCAGCTCCTCTGCCTTTTTTTAAAAAAAATCTGGTGCTGGATGGACACCCAATTCCTCTGGGCTCCGCTGCCATAACACTCCTGCACAGAGCCCCCTCGGAAGTAGCCCTGTGTTATGTAATGGACTCCATGGGACTCTGTGCTGGCAGCACAGAGAAGCCGGTAGAAGGAGCTTCTCTGCCTTCATCTGATTAGGTTGCATATCATGCAGTTTCAAATTGCATAATATGGCAGTGTAGGTGGGACCTACATATCAGATTAACAAGTAGGAATTGAAATTAATGCATTTAAAGTAAGTCAATAAAAAAGAAACAAATGAAAGATAACAGAAGGAAGGAGGTTCTATTGGTTGCTTGCTGCCTATATTGCCTCCAAGCCCCAACATAGAGGCAGACTACTAAATAAAATATATTTAACCATGAATCTTACAAATATAATTAACATTTGAATATTTGCCATGCCTTTTAAAATGGAGAGGGCAGGTTCTCTGATTTTAATGGCTTTAGAGTAATACTTTATAGAGTGGATTAATTTAAGAAACAGCTTATACTGACTCAGCATTCGCATGAAGAGAGATCAGCAGCTTCATATGTCTCTTCGTGTACCTATAGTTTATGGCAGGCTACACTGCTTACACTGAAAGGTGTGAAGAGCAGAGTCACCAAATGTGAGATTATGTGGGGGAAAGAAGTATAGAGCGGAGGAAGACAATGATACATTTTATAGGGTCAGTTAAACCTTTCTAGTACTTCAGTGGGAGACCACTGGGGAATGGCAGGTACTATGGGCTAATTGCAAGAGAATGGACATGGCAAGCCATGTCTAGTAGTCCTTGCCTAAGACTACTACTAGGTCACCATACATTGACAGGTGACTTCAAGACACATGCACATACTGATCTATTGCTGAATTGGAGCAACTGGACATCATGACAGTCCCCATGGCCTAAGGGGATTCCAGAATCCAGACAGCACTGTTGATCATATCAACAACCAATTCTAGCAGTTGTAACGTACCCTGAGGGATAGTCTGTCATAAAGCTTATGTGTGTTATTACATTCAAGACAAAACCATTACAAAATACAGCAGTCATGGTTTGCAATAATATATTGTCACTGGGGAAACCCATTTCACCCTATCTAGTTGGACCATTGCAACTTAGAAAACAGGAAACTTGAGTAGGATTCTAGATGATATAAGCTGAGTCTTGAGTCTTTGGATCCTTTTGGTTCTGGCTTGACTACACCACTGGAAATGAGAAGCTGAAATACAGGCAAGGCTTTCTGGAAAAAACGTTTAGGTAATGCCAAATGTTGGAGTCACCATTGACCAATATCCAAGAGAGGCTGCAGCTCAGCTTCATAAGAATAGAAGGAATATGTTAAAGCATTGTTGTCTTGCTATAGAAAAACAAGGTCCCCTGCTGCAGTTATTAAAGACGAGTTATAAAAAATGTCAGAAAAAGTCTCCTATCCATTGATCATGTTTTTCATTTTTAACAGAATTAATTTGTAGCTAAACCATAAACATAAGATTTAAATTTTTAGGTAAAATTCCAAAGATGATATTTTAAAATGTAGATGAATATATTTATTACTGTTAGAGATACAGGTGGTTTTATGTTGTTTCAGTTTGAACCCTGCTTATCAGTGGTTGTGTGTGTGTGTTTGGCCACATCTACACTGACCAGAGTAGGTGTGGATTAGCTTCGTGGTGGCGACTAGGGATGTGCATTTCAGGTAAACCCTGTGCCATTTTTGGTGTCTGGTTTTAGGCTGATCCCAATGCATTTTTAAGGAACTGCCTGAAATTGGGAGGGCAAAATGTCATTTTTTGTTCCGGCAGTCCAAAGATCCACTTTTGCTCTGGGAATATCCGGATCATTGGCAGCAATGGGAGGACATCCGAGCCCTCCCCCTTCCATCATTTTAGGGCTATCAGGACAAAATGGTGTGACAACCCCTTGTTGTCCGGCCCCAGACTGGACAATCTTTCGGAATCCAAACCGCCAACCCTAAATGCAAGGGGGCCTCGAAGTTACCTCAGCAACTTCTGTCTTATGGCAGGGTAGACTATCTCCCCCACTAACCATTGAATTGCAGAGACTTTAAATTTCTCAGTAACCACTTGACCACACTGCCACCATTTGTCTGTCTGACCACTGACCTTGAGGGCCACCACCAATAAAAGAACTAACAGAGGTGTTTTTCTTTTAAGATGTAAATAATTTATTATGACACAAATGGGTACAAATCTTGATTGGTTTTATACTTCCTCAGAGGCACAAACTTATTCTGTTACACAAAACACAAATGGGGTTATACTATAGGGTTCCCACTAACCCTCTATAGACCTCTGGACTCTTCCATCTTTAACTAGGGTCTCTACACCCATAAAACTGGACTGCACTCTTGCAGACCTTAAGACTAACTAAAGACTGAACTGTTCTCTTACAGTCCTTAAGACCAACTAAAGACTGAACTGTTCTCTTACAGTCCTTAAGACCAACTAACTCAAAACAAACTCCTCCCCCCCCTCTCATGGCAGTTGGCTTCCAACCGCTCTTCACCAACTGTAAAATTCATACCTTGAACATTCTAAAAGGCTCTGGCCCTGGTTGCTATGGCGACAGCTCTTCAGAGCTTCTGCCAAGCCTCCCTTCTGTCTATACCACATCAACAATTCATAGGATATTCCTTTGAACTACACAAAACAACATACATTTAACATATGTTATACAACATTTACACACAAATAATCGACATCATTACAAATGGCCACACTTGGAGGACATTTATTTATTTTATTTATTTATTTATTTATTCGATCTTATATTCCGCTCCTCCCTGCAGGCTTGGGGCGGATTACAATTACGATAAAACATGCTGCGCACAACAATTTGCAGCATGTAATAAAAACATAAAAACACAGGACGATTACAAAGTATCAATTCAGAGTTACAATTCCTCGGAAGCTGGGCTAGTTGAAAGCCAATCTGAAGAGTGCAGTCTTGCAAGCCCTACGAAAGGAGGCAAGCTCCGAAATCGCTCGGACATCATCAGGGAGAGAGTTCCATAGCACTGGAGCCACCACAGAGAAAGCTCTCTGCCTAGTTGTGGACAGATAGCAGGAGCGGATTGATGGTACCACTAACAGATTCCGTTCTTCTGAACGTAGTGATCTCGGGGGAACATACGGGGTAAGGCGGTCCCTCAGGTACGCAGGCCCTAGATTGTGCAAGGCCTTAAAGGTTAAAACCAGCACCTTGAAGGCAATTCGGTACTCAATGGGAAGCCAGTGCAGTTGCCGAAGGATGGGAGTGATGTGCTCCCTCACTGATGTTCCCATCAGCAAGCGAGCGGCGGCATTCTGCACCAGCTTGAGTTTCCGGATTGTCGACAAGGGAAGGCCGACGTAGAGGGCGTTACAGTAGTCCAGTCTCGAGATGACCGTCGCTTGGATCACCGTGGCCAGGTCGACCCTGGACAGGTAGGGTGCCAGTCGCCTAGCCTGTCGTAGATGGAAAAACAACGTTTTGCTGACCATGGAGACCTGAGCCTCCATGGACAGCAAGGGGTCCAATTGGACACCCAAGCTCTTTACCAGGGATGACGGGCTATGTTGCTCGCCATCCAGGGTAGGCAACCGGCACTCATCCAGCCCAGGGCGACCGGGCCACAAGATCTCCGTCTTCGACGGATTCACCTTCAGCCGGCTGGTCCACAGCCATCCAGTCACGGCTTCGAGGCAGAGATGGAAACAATTGGGTACGGTGTCCAGCCTGCCGTCCATTCTCAGCAGAAGCTGGGTGTCATCAGCGTACTGATAACACTCCAGACCAAAGTTGCGAACCAGCTGTGCCAGGGGGCGCATATAGATGTTGAATAATAAGGGCGAGAGGATGGCCCCCTGGGGGACCCCACAACTTAATGGGAGCCTCCGGGAGACCTCCTCCCCCCTCTCCACACGTTGTCCCAGATCCTGGAGGAAGGAGGTCACCCATTTAAGGGCAATCCCCCTCACCCCAGTCACGGCTAAACGGTGGGCCAACAATGCATGATCTACAGTATCAAACACTGCTGTCAGGTCTAACAAGACAAGCAGGGCTGATCCGCCCTGGTCCAGTTGGCGGCGAAGTTGGTCTCTAATGGCGACAAGCATGGTCTCCGTCCCATGCCCAATACGGAAGCCGGACTGGAAGGGATCGAGTCCAGCTGTGTCGTCTAAGAACCGCTGCAGCTGATCCGCTGCTGCCCTCTCAATTACCTTGCCTAAAAATGGCAAGTTGGACACGGGTTGGTAATTGGAGGAGCCGAAGGGTCTAACTTCGGCTTCTTCAGCAGCGGTCTTACCATAGCCTCTTTCAAACCTCCTGGGAACACTCCTTGCTCAGGGGAGCTGTTGATAATCTTTCCCAGGGGGTCCCGTAATCCCTCCCGGCAGGATCTAACAAGCCAGGAGGCGCACGGATCAAGGGAGCAGGTAGTTGGTCTAGCTGCAGCGATTAACTTATCGACAGCTGCTGCGCCCAGCAGTTGGAAACGGGTGAAGGTGGGCCCGTCGAGTGGCAGTGGAGTCTCGAGTTCGCTCACTGTATCAAGCGTGGCTGGGATATCCCAGCGGAGGGTCGAGATCTTGTTGGCGAAATTGTTCTGGAATGCCTCAGCTGTTGGAGCCAAACCCCTATCGTTTGGCACATCCGGGATTGTTGTCAATGACCTAATTATCTTGAAAAGTTGAGCTGGGCGTGAACTGGCCGACTCTATCAAGGAAGAGTAGTAGACTTTTTTGGCTTCCTTGATAGCTTGCTCATAAACTTCCTTAAACTGTTTATAAGCTGATCTTGATGCTCCGTCACGGAGATCTCTCCACACGTCCTCTAGTTGTCTCTACCTCCATTTCATCCCCCGCAACTCCTCGGTAAACCAAGGCGAGCGATTTCTACGGGGATGAAAGAACATCTGGGGGCGATCTCATCTAAGGCAGCGGAAAGACAGGTGTTCCAGCATTCCACTTGCCCGTCAACTGAGTCGCTGGGGAGCTCCAAATCCCTCAGAGCATTCAGGAACCTACTGGGTTCCATAAGTCTCTTCGGGCGAACCAGAATGGGTTCGGCACCCTTACCGGGAGGGGAAGCCATTTTGAGACGGACTTCCAGGACACTGTGATCCGACCATGGAACCTCAGTTATAGAGGTTGGGGTCACTTGAATTCTGGCTGCGAAGATCAAGTCCAGGGTGTGCCCGGCCTGGTGTGTAGGTCCGGTCTTACAAAGTGAGAGTCCTAGCGTCTCCATGGTGGACACTAGGTCCATGGCTGCTGTTGAAGGGGAGGTGGTGTCGGCGTGGACATTGAAGTCCCCAACACAATAAGTTTAGGGAACCTCAATGTCCACGCCGACACCATCTCCAGCAGCTTAGGTAGACTCTCTGTTGGTCCGTTGGGTGCTCGGTACACCAACAGGAAGGCTACACTCTCACTGGAATCCCCCACCAGGCCAGCACACTCTATTCCTGGGATGTTCGCCATTGGAATCGTCCTGGAATTAAAAGAGTCTCGACTGAGGATGGCGACCCCCCCCCGTCTCTCTGTCCTCATCTGGTAACTGGAAACAAATCCTGGAGATGTTAGCTCATGTATGAGGACCTCATCACTGTCTTACAGCCATGTTTCAGTGAAACAGGCCAGATCTACCTTCCTATCAAGGAGGAAGTCCCTGATGGTCCCGGTCTTATTACGCACGGACCTGGTGTTAGCCAGTACCAGAGTTGGAGGAGAGATAATTGGAGGTTCCCCATCTGCGTGCCTGGGGATAGCTCGTAGGTCAGAAGGGGGACGAGCCAGTCTCCAGCTCCTCCTCCTTCTCTCATAAGGCCTACGTCTACCATCCCTGTTACCCCTACCCGAGATCACTAGTATTTCCCGCCCCTGCACATCTTCTACCGGTGGTTCATTTAGGTGTCCGGTCTTCTGCCCACCCTCTGAAAAGGGGGGGCATGTCGAGTTTGTCCATCACATCTCTGACCGAATTGGCCAGGAGGAAGCGGCCGGATTGCCCGCCTCCCTCCCCCCTCCCCCAAGGAGTTCTGCTGTAACCCTGTTGGCGATGGTTCCAGGTCCAAGGCCGGTGGTTGGACAGGGCCGGTGGTGAGTCCCACATTGGGGAGTGCTGCCCTGATCGTGGGGATGGAGCCTGTGGAATTTCTGCGGCCCCAGCTGTTAAATCCCACACCCCAAAAAGTCCTGGATCTGTACTTCATACCCTTGGGTTTAGCTGGAATCCTGGGAGAGCAGTCCTCATTTATAGTCTCTCCAATCTTGACTGCTGGTAGCCTGTGTCCTAAGCCAGGCCCCTCCTGAGTGGATTGTTGCCCAAGTATAGGTGGAACCCCCCTCTTCTCCATGGGGATGTCACTGCCAGAGCTCTTTAAGGCAGGGTTGGCTGGATCTTTCAGTTTCTGCTGGGGCTCAGTTAGGGCTGGTAAAGGTGTTATAATACCTCCACTCTGTAGGTGGCGATGGCGTTCTTCCTTCCACTGCAAGGAGGGAAGAGGAGAGCCTCTTGCGTCGGCGCCGAGCGTGCCGGGGGAAGGCGGAGCCAGAGATGATCCGCCTCCCGGACGTCTGCGCTGCTGTCGTTTGCGCCTCCGTCGGCGCCTCCGCCTCCTCCCCCTGCCTCCAAGGGGTGGGGAGCTAGTTGCTCACCACACGTCGTTTCCGGGCTGACATCAAATGCATCGGCTGAGGGGGCGGTCACTGCGGGCCTTCGCTTCCTGCGCCAGCGCTGGTGACGTGTGCGCCTGCGCTTTGGCTCCTCTCCCCCCACCCTCGGAGGGGGGGACACGCGTGCTCCTCTTGCGCGTCCCCAAGGCCACGCGCCATCTTCCCCCTCGCCTTCAGCTCTCTCTTGGCCGAGCGCGTCAGAGATGGGCGCCTCGGCCAAAGGTCCGCCCGTCTCTCCAAAACTCGGTCAATATCAAAAGACTCCTCTCCCTCCGGCTCCAACTCCCGACCAAGGCAAGATCTCACCGGCCTCCGGCAGGACGACCATGGGCACGTCCCTGGATCGAGGCCCGCCTGAGTGATCGGGCAGCTGTCACCAAAGAAGCATCTCGTCGGAGAGGGCGCTCCGTCTTCCAATCTCCCCTGCGCCGAGCTCCACTCTGTTTCTCTCAGAGCTGGGCCCTGGGGAGACTCTGGGCTCGCCACTGCCACCTCTGATCTCTCCAAGGGGGCCTCGGCCCACGGTAGGTCATCTGCGGACGTTTCTGGGCGGTCCTCTGCCTGGAGTTCCCAGGAGTGATCCCAGGGAAGGTCCGGGGAGCTTCTGGGGTCGGAGGCTGGAGTGGTGGTATCCTCCTTATTCCCTTCGCACTCCGGGTTCACCAGGGTGGTTTGGGTGTCTGCGACTGCTTGCTGCAGCCGCTCGCCAAACTCTGTGAGCTTCTCCATCAGCTGACCAAACTCCTCCTGGAGTTGGTGTAGAGTTGTTGTCAGTCCCGGTATTATGGTAGGGGTCTGCATAGCTGCTGGGGTGCCTGTCAAAGGCGGGGGCTCCTTAAGTGCCCTCTGCGCCTTCAATTCGGCCTCCAGGCCCAGACAGAAATTGTAAAAGTCTTCGTAATCGTTGTCCAGGCCAGGCACATCCTGCTGAGGACCCACACCGACCCCTCCGAGGGGTCGGGGGTCTACTCCAGTAGGTGATTGATCTTTCCCCTGACCTAGGCATACCTCAAGTGCGGGGTTTTGGCGAACACAGGTGGAGCGCTCCTGCCAGCTGCTCCTGCACCGGTGCCATCGGGAAATGACACTGACTACCACTGCTAGTCAACCAAGTTTCAAAATGTTTCGGTCATCCACTGATTGTTTAGGAAATTCTTAAACTTTTTAGAAATAAAACCTCTTTTTTTAACAAAACCAAAAAGTATCCAATGCAAGGATCTGATTCAGATAAAGTAGTCCCTGTCCCTCTGGCTTTTGCTTCCCTGAAAGCCTGGCCATTTGACCCAGTAGCACCCACACCACAGTCACACATTGTTGTTGTTGTCATATGTTGTCTTAAGTGTTGTTATATAACACATATAATTATGTGTGTGTGTGTATAATCATAGAATCATAGAGATGGAAGAGACCCAGGCTCCTCCCCACTCCACCCCGCCCCAGGCTCCTCCCCGCTCTGCCCCAGTTCCGCCCCCGGCTCCTCCCTGCCCCCAGCTCCTCCCCTCCCTATGAGAGAGAGAGAGAGTCAAAGAGGAACAAAAAACAAGAAGAGACTTTTAAATATTATTTTTATATATAAAGAATGGTTTTGGAGAGGAATGCTGCAGTGCTAGGCTGGTGCATGAGTACACAAGTCAGGTTTTTTTTATTGTGTCAGAAGTGACTTGAGAAACTGCAAGTTTTTTTCTGGTTTGAGAGAATTGGCTGTCTGCAGAGATGTTGCCCAAGGGCTGTCCAAATGTATTACCACCCTGTGGGAGACTTCTCTCATGTTCCTGCATGGGAAGCTGGAGGTGATAAACAAGAATTCATCCTGTCTCGCGGATTCAAACTTCAGGTCAGCAGTTCAACAGGCACAAGGTTTTAACCCATTGCACCATTATGATTCAATATCATAAGCCAGGGCAACTGGGGCAAGAGTACATGAGCCTGAAGGTAGGGCAGTGCTGGTAAACAAATGAGAGAATCAGTCAAAGAGGTTAATGAGAAGAAGAAAATGCTTTTTTTGGTAATTTTAAAACTTATTTTGGGGAGAAAGGAAGGTGCAGGACAGTGTACAGAGAAAAGCAAAAAGATCAGACTGGGAGGAATTGAATTCTCTCCATGGTGACTTAAGGGATTCAGGCTATCCCCTCCCTTCAGTTAACCACCCCAATATTAAAGCAAACACCCCCAATGCCCTTTCATAGCCCCCATCCCCAGCCACACACCCACACTCGCTTCCCTAGCAAAATAGTTTTAAAAGTAACGAATGAAAGATATTAAACTCCCTTGCTCGCTCGCTATTCACTGGAGCTGCCTCCCAGTGGCAGAACCAGGACTCGGCCCAGTGAGTAGCAAGGAAGGAAAACTGCGAAATCGCAAGTCTGCGAAAAGCGAACCGCGAAGTGGCAAGGGAACACTGTAATACAATCAGACTATGGCAGCTGGTTGTAGCTGTTGTGCTTGTTATGTGCTTGCCCTCAATAACTGGATGAGTCTCCTACTTTTTAGTACTAGGACTTCCTTAATTTTGGATTGTTTCATCATATGGTTTTCCAAGAGTACATGCAGAAGTGGTTTCCCATTGCCTTTTTCTGTGCAATACTAAGCAATTAGCTTAAGTAAGATTGTTATTCTCTCTGGAATATCCCCTGGCAATGTCTATTGCTGCTTTGCAGTAGGTGTTCACCAGGCATGGTTTAGAACCCAAAAATCGTGATTCTAAAATCAAATTGGGGGGGGGGTGATTAGTAATAAAAAGACTTGCAAAAAAAATTCCAAAAAGTTCTAAAATGTAACGTAATTAGTAACGAAATTCTTAATTAGTTCTAAAGTAGGCAAAGCAGGGAAACAGGACTGACACTGTTTTAAGCACAGGCAAATCAAAGGGGCAACATTTCCCTTGGTTTCCTTGCAGGGAGATATAATGCATTAATATATTATTATTATTATTATTATTATTAAAAGCCAGGGTTTCTTTGCAGGGACATATCATGCACTAATATATTATTATTATTATTATTAAATAAAATAGTTGCCCACCTCTGGTCAAGGCTTGCTTCTCCAGAGCATTTATTAGAATTAAATGCCCAGGGCCCTTCTTCCAGGAAATTAGAAGGAGTATATATTATTAATATATTATTATTATTAGAATTAAATGCCCAGGGCCCTCCTTCCAGGAAATTAGAAGGAGTAAATATTATTAATATATTATTATTAGAATTAGAATTAAATGCCCAGGGCCCTCCTTCCAGGAAATTAGAAGGAGTAAATATTATTAATATATTTATTATTAATTATAAAATAGTTGCCTACCTTCTCCAGAGCTCTTCTGACTGCAGCTTTCCCCATTCAGTTTCCCATAGCTCTCTAAGAGGTTTGAACTCTATGGCTTTTCCTTGATTCTGCACTTTTCCTGCTCCTCTCTGGGCTGTTTTCAACCCCTTCTGCCATTGTTTCAGCCTTCCTCATGTCCTTCTCGCCTGCCCTCCTATCTAGGCTTCTTTCCTGCAGTTTAAACCACTTTTTGATGAGTCCCCAGCCGCTCTAGGACTCCCGCTCTGGATCTCTCTATGGTCCGGCTCCTTTTTCACTTCCTGGAGGAAAGGCCTTTCAGTTAAAGTAGGCCTCGAGTATGGAAAGGCCCCATCTGACTGTGAGTAATGTCTGGGAAGCTATTTTGGAGGGGATAATAGGGGCCCTTCCGAAATATTTACAAATCTAACGAAAATTTGGGCCCAGGGAGTGCGAAAAAGAAAGTCCACTTCCGGGATTGCGGCAGCGATGCGTATAAACTCGAAAGTCCCATACATACGAATCCCTTCCGATTTCTTTCAATTTTCATAACTTTTTTCTCATGCCTAGTGTTCACCAAACCATAATTCAGAGAATGTCACATGAAATGTGCCAAGGAACTGAGAGGGGATATAGCATGACAAGAGGCACTGTGAAAAGGGTATTGTGAAAGTTTCCTTCTTTCTGCATGTTGAAACAGGTAAAAGTACAATGTTCTGGCATTCTACACATTGGAAAGATTGTTGGCAATCCTATACTGGAACAAAGTCTGTGAGCAAAAGGCCACTGTTTGATTAATTTGCATTCTGTTTCCAGCTTACTATAATAACATCAACTTGAAGTGATAAGGATGCTACTAAATTTGCTTTAATTAATGTCAACTCTCCCCACAATAAATCACTATTAATTCTCAAGTTAGTTTTGAAATGGGCAGTTCTTTTTGGCTGTCTCTGAGATTTGGCTGGGATATGTCCAATTATGGGATGCTGTTTTATTACTGCTCTTCTAGTTTTAGCTTCTCAAGGTGATTTTCCAGCTGGCTATAGATATCTATAATCACACTGAAGCTTTTGATTTTCCAGCTGTTAGTTATAAGATATCTTTACATTTTTCTGCACCCCAACAAATACAAGATTTTCCATTGGTTTGTTAGTATTAGCTATTATTTGTTATAATCAGGAGGAATTCTTAATAATTTCTTTTGGATGATGGCATCAAATAATGACAACATGTTAATTTATAGCAACTAAAACAATAAGAGAACTTGACGTTCTTGACTGTCCATATGTGATACATCCGGTCTGGAAACCTAGAGAATAAACAAACATCATAGCAGAATGTAACTTAATAGTATCTGATTTGTATCCATTTTAATTAGATGTGCCATCTTAAATTACTCTAAATGTAGACATGAAGAATGGACTTCCCACTGAGTTAAAAAAACTGGATTTGAGATACTATGCCATCTTCTCTAAATGATAGTCTTCACAATGTTGCTCTGTTTACTTCCTACAATCGGTTATCCTTACTTAAGGAAAGCAGAAAATGTGCTTGTGTCCTAGTTGATAGCTGTAGTAGTTTTGCCTTGTTTTATTTCTCTCATTCACTATCATAAAATAGGTTCTGGAACCTTTCTTCTTTCAGAAGTTCTAGATTGCTGATTTGTTAATTTCAACTAGAATATATCCATTGAACCAATGGGAATGATTTAGGTAGATCAGATTTAGAAAATTTAAGACTTCTACTGAGCCTTAAATATTGTGAATTTTAAGATTCATTAGGAGTGAGACCCTGGATCTTTCAACACAATTTTATCTTGAGGTCTCCATGCACATCATCTAACTAAAAGATCTCTTGAGCAAAGGTCTATTGTACAGGAGAAATTCCTAAACAATTGAGTTGAATATTTCAGTAGCCTTACTTCACACGGACTCTCACATGAAAAATGACCAAAGTTTGGAATAATTGCTTTTCTGGGTCTATAAGAACTAGTTGACTATGCTGGCTAACTCCCAGTTGGCCATGGTGATTGGGAAATTCAGTTAACTCACAAAAATGCATTTCCCAAACTCTTGAAATGTTGGCTATTTTAGGGCCAAATGACAAAATATGCGAGAGGTCAGAGAGGCAGGGGCAATGAAGATACGGATTATGGTGTTAAGGTGGGAATATTAACATCTTTTTTTCTTCCAGTACTTTGATAACTATACAAATATTTCCCAAAACCCATAAAGGAAGTCATCATTGGTTCCATTGTTGACTTTCTTTCAGCCAGGCAGGAAATTTCCTCATATTCAATAAAAGGACAACAGAAAGTTTATACTTTGTGGAACTCCATATCAAATTATAGACTGTGACTTTTGTATTAAATACGAATTAGATTTTTTATACTTAGAAACTAAATTACCACATTTTTTGACTCTAAGATGCCGTTGATTATAAGATACACATTAAGTTCAGTACCACAAATAGGAAAAAACCCAGCACTTTGAATATATATTTTAAAGGGCACCTGTGTTTCTAAGATGCAGTCTATATTTAGAGACATCTATATGGGGATAATACATCTTAGAATGAAATAAATACAGTATTTCTTTATACACACACATACACACACACACACACACACACATCTGATAGATACCTATTTTATTTCTGACATTTTCCCAAGTGTCTTATTTCTGTTGCCAGGACACACTTCTGGTAATGAAAATTGTTTAGTCCCCAGAAGCTGGAATTCTACATCTTATTTGCTCTAAAATAGCTACGTTTACTTTGGACATCAAACTCCAGCATAAGTGGGTCATGAATTACAGACAGCAGCCTGCAAGGCTATTTGTATGCAGAAGTGATTTCCATACCCTCTAGGTCCTTGCAAATCTTACAAAGAAGTTTGATGTTTTGTATAATTGCTTCTGTGATATTCAATAATGGATAGCTTCAGATTTTGTTAAACTTAACTTAGACAAAACCGAGTAGCTATCGATTAGTTCACTGAGGCAGAGGTCTCAGGTGTCATCGCTGGTAGTTTCCATTTGTGGTGGTTCTTTTTATTCTTCAGATAATGCTTGTGACCTTAGGGTCATTGTGGATTCTGTGCTTTCTTTTGAAGCTCACATCAATCATGTAATTAAAGTGTCTTACTACCATCTTTGGAATCTAGCCAGACAGAGACCTATGCTCTTTCTGGTCCACTTGTTAAAACTTTAATCCTTCTGATTTTTTTTTTTGTCTCTAATGCTCTGTGTCTGTCTGTAAGATTGTAACCTCCAGTCCTTGCATTTGGAAAAAATGCCCTAATTACATGGAATATTATGTTGTTGTTTTTTACAGTTGTATCATTAATTTGCTGGAAATAACATTATAAGAAAACTCATTTTTCTTGTGCATTACCCTATCTTGAAAAGACTTGGATTTTGCGACATACACAAAGATTTCTCAAGCGCAACAAGACCAAGTGAAGAATATGTCTTTGCATTTAACATGAGTATTTCAACTCAAATCTATTATTTTTAAAAGAACACTTTTACAATATTTTCTCACCAGAGTGAGAATTCCAGTGAATGGACACACACCCTCCCTGAATTTTTGATCCCTCCCTCTCAAATGGAATCAACCTAATAATCATAACAAATTTTTTCCATCCCTACATCAAAACCAATGACAAAAAATAGATTTCTTAGGACATTTTACCCAGGTGCTTTGCGGAAAACTGTATATGGTAAATATTGAGCCCATTGTGTGGAAATCCTTTCATTTACACTGTAGTTTTGGTCTATGTGAATTTTGCATGAAAGTACTGTGTGGTCTTGGTATCTGCTCTGGCTTGATTACAGGGTACCTCATGGACACTCAAGTTCTATTACATGCAATGGTGAATGCACTCATCTTATATACAATGGCGTAATAAAATTAATAATAGTAATAGTAAAACCTTATTTATATCCCACCCTATCTCCCCATGAGGACTCAGGGCAAACAAAGGCAAACATTCAATGCCAATATATGTATTTTAATTGCTTATATGTTTAGATTGTTTTATATTTTGATGAGATGTGTTTTATTCCTTATCTGTGCAGCATTACAGTTTTGCCGGATTTGTAAGTCGCCTTGAGTCTCCTCTGGCGGTTGAGAAAGGCAGGGTAGAAATGAAGTAAGTAAAAATAAATAATATCAAAAGACATAAAAATTTAAACAGCAAATCACAAAAAAATAATTAAAAATAAATCAAGATTTTCTTTTTTGGAATTATTATTGGGAATATATTCAAGTCATGGATAGTTGGATCCATGGTATAGAAGGCAAGTTGTGTGACTCTTGAAACACATTTTCCTATCCTGGTAGCTCCCAGTTGAGAAATGCTAATAAAAGTTGCTTGAAGCACTGTGTCACAGAACACAAGATAGGCAAGTCTCAGCTTTCATGTCCTTGAAAGGTTCCTGATGGTTCCTTTTCCTTTCAAACTCCTATATACATTGGAAATATGGAACCTTCAGTAGCAAAACAGAGAGGGTTTAAAAAGCTCCTTCCACATTTTTTTCAAAAGTCTGAATTAAATAGTTAAAATCCTGTTTACTTTGTCCCACAGTATATGGGAACATAGATACATGGTGTGCAAAGCAGACAATTTTCTCGCATATAGAATCATAGAGTTGGTAGAGAGAGACCACATGGACCATCAAGTCCACCCCTTTGCCATGCAGGAAAACCACAATCAAACCACCCCAACAGATCCAGCCTGTTTAAAAGCCTCCAAGGAATGAGCTGCCATCACACTCTGAGGCAGAGAGTTCCATTGTTGAACATCTCTTACAGTCAGGAAATTCTTTCTAAAGTTCAGGTGGAATCTCCTTTTCTGTCATTTGAACCTATTCCTTCAAATCCTAGTCTCCAAGGCAGCAGAAAACAAGCTTGCTCCCTCATTCTTATGATATCCTTAGAGGCATTTAAACATGGCTAACATGTCTCCTCTCAACTTTCTCTTCTGCTGGCTAAACATACCCAGATTTATTAAGCCATTCCCCATAGGGCATAATTTCCAGATCTTTGATCATTTTACTGGCCCTCCTCTGGACACCTTCCAGCTTGTTAATATCCCTCTTGGATTGTGGCGCCCAGAACATGAATCCTGAAACATGTGCATATTTGAATGCTATCCATCTTCCAAGGTAGTAGCTATTGTTTGTGGCCTACAAACATCCTCTGAGCCAAAGAGCTACTTATTTCAGATGTGTTTATGTGCTAAAGTGTGATCAGTGAGAATTTTGGACTTTTCTTCATTAAGTAGTGGATTCTGCCTCACGCTTCATTTTGAAAGTTGGCTCAATGTCAAAACCAGTTTGCCATGTGCAAACTATTTCAAGGGAAAATGCTATTCAAGAAAAGAAGTCCGAATCATCCTAAAATGTGCACAAGTTATTATAGACTTCTTTGGATTATGCTGTTTTGGCATAGTATCGGGCTATATCATGCATGGGCAAACTTTGACCCTCCAAATGTTTTGAACTTCAGCTGCCACAAATCCTAACAGCCTACTAGAATTGTCCAAAACACCAGGAGGGCTGAAGTTTGCCCATGCCTGGGCTATATTGAAGCAGGCTCCCTTTTTATATGTAGTAGATGTCTTTGATCATCTTTGATCTGTTATTATGTTTAAATATTTTAGCTTACAAACAGCTATATACAGAAACTCATTTGGACCTTCAAAATGAACCCATTTGAAACATACTGTTTGTGTGACTGCATTATAAACATGACATAAAATGCCTGGGAGGAGAATACGTGTTTGTCCTCCAGCAAAAGGATATTCTTGTTACTAAGATAAGCTTGTGTAAACTGGCATTGTATAAATTCCAGACTCCCATTTACATGAATGTGCCTCAGGAACAGGCCTTGGGCACTTTACCAGACTAATGGAGGGGTAAATGTCAAAGCCATGAACATCTTGCTATAGCAAAGAAAAGCCCATTCCCTTAGAGCTAGAGGGTGCAGTTTTCTACATCGGTTATGCTGGTGTCGCTGTTTGCCCAAGTTTATGCCTATCATTAGTTGCCTATCTTTTATTGCAAACACATCCAAGGGAACACCTTACGGATTTGTTTATTGCAAGGGTAATAACATACTGCACAATATGTTCTCTGTGTAAGGCTAGAATAATGGCATCAGGGAGTAATTTGTTCTCAGATGAAACATGAACTTTCATCAATAACAAAGAGATACTGGAACACCCTTGCCTTCTGCAGTTGGATGGTTATCCTGAATCATTACAATGCTGTCTGGCAGCGTCCTCCGGTGTTAATTGCTGCAATGAAAATATAATGTGGCTTCTAATTAGGAAAAGCAAACTGGACAAAGCAAGAAGAGTATCCTGTATACTTGTTTGTCAACTAAAGGAAATGAACGAATTTGGAGAAGCATCCTTGACCCAATAATCCAATTGTGGCCATATTATATTTATTTTAGATGCAAATTAGATCTGTGACACAACTTAATCCCTTTCAATTCCTGACCCATTCTTGATAAACACCTCCTTCAGATTCGTGTATATAATAAAACATTCAACATTTTCTAACTGTATTTTGCATCTCATCATTTTCTCCTAGTACCTGGCCAGCCCGGCCATTAAATAGAGGGAGGCATTAACCTCAGGAACATCTTGCTGGATTGGGGGAGTTGCAGTTACATCCTTGACCTGAATTTTTGGGCCATTCTCCTCTATTACAGGGCAGAGCTGTGTGTGTGTTCTAACCTAGCTAAACTAGCCTGTTACCTTGACAGCAGCAATGGAGAACTTGGTTCAATTTGGACTGTTGAAGTAAGATTTAGTTCTCAAACTAATTTGCTTTTGCATTTGGAATGAGGAGGGTCACAAACAAATTGCTTTCTCAAACGTTTTCAGACGCAGAGCCCTTTCTGAAGCAAAAGTTTATTTTGGAGCCCCAAGAAATATTTATATATTATATAAATTAATATATAATATTATACACATACACACACACACATCAAGCATGGGCCGGGCCAGTGACAGATAGATGGAGAGTATTTGTGTGAACTAATTCACATAGTGCAAAATGAATAAATAAATGAATAAATACAATATTTAAAATGAAGAACAATATCAATCAACTAAACTCAACAGTGTTTATTTCAGTGGAAGACCTCCGGGGTTATTCAATCCAGCCCCCTTCTGTCATGCGAGAAAAACACAATCAAAGCATCCCCAACGGATGGCCATCCAGTTGTTGCGATAATAATAATAATAATAGGAGCAACCCAAGGACCACCCAGTCCAACTTGTTTCTTTCATACAGGAAAAGCACAGTCAAAGCATCAGTGGGGAGACCTTGCAGGCCATGGAGGCAAGGGCTCTACATAGCACAGTTTGAGAACCACTATTCTAGATCAAATTGCCAAAATAAACTATTGACTGGTTTACACAATGCAATAGACAAAACTATAGGTTGGTGACAATTGAGTTATGAAGTTTGGTGTACATTTTGTAGTATGGGAATATACAAAACATATGGAACCAGCCTTCCCCTTTAATGAAGAAACAGTGCCTATTGAGCATGCCTACTTAAAAGTAAAATTGTAGAGTACAATTTAAACATTTATGAGATTGCAGGTAAATTTGAACAGAAGTATAGCATTTTTTTTTCAAAAAAAGGATCCTAATATTGGGTCTCTATTGAGGCTAACAGATCCAGTGGTTTTCATACCTGAAGATAGACAATGGTGCATGCAGAGTCTAAGGTTTGCTAGGGCTTTGGGAAGATCTGTGGAGAGATCTTCAGGCTGGATCTATACTGCCCTATATCCCAGGATCTGATCCCAGATTATCTGTTTATCCCAGATTATCTGGCAGTGTAGCCTCATATAATCCAGTTCAAAACAGATAATCTGGGATCAGATCCTGGGTTATAGGGGAGTGAAGATTCAGACTGAGAGCCACTCCAAAAAGAGAGCTATGGTCCCAGGTTCCTTAGTTCTTATGCAACCAGAGTGGGGTTTCGCAAACATTATGTAATTTTATTTCTAGCACTTCTGAATAAATTAAGAAAGAGGTGTTTCATACAGTATTTGGAAGAGGAAGTCTGCAAAAAGACATTAAGTCTTTCATTCTGGCATTTGCACGCCATTTACACTTTGTCACAGCTAAAGGTCAAGCAGGGCAGTGTCCGAATGCATCAGAAATTTAGGGTAACTTACATGTCCTCCAACATTTTATGAGACTAATGAGGGTGTTGGGACACAGGCCCAGTTCTGGGTAGTCTGACAGAAAACTTAATTTATTTATATAAATGTCTAAGCTGTCAGTGCTCAAGGTGTCTCACAATCCCAGTAGAATAACCTTACAATATATAAGGAAGCACCCATTAAAGTCAACAGAACCCCCTCAAAATGATATATCAAGCAAAATATGCAGAAAGCCATTGGATGCCATTGACAATAGATGTTTTTTTAAAAACCAAATTCTTGCTAGACAGAAAAGTGTTGATATTTGTACCTGAAACGAAACAATGGTAACACTTAATGTCTGGAGGGCACAAGTGTGACTCAGTCACTCAAAGAACCGGGTAAGAGGCATTTAAGCAACAAAATGTTAGATTTCATATTGTAAAATATGTGTTTGTAGCCACTTGATTGCTGTGACTTACCTGAATGATCTGTAAGTTTCTGATGCATCAAAATGTGTGAATGAATGACATGCATCTTTTAATTAATTCACACAATTACTTTTCCAGGTTGAGGCTGATGGATATAATTTTGTGTTGTTGTTATGGATTTATAGACATAGGGTGCATTGGTAGTGTGGAATTAATGCCCTTGGCACTGCTTTTGTTTTCCAGAATTCTGCAGGAGGCAGCCACATGATGACTCCGCTTTAGAATGCTAATGTGATATCGTCATATGGCTCAATGTTTGGCAGTCATGGGAGTTGTCGTTTGTTTAAACACCAGCACTCTTAGGCAGAGAAGGCTAAAGACCTTGTAAATCTACAATCCCCATAATTTCATAATATTAAGCCATGGCAGTTACAGTGGTGTCAAACTGTATGTATTCGACAGTGCAGATGCACCCTCAGATTCTGAATGGTCCAACTCGGGTTAGAACAACTGTGGTATGCACCCTCTACATTCCTGTAAAATTAGAAGATTGTACCAAGGACCCTTCCATGTCTTCCAAAAAAACTCAGTAAGTAAAATAATTCAACAATCTACTTCATAGCATTTGTGTGTACAGCAGTTTTTTTAAAAAAATCATATCTTATATGTATTGTTATTAGTCTGTAAGCTCAAATAATTTTAGGTGACATTTAATGGCCACATAAGTTGACAAATGACTGCTGTAGAGCTGAAGTTAAAGGACATTTCTTTAGAAGCCAGCCTCTTCACACTGGACTGTTGCGGCCCTGAAAAGGTCACACGAACAAGTTGAGTGTCCTTTAGATCGAGTGACAGTGACCTTTTGCTCTTTCACACAATAGAATGAATTCTATGACCCTCCCTTCCTACGGCTGCAATTTTTAAATGACTGTGGTGTGGAGTTTATACTGAACTGCGCAGTCCTTGCTGACCATGAATCAGAGATCAGACTGTTCTTTGTTCTATCAAGAGACATTGGCAATGAGCTCTTTGCATTCTCTCATCGCACATAATCCATTTTGGAACTCCAAAGATCAAACGCCAGCCAGGCTAAGCAAATCTAGGTATCATTTTGAAGGAGAAAGTAGTAATGTCATAGAACAAATTAATTCAGGATCTTCAGAAATTTTCCAACAAAAGCGTTTTTAATGGAAAATGGCCAAAACAAATATTCAGACAGCAAGATCATGAGAACCGGCTATTCTTTTCTCAATAATTTCTGTCCGCCTCTAATCCCTGTCCCCTGTTCAACAAGTAGCATGAAAAGTAAATGTGTTATATAAAGACTTATTTATATGTGCCATAATTTAAAATATTTAGATCATGCTCTATATCTGAAGATCTTTGGTTTGTTTGCAATAAATTAATTAAAACACTAAATACCAATAACAATACATTTAAAATACTATTCTATAGGTGTGAGAGTGTCCAGCATCCTCCATAGGCAGGTGAACATCATAAGCATGCCCATCCATTCCATCAGTGGCTTATGACAAACAAGACTCAGGCAGCTGTTTGGAATACTCCCAGTATCTCCTTTATTTCAGACACACGGACAACTCAAATCCAACAGACCTTGTTCCTCTCCCACTCTCCCTCTTATCTCCACTTCTTCACTTCCCCCTCCCTCTTTCCAATTACTCCACATGTATCTCGGTGCTTGCTTTGATTCAGTGCCCTTGGATCTTGCTGGTGTTTAAAAGGAACAACTTCTTTACAACTCCAGGGCAGGACCCTCCACTGTCCCCCCTTTACAATAGGGCAACGGGGGGATTCTCCATGCAGTGTGGCAAATCCGTGGGGCAGCGGGAGGAAATTGTTGCCCAGAATGCTGCATCATCTGCTGCATCCCTTACCTCATCCCACGGAAGGAAGAGTCACTGCCCAGTGTTCTTCCATTGTTGTCTATGAACCATGGGAAGCCTCCCATTCTACTAGGGAAGTGTCCTACCATGCTATCAGGATGCTTCCTTTACAGAATGCCACCGGATGTTGCTTAACGTTGTGTGATGGCATCCAGCAGATTCTAAGGAGGAAGCATCTTCCCAGCATGCTAGGCTGCCAAGTTTTCCACATGTGATGCAGTAGTAAATCACATATCACATACACAGTAAACTGGTTTACAAATTACAATTATCCAAGCATACATAGCATTTGTACAAATTTGATAAAATCAGTTACGACCTGAAAGCTATGTTTTGACAGTGCCAGAATTACACCAGTGTTCATGCCAATCAGGTTTCCAAGGAGAAATATTTCATAAGGGGGTTGCCACCTCAGAGAAGGCTCAGTTGAAGGAAGCTGGCAACTAAGAGGTATGGGACAAAGCCTAGTATGAAGACTGATGTTCTTGTGCAAGACCGGGGGGCTGAGTCTGAGTGAGAGAGGATCTACCCTAGCAAACCTTTTGTATTGTTATCCCAATACTCCCATGCATATGGAATATATTGAGCATGGTGATCAGATCATGATATGAATAAACATACGTTTAAATAATAACAAAATGACAAAATGTTTATAATATTTTTGACTTTTTTTTTACTTTACAGCAACAGTCTTCTTGTCATTTTGTCAAATACTTTTTCTGGTTTGATAGTGATGGATGGAAATTATTGCTAGACCACTAAGTCTCTTATCATTAAACTTCTAGATACATTTTCACTCTCTTAATGGTTAAAAACGATCTTTCCACACTGAATGTTGTTACTGGTAGAGTAGCTATTCTAACACAGTCAAAAGGAAAATTATTGACTGATAGTAGGCTTGTCTGCACTATTATTTTCAACATTGAGGTGAACCTAGCTTCTGATTACCCTTCTACACATTCATTGTAACCCAGGTTAAATTGGGCTAAAGGGGGTTTTGTGGCTAAATGAAGGGTAAAATTGGGAGGAATCGGATCAAGGGCTAGAAAACATGTGTTAAAATATGCCCTTTAAACCTGATTCCTCCTGAAAAAATGCACCTTTCCATGCCTGTGTAACACTGTAGTCATGGAAAATACATGCTTTCCTTCCCTCCCCCCTGTAGTCTCCCTCAGTCCCCCCCCCCCCCCCCCAATTTCCCTCTCAACTTACCAGAGGAAGGCTCTGATGCACCCTATTCCTCTATTCCTCTTCCCTGGAAGAACCAACATCTTGGAGAATAAATTCCCCTTCCCCTACCCAAAGTGGGGAAGGAAGTAAGAAGAATGCAGCAGGTCTCAAATGGATCCTTCCTCTGGTAAGTGGAGAAATAAATGAAGGATCAGCTGGGATGAGTATCTAAACACCAGCCTTGCAAAAACATGGGGTTTGGGCCAGCTGTGTGGCCTCCATCCTGAGAGGAAGTAGGATTTAAATTTCCATTTCCTTATGGATTTTTGCCCTGTCTAGAAGACCCTGAGTGCCTCCTTTTAAGAATTGAAACATGTCAAACTATCCAAAGAGCGTCCATTTGCTTAACATTTTTATCAGTTTAACTGTATAAAGAACAGAGAGCCTATTTAAGTGTAATGATAGTACACATCTTGCAGGCAAGGTCAAAACATCCCTAGCTTTGTTCCAAGAATATAAAATCCTTTTATCTTTATGCTTAGTTCCTTTTAGCAACCCTAATAGCTTTGAGGATAAATATGCCTTGACACATAGGGCAGTCAATGAATATATAAAGAAAATGTTATATTACTTAAGTTTCTCGCTTGTGCACAAACTTGTTACAGACCCCACTACAAATTCAAGCTGGATGATGGAATTCATGGTTTCAGAATACAAATGTAAAATAAAGTTAGACTTCCATTTTCATGGGTTGTGTACCCATGGATTCAACCCTCTACAGCAGTGTTTCTCTAACTGTGCATCTCAATATGTTTTGGACTTCAACTCCCACAATTCCTAACAGCTGGTAAACTGGCTGGGATTTCTGAGAGTTGAAGTCCAAAACATCAGGAGGAATACAGTTTGAGAAACAGTGCTCTATAGCATTGTATATAATATGCCTTGAGCAACCACAGATTTTTGTATCCATGGGGGATCTAGAACCACTGTATACCAATTACATTCCACATCTTTAGTATAAGTTAGATATAATTTTTTCCCAAAATGGGTACTCTTGAACTTCAATCCACATTAGGTGTCCTACAAAGTCTGAGATGGTGGGAGCTGTAGTTAGCAAACATCTGGTGACTACACATTCCTTGTGAGTGCGATATGGTATTGTTGTAATTTAGCATTCTAATTCAATTGTGTTTATCAGTGCTTTAAAAATGTTTTATTAACAGTTCTATGTGTAAGACAACACTCCAAGATTAATGGTAATGAGGGGTAACTTATCAAGGCTAAAATTATTATCTGTGTCAATAGTGTCACATATCGGAACCAGTCACAAATGTCATACAAAAATGCTACCTGTTGCTTGAACTGATTGCTTCTCTCCATCTTCCATCTTTTCACCTTTTAATCTCTCTTTACTCCCCTTCCACCTGTACTTCTTCAAGGAATATTTATTAGTTGCAATATCACTTTGCCAGGATTATAGGTATATTTCAGTTCATGAAGTAGTTGTGCTTCTGGGTATTACTTCTTTAATAGAAAATTTGGTGCCAGAAGCAGACGTAACATGGAAAAGGAAAGATAGAGTCCTACACCACAAAAAAGAACAGTTCAACATGTATTTTTCACCAAAACTAACAAAATCCATTTATGAAATGAAACATTCAGATAAGTTAAGCCATGCATGAGGAACAAATATATTCTGATTTTTCTATAGATCACTTGAGCGCTTATTACAAAATGCAACCGGGTATGATTTTTTTCTATCAACTTTTTATAGTTTTCATTTTGGTGGCGAGAAATATAGATCTATACTTTTTTTTTAACATGCCAGGACAGCTAACGAGGCATGCTAATCTGCTAGCCCCCTTTTTCTGTTTTGCTTTTCACAGCTTCTCAGGCTCTTACACACAGCCATATAACCCAGAATATTGAGGCAGATAATCCATAATATCTGCTTTGAACTAGGTTATTTGAATCCATACTGCCATATATTCCAGTTCAGTGTGGATTTTATACAGTTGTGTGGAAGGGGCCTCAATGAGTGAGTCTGAAGGCAGCTGTTAGTTATGTTGGCTGTTCACAAGCAGTTGTTCATAAGCACACATGTCTACAGTAGGATCATCTGGAGAAGAATCCCCTTCTTCCCCAATCAAGCTTTCATCATTGTTAACTACAGACACTCTGCTATAATCTAACACTGAAAGTCTGTGGATGAATATACACTGGCCAATTATCCAGGGAGTGATCTGCTGAGGAGCACTCCACATAGGCCTTGGGATAGTTTTCTTGGCCATTCCCCAGACTGCTGCAGATGCAAGAGAGAGTCCAACCACCCAACAGTGCCTTATCATCAACTCCCATTTTGTTTGTGTAATGGTGGTCTCCATGTGTGACATGGGTACTGCCAATCAGCCTGAAGTAACATCAGCTGTGGTGATGGGCAATGACGGAGGGGGAGGAAGAATCACCCTTTCTTCTCCCTTTCCCTAATCGCCCTGTCACCCTGACCCATGTTGGGGCCAGAGACCACCATGATACAGAGAACAGGCATCTATGATAAATGCCACTCATAGAGTTAGAAGAGACCACATGGGCCATCCAGTTCACCCTCGTGCCATGCAGGAAAAGCACAATCAAAGTACTCCCAACAGATGGGCCATTCAGCCTCTGTTTAAAGACTCTAAAGAAGGAGATTCCACCACACTCTGAGGCAGAGAAATCCACTGCTGAACAGCTCTCATGGTCAGGAAGTTTTTCCTGACCGTAAGAACTGTTTGTTGAAGGTGTTTGTAGCTCCAAATCCTCTTTTTGTCTGCTGTTTTGTTGCTGTTGTCTTTTTAATAGAAACATCTTCCAGTCAGCTCCATGGATGTGGGTGTGCATGTATAGCCATAGGTCACATGCAAATATAAGAGAGAAGATGACCGAGAGGAGAGGGTTAAAGCTGAGAATACAATGCTGTGTCTGATAGTCAAAGCGCCATCTTCCATTAGAATAGAGAATCTGAAAATGGAATAACTAAAAGGGTTGTGTGAAGCTTTTATATTTGCACATACTATTTATCATTCTGGCCAAAGTGCTTTATTTTTCCTGGCAAGGTGTCCTGCCTTCTGATTGTCTTTAAAAGGCTCCGATATCCCCTTCAATAACTGGGAACTGATGGTGAGACAATGCAGTTGCCCCACACTGTAAGGCAAATACTGAAAATCCCTGCTTCCCCCTAGGAGCACTCTCTAAAACCCTGAGTCATTAAACATTGAATCTCATTATTCCTGTTAATGAGGCCTTATTCCTCTAACATCTTTGCTCTACTTACAGTACATTACCTCATAGACAATTTCCTGGTCAACTGATGTGGGTTTGCACAAACCCAAGTCATTTATCCAGCTCATTAGGATGGGTACAACATGACGCTGGCTGTATTTACAGAGGAGAGCCAAAAAGCAAAGTATCTCATTTTGAAGCTTCTATTCTGCCATCTGTGCAAAGGGAAAGAGCCCTTAACAAACAGGTCAAGCAATAAGACTTGTTTTCTGCTTTTCCCATTTCATTTATTTGCTGAAGCTTGTGACCGCCTGCTACTTGATTTCTGGAAAGGTCAAAAGGTTGCAGTATTAAACATCACCCTTAAAAATTCATCATTTATCTGACAAACACTGACCTCATGTTGACTCTCTGACCGGCTGTAAACTCACTGATTGCACATCTCTTCATTCCACTTGGTTTAAGCTCCCTGCATATGAGGAACGCTTTAAAAATTTAGCAGGAAATGATTGCTGCTTCTCAAAACTAAGGTAGGGAATTCACTTAAGCCATTTAATTATGAAGTAAGCTGGAAATTGTAGGCTATATTTCAGAGAATGGAACTGACAAAGCCACCTCTGAATATTCCTTGCCTAAGAAAACCTGTGAACCTCATGGGCGGTCAACATAAGTCAACAGGCAACTTGAAAACTCATGCACACACACTCGGGTTGGCATTTCACTATGGTTTACGGTCAGACAATGATACAGTCAAATGCTCTATTGCATAAGTTGTCAGACAAATATATGAAATGGAATCTGTCTGCATTTTGGGAGATCACTTTGTAAATTTATTTATAGATTGAAGCCAGGATATAGGTCAGAAGGGCAAAAATTGTCCTCCGATAAGTTTTCTGTCCCCTTTCTGTCCCCTGCTCCCTAATACCCAGGGTGAATATATTTTATCACATCATTTAATCCTCCGGTTTTTTTCAAAAAGGAAACTGCACCACCAAGTACAGTATGGCTGAACTTGTGGGTTCAGGACTCAGAACTGTCCTCATGAAGATGCTTACCTCTTCCAAATGTGTATGTCTAAGCTGTGGAAAGTTTGGAGTGAGGCCAGCATTAAAATTATACTGTCCCTGGACCAGATAAGCACCTCCTCATGAGAGTACACTATAGTGGAAGAGGATTCACTAGAAGGTATAAGAATGATACTGTCTTCCTAGTGACCATGTAGGCTACACCTGAACATTTCCAAGAAAGGCCTTAGCATCTATCGTGAAATTGTCCTGTAGAAAGAAAATCTCCTTGATCTAAGTTTTGCTTATGATTCTTCAAAATGTAGTTGAGACCAATTGGGTCTTGACATAACTTAAATGGTGTCTGGACTGTATCAGTTATAATCAGAAATGAAAAACAGCAGTAAAATAAACACAAAAGGAGAAAGATTAGATGATGTGATAGAAAGTATTCACCCCAGTGGTGTACCTATTGGGTACCTATTTTGAATGAAATCACTTTTGGAAATAGGATGTAATACAATATTTTTGTTTAAAATGGCTACATTGAAATACAATTTGATGGATCAAGAAGAGGGAGTTCTCTTGAATTATTTTGAAGGCATCAATATTCCTCTCTTCACCATTATTCTGTGCTCTGTATTCTTAACATTGAGATGTAAACATGCACAGTCCTTCGGTTCCTTCTTAACTGGACAGTCTTAACTTCCATACTAAACTTGACAGGTCATGAGCACAAAAATGTTTCTTGAAAACATATAATTTTCATCCATTCTTAAAAATTCTTAAAAACAGCAAATTCCCATTCCTTTGTTTCAAGCTGACACAGAATTGAGAAATTTGAGGGAATTTTTTTAAAACAAAAAAATTAGTTACTCCCCTTCAGATGTCATATATTGATTAATGTACCTGAGTACTCTAAAGAAGAAAATGTACATATATATACAAAATAATATTTTTAATATATTTTATTGAAGTTTTTTCCTCCAAAAATGGGTAAGTTTATCCATGTCTTTTATCTCAGAAAGTTTGTCTAGTCATTGCTCTATTTGTGGGATCATATTCAAAATAATATTGACTACAATTACTTTAAAATCCTGTTTTGATAATAATTTGTTTAAGTTATTAATAATTGATTAAAGTAATAAATTAAGTTTAATAATTATTACTAACTGGTCATAAGAAACTATATGTTTATAACATCAAAGTCTGTTTTCAGCTGCTCTTCCTCCATGTACAGAAACCATTTCTGAACAGTCAAAATATTAGTTCTCAGCATACTCATAAAAAGCAGTTTTATTTTGCATACCAAGCCAGATAGATAGATAGATAGATCTCATGAAAATTAATCCTAACAGGACATATTCAAACATTAAAGCTTGGAAAATTAATATTCTGAATCACATAAAATTTGGCAATCCTCACAACTATACCATAGAATGATAATATTTGATACCACTTTAACTGCTATAGCTCCATTTTATGCAACTTTGGGATTTGTTGTTTGTTGTGGCACCAGCTCACTGATAGAGAAGGGCAAATATCTCATAAAACTACAAACCCCAGAATTCAATAAGCCATGATAGTTAAGGTGATGCCAAACTGCTTTCATTATGCAGAGTGGATATAGTTGATGTTATCATTATATGATCGCCATCTGTCAGGAGTGCTTTGAGTATTCCTGCATGGTAGAATGGGGTTGGACTGGATGGCCTAGTGGTCTCTTCCATCTCTATGGTTATATGATTCTACAGCTTTAGTTATCTTCATTTACTTCAGCACTGGCTTCTTGAAGACATTACATTTGTTATCTGCTATAATCATCAAACGTTTACAGCATGAAATTAATTTTTATTTTTCCTGTGCTTGATTTTTACTTATGCCCTTGTTATTTTTTATTCCTATCAGCCAATATCTTCTATTACACTGTGATAATTGGGGTTCATTCTTTTAAACTCTTGCAACCCTTTCTTTTCCAGCTTTCTGTCATTCATAACATTTGTAAGTGCTTGGGTGCATTCTTTCATTCCAATCACGATTTAAAATGCTGAACTGCACTAGATCTAGCGTCGAGCTAGAAATACTCTCTCAATTTGATGCTGATCCATTAATTACCCCTTGAGTGTAGTTTTCAATTGAGTACTCGTTTACTGCTAATTCCTTGTAGTCGGGGTTTCTCAAGTATCCTTTTGAGGTTGTCATATAGAACAATGCATCAAAAGCCTTGCAAAAGATATATCAGCTGGGTTTTCTTGTTTACTAATTCTCTACTTGATCAAAGAAGGAAACTAGGTCAATCTGCTATGGTTTAGCCTTAATAAATCCATATTGGCAGATAGCAACTGTTTGAATGCGTAGTGTATCTTTACAAAACTGATGATTAAACCAATCAAATAGTAAACTTTAAATCTTCCAGTTTTCCTTTTCAGAAAAACCAAATCGTCTGTGTTTTTGCTTAATCAACCAGAATGTTCAAATGGGATACCCCATATTTTTTACTGTATGTCTAGCTGCTGTTTTTAAAAGCATTAGTTTAAGGCAGGGGTGGGCAATTACCGGCCCTCCAGGTGTTTTGGACTTCAACTCCCAGAAATCCTAGCCAGTTTACCAGCTGTTAGGATTTCTGGGAGTTGAAGTCCAAAACACCTGGAGGGCCGGTAATTGCCCACCCCTGGTTTAAGGCCTTTGGGCCATTCTCATGTCTTCATTGATATGAGAGAAACTATGTATGTGTATTTTATACGGAGACTACATGTGGTGGCGTTATAATGGAACCCTCCTTTATATGTACTCAGCTCAGATTGGAAAAAAATGTTGTTGGTTTTTTTAACCTTCAAGTCAATGACAACTTGTGACAATGCTGTCTTGGGAAGGTTTATTCAAATTGTCACTGCCTCCCTATTAGGCTGAAAAAGTGTGATATGCATAATATCATCTTTCCTGGTATTGATGTCAAACTGACCGGGCAGCTCTCAGGTGCTGCTTGGCTCCTGAGCTTCAGCCTCCCCGAGGGGCTCCTCCACTCCATGCCCGCCTCAGCTGTCAGTGCGACAGCCGCAGACGAGGAGGAGGCAACTCAGCCGTCCAGTGAGTATATCACCTAGAGAGTGATATAGAGAATTCCTCAGTGAGGCTCAAGCCTGGCAGTGGGAGCCAAGTGGCGCTGAAGGAGCACAGCTGCTGCTGCTGCTTTGGGCGCCCTGCTCCAGCACAGGGCAGTTGCCCACCTCCCTCACCTGTTAGGAGCCTCCATCTTGTTTTGGACCCAAAACAGGAAGTAATATTTTATACCCAGCATACTAGACGACCCCCAAGTTCAGCGAGGATTTTCCAGGGTTAAAAAAGTAATCTAATATGCCAGAAAATACGGTAATTGCTGTATGTTGCTTATGATGAAACTGCTTTTCTTTGGATCGAACAACCATATGTTGAACTCTATTAATTTCAGGGTCTTCTGATTAATTGTTTGGTAAATACTTTGGAATGGAAAGGGAACATGTGTTAATCCTACTATTTCCTTTTAGCTCCATTGTAAAACAAATTGACATGTCCCCTGCCCTGCACTTCCAGTAGACAGAATCACTGACATCACAGATCAATACATTACTGGCAATTGTAGACTATTTTAGCTAAAATGCTATTATCTAGAGCAACCCTTCCCCAGTCCTGACATCAGTGATGTCTCTGATAAACAAGTACTACATCGGGTCCTAGGAAAAGCTTGGGAAACCTGCTGTTTTAGGATATGAAGCTCCTCTATCATGTCAAGAGAACAATTTGAAAAGTTTATAATCCCAAAAGTAGTATTTTCAAACTCTCCCCAAACCATACTGCATTCAAAATTCCTCATAGAGCTATGATCTCCTAAGATATATTTTTTTGGAGGGGGACGGAACTTTCTTTTCATAGATATCTCTCATGTCACAACTTAAGAAGGACTGTTTTGGAAAATTGCATTTTGACAAAATAGATTCCACAAATTGTTGATCCATTACACAATGGCTTGTGTTGTTCAGTGTCAACTGTGTATTTGATTGGTATAATTTTATGGAACACTAGAATAAAAACCTCAGTTATTCCAGTCCTTTCTTGTGGCTAAGCAGCTAGTTCAGTGGTTCAAAGAGAGCCGGTTGTCACTAAGGACCTCATCACATTAAGACTGGGATTTACCATGCATCATAGCAAATCTGGCAGGGCCCAGCAGGGCACAGGGGGAACCCATCGCTCGGCTTCCTACTCACCCCATCTGTGCAACTTAAAACACTTCCTCTTCACTTGCATCACAAAGCCTTGCTGGAAGTAAATCTATGTCATGGTATGGAGCCCAGCAGGCTCCATGCTGCAAGGGAAGAAGGACCATTGTATGATGCATAATTTTGCCCATCTGATGAGGTAGTATGTGTTCACTTCCAGCCACCTAAGTGAGTTGGAAAAGAGGACATGGCCTGCCAAGGACAAGTTTACACTTTCTCTTAAATAAAGAAGCAGTCTATTATGTGTAACTCTGCAACATATACTCTTCAAACATGGACAACTGCAGACTATGAACTGGTGGACTAATGAATTTAGACCAACTACAGATTAACTGATTCAGGAAAAGCAAGGCTGTGGCTAAGACTGAGGCAGAGAAAATGGCATGAACTCATACTCTGTCTAAATGTATAGAGACATGCAACCTAGCATCAAGTGAGTATAGGAAAGCCAATCCTGTTATCTCTAACATTATAAAACACTAAACAGTGCAGGGAAGCCACTGCCACAGCTTGCACCTTAAATAAATTCCTTCCATTTCTTTTTGAATTCTGCCACTTTCTCCTACCATTCTGCCTGCCTCAACTTGTGCTACCACGTCTCCATTTTCTAAACCTAACAGCACCTTATGCCTCCTGTTCTTTCTCTATGCACCTTCATTGCATCTCTTAACTACTTTTCTTCCTTTCCTCTCACTTTCATCACTTCCTTCACCAAGCCATCTCATGCTTGTGACATGTCTAAATTTTATTTTCATCATCTCTCACAACCTTTGTCATGCAACTTTGTCTCCTTCCTGTTGACTTCCAACCTCTCTCTCTTCTCTCGAGTTTGCATTAACTTGTTCCTTTGAAGTTGCTCCCTTGTAGCTTCTGCAGCTGCACAGCCAACCCTCACTTTCTCCCCTTTTGCTTCAGGCATGTGAAACCAGTAGTGCCATCACAGAGACAAAAAGAAAAGCTGGATGAAAGGTGGGAAGACATGGTGGGAGGTAAGTGGTAGTAAGAATAGGAGAGAAGGGACATAGGATGAAGAGAAGATAGCAATAATGAAGACAGCTCTTTTCCTCCCACATCATATAATGAAAAATCCTTACTGACCTTCATACAATGGAATTTTATTTTCATGGCTATTTAATAAATACATAATACTGTAGCAACTCATGGAAAAACCCAGTGCCTTGTCTCATCCAGCCAGGTCTCTGTGATACAAACCAGGTCAGCATGCTCATCCTGAATCAAGTCCTGGATGGCAGTTGTTTTCCCATTTTGTGACCTGGCATTCAACAGCAGCACTTTCAGCCTAGGAAAACTATCACCCTGGTTAACCAGGCTATGAGATATAGGAGATGGTTTGGGGGCAACAAGCACTCTACTTCATTCCCCATTTTGTTGGTGCTGAACCTGTCTCCCCCTTCCGCATCTCCCCCTGCCCTGTATGACTCAAATGGCTGCCCCATGAGTCGGGGAACTCCCCCCCCTCCCTTAGAAAAACACATCATTCCTTTATGGGGCAGGCCAACAGTTAGCAAACAAAACAATTACATGTTGTAAAATTCCTGAAATAGGATAGTCTGGCAGTGATTAAGCTAATGAGCCTTATTTCACTTTTGAATCATCATCTCTGGTCTTTTGCATCTTGATCAGGCATTGCTATACTTAATTCCTGCTGATTTAGCAATCTGAGACAAGGCCAATTAAACTCAGGTTGTTTTTAATAATGTCAGTGGGATGTGGATCATTGAGTGATGGCTGGAGGCACCAAAGGATTATCTAGTCAACCCTTGACACTGCAGCTAAACCACAAATGAGTTACCTGCAACTTAACCCATGCAATCCAGATAATGTGGCCCACAAGCAAATCACAGAAATTAGCAAGATCTCTGAGACTGTTAAATATACGTTGCCTCAATAAATACTTCATAGAATTTAAGTATTTTAAGTAAACAAACCAATTCTCTGCTGATAAATATAGACAAAACACGGAAGAGGAGTTTCAGAATTCTCCCTGTCACAAATCACTACCATGTCCTGGCAAATTATATCACCAAATCTGATTATAAGCTTTAGGGAGTTTATTTGGGTCACTATCACTTATCAGTCCCATCTTCCTTCATTTCCATGTCTGTTTATTCAAGCTTCTTTCAACACGAATTCACACTTTTTCTCGGTTTACTATACTTCACTGTTGTTTGCTTTCCTCCTTGAATTGGGACACCCTTTCTTTACCAATTATACTTCATAAACTGATTCTATACTGATTCTATTTCACTGTGTTGTTTCTTTGCCTCCTTGCATTGCAACTTCTTTTCTTGACTGATTCTGCATCATGTACTGATTCTATATCATGAAACCCGACATGAAATTTTAATCCCATCACAAAGGACAATTTCCTCTTCTTTCATGAAAACTGAAATACAGGCTTGTTCATTTCTGTAATTCTTTGCTGTGGGTAAGGGAGGCAGGGAATTCCTCAACACTAATTTCTTCTTCGCATAGTATATTAACTCCAAGGACATAGCTTACTCCTAGAAGTCAGGCACTGGAGAAACATGTTGTTTGGAGCAGACAGTCCTTTTTTCTTGATGACTGTATTGACTCATCCTTACTTCCTTTGTGGTCACTGCATAATACTGATACATGCAAAACCACTAGCATAATGCACCATTAGACTTGCATATAGCATTAACAGAATTTTCATTTTGAATGTTAAACATAAGAGCTCACTTACATGCAACAATCCACTCCTAGTTACCCTACGTTCTTAATTTCATCAATATAATTTAGTGCCGGAGAGGTTGGACTGAAACATTTTGCTGTGAATGTGAGTCAATAGTCACTGCATTAAAAATCACCCAAAGATCTACCAGTAAATCTATCAAACTTCTGCCCCTCCCATAGATTGGTGAATTGCAACACTTTAAGAAGTCTTTACAACCTCTACTAAATGGCACAATGCAAATATAATGACTGCTGAGAAAAAAAGTCTGTATATTATCCAAGGCCAAACTCTTCACATTAATTTTAAACTGTCTAGCTGATGCATGGGGGAGGGGGTTAAAATGAACAAATGCCAAGGATACTTTTTGACCTCAATGTATATGATGGGAGGAGTCTTGTTACAGGAAAAGAAGCCAGTTTTCCAGTAGTTTGTATGTATTTGTGACCTCCATTTTTATACACTTCGAAGACAAAATCCCACAGATCCCATAAAATGATAGCTAATCAATTCCATGGATTGTCCATGGGACTCAGTCTCTCCAGCATGTAGAAATGGGTGGATTTGAAAGATGGGCTGAAATAGACTCCACTCATCTTCATGCACTTAGAAAGGGGTATTTTTTCCATGGGATGGGAAATGGTGAATTTGTCTGTTTTCAGCCGGTATTCTGATTTTTCAGTGTGGGCTTGCCCGTGGGTGGTCTTTTCGTGTCCCTCGATGTTTCTTCTTGCCACCATTACTCTTTGGATTTCTATCCTCTTTTGTGTGTGTTGCTGTAACTGCACAATTCTGAACCTTTGTAATCCTGCAATTACACATTTTAAAAAATATATACAATTCCCCCCTACCCAGTGTGTTTGCAGGGGGCAGAATAAGAGCATTACCACTGCAAAAAAAAAAAGTGAATATTCCTTCAGGACCCATATTTCTACCATTCAAGAGAGTGAGACTGATATTGTTTGCACCTAGAGTACTTATATTGGCTGTTTTTTTAATTCCCTTCATAATTCTGTTTGCCACTTTTTCTTGATGAACAACTCATATTAGATGGCAATGCTCCCCATGGAGCTATACTCTGCGGTGGAGACAAGCCACATGTCAGAAGCCTTGACCCCAGCAGAAAGTTAACCACAGTTCAAGATCAAGCCAATAGTCCAACAGAGGTATAAACATTAACAAGATAACACAAATAGAGAAGCCAAATGTCCATTCCCAGGTCATTCACCAAATACCAGAGTGTACAGAGTACAAGGTTGAAATCTGAATCTGTAAACCAAGGTCCAAGGTAAGTCCAGAGTTCAGGAATAGCTTCTAGAATTAACTTTGCAACCAGCAATAAAGTGCCACCCCTGAGCTCCTTAAATCCTACGTCCACAGGTGTGGACTTCTCTCTTCACAGGTCCATGAAAGCTGGAACAGTTAACTCTTCTTCAGTCTGCTCAGAGAAACTTGTTTGCAGGCTGATAACATGGGTGCTGCTTCAAAGCTTGGCTGGGGGAGCCACTGCTGGACTCCAGCTTGACTGCCAAGCCTTCCACCAGCATTTCCTCATCCTTATTTGACAAGCTTTCCACAACACCACTTCTGGAGGATTCATTTATTTTATATCTGACTATTTTCCCATTTGAGGAGGGATGGTTTTGTTGTTCAGCCACTTCCGACTCTTCAGGACCTCATGGACCAGACCACACCAGAGCTCTCTGGTTCCTTCAAGGTCAAGCCAGTCACTTCAAGGATAGCATCCATCCATCTTGCCCTGGATGGTAGGATATAAAATAAAATAAATGAATGAATGCCTTCATTTTTGCCTCACACCACAGCTAGACCCCTGCTTCTGCTCCTAATGTGATCTTCTAAGATGAAGAAAGAGCAACACACATATCCCACTATACCATAATAGCTTATTGCTCGGTGTCTATTATATCTGTAGCCTAGCCATTCCCTCAGAGTTTATTTTGCCAGTACCAAAGGGAGAATTGATAAGGGGCAGAGATTCATGAAATCTGAATCGCATCTTACACCCCATCAGGTTGTAGCCAATACCATGTAATCTCTTGCACATATAGAATGCATACATAAAGGGTAGAGAACCACCATAAAAAACAAGGGACTTGTGCTGAGGGAACAGAGGCCAGCCCCTTTTGGGATTATACCATAGCTTTGTACATAATAAAGCCAGTTGTTACTTATTGAAGTTCCATCAGATTGTAAGTCTGCTATAACAAGTCTGTCTTCTAATTAGTTATTGATTTGCAATTGTATCCTACTTTATGGCTTTGAAGTACTGTTTACAGATGACATTAAACTGTGAAATTATTGTCATTCCAATGAAAACTGAACTCTTCTTGCTAACTTCTTTGCAGTGGGGTGAACTCTCATGAAAGTGATTTCACTAAACAATTTGGGTTTTCAGGGAACTGAAGGACAAAGAGGTTTCAGGGAATTGAAGGACAAAGCCTTCACTGAACTGAAACTGGTCTCTGAAAATCTCAGAATAATCATTTTAGAACAGTAAGAGACGACCTCCAAGCAGGGCCGGATCTAGGTAATTTTAAATGGTAAGCGAACAGAATTTTGGCGCCCCCAACCAATCACTGAATGTGTGTGTATATGTGTGTGTGCGAGAGAGAGAGAGAGAGTGTTGGGGGGCATAGACAAATTTTGGCCCTCCAGGCATTTTGGACTTCCTACTGGCTGTTTGGAATTGTGGGAGTTGAAGTCCAAAACACACGGAGGGCCGAAGTTCACCCATGCTGTGTGTGTGTGTGTGTGTGTGTGTGCGTGTATACATATATATAAACACACATACATAGACACCTTCCTTCCTTCTTACCCTTTCCCCTGCCCTCTTCCTATTCTCTTTGTGTGTGTGTGTGTGTGTGTGTGTATGTGTGTATGTGTATCTGTATCTTTTCACCTTCCTGCCTTCTCGGGGCCCTTCCACACAGCCCTGTATCCCAGAATATCAAGGCAGGAGATCCCACAATATCTGCTTTGAACTGGGTTATCTAAGTCCACACTGCCATATATGCCAGTTCAAAGCAGATAATGTGGGATTTCCTGCCTTGATATTCTGGGGGCCCTTCCACACAGCCCTATATCCCAGAATATCAAGGCAGGAGATCCCACAATATCTGCTTTGAACTGGGTTATTTGAGTCCACACTGCCATATATCCCAGTTCAAAGCAGATAATGTGGGATTTCCTGCCTTGATGTTCTGGGGGCTCTTCCACACAGCCCTATATCCCAGAATATCAAGGCAGAGAATCCCACAATATCTGCTTTGAACACTGCCATATATCCCAGTTCAAAGCAGATAATGTGGGATTTCCTGCCTTGATGTTCTGGGGGCCCTTCCACACAGCCCTATATCCCAGAATATCAAGGCAGAGAATCCCACAATATCTGCTTTGAACTGGGTTATCTGAGTCCACACTGCCATATATCCCAGTTCAAAGCAGATAATGTGGGATTTCCTGCCTTGATGTTCTGGGGGCCCTTCCACACAGCCCTATATCCCAGAATATCAAGGCACGAGATCCCACAATATCAGCTTTGAACTGGGTTATCTGAGTCCACACTGCCATATATGCCAGTTCAAAGCAGATAATGTGGGATTTCCTGCCTTGATGTTCTGGGGGCCCTTCCACACAGCCCTATATCCCAGAATATCAAGGCAGGAAATCCCACAATATCTGCTTTGAACTGGGTTATCTGAGTCCACACTGCCATATATGCCAGTTCAAAGCAGATAATGTGGGATTTCCTGCCTTGATGTTCTGGGGGCCCTTCCACACAGCCCTATATCCCAGAATATCAAGGCAGGAATCCCACAATATCTGCTTTGAACTGGGTTATTTGAGTCCACACTGCCATATATCCCAGTTCAAAGCAGATAATGTGGGATTTCCTGCCTTGATGTTCTGGGGGCCCTTCCACACAGCCCTATATCCCAGAATATCAAGGCACGAGATCCCACAATATCTGCTTTGAACTGGGTTATCTGAGTCCACACTGCCATATATGCCAGTTCAAAGCAGATAATGTGGGATTTCCTGCCTTGATGTTCTGGGGGCCCTTCCACACAGCCCTATATCCCAGAATATCAAGGCAGGAAATCCCACAATATCTGCTTTGAACTGGGTTATCTGAGTCCACACTGCCATATATGCCAGTTCAAAGCAGATAATGTGGGATTTCCTGCCTTGATGTTCTGGGGGCCCTTCCACACAGCCCTATATCCCAGAATATCAAGGCAGGAAATCCCACAATATCTGCTTTGAACTGGGTTATCTGAGTCCACACTGCCATATATGCCAGTTCAAAGCAGATAATGTGGGATTTCCTGCCTTGATGTTCTGGGGCCCTTCCACACAGCCCTATATCCCAGAATATCAAGGCAGGAAATCCCAAAATACATGCTATGAACTGGGTTATCTGAGTCCACACTGCCATATATCCCAGTTCAAAGCAGATAATGTGGGATTTTCTGCCTTGATGTTCTGGGGGCCCTTCCACACAGCCCTATATCCCAGAATATCAAGGCAGGAAATCCCAAAATACATGCTATGAACTGGGTTATCTGAGTCCACACTGCCATATATCCCAGTTCAAAGCAGGTAATGTGGGATTTCCTTCCACACAGCCCTATATCCCAGAATATCAAGGCAGGAAATCCCACAATACATGCTATGAACTGGGTTATTTGAGTACACAATGCCATATATTCCAGTTCAAAGAAGAAAATGTGGGGTTTTATTCAGCTGTGTGGGAGTCTCAAGGCCCTTCCACACAGCCCTATATCCCAGAATATCAGGGCAGAGAATCCCACAATATCTGCTTTGAACTGGGTTATTTGAGTCCACACTGCCATATATCCCAGTTCAAAGCAGGTAATGTGGGATTTCCTGCCTTGATGTTCTGGGGGCCCTTCCACACAGCCCTATATCCCAGAATATCAAGGCAGGAAATCCCAAAATACATGCTATGAACTGGGGTATCCGAGTCCACACTGCCATATATCCCAGTTCAAAGCAGATAATGTGGGATTTCCTGCCTTGATGTTCTGGGGGCCCTTCCACACAGCCCCTATATCCCAGAATATCAAGGCAGGAAATCCCACAATACATGCTATGAACTGGGTTATTTGAGTCCACACTGCCATATATTCCAGTTCAAAGCAGAAAATGTTTGGTTTTATTCAGCTGTGTGGGAGTCTCAAAGCCCTTCCACACAGCCCTATATCCCAGAATATCAAGGCAGGAGATCCCACAATATCTGCTTTGAACTTGGTTATCTGAGTCCACAGTTCAAAGCAGATAATGTGGGATTTCCTGCCTTGATGTTCTGGCGGCCCTTCCACACAGCCATATTATCAAGGCAGATAATACACAAAACCTGCTTTGAACTGGATTATATGTGTCCACACTGTTACATATTCCAGCTCAAAGCATTGTTTTGGATTGTTTTTGCCTGTGGTACAGCCTCTTTCCCTTTGTATAATACACCATTAAGAAGAAGAAAGGGTGCCACAGAAGTATGATAAATATTCTGATTTTTATAAAGAGCATAGACAATATAAAAGGAGCCAGCTCTAATATTAATTATATTATGTTATAAATTATAATATATAAATACATATTATATTTTATAAAGATTATACTATATGGTATTAATATAAATTGGTATTAAATAATAACTCACTCTCTCTCTCTATATATATACACATACACACACATACACACACTACTATTCAATATGAATAAATAATATTGAATATATATTACTTAATACCTCATTAGATAAGTATTAAATACTATTATAACTCTCTCTCTCTCTATATATATATAATAAAATATTATATTATATATCTGGTACTAACATTAAATAACTATAAAATAATATCATAAATAATAGTAATATATACATATATATTATACATATTATAATCATATACCTGGGACTAAACATTAATTATAATATAATATAATATATAGATATATAACTTACATCATATTCAGAGTGCATAATATTACAAATAATATACATTATATTATAAATAATTGATTACATTATATACTCAACACTAATATTAAACAGGCATTAAATAATATTACAAATATATATTGTATTACAAATAATCTATTACATTATCTACTCAGGAGTAATATTAAGTAGTTATTAAATAATATAAATAATACAACATATTCTAAATAATCTATTACATTATACACTCAACACTAATATTAAACAGGCATTAAATAATATTGCAAATAATATATAATATTACAATATATATTATATTATAAATATTTTATTATATATTCCACCCGACAGGAGCAATGCAGGGGTCAGAACCTTCTCTAAGTGCTGGCTGAGTCAGGGTCTTGTGACTTGCTGGAGCACTGAGCAGAAGACATACTTTGCTGATGGGTTGGCTGCCATGTTTCTCTGCTCAGCTCCGGCTCCAGGCAGGGCAGCACCTGAATCCCGTAAGCCCCCTCCTTCTACAAGCCATGGTTTGTTTACATTCTCAACCATTGGGAAACTCCTCATCTCTTCCTGTAGATTACAAACACGGCGCTGCAGTACCTTCTCTGCCCATATGGAAGCAACTCCTCTTCCTTTGCTCCCAGCGCAGCACCTCCGCCAGGCGGTCTTCCTCTCCCTGGCGGGCGCCTCGCAACTACTCAGCCACGTGGCAACCCGAGTCCGAAGGAGGGCGCCCAGCAGCACCTGGGCCTGCTGCGCGGTCCCCGGATGGAGCCCGGGCATCTGGGACGAGTAGGCCACCTCCAAGACGAGCAGGGGCCCCACCACGTGCCCCTCCAAGCCTCGGGCCTCCTCCAGTCTGGAGACGAGGCTGGAGAAGGCTTCCCTGCCCAGGCCTGCTGCCTCATCATGGCGAGGAAGAAGAGAAGAGAGAGGGGAAAGAGCACGAGGGGGGGGGTGAGCATGTGAGGCAGAAGGGAAGGGAAGGGAGGGGTGCTCGCTCCCTCCCTCCCTGGCCTCCTCCCTTCCCCTCTGTCGGCCAGATGCGCCCCTGGCCACGTGGCGCCCTGAGGCGACCGCTTAATTCGCCTCCGCCTAAATCCGCCCCTGCCTCCAAGGCCAACTAGTGCAGTTCTTCCAGAGCTTGGCAAAGTTGTATTTTGAAATACAATTTCCTCACTCTATGAGTATATGATTGAAATCTCCTCAGCTTGTCCAAAAAGTAACATTATTTCAAGTTTTGTTTTTGCTTCATGAAAGATGTACAAGCTAGGAGCAACTTTATCATCCCTGTCAGATGGCAACCCAATCTCTGCTTGACTAACGCAGAAAAGTTCACCAACTCCATTGAATTCTGCTTAATCCCTGAGATTTTAAAAAAAATGTTTTTTAAAAGTCTGTTTCCTTGATATTTCCATCTCAGGTCCTAGATGTGCTTTCTGGGACATTAGAGGACAAATCTTTTTTCATATTGTATACGATGTTGCAGTTATTAGAAGACAACTATCATAATTTCACCTAGTTTAACAAACATAGTTGTTTTAGCTGTCCCCCATTGGAACTAGTTGGCAAGAAACTGGAAAAAGTAAGAAACATGACTTATTTGGACTATAGCTTCCAGGCTGTCACTGAGAAATTATGCAAGGTATAGGCCTAAGAAAAATCCAGGTTCTGATAGAAATACTTTTTTCTGTAAATGATGGTTTAAATGTGCAAATGATACAATTCCATATAGCAGTGTTTCTCAACCAGTGTGCCAGGGCACACTAGTGTGCCGTGAGCAATCATCAGGTGTGCCGTGGGAAATTGGAACCTCCAGGGAAGGGGGGGGGGAGAGTATAGTGTGTTGAAGTATAAAAACCCTAAGAAACCTACCTCGATAAAGACACAAAATTACAAAACCCCTCTCTCCCCACCCGTTGTCTACTTGGTCTCTCCCTCTCCATGCATTGGGAAGGCCTGCCTCCCTTTCCCCAAGTAGAGACCTCCTCTTGCCTCCTGGGGGTTATGTGTGGGAAGTTTGGCCCAGTTCTATCATTGGTGGGGTTCAGAATGCTCTTTGATTGTAGGGGAACTATAAATCCCAGCAACTACAACTCCCAAATGTCAAGGTCTATTTTTCCGAAACTCCATCTGTGTTCACATTTGGGCATATTGAGTATTCATGCCAAGTTTGGTCCTGATCCAACATTGTTTGAGTCCACAGTGCTCTCTGGATATGGATGAACTACAACTCCAAAACTCAAGGTCAACCAAACTCTTATAGTCTTTTCTCTTGGTTATGGGAGTTCTGTGGGGGGAGTTTGTGTCTTTCTGCCATTCCTGCCAGGATATCTATGTTGTGTTCATCGAAACAGGCACAGGTTTCACACTGAGTGTATAAATACATTAAAAAACATATTAACTACTGTATATGTACTGTATTACTGTGTTAGAGTGTCATTTTGTGTCATTTTGGTTGGTGGTGTGCCCCAGGATTTTGCAAATGTAAAAAGTGTGCCACGGCTCAAAAAAGGTTGGGAAACACTGCCATATAGTATGAAGCTAGAATGCTCACAAATCAGGTATGCATTTTTTTGAAGTATAGGTACATGGCCATTTGATTTATTATTTATTACCAAAAGGTCACTAGACATTAACTAACTTTCACTAGTCTAATGACAAAGCAGAACAGCATTATCATTAAAATGTCCAGGGCATTTATCAGGGAATGTTTGAGAGAGGTTGGTGTGATGGTGCTCAACATGTTACAAAACACAACAAACACATTTTACTCGGTTTTCCAGCAACTGGTGCTTGGCTTAAGAGCACATTCACTCCCAGTAGTTCTGTGATTACACTGCTCTCGGGATATGCCCTTCACATGCCTTTGTTTACCTTATGGGATTTGCTGCAGCCTGGTTTCATCTCAGCAGCCTAGCAGACACCCTAGGAATAAAAGCAGCAAGACAGGTTCTTTATTATTGTAAGTCTGACAGTGGAGAGCAAAGTCTCTTTCACAGCTTTTGCTGTTGAGCTAGGTGAATCACTCAGATACATGTTAAACCAGTTATGCCTGCATGTACGTACGTATGTATGAATTTATATATTACATTGAATGTATACGCTACCTTTCCCCCAAAATGGGACTCAAGGCAGCTAATACATTATTAATAACCAGCAGGTTAATAATGTGAATGTGTCACATTTAAACTATGTGGAGGAACACATTCCTTAAATGCTAATGTGGTGGCAGTGTTGCAATAATGATGCACAGCTGTTTTCCTATGAGTAATTCTCATTGAATTCAAGGTAGTTTACTTCTCATTAGACAATATTTAGGACTTTACTGTTGGTGAAATTTAGATCAACAGTATATTTTGAAGAAGTATATTTTGGGAAATTTAGATCTCCCAGTATACTTTGGGAGAGGGGAGTGTTGGTCATCTTTAGATGTACAAAGAAGAGAAGTAGCTAGAAATATCAAGGTGACAGTGGCTGAATGGGGTCTCCAAATTTCTTAAATATGAAGGGGTTCTCTAGATTTGTAATAAGATTATGCCACAGCCCAGGGAGTTAGTTTCTGTACCTGTGATGACAGAGCTATTGGGATGGAAAGCTTGTGGTTGCGCAAATGTTCTGGACTCTAAATCTTACCTTTTCCAGGCAGTGTGGTCATGGATAATGGAAGATTTAGTGTGATTGTCATATGGCTTTGGAGTTCCCACTCTTGGTTTAAGAGAATTGTATTTTTGAAAAGTCAACAGTAGCTCCTATGCTCGAAATGTTTTTATTGATCAGCCAATTAGCTTTATCAAAATACACACTATAAACACAATAGTATACATCTAGTCCAAATATAAATATACAAAGGTAAAAAGTGGAGGAGCCTAACTGGTAGCCAAATATACCTTCATCCTAAGTATGAACGTCAGGTGTCTTTGTTCCCCTTAGACTGCATGCCAGTCTGATCAATATTCTAATCTCCTTTTAGATGCTTTATAAAGATCAAGAGCAACTTTTGCTGTTAAGACAGGGTTATAACAAGCTGGTAAAAATGTGATTTTGGCCAGTGTATCCCAGCTCCTTTTATTACACGTAGAATACCATAAGAGTTGTTTCCTATCTTTATTGTACATACAGCAGTTATGTAATATATGGTTCAAATTTTCAACTTCAGGGGTGCCACAGACACAGAGTCCTTTTTCATGTGGGATCTGATTAAATCTACCGTGACTCTCCAGTGACTCCATTTGTTCAAATCTGGCCCTTGTAAAAACGAATCTTAGGTGTCTCGGCATATCAACTTTTAAGTAAAGTGCCCAGTGAAAGTTTTGTTTAAAATGACCTATCCACTTTAAATAGCCTGAGTTTGATAGAGTGGCTAAATCTTTCTGAACTTCAATATCTGAAATCCTTTCAGTTACCAATTTTTTCTCAACATTCCTGTTGTGGCCTAAGGAAGAGATTTCTGCTCCACAAGTACAGAGGAACCTAAGTAATTGATCTGACTAGGAAGCTTGAATTTGGCCACTGGTTTGTTCTAGCAAGCATAATTTTGGGAGTATACCTTTTTTAAATGTTTGACCAATAATTGAAGACCCTTATTTTGAGACCTTCGATGGTGTATATTTCTAATTCAGCTCTGACAGCAGCACCAATAGTCCTTATGTCTACCTCAGCATCTGTCTTAGAAATTTTGATTGGGTTTGTTCCATCATCAATAATTTGTTTAGAGACCCTCAAATTTCAGCCCTTTATTTACTGCTATGCAGACATTAAAACCATGGGCCTCATCATAAAGGCCAGAACCTTTTTATGTCTATCTTCATATTATCAGCCTTCTTTGGAACTGGGTAAGAATAGGTGAAGAAAGAGGGTACAATCTTGGTGAAGAGGAAGATAATGAGCTGTTTGCAAGTACCCAGCAATGCATTAAACTTTCTTGCTTTTAAGGCTGATGTTGATGCAAAAACTAGAGGGAAATAATGCTTTTAGGATAACAAAGACAAAAAGGAGCATATACACTGCATATATACTATCACTACAGAGCAAACTTTATTGGACACATTTTCTAAGTAAATATGCATAGGACTGCATCATACATTTCTTATGCAAGCTGTTGACATAATATATTCTTAAAGCTGTTTTATACAATTGTTGGAAACAATGAAACATGAAGGTGCTGTTCTTTGAGATGAGGTTCAACTTCTCCACTTTTATCAGATGAGAATCATTCAGACCATAATTTCAGTTACTCGCTGGAAAACATATTCTATAATATTTTAGTAGTACTGCAATGGAACTACAAAGGATGAAAGCTGGTTACGTGTGTGCTTGTGTGTATGAAAATAGGAACTTCAAGGATTTTTCAACACAAAATAAATGTTGAAGATCATTTATATTAGTTTCATGTTCTCTGTAGGAGGATTGGCTATGAAAGACTTGCAATTTTGGTATGAATTCATTGCACCAGATGTTTTTTCAAAATAAAATGATATCAAATTGATTCTCTATGAGTGGCTGTATTGAGCTCCCAAACTGTTGCTGTTCAGAAAAATAATTCAGGATTGTGTGCATTAATGTCAATGTCCTATAAAACTGCCAGATTAAAAAAGTCACCAAAGGAAGAGGCCTTAGTTTTTCATCTGTGTCAGCATAAAGGTTGCCTCAGTTGTTTCATCTCAAAACAGCTGCATGCTTTCATTGACTTTTGTTGCCCTTTCTTTGTGCACTCATCCTAACCTCTTAGGTTGTTTCCTGGCCTTCCTTTACTGACCTATGACCAGCGATGACCTTTAGTTAGAGAATGTGACATTTTGTTCTCTTCTGGCGGACGTGTGAGCCTCTCATTATTCAAAGGTATGTGAAAATAATGACCTCGAGTGACCTTTCAGTTTCCTTTCATTTACTGATGTCCTCTAGGTGCTTGTTCAGCATATTGCTGTGTCCAGATGGTGTGCAAGGCTGTTTAGTTGTGGTGTATTAAAAAATCTTCTTTAAACATAGCATCTCCTGTATATTAATCCCATACTTCCAGCTCTTGTTCCTATTGCCTGTTGAAGTAAATGTCATGTAACTTGAGAGGAAGGAACAGGTGCAAAAAAGATTTTATAAATCTGGAGACTATATAGGGATGAAAGTGATCCAATGGATTGCCCCATGTTTAAATCGACTGCCAATGAAATTCACCCCAAAAGCAAAGCCATAAAAGTTAAATATTCCAGATTGCCATTAGAGTTTTAGATAAGTTGAACTTGAGGTTCAAGACACGTAATGCAGAAAAAAGGAGCAATACTCTCGGAAATGAATATCTTTCCTCTATTCATTCAAAAATTAAATATGAACACTGCACTATTATTTATTTATTTGCCATGCTTCTATACCGCCTCTCTCAGCCCGAAGGCGACTCGAGGCGGTGAACAAGTGGCAACAATTGCACATATAAAATACATCACAAGATAAAAACAGTCATATAAAAACATATAAAATTAACAGTTAAAAATTACAAAATGCAAATCTCAGCTCCACAATCTTAAAATCGGTTTCTGTTTTGTCGTCATATTAATCCTTGATCTCGATTAAAGTTTGTCTGCGAATGCTTGCTCGAAATGTCAGGAGGGAGGGGGCCGATCTGATGTCACTAGGAAGGGAGTTCCAAAACCGAGGAGCCACCACTAAGTTAGCGCAAAAAGAATTGTCCAAAAACTATAATCTCTTTACTTTTTCAGATGCTTATTAATATCTTTCAAAACCAGATACTTATGACATGATATGTTCTCTTCTCTATGGAGACTTGTTTTCCATCTGACAATTTGCCTATACCTGAAGATTACTGTAATATTAGTGCCCACCAAAATAGCCCACCAAAAAAATTTCTGGAGTTATTTGGGATGCTGATTCAGAAAATTGCATTAGATATACCACATCAGCTTTAGTTTCTTAGATATTGTTATCATTATTTTTATGAGTGAGCAGATTAATACTGGTATATGGCATATGTCCCATATCTCAAAAAACCAAAGCTGATTTTGGAACCAGCAGCTTAAAAATACCCAGAAACAGGTATGACATCTGTGCCTTGAAACTGATATCATTATATTATAGCAGTCAAAAGTCCAAAACAGATGTGGATAAAACCCTGGCAACTTGGCTCTTTCTCAGGCCCAAATAATATTTTCCAATAATTGAGGAACGTTAGTGTGGGAATGAGATGTACTGTGGAAAGGACCCATACCATAGATTCCTGTCACCAGTGTTACTGAAATTATACTGGAAGAACTTGTAATGCAGCAGCTGCCACACTAGTGAGTTCCTGAAGGAATTTAAAGTTTAGTTTATCCAATCATCATAAATATTTGATATGACCTACATTGAAGAAAGTTAAAGTGCTGCAGGTCTTTTAACAGCAGTTCTAGATTAGACAGCTGGGTAATTCAAATCATTAGTTTGAGTGTTCCTTATATATACTCAATTTGGAGTACAAAAAAGTGCAATTAACAGTCCAAATATACTTGCTGTGGTGTTAGTGCTGAGAAAAACAAGATTATTCTGACATCTGGAGTAGAAGCAGATGTCAGACTTATTTGTTTGTATTTTTGTACGAACCAGGTGCAGTTACATTTCCTAAACAGAATTCAATTTGCCATTGGGTTTTCAGATTTGTCCAAATGTTATGACATGGCTCTCCAATAAAAATGAGGGTAAAATATGTAGAGAAAATTAAGCACATAAACCTATATCTTGGAGGTAATTCCCAATGGTAAACCTACAAGGTTTTGTTGGGGGACACCTGTTCAATTTGTTGGTGACTGGTTTCTGAAGACCCTCAAGGATTGGTTTTCTCTCCCATGTAATTTAACAAAAGACTATTTTTCTTATAAGCCCAATGCTGGTCATCAATAATGCCCAGGAAAGGAGTGGGGAAGCCTAAAACGTAATCCAGACAAGATAGAGGTATTCTGGTTCAAACATAATCAGGGAATGGAAATGTACTGCCCTGAAGATACAATTTTAAAACTTGGGCACATTTCTGAGTCATCCCTGACTTTGATAGGTACCTTATGTCTAGATCAGGCATGGACAAACTTTGGCCCTCCAGGTGTTTTGGACTTGAACATTCAGAAATCCCAGTCAGTTTACCAGGTGTTAGGAATTGTGAGAGTTGAAGTCCAAAACACCCAGAGGGCTAAAGTTCACCATTGTCTGGTCTAGATGGTCATGGTATGTGCCTTGGTTACGTCCAATTTTAATTACTGTAATGAAGCATCTGAAAAGTGATCAGGAACGTCAGATGCCCCAAAGAGATGCAACCGAATTTTTAACCAGAGCTACTTATAAACAGCTTGCAAATGCTCTGGTATCAGTTTATTTTGGGCACAAACCGACATGTTGATGATGACCTATAATCCATTCAAGGCAGAAATTCAGGCTATCAGCAGAACATAGTGTCTCTCAATGCTGAACCTCCCTGGTTTAATTATTTTTTTTAAGATCATTTGTTTTATATTGTTGTTGGGAGGATCTTCTTTAGACCAGTCCAGAGCTCCCTGTCGGCTGTCACCACCCCAGCTCCTTCAGATTCAAGCCATTCTCATCTTGTTGTGGCCAAAGTCCTTCAATTTTTCCTCTAATATCCTTCCCTCCAATGAGCAGTAGGGCTTTATTTCCTGGAGCATGAACTGGTTGGATCTTCTCGGGGTCCAAGGCACTCTCAGAACTCTCCAACACCAGAGTTCAAAAGCATCTATCTTCTTTCACTCAGCCTTCCTTATGGTCCAGCTCTCACATCCATAGGTTACTACGGGGAATACCATTGCTTTGACTATACAGATTTTTGTTGCCAGTGTGATGTCTCTACTCTTCAATATTTTATTGAGATTGGACATTGCTCTCCTCTCAAGAAGTAAATGTCTTCTGATTTCCTGGCCTCAGTCTGTGTCTGCAGTAATCTTTGCACCTAGAAATACAAAGTCAGTCACTGCCTCCACGTTTTCTCCTTCTATTTTCCAGTTATCAATCAGTCTTGTTTCCAGAATCTTCAGGTTTTTTTATGGTTAACTGCAACCCAGGTTTTGCACTTTCTTCTTTCACCTTGGTTAGAAGGCTCCTCAGCTTCTCCTCACTTTTGGCCGTCAAAGTGGTATCATCTGCATATCTAAAGTTGTTAATGTTTCTTCCAGCAATTTTAACCCCAGTCTTGCATTCAAGCCCCACACATTGTATGATGTGTTCTGCATACAAGTTGAATAGGTTGGGTGAGAGTATTCAACCCTGCCATACGCCTTTCCCAATCTGTTTTGTTTATTGGTAAGTTTATTTATTTTTTAATTTTTTAATTAATATTTTTTCAGCCTCAGAGCAAATCAGTGGCTAACCACTCTGGACAAATTTGCCAAGAAATCCTTTAAATTCACCATAAGTTGGAAATGATGTGAGGGTGCATAGCAACGACAACAACAGCAATGGTTCATTCTTATTATACAAAACATTAAACACAGTGACATATTAAAAGTACACAGTTTAAACCATTTGCAACACACATAAAATGAAAGTTAAAAAATTGAGAAGTACACAAAACCATACATTAAAATATCAATCTGTCACATGACTAGGATCCAAATCCTGTCTAAAATACAAAAACGGTCTTTGTTTGCTAGTGGAAAGGGAGAGATCCCCCCACCCACAATCATCTCTCTTTCCACTACCAGCTCTTTTCCCCCCAGGCAACCAAATCTCCCATGAGAGGGAATTCTACATCCTAGAAGTAGACACTGAGGTAGTTTAATATTGCTGTCCACATTTTTCTGGAATACATGGCAAGCATATTAACCAAGGAAATTGTGCTCTCTCCATTGCAGCTATTTTAGAAAGATGCATAGAAATTTTAATTGCCAGATCATGATGAATTTGGTCCTTGAATGAAATTATCTGTATTGGCAGCTTTGTTCTGGTTTCCACCTAACTATACTTTCCTGTTCTGATGCAGTGGGGGAGGCACATGAGAAATTCCACAGATAAAATATGGAGATATCAGCAGAAAAGGCAGTGTGTGGGAGGGCCTGCCAGGGGAAAAAACGTAGCATAAAATTGCAGAACTGAAAAAAGTTGCTTCACTCTCAGCAACTGACCTAATTAAAGGGCAGGCACTGAGGAATGGCACAGTGAAAGTTTCAGAACCATGTTCCATGGCTTTAGGCACTTGGGGGTTATTTTTAAAGGTTTGGATTCCATGGCACTTGCTTCCCAAGTGACCTGGGAGATTGAGAAATTGAATGTCTAATATTGGAGCATGAGTAAATCAAAACTGAAGCAGGTGTTATGACTTCCCCTGGCCAATCTGTTAGAGCACTTTAAACCTGACCTATCACACTCTTATTATTCCTGTTCCAGAAGACGCATTTGGCAGAGAATGGTCACTGTGACGAATTATTTGAAAGTATTAAGGAGTGGGCATAAACGAATGCTTAGGTGAGGAACTATCACATCTTCATTCATGACTCTATTCGTTAGTGTATGATTCTCTTCTATGATTGAAGTCAGACAAATATGACTATTTTATGAGAACCCACCACAAACATTCTTGTGCATAGAAATTTTACATTTAAAGTAGGCTTATTAAACAGCAGCAACAACTATCTGTGGCTGGATGGCTTTGAATCCCATACAAGGAGAAAGGTGTGTTTTTAGCTTGGGTAGATAAAGTTAATTAATTAAAATTACTAGCACATTTGCCCAAACATTTAGATTATCCGAACTTTTGCATAAAGTTATAATACCAGAGCAAATTTTGCCTCCATAAAAAAGAAGAAGATCATCTAAGTGATTTTAAGACCAAGCCCCCAAAACGGTGAAACTCATAGTCCAGGGCTCCATAGAAACTAACTAGGAAGCCCATGTTAACCTTATTCCTAGTTTCAAGCTACCCTTCACTAAACAGCACTAAAATGTTGCACAAGCACTATACATACCTTAGTTAACAAAATCCCTTCACAATACCCTGAGAAGACACACTGGACACATAATGGGCTTTAGGAGGAGCCACAGGGTTTTTCCTGACACTATCTAATGTTATTCCCGGGAAATTTTCCTCACCTTGATTGCTAGATCAGACCCCTTCCCTGGGGTCTCCATTGGATTTCCCAACATCCTGAACACCCTTTTGTCCATATGGCTGGCACCTGTTGTTTAGCCTGATACGGAGACATTTATTTATTCATTATTGAAATTTGTATGCCACCACTCCCTGAGGGCTCAGAGTGGCTCATAACATCCAGTAAAACACATCATAATACAGAAAAATTAGCAATTTGTTAAAAACAAAGTTAAGATTCAAAGGCCAGCTGGAACAGATGGGTCTTACAGGCCCTGTGGAACGCCGACAAGTCTCATAGGGCCCGAACTTCATTAGGCAAAGTGTTCCAGAGTGATGGCGCCACAATAGAGAAGGCTCTGCGCCTTGTAGATGTTAGGCGGATGGCCTTGATGCTGGGTAGTTCCAATAGATTTAGGTCTTCAGAGTGAAGTGATCTCTGGGGTTGGTAGTGGGATAGATGGTCCTTCAGATACACTGGTCTTGGACCATGCAAGGCCTTGAAAGTTAACACTATCACCTTGAAGGTGATCCGGTGCTTGATTGGCAACCAGTGAAGCTGCTGCAAAATAGGTGTTATGTGACATCTCACTGAGGTCCCAGTGAGAAGTCGCAGCAGCAGCGTTCTGAAATTCTCGAGCTTAAGTTTCAGGTCACGGACAAGGGCGTTACATTAAGTCTAGTCTTGAGATGTTTGCTGGCTTAGACCCTCACAGTGGCTACCCGTCTCTGGACAAGTAGGGGCCAACCGTCTAGCCTGCCCACAGATGAAAAAAGTGGTTTTGCTAACAACAGAGACCTGAGCCTCCATTGTCAGCAGTGAGTCTAAAATGACTCCCAGGCTCTTTACTGAAGGTGATGGGTGTAGTGCCTCACCATCCAGGGTAGGAAGCTGGACCACCCCACAGTCCGGACGGCCCAACCATAGTATCTCCGTCTTTGCTGGATTCATCCTCAACCTGCTGGCACACAGCCATCCAGTAACAGCCTCAAGGCACTGATGGAAATTTCCAGGCACGGAATCCGGACGGCCCTCCATCCTCAGAACAAGCTGGGTGTCATCAGCATACTGATAGCACTCCAGCCCAAAACTTCGAACCAGCTGAGCAAATGGTTGCATATAGATGTTAAACAACAAAGGGGAGAGGATGGACCCTTGAGGCACCCCACAATTTAGTAAGGATATCTCGGAGACCAGGCCTCCCCTTTCCACTCGCTGACCTCGGTTGTGGAGAAATGACAACAGCCAGTTCAAGGCTGTCCCCCTGACACCAACAACGGCAAGGTAGTGGGCCAAAACATTTTAATAGATCGTGTCAAATGCTGCTGTGAGAGCCAATAACACAAGCAGCGCTGAACCCTCCTTGTCAAGCTGGCACCGAAGCTGATCTGAGATGGCGACCAGAACGGTCTCCGTCCCATGCCCTATACGGAAGCCGTATTAACTCAAAACCTATTAACTCCTGACCAGCTGAATTGCATTCTGCACGCACCCATTTCCTGGGCAGATCAATTAACAGACACAAGCCTTCAAGCAAGCCAATGACAGGTAGTTAAATTTCCTATCTCATCTGGGAGCCAATCAGAGGATGGCAGATCCTAGCCAGCACTCACCAGAGCCAATAGAATACCAGCATGGCAAAGTCTTTTTTTGGTACTGCTGTCAAAGTACTATAAATAAATCCCTGTGTTTGCAGTTGTGGATATGTCAGTCTTAGGATAGAAGACTTTGCTGACATCTAATCTTTGTAAGAATGCCTTGAGACCTAATAGCAGATAAGCAGAGAGTAGTCTGGATTTCAGTAGTGGTTTTCAGTAGTTGTGTGTATAATGTTGGCTTCACTTCCTAGAATCCTTGGCATTCCTCATGCTGGCTGTGTAGTTCAAAACTATTTAGCTGTACCTGTACTACAACCACATCAAATTAATAGAACAGAATGCTTCAGAATGTAACCGATTTTGTAAGGAGAAAGTCAATGGCCACCAGGCAATAAGAGCCAAGACAGCAGATTTCCTGGACTGACAGTATTTTGGATCAGATTCCCTTTCAGTTATTTTCATATCTAAATATCATTTTAAGCCAGCAATCTTAGCTTACTAATTAAAATGGGATGAGCAGCCTTAAACTGTGGACAACCCATTAACTTCTGCTTTATGTGGACAAGAAACTGTAAAAGAATGCCAGGAAATGTTAGCTAGGAATTATTTTTAATTTCTTCCAAACAAGCCAGGACTCATAGGCCAACTAGCTTTAAACCAGTGTGTTGTTGCCTCATGAAGATAGATTTAACACTAATCCTTTGTTTGTTTAGACATTCATTCAAAGGATGCAGACGAATCAGTAAAGAATAGACTGATTTTGATCCTTTGATCTTTAATTATACCAATCTCTTTTCTTCATTTTTGTAGTAAATTCTGTATTATCCATCTAATTATTCTAACTGCTTTCTATCAATAAATAAATTTTTAAAATTAAAAAAATACATATTTCAGTATGTGAAAAGTTTTCCTGAGCAGACCGATGCTATATTTATTACAGTCTATTGTATTGTTCCTATATTCTGTTCCTACTTTGTATTAAACATGGTTTGTGTGTGTTTTCTCTCCTCTTTTCTTTGTGCCTGCAAACCTGGCAGGCCAAATGAGATCAATAGAATTATAATTATACCATAAATATAATTAATAATAACAAAAAAACACAAATTCTATACAATTTTAGATTCATATAGAATTTAGTAGTTGCACAACATACAAACATCATTTTAAATCGTATTTTTATTTTAACTAAATATTTCTAAGGTCATTTTGGTTACAGTTGTCTTCTTCCTTTTTTTATTTGCTTCTCCTTGTTGATTTGCTCCAGTTCTTTTCATTCCTGAGGTAAATCATTTGATTAACTTTCAGTTTGTCCGAAGACCAGCTTATATGAAGACGAAGAATTTTAATTGGAATACAATTGCCCCTGCACTGTTATTCACGTCTTTCCTTGCATCTCAATGTGATCTCAATTGCAGAAATATTTTTTGTTTGACATTTAGAATAAAGCTGTTATGCAGGGATAATTTATTTATTTCCTATATTTATACCCCGCCCTTCTCACCCTTGAGGAGGGACTCCGGTTGGTGTACAGAAGATTGCCACTGTGACTATTAGCCATGGCTACTAGCCTTATATCTTCCATAACCATGGCATACAGATGGGTCCCTTTCAAATTGTTCTGATGATCTGGGTGTCTTGAGCTGTCAACAGAATGTCCACTTTATATTATAATAATTCAGAGGGTAAACTGCTATCCTCACTCTAAATTGTGGGTAATGAATAACTATTAAAAAATGAAATGGACTCAGAATGTATTGCTAACTCAGTTGTTGTGGATTTAAGTCATGATGAAGAGATATTCCTAGAAGTATATGAATGTGTGCAAGCCTGGTGGCTCATGTGACTTTCATAATAGCATATTTCAATTGCTTTGAAGTCAGTATATTATTTTTTTACTCAATCAACAAAAGAAAAAGGGCTGAAGGAAAGAATGGGGGAGAATGTCACCTTGGTCCTGAATTCTGAAGGTGCCAAGCTTATGGAAGGCTGGGGGAGTTGACAGCCGGCAGGGAGCTTTGGCATGGTATGGTCCATGAGGTCGTGAGGAGTCGGAAGCGACTGAACGAATGAACAACAACAAGCCTATGAACTTCTAGATGGTTCATTTTTTAAAAGAAAAATAAATATTAAGAGACAGCATGATGTAGCAGTTTGAGTGCTGGAAATCAATGTTCAGTTCCTTGCTTGGACATGGAAGCACACTGGGTGACCATGGTTGAGCCACACATGCTTCCAGAGCACCCCATGATAGGGTTGCCCTAAGGTTGCCCTAACTTGGAAATGACTTGAAAGCATACAACATAACAAATCTCGACAGACTAGAGATTTGGCTATAATATCTACCTATAAATCCCATCCTATTGAAAGAGTAATTGATTGAATTCATATTTTGCCTTTCTCCCAAGATGGCATTTAAAGGAAATGTTGTGGTTGAGCAACCTGAGCCTGTAGTTGCTACAGGTAGTAACTGGGAAGAGGAGAGTTTGTCAGACATGTCCTTGGAAGAGGGAGGTTTGGGCGGGCCTCCTGCAGCTGGGAGAAAGAGGGCTGCAAGTGATGAGCATTTGGAAGAGGCAGAACATAGGAGGAAGGTCCGGCAAATACTTAGGGAGCCTACCAGTGATGAGACTTTTGAGGGGTTTGACGTGGAGTTACCCTCAGAAGACAGTGATACTGAGCTGGACTCAGCATTGGTGCAGGATGTCAGGAATGTGTTAAATGCTGAGTCCAGCGAAAGTTCATTTTTTGGTTTTTCCAGTGATCTTGGTTGGCCTAGTGAGAATGTGGAATTGGACTGGGGTCCTTTAACTGCAGAGCAAAGGTGGGAAAATTGGAGGAACACACCCAGGGCTGCAGCTGAGGGCACTAGGGCGGATTTGGGTGGGGAGTCTGATGACTCTGATTTGTAAGGGTATAACAGTAAGGCTTGGGGATTTGGGAATCTGCGGTCGGCCAAGGTGTTGCTGTGGGTTGCTGGTTCCTGTATCTTGTGATTTTGTGGGTTCGTGTCTTGGTTCTTGATTCCCAGCAAGCTTGTCTACCGCGTCCTGTTTGACTATTTCCTGTGTTGCTCTCCTGGAATGTGAAGCACTTCTTCTTTTTTTCTTTGACGGGTCTTCGCATCACAGACTGCAAGCCGATTTTAAGCTCAAGATTCTTTCTGAAGACGGACGGCTTATCTATTTTGCTTTCGGTTTTGGGTGTGGGTTTTTGGAATGCCGGACTGAGGCTATGTTTTGTTAAAATAAACTGTATATATTTTTACTAGCTTGGCGTTGTCTTTGCCATCTGTGGGAGTCGTGACAGGAAAGATTGTGTGATTCACCCAAGATCATCCAGTGGGTTTTTAATGTTAAAATATTAAGTTGTATTGTGTTTTATATATGACTTTTATCTGTATTATATTTTTTTTGTATCTGCCTAAGGTTTGTTAACTGAAATAAAGGCAATTGATTGATTGATTGATTGAAAAATATAAAAAAGAATTAAATATCAAAAATCCTTTTTAAAAAACATAGTTCAAAGCATTTAAAACATTTAAAACATTTAAAACATAATTACAGTAATCACACATATTAATGCTCCATAATTAATATTCAAAGTTTGCCTGAATAAAAATGTTTTGGCCTTTGGGTGGAAAGAGCGCAGGAAGGGGACCAAGCATAACTCCCATGGAAAAAAATCTATAAGCACTATCTTTTATTAATATGAAGCAGATGTGGCAAAATGCATCATATACTTTGAGAGCAGGACTGCTAGTTCTGAGTAATACTCGTGGCATTTATTTGTTTGTTTGTTTGCACAGAAAGAACCTGATGACCTTGCCTCAGGCTCAGTAGCAACCATCAGCTTTTGTGGGACAACATGGTACTGCTGGCCGAAAGGACTATGAAGTGGCAAGGCACAACTTCTGCAAATGTCTTAGGACAGTAGATTGTGTTGGTCTTTCCAGAATCCTGTCCCGCTCTGTGCTCCATGAATTTAGTGGTGGTAAGACTCTTTAGTGCCACAGCTCCAAAATTTTCAGCTATGGCATCAGCTGCTGTTGTCTGCTTGTTGATGAATTTAGATAGTAGGGAAAAGGAAGGCCAAAATAATATAGCTCATGTCTGAGCTGCTTGACCCTAACTCCAACTGCCCCATAACTTTCTTTGGGGCCATGTGTTTGCAATAATATTTGCAGAGCAGAGAAGATAAGAAATGGAGGAAATCTTATTTATTTTAATGCAAGATTAATTGATAATTCATCTGACATGCTACATAAAATGAACAATAAACATTATTTAATGTCCGTATTAAATCATTCACAAAGTTAGGCATGGATTAATAATAAATCAGTTATTTTATTTAAAAAACCAATTGCTGAGTTTCTAAATTTAGTTTTATTCTGGCAATTCCACCAAGTGGAATAGTGTGATTGAGACTTAAAAGATATACAGAAAGAATGGTTACTCAAATTAAATGTTTGTAATGATTTAAAGAAAAGGCTACCTGAAGATTTTCATGGCTCCTTGAGAGTGAACTAAAATGGAGATGGTATCCATTCTGGATAGGAAATTATGAATGTCTCAGTTGTTGAAAAAATAGATTATTCAGAGACACAGCACCTTTTCAGGTCTTCTGCCGTCATGTTATTGGCAAGCCTGAAATATCTGGCTTCTGCGGTACTGCTGTCAGGCTGCATGCTCAATTGTTTGATCTGCATTGTGAGATAAATGCAAAGATGAAAAGAAGAGAGAGAAAAGAACTATACCTATTGGAAAAACGGTTTGTATAAATCTCTCTGAAGATAATAACTTGAGAGCTTGTTAGCTAAATTGAGAGCTTGTTAGCATTCAATTTCTTTCTTTATAACTCTGGCAACTTTTACAAAGAGTCATCGTAATGTGGGAACTGAGGAATCATTCTTATATTACTAGAGTGCCCTAGGAGTCATATCTAATGTCATCTTTCCACAAAACTGTCTTGATTTGATCTCCCAACAAAACCATAGAACATCTGGGAGCATAGAAACTTGACCTCTCTTTTACCTTCATCTCCCTTTCCTTGTTGGCCAATAATTAGGTAGAAAGGACAAATATAATTCATACATCCTTATAATTTTATAACAACATAAGGAAAAGTGGGGAAGTGCCTTCTGAACTGTTATGGCAATGTATGAAAACGAATGTGTGAAGTTTTACAATGTATATCTATAAATAATGGATACCAAAAATAGCTTTCTCATTCTACCAATTGCAGTCAATGCTGGAGGGAGACCAGAATTTGAAGGAAAAAACTATTTTATTGAAGCACAAATTCCAGAATCCATGCTGACCATGCCATGTTGGTTGGAAGATTCAGGTGAAAGTTGTTGAACCAGATAAGTATCATTAATTCCAAACTCTGGAATTTTCTTTGCATTCTTTTAAGGACTTCTTCACATGGGGCAAAATAGTCCAATTTGCCGTCATCAGACGACGCATGGCAGGCCCTACCGACATTCCTCCCTAAGTGGAGGGGAAGCGTCAAAATGCACTTCCTCCTCCACTAAGAAAAGCTACAACACTCACACTTTCCTCCCCTTTCCCCCATATAATAGGAAAGAGGGCGGTGGGTCAACACGCATTGCCATGTGTTGCCACTCTTTCTTCCATCTGATGGAGACAGGATGCCAGCACACTTGGTCCCATCCTCACCATGTGCTGGGGAAGGAAGGGGGCACACAAGGCACAACATAGCAATGGGCCATGTGAAGAGGCCCTTTAAAACACTAACAAAAATCTGGGTGAAAAACTTCATCAACACATCGTTCCAGTGCATGGCAGACAATTAATGTGTTCAGCAAAAGCAATGTTTTGGAAATTATGAGCAACACCAAGAAGTGATTTTTTCATGGAGGATTCTACCAACTGGGTTGAATAGAACCTTTATAAACCATTAAAAATTCAATTTGAAATTTAGACCTATTAACAGTGCAAAAATAGCCAAAGCAGTTCTCAGGAAACAGCAGGGGATCTGGTTGAAATTAGCACAAATTACAATATATCCCACTTTGAAGGTGAAAAAGAGAGAGACAAGGTTGTAATTATATAAATGACTATGGGGGAAAATGTAGTGCTGTATACAGTATATTCAAAGTAATGGGAAACAGTAATTGGAGACAGCATACATAAAGCCGATAATTTTCTCTTCTCTCTTTATCTCTTATACCCTTTAGCTCTATCTAACTTTTCTCTTCATATTATTATTCAGATTTATAAATATGCAGTACTACATTCTACAGTAATGCAGTACTGAGAAAGAGGACAGTACTCTGTGTGTGCAGTGTGACTAAGTAACTGTTGCTGTGGAAACCAGTTTATTTTTACTTTATCTAAAGTGATCTAGAAGTCTACCCTTAGTCTTCCATTAGCATGGCCAAGACAAAGTAGGCAGAAATTGAGAAAGTGACAGTATGTACATTGTATTATTATGATTGTACATTGCTAAGAAGACATGAACATAATATTTCTTATTAGAATCATAGAGTTTGAAGTGCCGGTAACTAAAAAGACCATCTAGCCCACTGTTGGTCCCTTAGCTCAATGTGGAATCCTGAAAAATTTGGCAACAGTATTTTTTCTGAATTTCACCTAAAAGCTGTTTTAGACATTTACATGAATTTATTGTCCAGTGTTAGTGCACCATGTAGAAGATGCTTCAGCTGTACTTCATAAAAAGGGAAATCAGCCTGTTTAGCAAGCCTTGCAAATGCTAATTTGTTATCAGTAAACGTTTTATTTTTATACTTATTTTTATACTTATACTAGCTTGGGGACCCGGCCCTGCCCGGGTTATTTGTGAAGCGCAGCAGGATGTAGAGTGGGTCATGGGGGCTCTGTGTGCCAAGTTTGGTCTTGATCCATCATTATTGGGAGTTGCAGTGGTATCATGAAATTACTGAAGGTAGTGCAAGTCCCATCATCTCTGTCCCCCTCCAAAGTGTAGTAGGATGTAGATTAGGTCATGGGGGCTCTGTGTGCTAAGTTTGGTCTGTATTGGTGAATGGATGAGGGATGCATTCTTTTTCGGAAGTGAGTGAAGGTACTTCAAGTCCCATCATCCGTGGTCCGTCTCACAGTAAACTGCACCAGGCTGTAGAGTGGGTCATGAGGGCTCTGTGTGCCAGATTTGGTGTTGATCAGTCATTGGATTAGGTTTGTAGCAGGATTGGGAGGTGGGGGAAGGTACTGCAAGTCCCATCATCCATGTTCTCTCCCCCTCCAAACTTCAGTAAGATGTAGAGTGGGTCACTGGGGCTCTGTGTGCCAAGTGTGGACTTTCTCGGTGTTTTGGGGGGCCACAGTGGTCTGTGGGAACAGAGGGGTGTAAAAATACTACAAATTCCATCATCCATTGTCAGTCCTCCCCCGAACCTCACCAGGACGTGAAGGCAGTCATGGGGGTTATGTGTGCCAAGTTTGGTCTCAATCGGTAATTGGATGAGGGTCGCAGCAGACTTGAGAAGTGAGTAGAGGTACTTCAAGTCCCATCATCCATGGTCCACCCTCCTCCAAACTGCACCAGAATGTAGAGTGGGTCATGAGTGCTCTGTGTGGCAAGTTTGGTGTTGATCAATCATAGGATTAAGTTTGTAGCAGTCTTAGAAAGTGAGGGAAGGTACTGCAAGACCCATCATCCATGTTCTGTCCCCCTCCAAACTTCAGTAGGATGTGGACTGGGTCACTGGGGCTCTGTGTGCCAAGTGTGGCCTTTATCAGTGTTTGTTGGGGCCACAGTGGTCTGTGGGAACAGAGGGGTGTAAAAGTACTACAAATCCCATCATCCATTGTCAGTCCTCCCCCAAACCTCACCAGGACGTGAAGGCAGTCATGGGGGTTATGTGTGCCAAGTTTGGTCTCGATCAGTGATTGGATGAGGGTTGCAGCGGACTTGGGAAGTGAGTAGAGGCACTTCAAGTCCCATCATCCATGGTCCACCCTCCTCCGAACTGCACCAGGACGTAGAGTGGGTCATGGGGGCTGTGTGTGCTGAGTGTGGTCTGTATTGGTCCTTTTTGGTGGCCTCAGTGGTCTGTGGGAACCAAAGTGTTGGAAAGTACTACAAATCCCATAATCCGTGGGTCATGTCCCCCGACCCGCGCCAGGACGTAAAGGGGGTTAGGGGGGTTATGTGTACCAAGTTTGGTGCAGGCCCATCACCCGCCCTGGTCGCTGTGGCCTGTGAAAGTGGCTGCCACATATCCGCCCTGGCCTGTGAAAGTGGCTGCCACATATCCACCCTGGCCTGTGAAAGTGGCTGCTTCCGCCCTTCTGCCCTCCCACCCTCCGCATACACACATACAAACATTCCGTTTTATAAAGGTATACAGATCAGATACCCAAGGTCACATTTAAAAAAATGTGTGCCGAATGGGGTGGTGAGTGGACAAGTTTAAAAAGCCCTAGTCCAACCCTTATAGTCAGACAAAACTAAAATGTCCCTTAGATACCCATTCCATCTCTTATTAAGTCCTTCAAAAGACAGGAGTCCCTCACCCCCCAAGGCCATGTTTTCCACATTTGAAAAGCTCTTACAGACAACAACTTCTTCCTAAAGTTTATGTGGAATTTTTTTCCTTGTAATCTGAATCCATTTCTGTTTTGAGCAGGAGAAAACAAGTTTACTCTGGCTTGTGCCAACCGCAGTGCTGATCAAGAGTACCCAGGTTTTAAAAAGTGGGTGTTTTTATTCTCATTTTTTCCATTTTGATGGGGTTCTGGTCCCCTAACCCCAGTGAATATGGAGGGCTGAATGTCTTTTTAAGGGTCTTTTATGATAATAATAATAATACACTTTATTTATATTCCGCTCTTCTCACCCCGAAGGGGACTCAGTGCGGATTACATTACACATACGGCAGACAAACCCGTCAACAGTACATTTCATACCTGTGAACTCTGGAAGAGTGACATCCAGTCCTTGTCTTCAGTTATCCATGGGGTGGGGAATTTGTCAAGCTCTAATGATGCACTCAGAAATTCCAAGCAATGTCCTTGTTCCTCTTAAAAATAACTTTCAAACACTTTATGAAGTTATTATCATCAGTGATTTTACTTATATGTTTTTGATTGTTATTGCTATTATAATAGACTTTTAAGCATGTGTTCCACTTGATTATAAGCACATTTTTGTAAAAAGCATAAGCTCATCATAAAATTCTTTTCATTAGAGACCACAATAACTCTGGATATCCAGTAAAACTTAAAATGTAAAAATAAATTCCCTGACCCTTTCATAATGTGGATTATAGAAATTTGAATTAAGTGACTTTTAAAAATATTGATTATTGATTTGCTTTATTAGACAGCTAGGCAGTAGGATCTAAAAATCTATACTTGGTTCTTTCATTATTTTTTTACTAATAGAAAGCATAACACGTATCTTTGTATACTGATTGAGTGATTTTGAAGACTGAATGTCTGAGCCTAAGTTTGTTTGGGGGTTTTTTTTGTTGAAAAAATAGGAGGACTTTATTTATTTATTTATTTCCAGTATTTCTACCCTATCCTTCTCAATCCCAGAAGGGGGACTCAGGATGACTTTAACACATATATAAATCTACTCGTCTGTAAATTCTAAAACCTATCAAATTTAAAAGTGTAACTCCTTTGTAAAATGTTTTTAAAATTGTAAATATTTTTCTAGTAGAAATTTCAGAATAATTGGAAGCTTACTGACACATCTAGCACTGCTAAAAGTATGAATCATATTTAAGACTCCTTCCATATGAAAGTTCACAATTTGCAGTATCATTAACCAGAATGTATAACAAACAAAAAGAAATTTTAAGACAGATACACATGGAACAATACCAGTACAATAATATCATTTTAAAAGACTCTCCCAACTTTGCTCCTATGCTTCTCGCAGTGATCAGAGAATAACGTGAACAAACCTACTGATGAACTTATTTCCAACACTTTGTAGCCTTAAGGTTTGAATCCTTCTGGAAGTGAGTCTCAACCCTTACTTGTATATCTATCCTAACCCTTGAATTCTAAATCAGACCTTGAACTGGATAGTCCCTCAAAGGGAGTACAACTCCCAAAGGAAATTTACCCTTCAGATAGAAGACCATCCTCCATAAAACTGGTCATGTTCTCACACTACATCTAAATTACATCTAAAGCAGTAAGGCAGGCAAAGAGTGTGTAGTATGGGACTAGGTGAAGAAAGGTGCAAGCAGATGTGAAAAAGGAAATTAGGGGTCTTAAGGAACTGTGTTGACTGCTCCCATCTTATTTAAAGGGCCTAATCGCACCATACAGTTATAGTGCTATTATTCTACTCCCCATGTTCTTTGGAATCATGGACTTTGAAGTTTGGTGAGGCATTGTTGTTCTCTGGTTGAGAATTCCAAGTAACCTTATAAAAAATCCTTGGGATGGAACCATTGCAACTAAAGTAGAATAAAAGCACTGCAGTTATATAGTGTGACTGGACCACAGATGACATTTTATTTATTTATTTATTTACTTTGCTTCTAGACCACCTCTCTCAGCCCGAAGGTGACTCGAGGCGATGTACAAATGGCAAGAACTGCCCAAGACAAACATATTAACAATTATCAACACAATTCCATCATATACAAATTAGCACTTAACGTTAAAAACACAATATCAGCGTCTCGTTATAAAATCGGTATCCAATTGCATCGTCGTCGTTCTGTAGGTCTCAATTTGGTAATCATACTACATCTGCAAATGCCCGGTCAAATAGCCAGGTCTTGACCTTCTTGCAAAATGTCAAGAGGGAGGGGGCTGATCTGATGTCATAAGGAAGGTCGTTCCAAAGCCGAGGAGCTACCACTGAAAAGGCCCTGTCTCTCGTCCCCACCAATCGCGCCATGGCAGGCGGGACCGAGAGCAGGGCCTCTCCGGATGATCTTAAGCATCTTGAAGGTTCGTAAGGGGAGATGCATTTGGACATGTAAGTTGGACCAGAACCGTTAAGGGCTTTAAAGGCTAAAGCCAGCACTTTGAATTGTGCCCGGTAGCAAACTGGTAGCCAATGGAGCTGGTGCAACACAGGTGTTGTGCGCTCCCTGAGTGCCACTCCTGTTATCAATCTGGCTGTTGTCCGTTGGACCAGTTGAAGCTTCCAAACAGTCTTCAAAGGCAGTCCCACGTAGAGGGCGTTGCAGTAATCTATACGGGATGTAACAAGAGCATGGACCACCGTGGCCAAGTCAGATTTCCCAAGGTACGGGCGCAGTTGGCGCACAAGTTTTAACTGTGTGAATGCTCCCCTGGTCACCGCCGAAACCTGACATAATTGAGGGTGTAACAGTATCTACTCATTTTCTAATCTGTAATAGCAGAAGAAAGTGATTCTTCCTCCAGTGTTGAGGATAGTTGGATGTGTCCTTTGAGTCTGTGCAATGGATTTTTCTGGTAGAGCACAGCATGCACAGAACTGGCCTCACCCTTTAAACCAAAGGTTCGTTTGCTGGGCCTAGCAAGCTTGGACGGTGGGTTGAGGATAGAATTGCCTTCCAATTGAGTTTAATTTTATCTTGGTATAGACATAGGGCTTGAAAATTCATTTGTTTCTCTTAAGGTTTTAAGTAATTGAGTATGGTGAGTATGAGATACTTTAAGTCTATTATTTATGCTGCCACTTTTAAATTGTTCTAGCATTGTTTTCTTTAAATGTCTTTTCTGTCCCTTAGCTGTAAGGCACCTCATGAGAGCTTGGATGGGCAGATTTTGTGAGGAAGGATGCTGTATTGATATACACCAACTCAGGGGTTAGAAAAGAGTGGCCCATGAGCCAAAATCAAGCAAATATTTATTTTGCATCCTGTGAATGGAAATGGGTTTCATGAATCCTGCAAATATCACACTCCTGTCTGAAAACATTCTGCATAGTGTTGGTCCTTTCCATAGCTCTGGTCAATTTCTCTGAGAAGGTCCCTGGTAAACTGTCAAAAGATTAAAAGAAGATCAAGAAATTTCAACATATTAATTATTTTCAATTATTTTCCATATTCATAATATATTTTGGTTAATGTTATACTAACAGATAATGTTGTTTGCCTAAATAAGATTTATTGGTCACTTTGTCACTGGAAACCAAGATAACAATGGTACTTGGAAAACAGGCTTTGACATGCCTAAAGCTTCAAAAGAAAAAAATAAATAAATTACAAAGTAGGGAACACAACTAATCTTTATATGACAATCTTTGATTACCTTGGTTTAGGAAATATGGACCATGAAGTTGAAAGTTAGACTTTTTCCTTCTAACATGAAGGCTTTTAGAATTTTCTCCTCCCATCTGCCTCAAACCAAGATGGAAAGAAGATGTGATCTGTTTTCTCCACTGAGCGTAGTTTGATGGATAAGATATGGAACCTTGCATGTCATTTTGAGATGGACCTATCTAATCTCTTAGCAACAGAGCTTTACTCTAATTCTTCTTTGTCAGGTATTCCATATCCAGCTGGGAAGGAAGGGATTGATTCACTTGAGGTCGATGCAAAAGGCTGGTTGGTAGCAGATAAGTCTTTTTTCAGTATGATGCTTCTGGATCAAGCAGGCAAATTATAGCTGTCTCTGCCAATAGATGCCTTCAAATATGGCAGAGAAGAACATTCCATTACCAAAGTTTAAATATGATTAATCAGCCAGCAGGACACAGCAGGACAGGTTCCATACATGACATTGGGACAGTGCCAGTGTTTTGTCATTTGTCTCAGGCAACAAAATGTACGAGGGTTGAATGAAAAGTAATGTCTCCACATTTGTAACTCCTCAACTGATGGCAGTACTGGTGTGTAGCAGGTACTGGCTTGTTCAGTAGACTCTCCTCTACAGTTCCATTTTGGCAGGAAGCCTTAGCATTGTGTTGTTAAAGTGCAAAGTATGGAACCCTGCGCAGATGGTCGGTCAATGCGACAGATTGATTTGCAATGTGACAGATTGACAGATTGATTCAGGATGATCGTCATATCACTCAGAGAGAAATTTCAAGCTTAATTGGCATTTTTGTTCCCGATAATGAAAGAAGATCTGCAGGGACATCATTATGCTTCTGATGAAAATGTTGAGAGAACCGTGAGACACTGGTTGCGGAAACAGAGTGTCGACTTCTTCCATGACGGCTTCAGAAAACTTGTTCATCGTTGGCGGAAATGTATCCAATTGTCTGGTGATTATGTGGAAAAGTAAATAGTGGTAGTTAAAGAGCACATTCTAAGGATTATTTCTGCATTTGATTAAAATATTCCTATCCAAACCCAAGTAACGAAAATGGAGGCATTACTTTTCATTCAACCCTCGTATTGAGAATATTTGTAGGACCATCCCTGAGTACAGGGAAATTCTAGGAGTTATGAGTGATATTACAGGTTCTTTTTCATAGGACAAGGTCCTATATTAGGAGCTCTTCAGTTTATGTACACAAGACTTTATCCAGTCAGACTACTAATAATTGAATGGCTTTGATTGTGCTTTTCCTGCATGGCAGGGGTTTGGGCTGAATGAACCTTATGGTCTCTTCCAACTCTATGTTTCTATGATCCAATGATTACCTTGAAGGAATTCAACTGAAAACATAGGCCTATCCCAGTTTCTAACACAGTCACATAGTTCTGTATTTGAATGGAAGCTTGAAAGCATACCAAAATTTGGCATCCTATAGTCTAGAGATATTGGTGGCAAGTATATCTGTGGAATGGTGGTATGTAAAACACATTGGATCAATGATTCTGTGAAATCCAATGATTCCATCAGAAGAGGGCCTGTCAGCCTGTTGTCAACATATAAAACCCCTGAATTTTATAGCAGTGAAAGTTAAGACAATTAGTAGCAGCTACTAGCATTGGGTGATGTGTCACACTGACAACTTTAAAGTATTTTCATCTCGTACTGCTGACTTTCTGCAACATGTTCAATGTCACCAAATGAGGATAGTATTGATTTTTTAAAAAGGTATATCATTTCAGAAACAAACTAAAGTGCCACCTATCTGAACTGCAGGCTTGTGTGGACAATTCAAAATTGCACAAAGAACAGGTAAGTGGAAACTGCTCATTAATTTATTCAGGCCTCTTCCATTCTACCCTGATTTAATCAGAGATTTTGGAAAAGTCCATGCTGGTTGAAGAATTCTGTAACTTTTCCAAGCCTATGTTTGGAATAATTATTGAAATATCCTGTGTAGAAGCTTTATATTTATAGTTCTTTTGCACATTAACATTAAAATTCATTAAGAGACAACTCAAATCATAAAGCAGCACAACATATCATTAAAAGTGCGATGATGATGATGATAGAGGAAGAAGTAGTAGGGCAAAGAGGCTATTTTTGCATCCCTAGGGAGGGCATTCCAAAGACTGGAAACAGGGTCTTCTCCCTTGTACCAAACCAAACAAGCCTGAGAAGTGGCTAATACAGAGAGAAAAACTTTTCCAAAAGACTTAAGAACTCTAATGAACTTATATAGTGATTACACATATAAGTCATGATTGCAATACAGGTATATTGCTCCCAATATACCACAGTGCTATGTAGTATATCTAAAGCAGCATTCCTGGGAAACATGAGTGGTAGAGCTCATCTTCAGTTTTCAAGTTGCTCATTGGTGTATGACCATATGGGCTATCATCATGAACCAGGGCAGCTTTTCTTATGTTTGAATTCATGGAAGTGGTTTGTGTGAGGACAATATAGAAATATACAAGGTACAGCAAAAATAACAACAGTGAAAGACTGAGGAAGTACATTATACTTTAAACATTTTTTTGAATTTATGACAGGGATTGGCAATCTAGGTAAGGCTTGGGAATCACAAAAGGAATGTCATTTGTTCCATTAATGCCATGGGGCAGAAAGTCATCCTTTTCAAGCTCTACAATCATGTTCATGAATCTTAAGCTAGCTTTGGCCCAAATAACTGAAAGCTGGTTGACTCATAAACTAAAAGCTACTTTGATGACATACTACTGCAGCAAGCTTTTCAGTGAGATTAAATGGTTTAAAGAGTTCAGCCTGTCTTGTTTCTGTGACCTCCTTTTCTAGCACACACAAGTTTCTTTCATATACTTTAGTAATTTCAGGAGCCCTATTTAATTCTTTAAAAATGATGTCTGATTATATAAAAGATTAGTACAGTAAAGAGAATGTTTGATGTCAGCAGTAGATTCTTGCCCAGCTTGAAGGTCAGTTTTTAGGATCAAAGTTCACTAGGAATGTCGCATGACATCCTTTAATTAATGCTATCTGAAAAATAATCTAGTGGGATGTTTGAAATCACAGGGAGAAAATAGTATATACTGCTGTCTCAATTACTATTGAACATTTGAGGACCCTTTCTGGTGACTGTGCCAACTGGGGCAAGAAAGCATACATCATTTGAAAGTGACTTCTTTTATAATACATGTACGCAAATAGGGCACTGCACTTAAATACCAAGAGATGTCCTCTTCTTGCTTGCTTCTGAGTGCTTTTCCTTCTCAAACTGAACCAGAAATGATTTGATTTAGCACTTTGCAAAATGTTCCTGTCTATTCCCAGGAAAGGGTTTGAAACTGTGGTTACATGTTCAGATGCAAAGAGGCTTTATATGGAATTCCATTAGTAATCCCTATTCTTGTATTTATTATATTGCATTTCTCCAATATGTCAAATGCAGGGTACAGTAATATATTATCATATCATATGTATGTACAAAGTATTCCCTTAAACAGAAATTCAAAATAATCCAAAATTATCCACATGGGTGTCTGAGGTGGTGATATAACTGAATTTTGTGTTTAGATCTGTGTTACATTTCTAAGATATCTCATTATACGTATATATGAAAATATTTGTAAATCTCCAACAATCCAAAATCCCAAGCACTTCTCCTTAGACTGTATATTGTCTCATTAGACGGTATATTCTATACTTTGTGGGCTGATTGTACAAATATTGTAGGGTGGTATGAGAATTAATCCAATTGTACTGGGTTCTGAAACACAGTGGTCCATGAGTCTTGGTCTATGGCCGCTTTGAGTAACCTTTGGGCAGATAAAGTGCAGTAATGATGATGATGATGATAAACAACAAGCAATTAAGCCCAATGCCATCAAAGCCATAACTGAAAAGTCGATGACAGATTCCAAGTGAAGACTCTGCAAGGAAGCAGATGAAATGATGGATCACATACTCAGCTGCTACAAGAAGATCATGCAGACAGACTATAAGCAGAGGCATAATACTGTTGTTCAGATGATCCACTGGAATTTGTGCCACAAATACTATTTGCCTGGTGGGATCACAAGCCTGAAAATACTTCTGTATTTTATATTTTGCTTTTACTGCCTCCTATTATTTATTAAAGGTTTCTATTGCTGCCACCAATTTGAGTTGCATCTGGCTGAGAAAGGCAGTATACAAATGCGGTAAATAAATAAAATAATACCTTATTTTAATAGGTCACCTCCTTTACTGGAATGTATAAAAAGACACATGAAGACTTCAGTTGAAAGGAAACAGGAATATGCTGTTTGCTTTGAACAGTCAATATGCATAATAGTGTGAAATATCTTATCAGGCTTCGCTTCTTACAGAAGTTGGTACTTATATCTTGAGTTTCTTAAAACAAAGTCCCACACACAGAAATCCAAACAGAATCTTTTAACCCTTTTGAATCTACCTTCCTCTCACAGCACTCTAATCATTATAGAGGCCTATTAACTATTATCCTCAAAGAGGTATCTTTCATATAACTAACAGTTCCTAACTCCCTTCCTTCCTTTCTTCCTTTAAACTCCTGACTGTCTTCTTCCCCACCAACTCCTAACTGATCTAAAATGGCTGCCTCAGCTTTTTCCCTCCCCTTCTGGCTCTGCCCATTTCCTGTTGCTGAGCTTTTCCCTCCAATTTCATCAGCCAATCAGACTGCACTCCTGGCTATGAGGCTGTCTGTTTGCTCCTCCCCTCAGCGCTTTTTAGTTTTAGCAAGCCGGGCCTGGTTTCTGCCTTTTACACCAATCCTTTAATGTAGGCCAATCTGTTACATTCTGCTTGTTACATTGGAGATTAGTCAGAGGGGCAGGTGGAAAAGGTCAGCCACTTACAGGGGAACAGGCCCCCATGGATTGTGGTAGCTGTTTCCTGAAAAGTGGTTGTGGGAAAGCTTTGGGAAGAGATTCTCTATGTAGCACTATAACCACAGCCCTTGCATATTTTGAACTGCTCAATAGGATGCTGGTGGAGGTAGGATATCAACCAATCAATCAAATGCGACACTGAAGGTGCAGGGATTGGGCACGCCTTTCACCTCACCATCTCTGATGCGTTGTTTTCCAAGCTTCTCTTCCCCTTTTCCTAAATTTTCTTTTTCTAGCATTTACTAGATAATGAATCTAGTAAATGCTGGCTGTCCCTTTGAAATTTCATGGAAGCCAAAGTTGCAAAGAAATAAGAAGAGTACAGTACTGAAGTGGCAGTAGTACAGGAGTGAGCATTATAGTCGCCACTAAAACATTCCTAGTTCCTCAGTCTTCTTCATGTGTTTGGGAAGGTGTGAAGACATAGCTATCACCAAGGGCACAAAGAGAAGCTGACAGTGGGGCTTTGCAGTAATTCATGACAAGCAACATCAACAAGAGCAACCAACATGGACTAATTTGGTGGCATACACCGATTTAGCCCTGATCACCACTGAGCTGGCTGGCTCTCATCAGATGACGCTGGTCCAGCTCCATGGGTGAAGGAGCACGGAGCTAGTGCATCCTGCTACCACAGCAACATGGGAGGGCTCCCGTGTTGCCATTAGACTACATGGGGAAGAAGCCACGCACTCCACGTGCATTCACTCTTCACTCATCTGCTTGCTCTCAGTTGGAGCTGGGTGATGCAGGGTGTGGAATAATGGATTCCTCACACCTCTCAACAAAGCAGAGCAATGATGGTGGCCGTGTGACTAGGTTTTTACCAGCTAAATTAAAACTGGGACTTGAAAAAGTTAAGCATGGCTATCTCAGACATACTGTGGACACCTTTCTGATATGTTATTGCAAAATTCTTTTTTAAAACTAGAGGCTGTACCCATCACTTGAAAGTGAACAGAATTTCAACTTTTTCATGCACCATATTTGCTACATTTCCGATAGCTTTCTTCTCTTAATTGTGTGTGTGCTTTCAAGTTGTCTCCCACCTTATGGCAACTCCATGAATTGCAAAGAGTTTTTTAAGGCAAGGAACACTCCTAAGTAGTTTGCCTTGTCTTACTCTGGAACATAAAGTAGGCTAAAGCAATTGGTGGTCTCCTATCAAAGTACTAAACAGTGCTTAGGTAGGAGCTGGTGCCTTCAGGATATTTAGGCCTTCTACCCCTTGATGCCCCAAATTTACTCAAAGTTGCATTGCAGTAATGTATAATAAATATAGCTCAGCTTGACAAATTAGAACTGCTGATGAAGTTTAAGTTTATTGAGCCTAAAATATGCATTTTATGGATCAACTAATAAAGTAGATATCACAGATAAGTTATGGATGGAGAGACTGTATATTGCTAGGACTGCAAGGCACTTTAATCTACTGCATTCTCAAATACTAGTAATAGACTGTTGGGGGAAGCTCAGCCAAACAAGTGTAGCTATAGGGAGGGAGTATAAAATGAATGCTGCCCTCCACATAAGACTTCTGTCTTCTCCCCAGAGTGAAATTACTTTCTGTCTCCAAATTTCCAGAACTGTGGAATGTGAGAAAATGAAAGTTCTTACTTTCAAGGGCTTACGTGGTCTGGAGCCAGGGTACCTACGGGATCGCCTGATTCCATATAACCCTCCGAGATCACGTGTTTAAACGTGTTTTATCTGCTGTTTTATGTATACTGTATTTTATGTTTTTACTCACTGTCTGTTTTATTGAGCTGTGTTGTAAACCGCCCCGAACCTTTGGAAGTGGCAGTCTACAAGTCCAAATAAATAAAATAAAATAAATAAATAAAATCATTCATACCTAGAATTCCTATATTGATGTACAAGTATTGTCATTCCTTTTAGTAACTATGCCTGAACCTTTTCTTTCAATAACTAAAGTGTATTTCTAAATGGTAATTAGAACCTTTAAGCTACTGCAGAGCTAGAAAGAAAATTTCATTGCAGGTTAGAAGTCTGTCCTCATTTTGTTCTTCCTACAGCTATACCCTGGTGTTGTCTGTGGGTTCATATGCTCCCTAAGTCTGTTTTACAGAACCTGAGGAGCCCCTCATCGCATTTATGTGGTCTTAATAATTAATATTCATATGCAGTTGTGCTTGGTCATCCCCATGACGTTCTACAATATCTTGTCATTATAACAGGATAAACTAGACAAATCTGTCAGGGATCGATGCCCACGGCCATCAACAAGGCCGATGGGATCCGGATCCTGACCAGCACCCTAGCCATAACAATCCCCAGCTGGCCGGCTGGGAGCAGGGAGATAGGGCCGCTCCCAAGGGATCTGCACCTCCCCGTGAGACTGGGGAGAAGGGATGGTTCCCAGGGTAGGGGTATAAAAGGGCTGGGGTGGGTTGGGACAGTACTTTTTGGCTTCAACTGTTATGTTCCTGAATAAAGAAATTGAATTAACCAGAAGGAGTCCGCGTGGTTCTCTTCGGCGTTCGGCTGGCCTGACAGAAGCCAAAAAGTCATCAAGTTTTCCCGGGCAATCCGGAGAGACTCACTATGCAGGGAGAAGCTGCTGGCGGAGCAGGCATTAGGGCAGAGGCGCCAATGCCGCTTTGGAACCTCACGCCGGACGAGACCAGGATGACGGAGGCCTGGAGCAAGCGTGAGGGCCCATTCCGGGCAGGGGAGGCCGCCACCGCTTCCCGAGGAGAGGAGAGTCCGAGAGCGACTTCTCCAACGCAGGTGGCTGAGCTGGAGGGCCGAATGGGGAGCCTAGAGACCACGCGCTGGATAAGAGACCAAGCGTTGTTAAGAAGACAACGATCCCGGTCGGCATGGAGTGCTCCGGGTGCGGGGGATTTTACCTACTATACGTGGATGGAGGATGGGAGGCAGACCTCAACTACATATGCTGCAGGGCGCCCCAGCCTTTCTACCATCGTGGAGGATGAGGTGGATCTGGATACCCGGGCAGCCAGGCCGAACAGGGCCTTTGGTGCGGGCTTCGGACTGGAGACCCTGCGCGAAGAAGGGAGCTTCAGCAGCACATGATCCCAGGGCCTGGGACGTTCCCCTCCTTCGGTCCCCACAGGGGCGGAGGGCGCCGGATGGGGCGCCTCCCGCTCGGATTGGGACGCTCCGGGAGGCCTTGGAGAGTTGTGGCAGGGGCCTCCAGCCCCAGCAGCCCCAGGGATGGTGTGACCCCCTCCCAGGCAAGAAGAGTTCCGGGCGGAATTCGGGGGCGAGGCCCACAGAGTGGCATTCTTCACCACCATTGCCCACAACCACATGGAGGATTACGGGCACACCTACCTGAGCGAGAGGGGCCGTGTCCGAGCCATTGGGAGCCACCTTCCGAGGCCGGGCAGCTGACTGGTTCGTGCAATGCCACGACCGACGCGACCCCTGCCTGCAGAATGTGGGGATGTTCCTGCATGCAGTGGAGGAGTGTTTCCGGGATCCGCTGGCACGGGTCAAGGCCAAAGAGGCACTCCGGGCGCTCTGCCAGGGGACTCGCTCAGTTATGGAATACACCAAAGAGTTCTTGGCGTTATCCGGCAGGGTGGCAGAATGGTCACAGGCCACCTTGTTGGAACTCTACAAGGGATGGCCTGCGCCGCAACATCTTGGAGTGGAGCCTGCACCGTGATGATCCAGGGACGCTGGACGGCTGGAAGCAGTTGGCGGGGAGAGTGGAGGCGACCATTGCCCAAGTGCAGTGGAGGAAGGCACCGCCCGTGGCCTCTGCTAAGGCGCGCACCGAGCCCAGACGGTTTCCAGGTTTGTCGGAGGAGAGACCGAGGCTGGCAAAGTCCATCACCAGGGATAAGATGGGTGCCTGCTTCGTGTGCGGGAAGACGGGGCACCGGGCAGCAGTCTGCGGCCAGCGCAAGGGCATGGAGGGACGGCGACCTGTCGTGGCATCCGGACGGATGGCGGGAACCCTAGAGACAATGCCCGAAGGGGGTGAGTTCAAAGCCCCGCAAGAACATTTACTGCCTGAACGAACTTTGGAAGAAGGGGGGCTATACCACGCATCGGGCGTTCGTGGACAGTGGGTGTTCCGAGAACATTGTTTCCCCCGAATTAGCCGAATGTGATGTGCAAACCCTGCCGGCACCCATAGAGTTTGCTCAGCTGGCCTGGGGTGGGCCGTTTCTTTTGAGTACGGAAGGAGTGCGGGCTCGGGTGGAGCCTTGGGAGGGGGTAGTGGATTTCGTTATTGCCCCTACGGACCAGGATGCCATATTGGGGATGCGCTGGCTGGCGCAAGCTAACCCCCAGATAGATTGGGAAAAAGGGACAGTTACCTGCCAACTCCCAGGCAAGGGGGAGGACGTTGGGCGGGGCCCAACCAGCCCGGGGGACATTGTGCCCATCCCCGGGTTGCCGGTGGAGTATCAAGACTACTCCGATGTCTTCAGCCCCGAGGGTGCTGGCCACATGCCGCCCCGAAGGAACGTGGAGTGCCGGGTGGAAATCCGGGAGGGGGAGGCGTTACCCAAACCCAAAATATACCCTCTTTCCCAATCAGAGACGGAGATTCTGAGAGAACAAATCGATGGGTACATGGAGAGGGGGTTTATAGAGGCGTCCAACTCCCCAATAGCAGCCCCGATACTTTTCCAGAGAAAGAAGGATGGGGCCCCGCGGCTCTGTATAGATTACCGCGGCCTCAACGCGGTTAGCACCACCAACTGCTACCCTTTACCGCTTATTAAAGACCTCATTGGTCAGTTGGGGGGAGCCAATAATTCACAAAATTGGATTTGATAGACGCCTTCCATATGGTCCAGGTCAAGCCCAGTGACCGCTGGAAAAGGGCCTTCGCATGTCCCCTGGGGCACTATCAGTGGACCGTCATGCCTTTCGGCCTGTCCGGAGCCCTGGGGATTTTCATGCAACTGATTAACGAAGTATTGCACCCCCTCCTCTATAAAGGGGTCTATGTGTATCTGGACGACATTGTCGTAGTGTCTCAGGCCAAAGACCAACATGTGAAACTGGTGAGGGAGGTCCTGGAGCGGCTGCGACAAGCCAAGCTGTACACTAAGCTCGCCAAGTGTGAGTTTAACATGAAACAAATTGACTTCCTGGGCTACAGGATTTCCCGCGAGGGGATAGCCATGGATCCGAGCAAGGTGGCGGACGTCCAGGAGTGGGAGGCCCCACAGACCCGGAGGCAGCTCCAGTCGTTTTTAGGTTTTGCAAATTTTTACCGGTCCTTTATAAAGGGGTTTGCAGCACTCACCTTCCCCTTACTGAGCTCCTAAAAACCAAAGGCAAGGGGGAGTCCAAAAGAACAAAGGCCCCAGGAGCGAAATTGGGATGGACTGAGACTTGCCAAAGGTCGTTTGAGGAGCTCAAAAGAGTGTTCACCCAGGCACCGCTCCTGACCCATCCAGACCAGCAGAAGCCGTTTGTAGTCCAGTGCGACGCCTCAGATTGGGAGTTTGGTGGAGCCCTTTTACAAAGGGATGCGCGGGGAAACCTCCGGCCCTGTGCCTACTTTTCTCGGAAGTTCGGGCGGTAAGGAAATGGTCGGTTTGGGAGAAGGAGGCGTTTGCGGTAAAGTTTGCCTTGCAGACTTGGCGCCACTTCTTGGAGGGGGCCTGGCACCCCTTCGTGGTGTTAAGTGACCACCGAAATCTGATATACCTTAGGACCCCCCAGAAGCTCTCACCTAAATTGGTCCGGTGGGCACAGTATTTCTCCCAGTTTAACTTTACCATCCGCTACGTAAAGGGAAAGGACAATGTAGTTGCGGATGTCCTGTCACGGTACCCTTCCCCGGGGCCCGTGCCCATGCAGGGACAGGAGAGCATCTTTTCAGAGAAGCAGTGGGGATTAGCAGTCCAGACCCGTTCCCAGACGCTCAAGAAAGAGAAGACAGAGGGGTACCTGAGAAGAGGTCCTTGGGAGAGTGGGAGGCCGTGCTGCTCCAAGGGTACGAAGGGGATGAATGGCTTGAGCACAACCATAAAGATTGCCAACTCCAGGGTAGATTCTGGTTTGCCCGAACCAAACTATATATCCCACGGGCACTCCGGACCACGGTCCTGGAAAGGAATCACGACCATAAAAGCACAGGGCATTGGGGCCCCATTAAGACCTACCTCACCCTCAGACAGAACTATTGGTGGCCGAGGATGCGGGGTGACACCGACAAATACATCTGAAGATGTGAGGCGTGTGCCAGAAATAAAGTCCCCACAGGGAAGCCTAAAGGGTTACTGCAAGTGGTAGCATCCCCTAGCCGGACGTGGACACATGTAAGCACGGACTTTGTGGGAGAACTCCCCCCAGTCGGGGGTTTAGATATATCTGGACCGTGCTCGACCTGTTTTCGAAACAGGCACATTTCATCCCCCTAACCAAACTGCCATCCGCAGAGAGGTTGGCCAAGCTGTACATACAGCATATCTACAGATTACATGGGTGTCCGGAACAGGTCATCAGTGACTGGAGGGTCCAGTTCACTGCCCAGTTTTGGGACCAGTTCCTCTCGAGCTTAGGGGCGGAGCGTAACCTTACATCAGCGCATCACCCTATGAGTAATGGCAGTGTGGAGAGAGCGCAACAGACCTTAAGCCATTACCTCCGCATTTATACCAACCAGGAGCAGACCGATTGGGCTGATCTACTCCCGTATGCAGAAATGGCATACAACGGGTCGGTGCACTCGTCCACCGGTAAAACCCCTTTCTCTATCATATATGGGCAGGAGGTCCCCCCCCCCCCCGCCTCGCCTCCCTAAGTGGCAGGAAGAGGGGAAGGAAAGGGTTTGGAGGTGTGACACTAGAGAAGATTGGGAAAGGGTAACTGTGACGATCTCGGTCACCAAAATTGACTAATTGACACTCCCGGTAGTCTGCCACCAACCTAATGGGTCATTAGGATTTGCTTTACTAATTAAATACTAATTAAAATAAATGAAGTGTCTGTAGCGTTGGCCTTTACAACAACCCACCCACCAAGAATGTAAACTGAGGAGACCGAAAGATGACAGAGGCTTCTATTAAAGTTAATAAGAAAAGTATTTATTAACTACAACAAGGCTATTAAATAGGCACAGATCGTATTGGTTCTACTGAGAGGCAACTGGCGTACGGTTACAACAATGATAGACTAAGAACAGCGTGATGGTTAACAAGATTCACTATATGTGCTAGAGCGTAGAGGTTACTGACTAAAAAGGCTATTAAATCTTCTTGAGATGTTACGTTCAGTTCCACAGACAGTACTAGGACTTGTCTCCCAACTCCCAACTAATAGTTCCACTAGATGGTTGTTGTATTAAAGTTCTGGAACATCTAATCACTTAGATCGTTCCCTGAGTTTGGTTACTCCTGGGTTATTCGTAACCCACACAGTCTAAGAGTCCACTACCTGTCATTCTATCTCCAGAGATGACCAGGTATCCCAACTGCCTATCACAAGAACAGTTCTAAATGGCACTCTTCCACAAGCGTCCCCACTAGGATGACTACTGGCCCTAAGGGCGGTCAGAACTGAGTCGTGACTCCCACTAGTCCAGCCTATTCCTACGTGGTGAATTGCTTAGGACAGACTGTCAGTCTCTGTTGCCAAGGCTCTGGTGATACTCCCCCAGAAACCTTGCTCAAGACTGCCTCAGGCTTAGATGCTGAATCTACAGCCTGACTCTAAACAGAAGAGGCTGGAGATGTGCGTCTGCACAGCCTCGCTCTAAACTCCAAACTTCCAGACTAAAACTTTCTCTGACAGGATTTCTACTCTGCCAGCTCCAACTCCTCCCCTTCTACTCTAGCCAATCACAGCCTCTACACTGTATCTAGGCACAAGCCTGCAAGGCCACGCTCCCTTGCTCTGGCTTCCCTTCCCTTAATGGTTGCTGGCTGCAGCCACCTCTCCAAGATGGATGCCAGCCCGACCAAAACAGGATTTCTAAACCCCTTCTAAGCAGGCCTCGGCCCTGCTTAAGGCAGGTGAGTCCTTACAGTAACCAAGGCATTGGGCACGGCACAGCACACCCACAAGCGCTTCGCTGATCGCAAATGGCAGGGGGCTGAGACTTATTGCGAAGGGGATTTGGTGTGGCTGTCAGCCCAAAACATCAAGTTGGGTTTGCCATCCCGCAAGTTGGGACCTAAGTACTTGGGGCCATTCAAGGTGGTCAGGGCAATTAACCAGGTGACCTACGAGCTGGCTTTGCACAAGGGTATGGGTAAGATGCACCCATCATTTCACTGCAGTCTGCTGAAGTGTTACCATGGTCCCGTGGGGCCCGGAGACTAATGGCACCTCATTATTTTCACAGGAGGTGGAGGAAGAGGAGGTGGCCGTCCTGTCAGGGATCGATGCTCACGGCCATCAACAAAGCCGATGGGATCCGGATCCTGACCAGCACCCTAGCCATAACAATTTCCAGAACTGTGGAATGTGAGAAAATGAAAGTTCTTACTTTCAAGGGCTTACATGGTCTGGAGCCAGGGTACCTACGGGATCGCCTGATTCCATATAACCCTCCGAGATCACGTGTTTAAACGTGTTTTATCTGCTGTTTTATGTATACTGTATTTTATGTTTTTACTCACTGTCTGTTTTATTGAGCTGTGTTGTAAACCGCCCCGAACCTTTGGAAGTGGCAGTCTACAAGTCCAAATAAATAAAATAAAATAAATAAATAAAATCATTCATACCTAGAATTCCTATATTGATGTACAAGTATTGTCATTCCTTTTAGTAATGCCTGAACCCTTTCTTTCGATAACTAAAGTGTATTTCTAAATGGTAATTAGAACCTTTAAGCTACTGCAGAGCTAGAAAGAAAATTTCATTGCAGGTTAGAAGTCTGTCCTCATTTTGTTCTTCCTACAGCTATACCCTGGTGTTGTCTGTGGGTTCATATGCTCCCTAAGTCTGTTTTACAGAACCTGAGGAGCCCCTCATCGCATTTATGTGGTCTTAATAATTAATATTCATATGCAGTTTTGCTTGGTCATCCCCATGATGTTCTACAATATCTTGTCATTATAACAGGATAAACTAGACAAATCTGTCAGGGATCGATGCCCACGGCCATCAACAAGGCCGATGGGATCCGGATCCTGACCAGCACCCTAGCCATAACAATCCCCAGCTGGCCGGCTGGGAGCAGGGAGATAGGGCCGCTCCCAAGGGATCTGCACCTCCCCGTGAGACTGGGGAGAAGGGATGGTTCCCAGGGTAGGGGTATAAAAGGGCTGGGGTGGGTTGGGACAGTACTTTTTGGCTTCAACTGTTATGTTCCTGAATAAAGAAATTGAATTAACCGGAAGGAGTCCGCGTGGTTCTCTTCGGCGTTCGGCTGGCCTGACACAAATCCATGTTAACTCCATGTTCAGAAAAGTTGGAGGTGCTTTGTAATTCAGTTGAAACTCTAGTGCAAGGCTCCTTAACCTTTTTGCAACCCCTGTTAACCTGAGAAATGTTTACTCATATGTATATAAAATAGGTTTACTAATCAAATTTTTACTGATAAGAAACCATAAAGAAATGTATTTATAAAAGTTCTTTGGTACACCTATAATTTACCAGTTATTAAAGTAGAAAGCATATTTTCATAGTAGTAGTAGTAGTAGTAGTAGTAGTAGTAGTAGTAGTTGAAAAAGTTGCAGAAAATGAACATGTCAAACTACTCTGGGACTTCCGAATTCTGACTGACAGAGTTTTTGAGCATAATAATCCTGACCTCATGATCGTGTTAAAAAACAAAGTATGGATCATCAATGTTGCAATCTCAGGTGATAGCAGGATTAAAGAGAAACAACTGGAAGAACTGACACAATATGAGGATCTAAAGATCGAACTGCAAAGACTCTGGCACAAGCCAGTAAAGGTGGTCCCAGTGGTGATCAGCACACTGGGTACAGTGCCCAAAGACCTTGGCCTGCACTTAAACACAATTGATGCTGAAAAAATTACCATCTGCCAGCTGCAAAAGGCCACCTTACTGGGATCTGCATTATTCACCGATACATCGCACAGTCCTAGACACTTGGGAAGTGTCCGACGTGTGATCCAATACAACAGCCAGCAGAATGATCTTGTTTGCTGTGAACTCATCTTGTTGTGTTTCAAATAATACTTTTATAGACCACCCTATCTCCCCAAAGGGACTCAGGGCGGTTCCCAACATGTATGGCAAACATTCAACGCCAAAAAAGGAAAAACATTTGAACAAAGTTACATCAGGACAAACTATATTGAACAATATAAAAGCAACTCTAAACTTAACTCTAAACTTAATAACAAACAAAAGAACCAACAATAAAAACTTAACCTATATGACTATAACAGTTAATATAGATTTAACACACACAATAAAACCAACTAAGAACGATAGCTAAAATCATTATAAAAAGATGACATGTCATGAGAGGGATGTCTCATTTATTTTTGTATAAAGAAATTTTGGCTGAATATTTGATATTTCAGGATATAGAGCAGCTTCAACATTTTTATGCCAAGCTGGCATAATTGATTTGTAGCCTCAAGTGGCAAAATATACTCCATTGGTTCTCTTGGGTTCATGCAAATGTCTGAAATAGCCACCAGCTAGCAAGCTACATATTTTTTCAACCTCAGATAGGGGACTGCAAATGGGGTCATGACTCACATATTAGGAATCTTTGCTATGTAGTGGGTGGGAAAACGTTGGATATTTGTAGTATCCTTCATGAACCACACACAATTAGTGGAAGGGGAGGGTGGTCCGCGAAAAGGCCTTACTGGTACATTATTTAAACTGTTATGTTTATTCATATCATGATCTGATCACCATGCTCATTATATCCCACATTAATGGGGAGGGATAACAATACAAAAAGATTTGCTAGGGTAGACCCTCTTCCACCCAGTCTCAGGAACCAAACTCAGCCCATCGGAGTAAGGAGAAACAAAATCAGCCTGGCCCCCTCCTGGCAAACTCAAAAATCCTGAGGCTATGGCTGCCAGGGCCCTGAGCACAGGGGAGGGAAATTGCACTCGACCTGCAAGAGGGGGGGGGGAACCCAGGTGGGCCTGGCCACCAATTGTGATCTTGAAAGCCCTGGCACCTTCTCAAGTGGTGTTACAACCCAAATGGAGGAGCAGAAGTGGAGCATGGCTGCCAGGCATGCAAGGAGAGGGGCAGGCAGGTGAGGACACATTGGTCAGTTGCAAGTAATCTGTCCAAGCTATGGATGGGTTAGGGTGCCTCCCTCCAGCTGCAATCTGAGAGGAACCAAGCAGTGGGCTACAGAAGAAGGAGGGAGGCAGGTCTATTGCTCCCTAGGGCTGATGACAGCTTGCACCACCCAAAAAAAAGGTGAGAGTGGTCCGGGGGGGGGGGGGGGGGTGACACAGATTCAGGCAGCCACAAACAACATGGAGCCACACCAAATGACTACATAGGCCATATTTAGCCCATGGGCCGGACATTCCCAACCCCTGCTCTGGAGCAACCATACAACTTTGGGGCAGTGTGCACAGCAGAACCAGGTCTAATTCAAACCAGTCTGCTGTCACTCATCAGCAGGCTGCATTTTTTCAGGAGAGATGCAGAGTACCTAATGAGCCAGAAGCAGACCTCTTTCCTGGGGTGATGATATCCATCACAGTGGTGTTCTTCTCCCTTCCATGTGATGATCATCATAATTTGTCATCATTATCACTATCATCATCATAGAACCTGCAAGGGATGTTGGGTCATGAAGGCAAGTCCTGTCCTTTCCATGCCTTGTGTCCATGCTCTTTGGGGAGGAAATAATTGGGGCCCTACCACACTAAAGTGTTATACTGCTATATTCCACTTGAGCTGCCATGGCAACATTAAGAATATTAGGCTTTATAGTATAATGGTGCCTAAGGGCTCTCTAGCTGATAATTCTAAACTTCAACTCCTTGGATTTCATACTACATCGCCAGATAATTAAAGTGGAATATAGCATTATAAATGTGCAGTGTGATAAAGCCCTCATTGTTTGACAGGTTAATGGCAGCAGGATCAAGAGGATGTATTTCCATCATCCCCAGCATACATTATAAGTTAAGGTCATCTGAATCCCCCTCTTGAGAGACCGGCATGAAAGGTCAAGAGAGCAGAGTAGAATGCTGCAAACTAACTATGACAGAAAAAAACCCCTACTGCTCTATCTATTCTTAAACTTCACTCACACCTTGGGCTTACAAATAATTCTCCTTTGTAAATGAACTGAAATGGGGCATAAAACTTTACCTACTAAGGAATCTTTATGGTTGGCTCAGCAGTTTTACTAAAAGTGGAATCCAAGAAGTTATTCTAAGCAATCCTAATTATCTGATAAAACAATTAATAAAGTTAGTTGGAATGGCTTTCCTATAATTGGGTACACACTATTCATAATTAAATTGCTGCTTTTTTTTTTTGAAATACTGAGCCAGGAACACAATCAGCCACCAGGAGAGTCTTCTGCAAAAGCCACACTGAATTTAATAAAAGCTATACAAGAGCAAAGCACAGGAGAAATTTATAGCAGATTGTGGCTTTCATGTTCTGATGCACTGCAAAAAGAATGCAATAATTTTATCTTGCCATCTGATTTCTAATATGAGCATGTGAGATTATATAGACTTTACCACCACCACATGCTTAGGGTGAATAACAAATGAGAGTGAATATGAAAAAAATAATGATCCAGCACTCCTGTAGTAATTTCACCATTAGAAACCTAGAATAAAGTCAATAGTCCTATTCGGACATGTGGTACCAGTGATGGCACCAAATCCATGGCAGGGCTATAAAGAATATGTTTGCCTTGCCTCTAAGATTACAACTTTTATTATGTTCACAGTCACTGGTTGACATGTGATCATCATCAGTCTGAGAATTCATAGAGTTGGAACAGATCATAAGGGCCATCCAATCCAACACCCTGCCATGCAGGAATATGCAATCAAAACATTCCCCACAAATGGCCATCCAATTTCTGTTTTAAAACTATAGAAGGAAACTCCATCATTTTCCAAGGCAGCATATTACAACCAGAAGTGGACTGCAAGGCATTTCCACCCCATCCACCCTACCCATCATTTGTGGCATTCCATGATTACTACCTCCACCAATGAAATCTCCTGGGGTAGAACCCTGAGTCCTGGACTCAAAAATTTCCTATCCTTGAGTTTATAGTGTACTGTCCAAGAGAACTCAAATACTTTAAGTAATCATTTCAGAAAATAATATATTTCTTGACCAAGTCCATAGAGCCCAAGAAGCTCCCTTATTTCTGGCCTAAAACACATGTATAATCCCTATATATATTATGTAAATATTTTCATCCTAACAATTTCACTCAGGACCTCATCAGAAAGCCTAGGTGAAGAGTCCTGCTTTATCAGGCTTCTGCCAGGAAAGCCGGCACAACAGGAGAATCCTCCCGTGTTGGGGTGGGACCATCCGGCAACACTTTCACCCTGGTTTTAAGCAGGGCCTCTGCTGATGTCACACAATGTCAAGTGATGTCTAGTGTTGGTCTCCATCCCCCAGATGGGGTGAAAGCATCCTAGGATGTTCAAATCACCTTATGTAATGGGCTTTACTAGGTCTTACATGTAGTACAGCTTAGTCCAAGTGTGGTGAGTCTAGTTTAGGCAACATTGTTTTTGAAAGGCTTAGGAAGTGAGATGATTCTTTGAGGGCCAAGAAACCCCTTCATTTTATTACAAGATGCTGACCTGCATTTTAAAAAGCCATGAACCTTTTTACTTGAAGGTAATTTTTCAAAATGGTTCAAACCTCCTCTAGGAAGCACAGGAATTATCAGTTCAAATATTACTGACAGATAGTTTGTGAACTAAGGCTTACTTTGTTGTGCAAAACTAAGTTCCAAAATTTATGGATTCATGCTCAACAATTAACAAGGGAGGCTTTTGGATGGAAAATTTACACAAGCGAGCTTCTAATGAAGGATAATAACTATAGCATCTGAGTCCCATTTTCAAACTCCATGTTTGAAGCCAAGTCATTTCAAGTTAAAGCCTCACCTGAAAGCATTTGGGAAAGCAATAGAAAGTGCAAAGCAAAGGGTTTATGCATCATTGGGCCAGCATATGTCCCTTCTAGGCCACTGATGTATCATATTCTAAAAAGACAAGACATGAGGTATGGCATTTTTTTAAAAAAAAAAAAGAAAGAAAAAGAAAATAAAATAGTGACATTATACCTGGAATTATGGTACGAGAGAAAAATGAAAAGCCAGAGGTCTTAAGAAACAACTTCTGTCAATCAGCCTAACAATTGTATTGACAAAACAAGGGTTTGGAAACAAACAATGTTCCAAAATATATGAATACAAGAAGCTTGAGATTCACGGAAACAATGTATGTGTTGATGTATAATGACTGCACATTTCTCTTTTTACAAAGGCTGTGAGCACACTTTGTGAAAGTGTTCTTTTTAATAAATATTGAAATTGAAATCTCACCCCAGTTCAATCCCTTTTTATAACCCCTCATATAATGATAGGTTTGAAAAGGTGCATAAACCTCAAAGATGTTCTTCATCTATCAGGCAGAAGCATGCTCATTCTGAAAAACAAGGGTCTGGTGATTTATTGTTTGGATTCTCTGCAATAAACTTGAAATAATGCTCTTAAATTTCAGAGTTTTACTGTCATTGAGACAGTCATTAGTTCTTATGACTGAATTTCCACACCATAACATTCATCAGTGTCTCTAAGAGTCCTTCAGTTCCTTCCCTATAAGTCTCGTGTCAACTGAAGTTCAGCTCAAAGTGTGCTTCAACCTCAGATCTTCATAACAAATATGGTGAGGAGCGCCACCATTACAATGGAACATTCACTTTCTGTTTTAGTGGATACTGAACATTCTGCCTCCCTTTCCTGCAATTATGTTTACACATCCTTCTCATACCAGAATGCCCATGCGGAGGAAGTACTTTCAGGTCCCGAGTAATTGTTGGAAGACAGAGTAGCATCCACTGAAAACCTGTCCTGCATGTTCATGCTCTGCTACTATGAGGGAAGTGGAGGATGCTGCTTCAATACGAAAGTTGCAGTATGATTCAAAAGATAATGGGAGCTAGGAGTAAATTATGTAGATGCCATTGGTGGGTGCCATCTAACTTGTGTCCCAAGCAGTCTAATATCTAGGACAAGCTTTGCGCCTAAAAAGGAAAGAACAATTCAGTGCATTTTCTCCACTTTTAAAAAAGTTTGCCCTCAAATTGTGAATTGTGTTTAAACCTTCTGACATGCATTCTAGTGCTGACTGCTTCATTGGACATTTCAGTTGCTGAAGTGAAGGAAGTGGTTTTAACTGGTATTCCCCAGCCCTGACTCAAAGAACAAGTGTATAAGCATGGCATTGTCAGGTACATAGGCATGGCATTTCCACTTTTGTGAGGCAATGGTAGTGCAAGCCCCAGGAGTATTCTACTCAAGTGACATTTGAATTACACCATCAACAATGACTGCACTGATCAGTTAACTTACAGACAACCCAATCTAGGGGTTGTTGTAGGTTACAATTAAATAATTAAGATTGGCATGAGGTTGAGTACATAATTCATCTGCTGTGTTGTTTGTGATGATATACATGAATTATTTGTGTAACAGTAAGTACACAGTCAGAGTCACGTCCCTGTCCTCTTTCTTTACAGGGACACATAGAACAAACTGCCAAGCCTTGTTTAATTTTTAGCAATGGGAATAAAAAAAATCATGTTATACTTCTAGCCCACATGCAATGGATGCCATAAAAAGTGTTCCAAAGGAGGACTGGAGTCTAAACAAACTTATTTGGAAGTAAATTTAACCAAAAAAGGACTTTCTACTAACTGCAAATTAGAACAGAATGAAAGTATATGAATGACATTATCAGGTGTGTAGCTTAGGGTACCATCACCTGAATCTCAAGTAAAAATATAATTATGCTAGTGGATAAAGACCATTTATGCCAAACCATAGAGATATATACAATCATACGTTAAGAGTTTAATTTGTTCTGTGACCAATCTCTTAACTCAAACCAAAGCTAATTTTTCCATTGAAATGCTATTCATCCATTCTGCCTCCAAAACCACCATTTTTGTTGTATTTTTAAATAAGAAAGTGTACTTTATAAATAACAAATAATGTATGCATGCACATTCACATGGAACAATAAAAAAGAAAGATTAACTTTAAAATGGTAGAAGCACAAAGTTGTGGCAAGGAAACACAAAGCGAAGAGGCAGAAGCATCATGTTCTTCATATTGTATTCCTTCCAGCCTCCCTCCCTCTCTTGCTCTCTCTCTTCATGAAGCCAAACGTATCAGGAATAAAAACCACACAAAATCAACTAACCTAAATTTTCTCAAGGCGAACAAGAGCAAAGCGGAGAGCAATCTCCCAGAGCAGACAAAAACATATGACATGAGACACTGAGGCACAAAGCACTGAGGCATGAGGCATGGAGGCTGCCTCCTTGAAGCTATAAAGCCCTGTACTCGAGCGTTAGCACTCCTTATAGTGCTAGCTCTTAACTAAGTTGAACTAAGTTGAACTAATAAACTAAAAATGCTGTTCATATGTCAAAGTGAAACCCAGGCCAAGTGATGACTCAAAATGCTCTTAACTTGGGATGCTTTTAAGTTGAGGTTCCACTGTATACCTTAAAAAAAAACAAAGTTTGCAAAGTGTCTGCAAAGCACAATCGACCTCTGTGTGCTCCTCTTTCATTGTCAGTTGTCTCTCATTTCTGTGTATGAGAGATTTGAGTCTTGAGAACACAATGGTCCATTGCTTCTTCAGTGATAAGAGCATTTAGCCCGAGCAGTAGCCTCATCACCTGGTGCTACAGTCAAAGATAATATCTTTGGGGATTTTTTAAACTACCTATACACAATGCTGTGCTGGGCCGACAGCCAGTTAGATTTTCTATGTACAAAAACAGTCAATTATTAATAGTGGGCATGATACTTCTGTGGAAAGCACACATGTGTTGTTCTTTTCTCCAAATCTGTTTATCTTGCCTCAACTCTATTCTCTCACATGTTTCTTGACTATCTTTAAGTCAAAGGAGCACAATTTTCACCTTGAGTCTAAACTTTAGATCCCCGAGGCTGCTTTGATACACTTCACCACGACCCAATCTCTCTTCAACTGATTTTCCTGCCAATTCATACTCTTCTCTCTGCCCTGCCATTAATAGCAAATAATAATAATAATAATCAGGATTGCTTCTGGAAAAGGTTAAAATAAGAGGTTTTTTATTTAAAAAAAACAACTTCCTCTTAGGTGGGAAGGGGAGTTGCTTGTTGGACAGGTGTAAGCATGTACATAAATATGCTGAACCATATTGCCTGGTCCTTGGGATTGAAACATCTACACACTCCTATATTAATGGTTTGGATTTTCAGGTCAAACATCTAATGAATTGGGAAGTTCATAAAATGCATACTTTCCCTTCTCTGCTATTTGAAAAAGAAATGGATTAACTGCTAAAGTTGCATGTTAGTAGCAGTGGGGAAACAACAAACCAGCCACCTTGAAACTGCCTTAGTTGTGGGGTCACTCAAGAACAGTCAAATGCCACTGTGGGCACTTTGCAGACTGCAGCTGTCAGTGATGTATTTGTTTTTTGAGTTATATTTCATTCCCAAGTGTTATTTTCTATTCAAGCCATATAGTCAAATTTTCAAAGACATTTTTTGTTAAAGAGGTAGAGAGATTGATAGGCCCTGTTGTAGATACGGCACAATATAACTTAAGCCAAGGTCATATTGACCTGCCATGTAAGTGTACATTGTCTGCTATGAAAAAAAATAATAAAAGGAAAGAAAGAACGAAAAACAAATGGTGTCATATTTTAGTCAGCAGTTGCAAATGAAAGGAATCTTTTGAGAAACCAAATTAAAAATACATTATAATAACTGGAGGAAATGCTGATCATTAAATATGTCCTGTAGTTCAGTCCCAGCTGGAACACGGGTTCTTTTCTTTTGCTAATAAATTCTTTTAATTACAGGGATGCTCGGCTTTGAGTAGCTCAGATGTTCTGCTGTCGTCTTCTACCCTGACAAAACCAATTATGAAGAAGAAAAAGAATGACTTTAAAATGCAGTTCATGGCACCTTGCTAGGTCAGACTGCTCAGACAATGCAGAAAACCAGTGCTGTCTGAAGTTTGCATGAATTATCAGATCCCTGGTACATCACTTGATCTCCAAGATCATCTACCATCATTCAGATTTCTCATGGCATAGATTGGAACCTATTTTGCCATTTGGGTATCTATTTAGACATTGCCTTAGTCTTGTTTCACACAACCTATTTAATTGAGTGGCAATTTGACATGAACGTATCTGATAATCCATCCACAAACAGTTCACTGTAGAGTTTTTATTAGTTCCAAGCCCTCAGGGAGGGAAATGCGACAGGTTTCACTACTATCACAGTATTGCCCACAATTGCAGGAATTGATTTTCCAAATTGAAAGGAATGAGCGGCAGGCAATTTACTTATATGGCTTAAAAGAATCAGGAAGACCACTAGGATTCAAAGGAAAATCTACTTAATAACTTAATAGCTTTTCTGGAAACCTCAACATCCCATGATATATTAAAGGTCCTTTAAAGGTCCTCAGTGTTCTTCCTCTTTGCTATCTGTAGTCACCTTTTCATTTCAAAATAAATGTTTATGTACAGTTCATTCTTTTTTCTACAACCCTCATTTGGCCTGTTTTTCTTAAATATCCATGGCAAACTGTTCAGAATCGGATGCAATTTTAAAAATGTGGTCTTATTGATGCAGATCATATATATAGAGTTGTTTGCGTATAGACTATACGTACAGCTTTAAATTATTATTCATAAATAACCATGCATTTACAATACTAATATTCATATTTTATGTCTGAACATGTGAAATTGCAGTGTACTAAGTCAGAACAGTAATATATATAAATATATAGAAGCTTTACCTACAGTAGGAGTTGACAACTGGTGGTGTGAGAAGGCAAAATTTCTGGAGGCTGCCAAAAATTCATACAACTCACAACAAAGAGAAAGATGAATCAGAAGTGAAAGTACACTTTTTGTTTAATGGTGTAGGGAGGCCTACAAATAATTGAAAAAGTGAATTGCTATTCCTCAGAACTGTCTTTCCAAGGCATGGCTTTCCAAAGTCTCAAGAAGAGGCCATGTTCTTTGATATCCTGAAAAACCTGAAAGTGAGACCATTTGCAAGGAAAGTACATGATGTGAGTTTTAAAGAGACAATAAAAATAAAGAGTGCCCCCCCTCCCGAGAAATTCAGCATGCGAGAGCCCAAGTTCTATAAGGGATCTACAGAAGATGGCCATGAACTTGTATCTAGTGAGGGGGGTCCCATCTTGGTGTACAAACAGCAGGCTGGGGGCTGGGCCTTGGGTGCATAAGAACTGGGTCAGGGCCCAGACTGGGCAAAGCTGCCCTAACTACAATCCACAGATGGTGAGGGAACCCATTTTCCACCTTGGGCTGTTTTGGACTTTCTGACATGGAGGTGCAGTGTGTTACCTTGCATGGACACATCCCTGAGCTACAATGCCCTATCCAATCTGTCTGACGTGGAGCTGGCTACCACCCCCCCCGCCTGAGGGCCTCAAAAATGGTGGTTGTAAAGGCTGCAGAGAAAAACTTGATCTCGTAGTGAGAAGTGCAGATTTTCTTGAGTGCCATGATGAGGCCATGGGATGGCCTGCCTAACATGCAGCTGCCTTGGTGACTGCCTGCTCCATCATTTTAGGAGTTTCCTGATTCTAAATGCAAGAAAGAAAAGCTCTCAGCCTTGCTGAAGCAAGTGATCCCCAACACCTGGAGCCACATGGCATGTGTGAAAACCTAGGACCTCCTCTGGTGCACCAGGAAATGCACAGCCTTGTCCTCCGAAACAGGTCACTTGCTACCGTAACGTACATCTAGCCTGAAACTGGTGAATCTGTGTAGCTGGAGCAATGGCTTGCATGAGTCCTAGCCTCTCCTCTCCAAGGCTCCACAGGTCTTCTGGGGAACTTATGGGCAGGACCTGCATCCGGCACGAAAGACTGAAACATGCCACTTATTCAAGGTCCCCTCACTGCCACTGCTCACTGTGCCTTGCTGCTTCTCCTGCATTGCTGCTCACCTTGCCACTGTCAATGCATGCCTTCGCCAACAGCCAAAAAGGACACTGGAGGAGAGCAGCCTGGTACAGCCTCAAACAGGCTGCCAGCAAATCACCCCAGCAGCCGGCCCCAGCCAATGATTGATTGCTGATGATTGCCTGGCTGGTCGCTTGGCAGGAAACATTTCTGGTGCATGGGACTCCTGGGAAGAAGGAGCTCCCCAGGCACAATGGCAGGTGGGAGGACTCCCACCACCACAACATCCCCACCCGGTAAGTAGGGCAGAGCATATTTTCCAATCCTCAAATAAGCACTCTGTGGATTGATTCACATGTGGGTAAAGGTTTTCCCCTGACATTAAGTCCAGTCATGTCCGACTCTGGGGATCGGTGCTCATCTCCATTTCTAAGCCAAAGAGCTGGTGTTGCCCATAAACACCTCCAAGGTCATGTGGCCAGCATGATTGCATGGAGCGCTGTTACCTTTCCACCGGAGTGGTACCTATTGATGAGCTCACATTTACATGTTTTCAAACTGCTAGGTTGGCAGAAGCTGGGGCTAACAGTGGGAGCTCACACTGCTTCCCAGATTCAAAGTTGTGACCTTTCAGTCAATAAGTTTAGCAGCTCAGCAATTTAACCCACTGTGCCACCGGGGGCTGATTCACAAAGGGATGTAATTCTCTATTTTTTGTATTAAAAAAAGAAACATTTCAAAACGTCTATTCTACCTAGATAAGATTGTGAACTTCCATGTTCCCGGTCTCCAGCAATGACAGCTGGCAGAAGGGCAGTAAACTAACCAATATATCTAGAAGATGGGTAACTTTATACTGTGATAGAGTCCTCAAATGGAAGCATCTTCTTTCAAAAGAGTTGCTTCTTTTAAATAGATATGCAGTATTTTATATCAAGCATATTTTTTGGTAAATTTTAGTGACAAATCTGGTTTACTGCCTCTAAAACGAACAGGTGGAAAGAACAAACAATCCCATGTTCATAATATTTATATCCTTGAATAAAATTATACTTTTTCACAACCAAATGTTCCTTCTCAGCCTGATTTCCTCCTACATCACCATGACAGATTGCATTTAATTGAACAGTCAGTCATTTATAGCAGTTATTACCAATGTATTCATAGAGGGTTTTTTTTATCACACACTTTTCTTTGAAGTCACTCCCTTTGATCCAAATGCAAATAGTTTGCCAAAATCTAATTTATTTGGAAAACACATTATAATAAAGACAAAGCATATTCCTGATTTATTTATTTCATAATTACATATTTCTTTCTATGTTTGGTGAGCACAGTAAATATGTTTACTTGAAAATAGAAACTGCCACTGATTTCAGTAGAAAGTATTTTGTGCGCAAAAACCACAGATGCATACAACTGAAACTGTCATTGTTACTCCTTGGAACTGTTGCTAGAGTTTTTATTTAAACTCTCTTTACATTTCTCTGACACTTTTGTCCTTCATCCTAACTGATCAGTCTTCACCACAACTGTCTTTCTGAAGTAGATACATGAATAGGCTTGTAAACTACAGTTCATGTGATGAACAAGGGTGAACTTAACCTATTTGTGAACTTCCCATCTGTGCAAGCAGAAGGGAGATCAAGCAAGAGTTCTTTACTTCTCCACTATACCTGAACATTGCATGACCCTTTACAGCAGGGGTTGGGAACCTATGTCTCGCGAAACATATCTAGCTCTTTTGACGGTTGCATGTGGCTCACTGGGCCACCTCAGTAGGCCCTGTCCCCTCTGACTCTAAAAATTGCTGCTGGCTCGCATTTCAGCCAACAGCCAGGCATTCCTGGTTGGCTCCTCCTCATCCTGCAGGGAGTCAGAAGGAAGAGCTTGGAGGCAAAGGCGTGCATGGGAGAAAGCACACCGCTCGCCTCCTGCCCCCTCCGGCTTTGGAGGGGGCAAAAGGCGAGCACCCAGGCTCCCCACATGGCGAGGCCATCCAGGACGCCTTTGCTGCTTGCCTTTCGTCCCCTCCGACTTCGGAGGGGGTGAAGGGAGAGCGCCAAGGCTCCCCGCATGGCGAGGCCATCCGGGGTGCCTTTGCTGCTCGCCTTTCGTCCCCTCCAGCTTCAGAAGGGGAAAAGGGTGAGCGTCAAGGCTCCCCGCATGGCAAGGCCATCTGGGGCGCCTTTGCCGCTCACCTTTCGTCCCCTCCGGCTTGGAAGAAGTAGCTGAAAAGATACTTAAAATCTAAGGTAGGAAAAGTAAGATGGATAGATGTTTTCACATGTACTTGCACACTCCCTTTTGTGTGTGTGTGTTGGTCCTGTTCTCCTTACCTCTAAATTTTCTGTGGACATAGGGGGAGATCAATTTGCCTCTTACCTGTCCAAATTAATTCTTTTCAGAGAAGGGGACACTAACTGGATGAGGGCAAACAAATTGAAACTTAATCCAGACAAGACAGAGGTAATCTTGGTCAGTCAAAAGGCAAACCAGGGAATTGGGATCCAGCCTGTGCTGGGTGGGGTCACACTCCCCCTGCAGGCACAGGCCCACAGTTTGGGGGTTATCCTGGACTCAGTGGTGAACCTGGACACCCAGGTATTACTGATGGCTGGGAGGGCCTTTGTACAACTGTAACCATTCCTTAAGAAGGCAAATCTGGCCACGGTGATACATGCCTTAATTACATCCCGTCTGGATGGGATGTAACCTTGACTCTGGAAATCTCTTCTTCCCAGGGAAGCCAGAATGGCCCTCTCCCTGCTGTCCTTCTGGCAACAGGCTAAAACCTTTTTATTCAGACCGACTTTTAAAGATGAAGGTTTTAAAAATCAAGTAGGGGTGAGCTGTGGTTTTTAACTTTGAATATGTTTTAATGGTTTTTAACTGGGAATTATAAAATATTGTTGATATTTAATCCAGTTTTAATGTTTGCATGTTTGTATATTTTAAATTGTATGTTGATGCTTTTATGTTAAGCTGCTTTGAGTCTCCTGCAGGAGAGATAAAGTGTAGTACAACAACAACAACAACAACAACAACAGGTACTAAATTAAATCATAAACGTTCCATCAATTTTACACACATTTATCATTTTTAAAATTCCAAATTCCATCTCCAATCTAAGTAGCTTCATAGTAACTGATTATTGGGCTTATTTTTATATCAACCAAATTATCTTTCTTATGCCCATTGTCTTGATCCAGCTATTGGCACACTGACAGGTGGGAAAAATGGAAACTGGGAGGAAAAGGAGCAAAAGCTCAGCCTGGGTTTAAAAATGTAGTCTATAATTAGGTTGCTATTAAAATATTGATACTAAGAATTGAACCCTCAAACACACTGCCAGCAAAAGCTTTACTAGTAAGACTATGCCCTCAGTTTTAAAACAATGTTAACGGATTCATGTTTAATTAAAAATGATACATAAATCATAATGTTTGCTAAAGCTATTGACTATGCTGCTCCCATTCTGCCAAACTTAATATAAAATTAATTGTTAATTTTCAGGCCAGTGGCTTATTCTCTACTGACATGTGTGCTGCCGGCACAGATCACAATCAATGAAATATTAACACTATATGAAACTTTCTGCCCATATTGTCTTGGAGAGTCATTCTGCTCAACTACTTGACCATAGCATTTTTCTTATTTGCAGCCTGCTGCAAGACAGGCTGATGAATAAGCTGGGTGCCATTGAAGTGTGAGTTGGAGCCCAGGATCACGGCACAGCTTAGTAAGTTACAACAACAACAACAATAACAACAACAAATAATTTTATTTCTTACCCACCTCTTCTCACAGCTCGAGGTGGATTACAACATTGCTAAAACACATAATCAAAGCAAACACTCTGTAGAATACACATATTAAAACGTATTTCCATAAAATACATATTAAAATACACAAAATGATAATTAGTCATAGAATGGAAGTTTAAAATCCATCATTAACACGGTTATTACTTTTAACAAGTAATAACTCTTAAATATAATTTTATAGATAAAATATAAGAAATAGGGGGAGAGGGTTACAAGAATAGTTAAAGAGTAGGCACTTTATTCTAACATATTACATTATCAGCTTCTTCCATCATCATCTACTACAAAAAAGGCTTCTATGATGTTAAAAAAGAAGAAAAAGAAAACAATTTTCTATCTAGTTAAAAAAAAAGAATAGAAATTTGAGTATAGAGCAGGGGTGGGCAAACTATGGCCCGGATGCGGCCCTTTGGCCGATTCTATCTGGCCCTCCTAAGGGCCCCGGCAGGCAGGCAGGCAGGCAGAGCGACCGACGGAGAGGGAGGGAGAGAGGGGAGGAGGAGGAGGCCAGGGAGGGAGGGAGGGAGGGAGGGAGCAAGCGCCGCCACCGAGAATCCTTAATAAGTGAACTATACATCCCAGCAACTCCAACTCCCAAATGTCTATTTTCCCCAAATTTCCCCAGTGTTCACATTTGGGTATATTGAGGATTCGTGCCAAGTTTGATCCTGAGTTTCCCATCCTTTCAATGGGGTTTGATCTCTTCTTTTTCCATCACGAATCTCAAAGGCTCGCTGTCAGGAGGTTTTTAGAAAGGTGGGAACAGGAAGTAATCGAGAGGGAAGGGACCCCAGGGCTATCCAGCCCAACCCCCAGGGATACACAATCAAAGCACCCCCAACTGATGGCCATCAAGCCTCTGCATAAAACTCTCCAGAGAAGGTGACTACAAGGAAGCATTATTTATTTTAGTGGTTTTTATTATTATTGTATAATAATTTTATTATAATAATAATATAATATAATAAATAATATAATATATAGTAAATATAGTAAGTGAATAAATAAATAATGTAGATTAGCATGTAGTTCCACCTTTAGGTGCGGCCCTCCATAATATTTTTTAGCTCTCGTGTGGTTCCTTGGAAAAAATAATTGCCCACCCCTGGTATAGAGTATGTTGAAACATAAAAGATAGAAAACTTAAGAAATTGAAAACAGAAATCCCTAACATTTCTTGCCCTAACATATGCCTTCTAGACATGTGCAAATAAATCGTATCCCGTTGTAAGTTGGAACTAATTCATTAGTTTCATACTTATGACACAATATTTGACGCACATGGTCCACACCCAAAATCAAAGAACCGAAACTTAAGATGTCTTGGTTTTTAAAGTTTTGATTTCTTTGGAAGTCTCTCTGTGTGACGCAGTCAAATTCACGTTGCAACCTCTGCTGAGAGGAGAAACCAATCCTGTTAGTATGCCTTTCATCCTATCAGGGCTGATGGAAGGGGGAGGGGAAGGCAGAATGGCCACCATTTTGGATAGAGAAGAAAGGGAGACAGACAGGCAGAGAAAGGAGTCAGCTTGCACGAAGGAAAAGGAGGAGGAGAGTGCCTGTGAGCAGCGTGCCAAGCTAATTTTTGAGTTCAGAGTTAATGCTGGCGGGCTGCTCTTGCACAAAGGGGCTACTCTGATATTATTTTGAGTTTAATATTATAGCATTAATGGCTGCCCCAGTGCCCACAGTCTGGCTGGACAGGGCTGCCAGTGCCTGCTGCATTTGTGACATACCAGCACAAAAGGGCAACCCTGGAAATTGAAATTATTTTGAGTTTAACATTATAGCAAGCAGCAAGTACTTAGAAATTGATATTTTGAGTCTAAGCTGCACACTGGCACAGTCTGGCAGTGATGCCACACATGGCCACTGGCCTCAGCCTCACAAAAAGGGTGAACCCTGCTGGGAAATTTAAGGTATATTATCTTGAGTCTAATAGTATAGCAAGCAAGAACTTGGAAATTGATATTTTGAGTCTAATATTATTAGCTGTAGTACACTGACACTTGCAGTGCTGCCACAAGTGGCCTTAGCCTTACAAAAAGGGCCAACCCTGCTGGGAAACTGAAGATATACCTGTATATTATGTTGAGTCTAATATTATAGCAAGTAAAAAGTTGGAAATTGATATTTTGAGTCTAATATTATATTAGCTGCACCACACTAACACAGTGCTGCCACAAGTGGCCTTAGCCTCACAAAAATCCTTCTATATTTCATATTTATTGAGCAGTCTGATAGCCTTCTGAGCACCATACCAGTCCATATACATAACATAGGAAGGCAAAGCCCTGTTTAAGCCTACTGAATGTCATCATGAGGCAGAAGTCATACAGTCTTCCCACACTTTGGAAAAGAGGAATTAGTTTTATCCTCATATTAATATCTTTCTTTACACTATGATTTTTGTTCCTGGGTTATAAATGACATTTTCTAATTGGTTCTATCATAAAAACATGGGAAAGTTTATTAAACTGCAAAAACTTTGTCTTTCTGGGAGGGACATTGTGCTATAGTGCATTTTGCTTTAGTATCTTGTAGAGTCTCCACCAATTTAACATAGTTTTTGGAACAAAAACAACATTTCTGGAGAATAACAACAACTTTCAAAGCAAGGACTATACAATTAAACAAGGAACAACACTTTCAAACTAAGAACTTATTTTAATTATTTATTATTATTATTATTCAGAGGATGGATGGCCATCTCTCTGGGGTGTTTTCATTGTGCTTTTGCTGCATGACAGAAAGAAAACAGTTAGACTGGATAGCCTTTGGGGTCCCTTCCATCTCTATGATTCTATCATGTATTTATCATATAGTATTATATGATAATATGAGAGACATTCAATGAGATAGCTTTTATGGCTTTTTAAAAAAAGTTTTCGTCAGGCCTTTAAAAAAAATCCCTAAACTCAGTAGATGCATGAAGATTTCTGAAATTTGGGGGGAGGGGGGGATGATCCCCTGTTATCTTGTGTCATTGTGTAGAAAATTCAAGGAGCTAGCTCTTGTAGGTTTTTTTTTTAAAGAACTGTTTATTAAAAAATCTGTGAATAAGTGAAACATTTTGTAATTTGGTGTGCTAACAGTAGTAAATGTGTTCTACTATTCTAACAAGTTTCACCCCAGTAGCTGTAAAAATTAGGGAGAGGGGGGCCCCCTGAAGTTTCACCAATGTGCAATTACTATAATGGAAAAGTAACAAAATTTCATTACTCTCATTGCAGCAACAAAGTTTTCACTAATGATACTTTAGTGACAATTTAGAAATGAAACACCAGCACCCCCAGTTTTGTAATGATTTTGAAACATCTTTTTTATTGATCGCACTTGCCTATTTCCTTCTTCATAATCAAAATATCCTTTTTGTCTTGTGTCTTCTTGCTTCTGGTAGCTTAACATTTCGATATCATTGGGGATCCTGCTATTCTTGTAGCTAACTCACTTTTTTTCTTTTCTTTTATTCTTACATCTCTATAATAGTGATTATTATATCTCTTATAATGGGGGTGTGGGGGTGTATAAGCCTAGTCAGTTTGTCCACCTCTACCACATTCATCATTTTAGTAATTCATAAATCTTGAGTGGAGATATCTTCTTGTTTCCAGTAATAGGCATATACAATCCTTGCTGCAGTTGTATATATAGAAAAGGTTTCGAAAATGTCTTTGGCAATATTGCTTTTGTAAATCCCAGCAGACATGTTTTTGGTATCTTAATTTTCAAAGGTATTTTCAATGTTCTTGTGTATTATAATCCAAAATATTTTGGCTTGAGGGCATGTTCATGTCCACTGCACATGGTAGAAAGTTCCTTTTTTGCTGACATTTCAAGCAAACATTTTTTTAAAATCGGACTCATTTTAGCTAGCCTTTCCGGTATCATGTATCTTCTATACATCATCTTATAAAATTTTTATCTTAATCCATTATATTTTGTGAATTTAATGTTTGTAAATAAGTAATAAGTCTTGTTGCACATTGTGGAGTTTTAAAAAGCAATTCATTGTTATTACTTGGTAAAATGCTTTAAAAAGTTGTTAACTGCATCACTTGTTACATTGCCAAATACTTTTTGTGACTAAAAATATATATATTAATACTTTAGGGTTGCAGAATAGCATAGCAGTTGACTTATGGCTATGTCAAAGTATTTGTTGTTGTTGTGAACCTTCATGAATTAATACCAAAATGGGGCAAAAAAGAAACTTGAAAACCTCTACCAGTACTTGGATTATAAGATGCTTCATTTTACAGTAGGATTGGCAATGTGTGGCCCTGGGATTCATATCCCACCTTGAGACTGTTCTTGCAGCCTCCAGAATCTCTTAGTGTCCCTTTTTCTGGTGGGTGAACTATCTAGAACAGTGTTTCTCAACCAGTGTGCCGTGGCACACTAGTGTGCCGTGAGCGATCATCAGGTGTGCCGCGAGAAAAGCTCTCTGCCCCCCTTCCTTCCCCCCTCCTCCTGCCGAACTCCTGCTGCTTGGGAGAGGAGGAGGAAGGGCCAAGTGGTGGCGAAGAAAAAGAAGGGCCGGGGGCCGCCTCCTTCGGCCATTTCCCCAGCCAGCCTCCAATCCACCATGACTCCGCCACGACTCTCCCCTCACTCGCTGAAGCCGCGCGGAGGAGGAGCCCCGCCTACTGAAGCCCGTCCACTGCTCATGCTTCTCCTCTGTGGGAGAACTAAAGCCGGGGGAGGGGGCGGGGCATGGCGTGGCCTGGCTCTGCCCCCTCCCCCCGGCTTCAGCGCTCCCACAGCTTTGCCAGCCTTGAGGGGGCAGTGCCAAGCCAGCAATGTGCTGGCTCTGCCACCGCTGGCTTGGCACTGCCCCCTCAAGGCTGGCAAAGCTGTGGGAGAACTGAAGCCGCGTGGAGGGGCGGGGCATGGTGCAGCCTGGCTCCTCCCCCTCCCCCAGCTTCGGCACTCCCAGCAGCTACTCAGCAGCTGCTCCCAGCAGGTCACCATCCCCCAGCTGTTCTTTACAGTGTTAGAGTGTCATTTTGGTTGGTGGTGTGCCCCCGGATTTTTTTAATGTTAAAAGTGTGCCGCGACTCAAAAAAGGTTGGGAAACACTGATCTAGAAGAGGTAATTCACCTTTTAAATAGGCTTCAGGATTCCCTTGCGCTGTTTAATATAAAAAACACCAGTTTTTCAAAAACAGTGTCTCCATTTGTTTTTTTGTTTTAGGTATTTTGGCAGGCCATGTGGCCCCAGATGATCCCAGATTCTTGTCTGCTCTCCAAACTTCCCTTTTTGCAAGTTTTGAGCAAAAGTGTGGGTCTGGGAGAGCTGTAATGTTGATTAGGAATATTAATGAGAAAGCCAAATGGAGAGGTCAAGAAGTGGAAGAATGTCTAGAGACTAGGACAGAAATATAAGGGTGTGGAGAGTATTATATCTTAGTGCAGACAATGTCAGAATACAACAGTGAAGGTAAAGTTACCTCCACAAGTGCAAATGAAATTTTGGACAGATGATATATAAAAGAAGTGGCTCAGGGGGAGGGGAGCACAGTGGTAAGAGATAGAAAATATGTATAAGTATGAAAATAACAGTAGATGCAGAAAGCTAATAAATTGTGGATTTATTGAATATTATGTGTCTGCTGTATAACAAATTTTGTATAACAAATGTATTGAATTATGATAAAATAAATAAAAATATTTTTTAAAGAATGCATCAATGAAGCACAAGATAGACTAAGGACTTCTTCACAGGTCTCTTCCTCCATGCTGTTTTGCCAGCAGTCATTCAGGGAGCCTTGTGCCACTCTGTGCACCTTCCCTCGTTCCCCCATTGAATTGGAGAAAGACAGGGGGAAAGGGTGGAAATCCATACTACAGTGTTGTCCTTTTCCCCATCATATAGGAAAGTTAGGTAAAAATACAGGTAGCTCAATTGGCTGATGAAGCGCCTTGCAATGCTTCCTCAGCACTTCGAGCATCAATGGGGTGGGGTCTGCCAAGTGTCAACGCGATGGCACTCAGCATGCCCCATCCCCAAAGTGCTGGAAAGGAGCAATTTGCTCCAGTGTGATGAGGTGGTTGATTTTTTGTTGCTTGTCTGTGACAGGATGGAAGGCTTCCTTGGAGCTTTGCTGAGCAATTCACTTGGAACTCCTGCGAAAGGTTGCACAAGCTATACACAAGGAAATCGATGAAAAAGGATGCCAGGCAGCAACTAGCCCTAGGGACAACTGTATGGTAAGGAAAGGGTACTTTTGGGCAATTGTCTGAAAGAATAATTAGGATGGACTTTCACTTTTTCTTGTTAGAAGGCCTTGCAATATTGCAGACCTCACTTGAAGCTGAGGTCACGTTAACCTTGCATAAATGAATCTCACATTTCAACAGTTTCTCACATGCTTGCTCTATCTTGGACAAAACTTCAGAATCAAATAATCACCCGCTCCACAGTAGATGATGATTAACTTAGGGAGTTCTTGGCTTCATCTTGAAGAAGGTTAAGCTGACCTTAAATGACAGAGGGATATTATGGATATGTATTGTTACATTTCATGTGGAGTTTTCTTATAATGGATCCAATGGTGTGTTCTTATGAAGAGAGAAAGTCCGTCTCATTGCCTTGTATACTCTGCCAAATTAGACTCCAAATTTAATCCAAACAGTGGGTTGATTATTTCTCTGCAGTGCAGTTCCTGGCTTCCCAAAGGCATTTCCCATCAATATCTGTTAAGGACATATTACAAAAATTCTGTATTTCTTGCCACACTCACTGTTGCCAGCTCTATCAAAATAAATGAAAAGAATCAGAAAACCAGAGAAATACCCTGCTAAGTTATAAACCTGATTCCTAAGTTGTAAAGTCAAGTCTGATGTGTTATTCTTAACTCAAAGGGATCTAGCTCTTGGTAGACCCAAAAATATTATATAGCTGAAATTGTACGTGGTGCTCCCTCTTTTGAAGATGGCAGCAATTACCTCTCTAGGTAAAGTATCACCCATATACACCTTCTGCTTAAGCAAGCTCATTAAATATCAAAATCTACAGTTGGCATATTCCTGTTTTCTGCAAAAAGACAAAAGTTATTTATTTATTTATTTAAGACGTTTATATCCCGATCTTCTCTACCTCCGTAGAGGGACTCGGACCAGCTCAGACCAGTTCACAGTCATTTCTAAATATTGCCAATATCATTCCTTGAATCAATACAGTATTTTCCATTTCAACTAGTTCAGTCAATTTCAGCAACCCAATTTGTAGAATTACAGCACTTTTCCTGTTTCTGTGTATTGAAACATCTGGCTATCATGATCATATAATGTAGTAAATTTCATGTACTCTACTAGACAGTAACACATTACCAGAAAGTGGTATCATGTATTTGCAACTGCTTTTAATAAAAAAGGGAGCCACCCGTTACTTTGTCACATTCAGCCTTTGAAGAGGTAACTCTCAGATTGGTCACTGGCAACAGTTTGTTTTTGAAATCATAATGTAGAGTTAGAAACATTTTCCCAAGCCAAACTACAAAAGTTGAATGTGACAAATTGGCACTGCAGTTTTCAGGAACAAATTCTATTGTAAATACTTCCAGCAAATGCACTTACTAAAGGATGTTAACAGATCAGCATGCTGGAGTCAGAGAAGTATTCGTGCTGTTGTGAGTTTTGGGAAATGCTATAAAAGTATCTGATTCAAGTTATTTTTCAATAGTAGTTAGAATTCCAGTAGGATTTGACATTATGGTTATAAAGTTTTCAGATGCAATTTTTCTTTGTTCATATTTCAGAATATTAACTAAAATAACTGCCTTGAATTAGAGCCAATGTTTCCATATTAGAATTGTCAAATTTGATCAAATTTGATGATTTTTGAATCATCAAATTTGATCCATATTTGATCCATATTTGAATTGTCAAATTTGATCAAAGATCTACATCAGTGTAGATCTTTCTATCTACATTGATGTCATCTCAACCCCAAAGCACAAGGTAGTACCACAAGCCAGCACTTTAACCATGTGGGATTTCTTCTCCAACATTTTGAGCTTGATTACAACCGGCATTAAAACCCAGATTTATCATGACTCATCGTGACATTTCTCTACTCTCAGCAATTGAGTAAAATGGGTCAATCCGGCTTTGCCCATTTCAGTAATAGTCAGAAAATGCTGCAGAGTTTACTTGGAACTCCAGAGTAATCCATTGCTTTTGGGTAGTGGGATGATTGGGTCCAATTTGCTATACACATAAGTAATGAGAACTATAACCTTTTCCCAGCCCTCATCAGGGCAGGGCAAAGGAGGTGGATAATGCGTGTTGCCGCTGTTGCTGCTTCCAGTTGGCAGATGACCAGGAACTCTGTGTTTTCCAATTTGACATCAACAGGGGCACCCATGTGACAAGAATGAAGGTGGGGAGATTTGTTTGGTCCACACATCTCTATAATTTCAGAAAGCCTCATAGAATCTGCTTTATGCGAAATTAAATGAATAGTTCATTTTGCACATTATAGCCTTCAATGATTGGCAGTAATGATTCCCAGGCTACCTGGGGATGCCAGGGTTTGAACCTGGAGGGTTTTTTTTTACATTTTCTACTATACAGCATTTTTCCAACATCATCTTGTAGACCTCCCAAATATGTTGCCAGAAAATAACAATAACCCAAGAAGCTACCACAATTGCTTTTCTCAAATCAGAAGCTGCCCATCAAAGTGGGATTTGCTGATCTAAACAGCAAAATTATTCTCTAACAATCTGTTAAGGGTGAAGGATATTTAGAAAATATAGATTATGCACCAAATGAATTTTAACACTCCACCAACTATTCATCAACTTCTGGTTCTGAGCCTGGCTTCTGCTACAACCCATTTCTTCCAGACTTTGCTTTTACTCTGCCTGCCCTGACAATAGTGACTAATGGCTTCCGTATAAGGGGTTCTGTCAACTCACTCTGGGCTTTGTTCAAAACTTGGAAGAAGTTCTTCAAGGCTCAGAACCTACTTTAGAGGACATCATCATTTTGGATTCTGGAATGAAATCTGGGGCAGATTCATCACACTCTGATGTGGGAGCCACAAGCCAATTGTCCAGTTTTCTTAATGCCAAAAGTCAGCAACATCTGCTATTGTGGTGCCTGAGATAAGAAAAATCTATTCTGAGCCCCCTAGTCATGTATTTCTTATTAAATGGGGCATTTGGCAACCATTTTGACTTTTCAACTGCAGATGTTTGGATGCTTTTAATCATATGCACTTGTGCATACATTTTGCTTAGTGTAATAGCATTCAGAATATGTAATTAGCTTAGAAAAAGACTTTAAACAATTTGACAGGCTGAAGGAACCCTCCTAATAACCAGGAGGTAGGAAAGTAAGTGGCTATTCCCCCTTTATTTCCTGCGAATGAACTAAGAGATTTATTTACATTTACAATTAATGGTTCAATTTTAGTTTTAATATAATTATAAATATGATGCAGTCTCCTTCTTTAAAAAAAACCTAGTCCACTGTGGGATAAAACTCAAAGCAACTAAGCTAGCAAGCATCTATGGATAACAGTTGAGTTTGGAGCTATGTCAGGAAAAAAAGTTTTCCTTCACATAATAATTCCTCTGCCACACTTCAACATGTTCAAATATCAAAAGAAAATAGTATGATTCCTACTGGTATATTATTCTTCCTGCTGGGGTTTCCTGGCTGTTAGAAAACCCATTTTTTAAATCTGGGAATAAATAATTAAGAATATTGGCTGGCATCCTGCACTGCAGTTATGAACTCATAATCTAGATTTATAGGTCCATAACTGTTCCCTATTCAGCCATGCCCCATGTACATTGATTATTAAAATCTTGCCACAATTCCAACTGTCCCACCAATGTTTGGAAAAGAAGTCAAGTGAACACATGGTAGATTTAGACTTTGGTTTCTTGTTGTTGGCTTAGTACAGTAAATGAGATCGAGCTCTTTGATTAAACATGCCACTATCTAAATTATTCCTTGCAAGTTTCAGCCATCATTTTACAGATATTAGTAGGTAAAATATTAAGTAACAGGCTAGAAAAGGTCATTACTACTCATATATGAATGTAAAGTCGCAAATGGAAATGAAACTCAGTTTTGATAGTGGTGGTGTTTTTAGTGGCCAGTTGAAGATCTGCCTTGGACAAGATGGGTAGCAGGATTGAAGTAGTGAATGGTAACAAAGAAGGGTGGATTGGACTTGAATTTCTGGATTGACTACAATCTGAAAACCTTGGAAAAAGGAAATATGAAACCTGGAAGGTAATGGTTCCACAAAGTTTATTTATTTATTTACATCATTTATACCCCGCCCATATCAGCCCGAAGGCGACTCAGGGTGGCAAACAATCGGCATAAATTCAATTCCATCTTAAAACATACATCAATAAAATAAAAACATATAATTAAATATCTAAAACATCAGAAACATTAAAAAAATGAACAATTAAAACAACTTAAAAAAAACTATGTTGTCATATTCAGTCCATTTTATCCGTTCCGTCATCTTTGTCGTTCCTGGGTCATTTCTGATTATGTTGTCTAATTAAGATGAAACTCCAAACACTAGCTGGAAGAGCCAAGTTTCCAATTTCTTTCAAAAGTTAAGGAGAGAGGGAGCAGATCTGATATCTTTGGGCAGGAAGTTCCTCAGCCGTGGGGCCACTACAGAGTAAGCCCTGTCCCTCATCCATGCCAGATGTACCTGTGAAGCTGGCAGGATTGAGAGCAGGGCCTCCCCTGAGAATCTCAAATCCCTAGTGGGTTCATAGGGAGAGATACATTTGGATAGATAAGTTGTTTAGTTCTATTTTAAAATAGAAAAGGCATTCAACCAGAGGAAATTATGGCAAATTTAGGAGGAAATCTGTCCTAAATCCAAATATGAAAATATCAAGTACATACATTATGGGATAGTACTATGGAATATTCTGAAATTCATTGGCTATTCCATCAGAACTGGAAAAGGGTGACAGCCCCCTAGCCACTTTTGGGTGAGGTATAATTAGTGGTTGTCCTGGGATTTTATTTGTTTCTTATTTGAAGGAACACAGAGCTTCACTGGACTTAATGACCTGTGCAAAGTCCTGTTCCATGCCCCATGCTCCAGCAGAAATTTCCTTTTGCTAGGAATTCTTTTTTACAAGTAGCCAAGTAGCTTTTCTATTTAAAGTCTACTTTTGCACGTGAATAATCAAATCATAACTGTAAAAATCCTGGTAGAAACTTGGTATCTCTATAACCTCAATATGGAACCACCAAAGACTAACAACCAACAGCAATCAGTAATGTTTGCACCGTACAAGGACATGGACGGGATAACTGGATAATTGGTGAATGTTCCCATTTGTTGTGTTTGATTTTCTTTAAAGGACAAAACATTTTGTATAAACTTAATCCAGAAGAGAAGCAACAGCACTTGGCAAACACTTCATTTATTAAGTGCATTTGCTGGAAATATTTACAGTACACTTTCCTGAAAACATTACTGAGAAAATATCATTGTGTTCAATTTGTGTGCCTTGACTTCAGCAAAGACCTTCAAGACAGCTGAGGCTCTGAAAGTATTAGCCTACATCAAGACTTTTGAATAAGCTTCCAATGTGGCCTATTGATTTATTTTAAAGGAAATGTTTGAGGAGACATAGTGGTAAATTCTGTTCAGCTAGTTCATTTAATTATGGTCAGGTAGGAAATGAACTCCCATGAAATGCAGGATATCTCCAAAACCCATATTTTTTCTTTAGTTTATGCCACACCCATCTCAGTATTTTAAATTCCAGTCAGAGTTTCGTACCTACTGAACTAAGCATTAACAATCCCCAAAACAGTACCTTTCCTCACTAGCAAACTAAATGATACTTTATTACGATATGTCTTCAAGTCAATTTCAACTTACAGTAACCCTATCATAAGGTTTTCTCAATAAGAGTTACGCAGATGAGGTTTGCCAATGATTTCATCTGAAACTGAGGGTTTATGACTTGCACAAGGTTCCACAGCTGGTTTCCATGGGTCAATAGGCAAAGAATTATAGTTGGAAGAGACCACCAGGACCATCCAGTCCAACTCCCTGCCATGCTGAAACACAGAACCGAAGCATGCCTGAAAGGTGAAGCTTTAGGCTTTGTTTCAAAGTTTCCAGAAAAGAACACTCCGCCACACTCTGGAGCAGAATATTCCACTGTGGATCAGCTCTTATAATCTGGAAGCTCTTCCTGATATTCAGGTAGAATCTCTTTTTCTGTAGTTTGAATCCATTGTTCCATGTCCTAGTCTCTGGGGCAACAGAAAACATGTTTTCTACCTCTCTTTGAATCTTGGCCTCTTTAAGGACTTCATCCCATGGAGGACTCTCCCCATGCCATTTCTCCAGCCTCTGTGGCAAAAGGGCAGGGGTGTAAGGCGACTCTGTCACCCCATCACATGGAGGAAGCATTGCCGAAGCAGCGCAGATCTCTGCTGGCTACATTTAAGCTGACACACAAGCAGGCTTCCTATGTTTAAAGGCAAACTTCCTCGAACACTTCCACTCCACTGCTTTCGAAGGAAATCCAGCAACATAGTGTGATGGGCAATGTGTCCATTTGTCATTAGACTGGTGGGGAAGTGCCCTAGGATGCTAAAAAAGCCCAGTGTAATGAAACAGCCTTAGTCCAATACTCAGACAGACAGGTGCCTCTCAATGAGACTAGTTTTGATTAAATCGCTTCACAATTTCTACCACCAACGAAACAATAATGTGGGGTTTTTTTTCATTTCATTTCATGAGACTAAGTTGATGCCAAATAATAATAGGAGATTTTCAAGATAAATTGTTTGAATCAGTATTATCACTTTTTCCAGGTGTTTGGCACATCACGTCCAAGTCTTCCCTGTACTTTACCAAATCTGTCCCTCTTCCAGTCAGAGGATTTGACAGGTCAAACTCTTCCCTTTAAAAAATGTTTAGCCTGCAAACTTTGACTTGCTATGTGTTTCCTCACTTCCCCCTTTAAATTCCAATGTCTATAATTGTGGTTTCATGAAGAGCATCAGGAATTTGCGCTGAGGAAGGAAGGATTTCCTGCTGGTCAGAGATGTTTGTGCAGCGGTTGCCTGGCAGGTTGTAAGCTACTAACATTGTCTGTGTGCCAGAGGCCCTTTATTAAAATGGAAAGATGAAGAGGTTAGAAATCAGTCCTGCCTCGCAGCAGTTTTTCCCAGCAAGCTTTGACAACGCCACCTAAGTGCATTCCTCGAGCCATAAAAGAAGATTTAATCAATGCACCCAGCTTCACAATGATCTCAGAAGGATTGTTCGTTGCGATTTTGAAGGAGGCACTCGAAAACACCACATGTTAAAAAAATCTTGGGTATTTTGAGCAGAAAAGCTTGGAACAGTAGTTTGCCTGAGGTTTATCTTAATTACATGACACAACCTGAAATATGTTTTTTTTTTTAAAAAAAAGAAGTCTTCATTCTCAGGACAAAACGTTTTTTCTAGGAGATTGAGCTGTTAGGGCTGCTATAGGGAAGCTGGTGAACTAATGGAAGAAATGAAAGGCAGGCTATATTTAGCCATAGTTGTGGGATTTTCAGGATAAATGCTGGATGGAGCACCTGTAGACTTTAATTGCTAACACACCATAGATAAGGAAGAGGTACTGTATAGTTCTGTCAGAAAGAACAATGGCACATTTTCTCTCTTGCTCCCTTGCTCATCTTTTAGGTGCTGTGTCTTCCCACCGAACTTGACATTTATATTTACTGGCCAGTGGAGAAAAGGGGTGTGTGGAAATAATCCAGTTCTGTTTTTGTGACTAGATATAGACCACTAAAAGTGATATTAATATGGTGGAGATACACACAAATAGAGCTGAACACTAATCCACCCTCATCCCCACCAGCTATATTGAGGAGGAGGATGCAAGAGCTAAAAGGTGGGTTTGGAGTGAGAGGGAAGAGATGTGCCATAGTTCTTCATGACAGAACTCTGCCAATAACTTTCTTTCAACCCAGGTTCTGTTATTAAATAAAGGGACAGGAGCCCCAGCCCACATTCAGCTTGGCATCACTACATGGCTATTTTTTTGTGTTCATTTTCCACTACCTTTGCAGGTTTATGATCCCACCAGTTCTTGACTACTTGTGACATAAGTTTCAATGAATCATTTGGGCCACAGAGTTTATTTATTATTTATTTAGAGCTTTTGTATCCCGTTCTTCTCTACCTCCGTGGAGGGACTCAGAATGGCTAACAACAGCAAAAATTCAATGCTACACAATAAATAACATTTTTAAAACAACATACATAATAAATAAGTTATAAAATACATATAAAAAGACAGTTCACCAAGTTCAAAACATCATCCAACTCAATCCAAACATTGTGGTCCAATAACTCTTAGTCTTTACCAGTTCAATCCATCAATCTGTGAATGGCTGATTCCAAAGCCAGGATTTCAGTTTCTTCCTGAAGACCAGAAGGGAGGGGGCTAGACCTAACCTCATTGGGGAGAGAGTTCCATGGGGGGGGGCTACCACAGAGAAGGCCCTGTCTCGTTCCCACCAAGTGCGACTGTGAAGGTGGTGGGATCGAGAGCAGGGCCTCTCTGGAAGATCTTAAAATCCTTGATGGCTTATAGGGGAAGATATGTCCGAACAGGTAAACTGGGCCGGAGCCATATAGGGTTGTGCCTCTGTTTGTAGTCTGTCTGTGAAATTTTCTTGCAGCATCTGAGGATATGATCAATGGTTTCATCAGCTTCCTTGCGCAGTCTGCATTTTGGGTCATCAGCTGATTTTTCAATCCTGGCCTTAATTGCATTTGTTCTGATGGCTTGCTCCTGTGCTGCAAGAATCAGGCCTTCTGTCTCTGTCTTCAGTGTTCCATTCGTGAGGCATAACTAGGTCTTTTCCTTATCAAGGAACTTCCCATGCAATGCTTGAGTATGATTATCATCATCATCATCATCATCATCATCACCATAATCTTTATTTACACCCCAGCTTTCTCCTCTTGGGGACTCAAGGTGACTAACACTACATGCTAGACACCTTTAAAAGGTGCAATACAAAAGTTTTAAAAAATTAAATAACAATGTGGTAAAAACAGTATTAAAATACAGTAAATATACTTAAATGGCCTTTAAAACCCAAACCCAAAATCCATTGTTTCTAAATAATGTTTTCTCACTGGTTACATTTCTGTTTTACCCTGGTGTGTATTCAGTGCAGCTCTGGCAACAAATAAAAGCTGTTGCAAGGAAAAAGGAGTGTTTTATATGATTTCATCTAAATAAGAAAGCTTTGTTTTCTGTCTTATCTTCACAATTATACCCTGAAGTAAGTCACTATCCTTGAGGAAACTTGGCAGACAAATAACAATAGTTCTCTCCAGTGACAGTTTTCCTTGACGATGTATATCCACACAGAAGATTAAAGTTAGAAAAACGTGCAAACCACAACATGGACAACATAATGCAGAAATAAAGCCAACAGTGATGGGAAGGGCATTTCCGGAGGGCGGGGGAACAAACCCATGCATTTGCATGCATCTACACTGTAGAACTAATCCCAGATTCTCTGGCAGTGTCGACTCAGGTTCCTTCCACACAGCTATATAAAATCAACATTGAACTGGATTGTATGGCAGTGTGGACTCTGATAACCCAGTTCAAGACAGATATTGTGGAGTATCTGCCTTGATATTCCAAGTTATATGGCTGTGTGGAAGGGCCCTCATATAATCCAGTTTGAATCAGGGTTCAGACCCTGGGATGTAGGATAGTGTAGATCCAGCTGTTGTGTGATTGCTTAGGGTCCTCCTACACTGCCATATAATCCAGATCATCATACCAGATAGTCTACGGCCCCTTCTACACTGCCATATACATTCCAGGTTATCTGCTTTGAACTGGATGATATGGCTGTGTAGACTCATATAATCCAGTTCAAAACTGAGAATGTGGATTATCTGCTTTGATAATCTGGATTATATGCAGTGTAGGAGGGGACTCCTACATTGTGTATAAAATCCACATTAATAGCTTTGAACAGGATTATATGGCAGTGTAGACTCAGATAATCCAGTTCAAAGCAGATAATGCGGGTTACCAGCCTTAATATTCTGGAATATATGGCAGTGTAGTAGGGCCCTAAGACTCCCCAACTTTTTCCAGGCCTCATCTCAAGCCCCTTTCCACACTGCCATATGATCCAGATTATCAAAGCAGAAAACCCACATTATTTTCTTTGAACAGGATTACATAAATTTACACTGGTATATAATCCACTTCAAAGAAGGGGCTTCAGCCTCAGGACAATCGTTTCCACAGTTGCAACCATCTATGGCTTGAAAATATTATCAGTGTTGAACTGGATAACAGGAGAGGTTAGGAGTTGCAATTAGTGTTAAAAGACGGTTTTGTGGCTGGATGGATGCTGATGCTTCTGAGGAAGGTGAAAAACCTCCTGTTGTGAGCAGGCTATCTCCTCACATTTATCAGCCAGATAAATTATCTTTTTCCACTGTCTATGTATTCCTTTGCTTCTGCCAAGCCTATTTTGGAGGGTGCAACTACATTGCACAATTATTGCAGTTTGACAGGCCTATAGATGTCATGGCTAGATGCTATGGAATCATAGGAGTTTTAGTTTTACAAAGAAGTCTCTGGACATTATTCATAGAGAGATAGAGAGATAGATAGATAGATAGACAGACTCCACTTGCCTCATTTCCAACAGATCTTTGAACAAACCCCTGGGGATGCTTGCCACAGATGCAGGAGAGAATGCTACTGGAACTTGGCCATACAGCCCGAAAAGCTCACAGCAATGTCTTTTCTCTTTAAAGATATGTAAAAGGTTCAGGGTGGGAAAAAGAACTCTTTTTAACTTGAGCCAGATGTGAATGTTGCAATTGCCCACCTTGATTACCTTTGAAAAGCCTTGCAGCATAAAAAACCTGGCTTCTTCCTGCCTGTAGGAAACCTTTGGGGGGAGGTGTTCCCTAGCCCAGATTGTTTCATGTCTGGAATTCCTCTGTTTTCTGAGAGCCACAGCAATACATGGCCAGGGTACAGCTAATATGTGTGTGTATGTGTATATCTCATAATAGCTCAGTTAAAAATCTTACTCAGACAGCATCAAAACAATCAGTATAATCTCGTAATGTTCAAAAATCATACAAGTAAAATTTTGATTTTCTGTCAATGTCATTCTGTTTTATGAAGATTTGCTAGACTTATTAGGGAGCAATTGACTTTTCAGGTGGTCATTTCACATAAATACATGCATAACCATATATTTACTGGATGTTCCCAACAACAACCAGAAACAGCAGTGAATGCTCTATACTGCTATTATATATCTTTAATTTCAGAAGGGCACATTTTTGATCATTAATCTATATTGACATAAATTGATGTGCTTATATGTACCACATCTTCTTTCAGTTATTGGCTGAACAAGCTAAACTGTGTCTGGACTGAATGACTTGGGACAAGGGTTGTATAATGCCAATGTGGGCAACCCATGATCCATACACAACCCTAGTGTAAATAAACCTGGATGCATTTTGGGTGAAAAATTCTCTAGAGAATTCAAAATATCTTTTTTTCACTTTTGAAAGACTTACATGAGCCAGTTGTTTATTTCTTGTGTGGATGCTGTTAATTTTGAATAAAAGATTTGCTGAAATGTATTTTTCCCTTTTGGGTTGAAGGAACCTATCTGTAATGCTAGCAGTATCAACTTTTCTATCAAAGAAGTGACACCTAGGAACATACACACTTTGTTAGTGGAAATATACATATAATATTATTTTAAACATAATACTCTACATCAGAATCATGATTGGCAGTATGAGACTATACATAATGTCAGAGCTTCCAAAGATCAAAAGAGGCAGCACATAGAGTTTTGTTTCTTCTTAAACTATTTCCTTTTAAAAGTGTCAATTGGATGGAAACAAACTACAGTGTGCCCTTAGTAATCACTAGATTTTGGTTCCAGGACCCTTCATGGAAACAAAACTCCATGGAGGCTTATAATGTTCCTGATTTAAAAAGGGAAAAAAATCAAGGTTTTCTTTGGGATTTTTTAAAATTTAAGACTTAGATTATAAAATCCATTGTTGCAGAATCGTGAATATAGAGAGGTCAAGTCTTGCATATGACATTATGTTATAGGGGCTGTCCTCATTCTCTGCCCTGAACATCTGTGAGAGAGATGGAATTACAGCACCTCTCAAAATGTTAGTGGGACTTCCTCATTCTCTTCTCTTCTTGCCTCTGCTGCTGCTGCTAATGATATTTATATCTACTCTGCTTTTTCTCTCTACAAAAGAAACTCAAAGCAGCTTACAATAAAATTAATAGTAAATCTTGTCTACAAAAGATAAGGTATGCAATGATTGTGCTCAGACTAAATAGGATCTAAAAGTGGTCTTATAATAATAATAATAATAATAATAATAATAACTTTATTATTTGTGAGTCGCCCTCCACCACTGGTGCTCCGGGCGACTTACATCATTTAAAAACCCAAAAATACAACAGTTTAAAACATAGGTACACACGCCAGAAAGGCTCAGTCTCCAGGCGTCCGATCAAACCCCAAATGCCTGGCAGAAGAGCCAGGTTTTCAGGTCCGATAGGAATCTGATTTGGGCCGATGTGGCCCTGAGGGCAGGCGGGAGGGTGTTCCAGATCATGGGAGCCACCACGGAGAAGGCTCTCCGTCGGGTCTCCATCAGCCGAGCCTCTCTCACCCCAGGGATGGCTATACGATCACCATTTATGGCACGCGCTGGCCTAAAGTATTGAATGAAGTACTTTATAATAATTCTGTGATCATCTCTTTTTTTCCAACCATGTAGTGAATCTACTAAAGGACGACATCTATAAGGACATGAACACTCTTGTAATTAGATTTTGAACTTTTGCTTTTAGGAAAAATGGATGATCAGGGAATGCTCCACAAGCCAGTTATCAAGGCCAGAGAGAAAAAGTTGGTTGAAACGCAGCTCCAATGTCAGTAACAAGCCTAGATTTTTTACCCACAAAGGTCACAAGCCTACTGAATGCTTGATTGCTTCTGCAGATAAATTGATGACCTTGTCTCAATTTCTCTGGAGAATGCCAGCTAGCAATGAAATGGGCAGTGATCTGGCCATGAGCCCAAGACTTCCATGTTGATTAAAAAAACCTCCCAAAATATGCATAGTTTCTGTGTATAATAGCTAGAGCAAAGATGATATTCTGTGTCCTGGTATATTTGAGTAAACAATAGAGGTAGGCTGACCCACCAATAGCATACACAAGAGGTGAATCAAAAGGAACAGTGTAATATCAATATAAATTTCAAGCAGGATGAATTCTCAGGTTCCAAAATAAACATTTATCAATAGCATTCAAAGTAATTTCAACAATTTTTTTGTAGTCTAAGTAATTAGGGTTGCTTGCTTTGCCACATGCATATCCAATAAAAAAGTCACCAGTATTAGAAGTCTTGGGCAGATGAGTTTCAATAGTGTGCAGTTTGCATTTTTCAGACTGTAACTCAGTTTTACAGAGCATAATGGGGACAAGGATGCAACAGTCTTAAATTATTTCTGTCTTGAAAGAATTGGAAATGGGAGTCTATAAAGCAGGAATGAACAACTGTGTCCCTTTAGACCAGGGGTGCTCATTAGGTAGATCGCCATCTACTGGTAGATGGCATAGGGCGTCCTGGTAGATCGCAGGCAGGGCGGGAGGAAGGCTCAGTCTTGCCCTGCAGGCTCTCAACGCTGCCCAAGTGCTGCCGGCCCTGGGTTATCTGAGGTCCTTTCCACACAGTTGAATAAAATCCCATGTTATCTGCTTTGAATCAGATTATATGGCAGTGTGGACTCAGAAAACCCAGTTCAAAGCAAATATTGTGTTATAAGTTTCACATTTTTGTAGTGGGTAGGTAGATCATTTTGACTTGGTTGTTTTATAAGTAGCTCGCATGCTGAAAAAGTGTGATCACCCCTGCTTTAGACAGATTGGGCAGTTACCACTATTATTCACAATTAAGGTAATACAGAAATTGCAGGCCAAAAAAGTCTGGAGATATGCAGGGGACCATTCCACTCTAAACTATCAAATCCCTTGACATTGCAAATGCAGTCTTGTTGTCATGACTATTGTTATGACATGCAAAAACTTTGTCATGCAAGCATGACCTTGGTTAAATAGTTGTACATAGGTCTAATGGTGGAGAAGAAAAATTCAAAATGGACTATAGATTTACCTATCAAAGCATGTCAAGCATAAGGCTCTAGAAACATCTAGCATGAACACTCAGCTTGTGTAGTAGCCTCCACGTCTATCAGTTCACTGTATTTCTCTCACTTTTTCTGAAGATGGGTAGAACAGCTTCAAAAATAAAATTTATTACACTAATATCACTTAGCTGGAACTCCAGTATGCTGATGATAATGGGCTCTGTGTTCATTCAGAAGAAGACCTACAAGCCACTCAAAACACCTTTGCAGAAGCATACAAAAAGCTTGGCCTCTCACTGAACATCGAGAAAACCAAAATGCGCTTTCAGCAGGCACCAGTCAATCCCTATGCAATGCTAGAAATATAGCATAATAGGGTAACATTAGAAAATGTTGACCATTTCCACTACTTTGGCAGGCACTTCTCTACAAAAATCTAAATTGACACTGATATATACAACACCGCCTGAGCTCTGCAAGTGCATCATTTTCCAAATGAAGCAGAGTGGTTGAGGTTCGGGACATTCGTATGAAGACCAAGATGCTTATTTATAAAACGATTGTTCTTCCAACTATGTTATATGCCTGCATAATGTAGACCATCTACATTATACTGATTTGGCTGATACAAACTCAAGATAGCACTTATTTCAGAGCTACTCAAAGCAATGGTCCATTAATCAGTGTTGGACCATGACTAATTGGATGCCAGTCTGCTAAAAGATTCCAGGAAAAAAGGAACATTCATAGCCAAAAGGTACAAATATATTTCCAGTCCTGAGCCTACTTGGGAAAATGCTGATTCCCCCCCCCCAAAAAAAACATATTTGAGAGCTTAAGAATCATTTACTTAATGCATCTGATAAAATGGTCTCTGATCTATAGAATCACAATGCCACAGTGAACCAGTTGATCTTTGATGTAATATAAATGTAACAACTCTATGTGATACTAAATTCTCTATCTAAGTACTATAACTTTTTGGGGGGTAGAGTCCAAATAGTCTACAGAAATTCTTGTCCTTTTCCAGTAACAACTTTGCACATGCTGTCCATGACAGCCATTTCCACAACCCAAAATGTTAAGTCTAATTATGTTCCAAGTCATTACGTTCCAATTATTTATTTATTTGCAGCATTTATATTCCGCCCTTCTCACCCAAAGGGGACTCAGGATGGATCACAGAATATAATAACAAGACAGGCAACAGATAAAGGTATTATATAGGCTTTCCCCCATCTTTTCAGGATCTTTGGAGACTGTGCTCGGTTCTGGTCACAGGAGGGTGCTGTCACTCCATCTCCATGTCGAGGAGCTTTCTTTGTTTGTAAACTTTCCTCCTTTTTTGCTGTGCCTAAAATACCTCCCCGATTTTAATGCGGTTCCTATTTATTTATTTATTCATATTGCTGTTTTCGATCTGCTAGGTGGGTGGGGAGCTGGGCTGAAGGTCAGGAGATCACCCTGACCCAGCTTTGAACTGTCAACCTTTTAGTTGGCAAGATTTACTGCAGCTGCAGCTGGTGATTAACCCACTGGGCTAAAGCCAGCCCTATTATGCCACTGAGTACTGAAATGAATAAAAAGGGAAGCTTCCAAAGTTCATGCTAGTTGCAGTTCATCTTCCTGCAGAAGATTTAACAATGTATACCATAGTGATTTGCTCTGTTAACATGTTGTGTATCATATATAACAGAAACTATTGAAGAAATTATTGCAAACACCAGTACAGGAGACAAAGAGAACTCTTTGATTCCTTTCATCCAACCCATCTATAGTCAGAGTGGCTTTCAAGATTTATAAGGTGCCTAATTAAATGGGATGCAAAAGATTAGTGACTTGAAAAAATATCTCTGTTCAAATGAGATGAAAAAGACTGAGGTTATTTACTTCAAAAGATAACTAAGAGGGACAGGAGAAAGTGTAAAGAAGAAAGAGCAAAAAGGCAATCAAGAAATGACTTAAAATAGCAGAATATGATACGCCAGGTGAGTTTAACCACACTTTAAATGATAGCCATAAACTTAGTACAACTCACACGAATCCACATATTCCTAATATTTCTAGTAAAAGCTTAAATTGAATATGCTATTTTAAAAGTTTCATTTTAGTAGTTGGTTAAAACTCAGTTGGTTAAAAGTAAATAACGAAAGTGACTATAATGGATCCTTCAGGAATAAATGAAGGCTATGCAATTAATTTTTTAAAAACAATAACATACATGTCTTCAGATTGCAGGTTAATTTACAATTATAAAATCTGTATACATTCACCTTGTACAATAAGGTAATTTCAGTTAATGAATTTTAACTCACACCATTGAACCTAGTACAATGAATTCTTTCAGCGCTTTAGTCCCATTTTAACTTCTAGGACTAACAGCTAGCTCCTCCTCCCTGCACCGCCCTCTTCTTCCCTCTCTCCTGAGCCGATGCCTTGGAGGGGAAGGGGGTCCCCCGCGGCGCCTCCCTCCCTTCCAAGCTCGCTTCCCCCGCGAGCCTTCCAGGTTTGGGGAAGGGTTTTCACCCGGCACTCGAGACGCGAGTGCCGGGCGAAAACCCTTCCCCAAACCTGGAAGGCTGGCGGGGAAAGCGAGCGGCGCTTCTCGCTTCTCCCACCAGCCTTCCAGGCTGGCGGGGGGCGCCCAGCCCCGTGTCCCTCTGCTCAGAGGGACACGGGAGCTGGGCGAAGAACTCCCTGCAAGCCTGGAAGGCTCGCGAGGGAAGCGAGCGCCGCTCTCGCCTCCCCGGAGCCTTCCAGGCTTCGGGCGAGTTTTTGCCCAGCTTCCGTGTCCCTCTGCTCAGAGAGACACAGGAGCTGGGCGAAGAACGCCTGCAAGCCTGGGAAAGCGAGCCGCTCTCGCGGGAGCCTTCCAGGCGGGCGTTTTTGCCAGCTTCCGTGTCCCTCTGCTCCCGTGAGCCTTCCAGGCCTGGAAGGCTTGCGGGGGGGGAGCCGCTTCTCCTGGTGAGCCGTTAGGCTGGGTGACGCTCAGACGCGTCACCCAGCCTAATGTCACCCAGGGAAACCTCCTGAAAATGGGCGGACCGCGCAGGAGGCCGGCCACGCCCCCCGGGAGTGGCCACGCCCCCCCGCTCACTGCGGCCCCCCAGGTGATCAGTGACACTTCTTCCGGCCCTTGGGCCGGAAGAAGTTGGACAGCACTGGCCTAGAACAACTGCCAAATCAATTAGTGTCACAGAAGACTTCAGACACAGATCAATGTTCTATGAGATTTAAATACATACATTTGATTATACTTTCACTTTCACTTTCACATAATATAAACTATAAATCTTCTAAGTTCAAATTTGTCACGAGTCTACACTAAACATTTCAACTCTGTGAGGCTATAAGCAATTACATAAACATATTTTTTTCTGTAAAGCTATAGCTTTGTGGAGGCTTCCACCTCTAACACAATTAGAACTGTTTGAAAGGAAGAACAACCAAATCCCCTCCCAGCTTCTCCTTCTCTGGGCCCATTTACACAAGACCTAAAATATGGAAGAAACCAGGATAAAGGGGGAGGTGACTAAATGATATTTGCCGAAAATGTGCACTGGGCTACATGAACTACTAAAAATATGTGTTAAAAAGTTGTGCTTAAAATCCAATGTTGTTTGAAAATGCATATATACCCATGACTGTATATCCCTGCACTCAAGAAAAACACATGACTATATTCCTATATGTGGACTGCAATTCCTATGAGAACTCTCTGCAACCACTCCTTTGTTTTGACATTTGGGAGACAAGTGACCCAAAGGGAAATGGGGTACAAGAGGGGGGAAAGTAAATGCAGCAGGAGGGTGAAGAGAGAATGACAAAAATCTGTTTGTGTACACATTCAGATATCTGCTTCAGTGCTTATGAGTTCCAGCATATCTCAAAGAGTAAATTAATTTTTAAGGTAAACTTCTGCCAGTTGTCCCCAGCCCATCTTGCAAATTTCTAAAATCTGTTGCAGCACGTCTGCTCTCAGGAACATCAAGATCGGACCTCGTGACTCCACTCCTGCACGAACTGCACTGGCTTCCGATTGAATTCCGGGTCTCCTTCAAGGTGTTAGTTCTAACTTTCAAGGCCTTATATGGTTTGGGGCCAGTGTACCTGAGGGAGCGGCTTACCCCTTATGTACCCAGGTGATCACTGCATTCAGAGGGGCTCAATCTTTTGGATGTGCCGGGCATTAGGGTTTGTAGATTGGCAAGCACACGGCAGAGGGCGTTTGTGGTAGCAGCTCCTACCTTGTGGAACTCTCTTCCCGAAGAGACACGAGCCATCCGGGACTTAATGCCGTTCCGCAGAGCTGTAAAGACCTGGCTCTTTAGACAGGCTTTTGTTGTCTAAATCCATGCTGCACCACCCACCATCTCGCTGCGCCGCTGTTAGTGTGCTTTCATTGCTGCTGCAGTTCTGCTGCCACATGTTTTAATCTGGGGGTTTTAAATCTGTTTTATTGTATTTTATATGTTTTTATGTGTTTTAACCTGTGAACCGCTCTGGGTGTAAGAGAGAGCGGTATATCAAATTGAATAAATAAATAAATGTCAGGACAGCAGGTGGGAATTACTGGGACTGGCAGGTACGGCGATTCCACCCCCACCCCCGTCCCCAGTTATTTGTCCTGGATTATGCAGCTGTCTGGAAGTGCCCTCTACCATAACTCTTGTCAAGAGAAAAGGTTGGAAGCCAAAGTCTGGAGTCTTCTCTATCCATAGTCGGCATGAATTCTACCATTAATGCCTTAAAATAGTCCAAGATTAAAAAAGCAAAAACCTTGATTTTAGCATTTTATGTAAATGACACCATTTTACTATGTCATTGTATATAATGGGACTTGAGTTCCCATAGGTTTTGGTTTTGAAGGTGTGAAGCCCGACACATGCTCTAGAACAGGGGTGTCCAATCTTTTCACTTCCCCAGGCCACATTGGAAGAAGACTTGGGCCACACATAATTTGACTATGTCCTAGAAGATAACACACACTGGAAACTGAACATCACCATAAAACTGAAACCACAAATGTGTATAGTGAGTGCACGGTGCGTGGAGGTGCTATGCTTAGAACAAAATTCAGATTTTCACAGTTCACAATTTCAAAATTTACATGATATTGCAACAGAATCCTCTAGATCTTTAATTTAATGGTTACTTTGAACAGTTTTTATTTTTTTCTGGCCAAACTCTGCATTTATAATGAGAATTTTAGATAACATTCTGATATTTGTGGATATAGCATATTCCGATTATTCTATTTTGTTCTGTTGTCTACAAAGTTTGTATTTTAGAACTATGCAATTGAGTTACCAAAAAAACCCTGCAAAAATCTTTTAATGTTTTAAGTAAGTTTACAATTTTGTGTTGGGCTACATTCTGGGCTGCCTACTGCTCAAGGGCCTGCCCTAGAACTTTGTCCAAGGGAGAAATGTTGGAGACAGGTCAATAACTCTCTAATAAGTTCACGGAGGACTCCCCCCCCCCAAAAAAAAACCCATCTCACCACAGCCTCCATTGAATAGAATGCAAACCTATCATTCCAGGATAAATCATACATTTTGCCAGTTTCTCTCTGGCTTTTTACTCTTCCCATTGAATCAAGAGGGGTTAATCAGGACTCATGTTTACAACTGATGTTTTTCTTCTTACACACACAGAACAGAATCCAGTGAATAAATACAGTGGGATTTGCTACCCAATAAATGCACTGGGAGTTATGACATTTGAACCTTCAAAATAAATAAATCACATTAGATAATTAAGAATTCATTATTATGTTTAAACATGGAAACATTTTAGACTTTAGAAAAATTATAATAAACTATTTATGCATTTCTTTATCTGTTTAGCTTTTGTAAACCTCTTAAATGGCCAGAGACTTATTTTTCTCTCGGTACAAGAATATAAATATTTCCTAATTTTTCATCATCTTGTGTTAGGCAAAGACAAATGTTGGACATATAATTTATAACATCAAGCACGTTAACTTTTGTCACTCTGCTTGATACTCTGTACAATCTTACATTATGTGGTGGTGGTAGATTACTATCAAATGTGAAATAATGTAATACAAGCAGAAGACGAGCACAGTTAAGTAGGTTTGTATTTTCAGGAGAACATTAGTGTTTAAGCAGGTGAGATCTTACATTGTAGATCTAATTGCTAGTCCTAGTTAGAGTAAATTCATTGAATCAATTAGATTTACATAAGCATTGACTTACCATTCAGCAACTGATTCAGTGGTTTTACTTTAGAAGGGACTAGGAAATGGATTTCAGATAACACAAATTTGAGCTCAGGTGTCTTCTCATTAGCAGTGCCACTAGAGTACACAATCAGGCAGCAGATAGCATGCCATTTTAAAGATTTTTACATATTTATACTCTATGAGTTAGTTGGTTTTCAACACATATAACCTGCAAGGGCTTGTGGTTGAGATCCACAGAGTAACTACATATCTAGCATTTAGCATGCTTGATATGATATTTTGGTTCTTTTTAATTCTTTGAACAATAAGCCACTGCTTGAAATCATAAATGGCTTTCAAAGGTGGCTTCTTAGGTATAATATCCAAAGGGTAGTTTGTAATTCTTGCTATCGTGATGTATATGTCCTATATGCCTGTCATACGATGTCTTCTTTCTCTATAGGTTTTACTCAGCAACTTTCAAAGACCACCATAATAAAATTCTGTGGAGTGCTATTTTTTACTTGGTATGATATATTTGTTCTTATTTTCATCTAGATCTATTGCTCATTCTTTTGTAATGCTTTTGAGGGGAAGTTTGCTTCAGAAGCTAATACATTTAATAAAAATTCGGCCTAGAAGATAACCTATGCACTACTTTTTAGTAAATAACCAAAGTCTGGCACCTCATGGAGCCAGCTTCTGGCTATATTCGGAGCTTTCAAATCTCCATAAATTTCTAAGAAAAGCAGCCTGCCTTGGACATCACAGCACAGCACAAATGTATAGAATTCATTTGCTCTGTATAGGTGGTTGTTTGTATGTGCTTTTAAACGTTGCTTTCAGGTGAAAAAAGGTATGTGTTTTCTTTTATCTCACAGAAAATGGGTTATTGTGAAATGCCATCAAGTCCACTCCAACTTAGGTTGACCATAGACTAGATTTTCTTGGCAAGATTTATTCAGAAGAGGTTTGTGATTCTTTTCTTTTAGGCTGAGAGAATATGATTTGACAGGGGTTGCTAATAAATAGCAATAGACAAAGTCAGTATCAAAATTCTCTTATTATAACAATAAAATTCCGTCGTTCAACACATTAGGTTATAGGCAATAGTTCAGCACATAGAGGTCAACTCATTAGGTCACTTGGTTAAGAGGTGACTTGGACCCTGATCTCCCAGAATCTTTGTCCAGCATTCAAGCCACCATACCATGTTAGCTCTCTGTGTGAAAACAGCACGCAATTTTGTTCTCCTGCACAAAATTGTTTGTTAAAACCAAATTTTCATGTACCAAAAAAGAAATTCATTTTAAGGCCAGTTTGCTGGGCAAAACATGGAAAGACCAACAATGAGTTCATATTTAATCAGAAAGCCTGACCCCATTAGCAAATCATAAATCTAGAGGTCTGCTTGTGAGTAAGTCAGTTTAAGCTTCAATGAGACCACAGCCAGAATGCAGGTAGAAACATCTGCATACATGTTTTTCCTATGCATGCAGATGTGCTTTTTTGGGTGCTATAATCATTGGCCCTCTTTTTCCCTATGCAGCACCCAAAGCCATCCTCCCAATATACTATAAAGCCCTGAAGTTGCATCACTAAGTTCCAATATGAGAAAGGATTCAAGAAGTGTTTGCCTTCCAATCAGAACCTCCACCACACACACACACACACACGGACACACACAAACACAACTTCAATGTTAATGTTATCATTGTGTGTCTGGCTATAGGGGCCTTCTCCAATCCCACCTGCTTGCAGTGAAGCATGGAATGACCATATGAGATGGCTTCAGGGCTGACATGAAGATGTTTATACTATGTTGAGAAGGTGGTGAATTGAGGCCAATACCTATCTGCTTGTGTTTTGTCATATTTGGAAAGATTACTATGGTTATAACAGATTTATAAGCACAGCCAATTCCATTAAATTCATTATTGTCCTGTTTTATGACAATGTACCTTCGGATAAATTGATTCGTGAGGTTTATTCAACACTAATAATCAAATTTATTTTTGAAATGTTGTGATCTCCACCTACCAAGGAAAAGCTGAAATTATAGTTTGCTTGAAATTGACAGTAACCATCTTTCTTGTTGGTATATGGTATCTGAAATATTGTTAATTAAAAGTACCCTACCCAATACGGTGTAACTTGCACAGAAATTAATGTGAGCATGCTATTACCAAGTCTGCAACTTATTATAATGTCAATAAAATAAAATATAATTTAAGAGAGCAGAGGTGACATATAGATGCCGTTTGGAAGTAAGCACCTTCTCTCATGTCCTCCTGCCATGTTAAAATTAACCACCACTCTGAGAACTTATGGCTACTATAACTCTCTGTCTAGTCATTATAAATAGCAAACTTGTAAATGCTCTGACAGCTTGACCTTGAATTCCTTTCATAGAGTATGCCTAAAATGGTGTAAACAGTCTGTGTTAAGCAGATCCTATAACTGCTAGAAATTGATAAAATGGGTGTGTAAACATCCTTTGCTAGATCTGAAATCAACTGCATGTTTTACAGATTTTATTTTAACATGGATCAACAGTACTTATCGAAATGGGTTGAATGCTGGAGCAGAACTCTGAGGGCACTGCTACACATGCCTTAAAACATGGAAGAAACCCAGATAAAAGAGTGGGTGGCTAAATGATGTTTTACAAAAATGCTCACTGATTTGGATTAAAAGCTGGAAAAGTGTGCTTAAAACCCAATTTTGGATGGAAAATGCATATATTTGCATGACTGTATATCTCTGTAGTCAAAGGAAAACACGTGACTTCATTCCTATATGTTGGTGTAGTTTGCTCCAGTGCATGTGCACATTTTAAAAACCCCAACCGCTGATCTGAGCTCTAAATAATTGAAGCCACAGACACACAGGTGGCTAAATGGAAGCACAAATGGAAAGCAATTACAATGAGAACTCTCTGCAAGCATTCCTTTGTTCTGATATTTATGAAATTAAACAGAGTTTGAATTTGCAGTTGGGTAAAGAGAGATATGTGTACATTTAGATATTCTCATGAGCGCATATGACATAATGCACAATACTTCTGAGCTGGGGGGGGGCAATGAGGGAAGAAGGGAGGGCTTGCTCTCCCTCCTTCCCCCTGCCATCCCAGCTGACAGGCATCGTGCATTATATATAATGTGCGATGCTTCTGAGCTGGGGGGGGGGAGGGAAGAGAGGAGAGCAAGCCCTCCATTCTAGCCTCCCAGCTGGCGTAACGAATAAAAATGAAAATTCGTTAGTAATTACGTTTCTATTACGAAATGTATTTATATTTTCTTTGAATAATTTCTATAACGACCCAGCAAGGGAAATCCCCCACCACCACGAGTTTAGAATCAATTTTTTTTATGGATCAACCACCCCTAGTGCCGTCCCACTTTCGCCCACTCCTCCTTCCACTAATTCAGTGCTGTCCAACTTCTAACCGGCCAAGGGCTGGACTTGAGGTCACTGATGACCTGGGGGGCCATTCGGCCCCGCCCCCAGGCCCCTCCCCAGGCCCCTCCCCCAGCCCAGCCCCCGCCCCGCCCCCGCCCCGCCCCCAGCCCCCTCCTAAGCTGTCATTCTCCCTCCTCCTCCTCTTTCTCCGGCGCCGCGGGGCGCATGGGACACCAGCGGCGCCGGAAAGAGGAGGAGGCCCACCTCCTCGCACCCTCCGCCCTTCCCGGCGCAGCCCGGTGTCCCTGCAGCTGCGGCGCCGGGTAAAAGGAGGAGGAGGAGGGAGAGAAAGGAGAAGGCAATCAGCTGACTGCCTTCTCCTTTCTCCCTCTTTCCCCCGCGCCAGCGCCCAGAGTCCCACAAGACACGGGGAAAAGAGAGACAGGAGAAGGCAATCAGCTGACTGCCTTCTCCTTTCTCCCTCTTTCCCCGCGCGCGCGCCGGCGCCCAGGGTCCCCGCGCGCACGGGGAAAGAGAGAGACAGGAGAAGGCAATCAGCTGACTGCCTTCTCCTTTCTCCCTCTTTCCCCGCGCGCGCCGGTGCCCAGGGTCCCCGCGCGCGGGGAAAGAGAGACAGGAGAAGGCAATTAGCTGACTGCCTTCTCCTTTCTCCCTCGTTCCCCGCGTGCGCGCCGGCGCCCAAGCTCCCCGCGCGCACGGGGAAAGAGACAGGAGAAGGCAATCAGCTGACTGCCTTCTCCTTTCTCCCTCTTTCCCCGCGTGCGCGCCGGCGCCCAGGGTCCCCGCGCGCGACGAAAGAGGGAGGAAGGAGAAGGCAATCAGCTGACTGCCTTCTCCTTCGTCCCTCATCTTTCCCCGCGCACGCCCTTGCCCCGATCCCGAGCGCCGGTGCGGGGAGGGGAAGGAGGAGGGGCGAAGGAGGAAGAAGGCAGCCAGCTGACTTCTTCCTCCTTCGCCCCTCCTCCTCCCTCGCGGACGCGCCGCGGCTCCATCGCGAGCCGCGGTGCAGGGGGGGAAGGAGGAAGGGCAAAGGAGGAGGAGCCAGCGCACTTCCTCCTCCCTGCCCGCCTACCCCTCCTTCGGCCATTTTTTAAAAAAAAAATAGATTTTTTTTTTAAAAATGGCTGCCGGGGGCATAGCAGGGGCCGTGTCCAACAGGCTGGGGGGTCGTGTATGGCCCCCGGGCCGCCAGTTGGACAGCCCTGCACTAATTCATCACATAAAGTTTTGTTTTATTTTTCACGTAAACCTAACTAGAATTGCAAAGTTGGTTTTACAAAATTCAGTGAAAATGCAGAAGTCCAATGGCAAATAGTCTTACTAAAATATTCAAATAAATTTCAAATCCACTTTATTATTTATTTATTTACTATATTTCTACCCCACCCTTCTCACCCCTCCCCGCACGGGGGAACTCAGGGCGGCTTACAAGGCACAATTAGATGCCGGCAGCAATACACAATATAAAAACACTAATACAACAGGATTAAAACATCAGCGTTAAAACATCAGCTATTCAATTAATTTTAAAATTCCATCTATGACAAATCTACATTCAATCAATGGCAGAAGCCGTATTTCATGTTCGTCGTCATATCAGTCCATTCCAAGTAAACTTTCCAATCACATTATCATCTCCAACCTACCCACTAGGGGCAGCTAGTGGATCTGTAGCTGTAGGGAAAGAGCACTCAGCCCCCCCCCCCCCCATTGCCATAGACGTTTAGCACTGGGGGAGCTCTTGTATAACTTGAGCAACCACAAGAAAGCACCACAAAACTGAGAGTTTGTGTACTGTCTCCATGTTGATTAGCCAAAGATCCATCTGCCACTAGACTTATCTTATTAATGTTAGTAGCCTCAAACCCATGTTGACCTGGACTTTTTGTGTCCTCTTCCTAGCTTGGCCCAGACATCTCTTTTGACAATAGCAGAGATTCCCGTGGACAGAACACACTGCATTGCAGAGAGATACAGCATGCCCATCAAGATCACTGTTGAACAAAGCTGAAATGTCAGCAGCAAAGGGTAAGGTTTTGCTTCAACCGTGTCTTCAAAACAGCTTTCACGGGAGCTCCCATTGTCTGCTCTGAGCTGAAAAAGAAGGGCACAATTATAAGAATAGCAGCAGGAGCACATTTCCATTTACTGTGTTTTACAGAATTGCATGGGAGATCCTGAAAGCTGAACCCGATTCTATCTGCAGATGTATCACTTGATGCTGTCTCCTGATCATAATGGGATGTGACAAAGAGACAGAGCCCAGGAAATCTACAATAAAGGGTGTCAGCAGGATGAGGGGTGGGGGAGACTGGCTGTCTCTGCCAGCGTTCCAAGACCATGAAATCTAGACATTTGAAAATTGGCAGGGATTACTAAAAGGACCCGGAGTATGTGCATTTTGCTTTTAAAGGATTGAATAAATTTTAATTAATTAAAAAAACTGTCTGTAGCCTGTTACATCACACCAACTCTCCTCTAGATCGTAGGCACCAGACACTTTGGACGTTAATGTATGTGCTTATGTTACCACTTGGAAAAGCTCTTTTGGGTTAAAACTTTCAGAATCTCCCACGACTAATAAATTGTGGATTCTGGGAGATATATTCAACAAGTCACTCTGCTGCATCAGGCAAACATTTTTAGCACATTTACTGTACTATAAAACAGTGAAAGTGAGGTAAATCAATTTGCTGGCATCCAGAGATGGCCAGAAACCATTTCTGTGGTAACTATGGAGGGTGTGTGTGTGTGGGGGGGGGGGGCGATGCTGCTTATGTAGGGGATTTGTCAACTACGCATCCTCATTTTGCACATTTTTTTGGCCCACCCACTTGCCTCCTTTATTAGTGTAGCTTGATGTGGTTGCCTTAGGGGACAGGTAGGAATGCCGCCCCCTTCCCCAGAATTTTTTTCACCTACCTTATACTGCCACAGAGATACAGACAATTGGCTTTGAGTGCTGACAATTAAATAGGTTTTTCCTATTGTGTTGGATGGGAATTTTGAACTTCCCTTGGGAATCAAGCGATCTGGAGGTTGGGATTAATCTTCTGTTCTTGGGGCTGGTGTTGGGGTCTTTGCCCTAGTTAGAAGCCAAAGCGACTTTGGGGTATTACACCCCTGGATTAGCTTTACAATATATGAGCTGAATCTTAGTGGCTTTGGTGTTTCATTCAGGGGAGGCTGGGGGATCGGGTGAGGGGTGACCAACCGCTTCAGCTTCTCCAGTATCAAATTACTTCCCCAAACAATTGATTTGCCATCTACAAGAAACAGCATAAAAGATATCTAGTTCATAAAAGTTGCCCTTAATTCCACTCCTGCTGTCTGGTCTCTTATTTACCTGGCTTGTCAGCAATAGCCTTTTCAGCCTGCTTAGTTTCCTTAGAGCGGTGGTTCTCAACCTTCCTAATGCCATGACCCCTTAGCACAGTTTCTCATGTTGTGGTGCCCCCCCCCCCCGCTATAAAATTATTTTCATTGCTACTTCATAACTGTCATTTTGCTACTGTTCTGAATTGTTATTGAAATGTCTGATATGCAGGATGTATTTTCATTCACTGGACCAAATTGGGCACAAATACCTAATATGCCCAAATTTGAATACTGGTGGGGATTGGGGATTGTTTTTTTTCATTTGGGAGTTGTAGTTGCTGGGATTTATAGTTAACATACAATCAATGAGCATTCTAAACTCCACCAAAGATGGAATTGAACCAAACTTGTCACACAAAACTCCAACAAAAAATACTGGAAGGGTTTGGTGGGCATTGGCCTTGAGTTTTAGAGTTAAAGTTCACCTACATTCTGAGCCCCACCAACGATAGCATTGAGCCAAACTTCCCACGCAGAACCCTCATGATTAACAGAAATCATAATAACAATAACAATAATAATAACAACAACTTTATTTTTATACCCCGCCAACCATCTCCCATAGGGGATTTGGGGTGGCTTACAAGGGACAATGCAAAAAATTACAATTAAAACACAGAAATAAAACACTACAGTTAAAAACATCATATAAAAGCAATACAACACAATTATAAACAACATAAGAGCAGTATGGCTGAGTAAAGGAACATAGCTGAGGTACAACTCAATGAGTGCAATACATTTTACTGGAGCATGAGAAAAGTGCAGCAGACTAGTAGATTGAGCAAGAAATACTGTCATAAAACATGTTGAGGTAGACCATTTGAGGGTCGAAGTAAAGTGCAGAGAGACAGGAAGATTACTGGTGAGCTGCTTAACATTGTGTTTTCTGATGGTCTTTGGTGACCCCTTTGACATGCCCCTCATGACCCCCAGGTTGAGAAATGCTGCCTTAGAATATCTGCAAGGTTGCTATGATGACTCATACATTTTAAAAATGTTTTCTCCGCAAGTCTCCTTATACCAGTGGTTCCCAATCCATTTTTTAAACCAGGGACTTGACCAAGAACCACTTTGACCAGGGACCACTCTCCAACATTAGTACCGAAGGGGTAACAAATCAGTTTTTGGACAACTTTAGAATTGGTTTGGTTATTTTGGGTGTTGATTCAGAAAATTGCATTGGATAGGCCACATCAGCTCTAGTTTCTGATACAGAACATATGCCATCCAGAAGTCATCATCTGCCCGCCCATAGAAAACCATACTTGATAATCTAGAGCTGATGTTGGTAGTCAGCCTCTCCCCTCCCAACATCCCCATTTCCTTGGCACTATAAGAGGGTTTTGTGAGACCAGTCACTCTCGTTGCCACGTGATTTTGAGGCAACAGTGTAGTAATTGTGAGGCTGCAGACCATATTTTTGTTCTTGCGGGCCACTGGTGGTCCACAGACCACAGGTTGGGAAACACTGGCCTATACAATTACAGGCCATTTTTAAACTCAGGTGATAATCCTTCAATCTTTCTTTTTATAAAAAACCCAAAATAGATAGACGGGATTTCTCTGTTGCAACATAAGCAAACAGAACATTTATTTGAGACACTTTTAACTTTTTCTTCTTCTCCATTTTCTTGCATGAATGAAAAGTCATGCCTGGATTCTAGCAATTTCCTCCTTCCACAACACTGCAATGGCAAGAAATTATTTCTATTAAGAAATTATGGTCTCGGCTTTTGGTTGAACTAAGACAAGATTTATATTTTGTTAATCAAACATTATTTTGATTCAGTAAATCCCAGATACTGTGAATCAATCATTTCCAAGATATAGAGGGTGTCAAATATTTCAAAACTTTACCCCAGAGATATCTTCATGGCATTGTATTACTTTCTACTGATTTTTCTACTGCCTTAAATAAATACAGCAGGTTTTTTTGTAATGTGCTATTGACAGTAGATCATGAACTGGGGCTGCTGCAATCGATGCATAGCCTCCAGTATAAACTTTATTAATAAGAATGTAACTGAAATCTTTCTTAATTATAACTCTTTAAAAAATAATTTTGAAATACTTTATTTACAATTGGAATTAGAAAGTAATTATTCATTTACACCAGTGGTTCTCAACCTGTGGGTCCCCAGATGTTTTGACCTACAACTCCCAGAGATCCCAGCCAGTTTACCTGCTATTAGGATTTCTGGGAGTTGTAGGCCAAAACATCTGGGGACCCACAGGTTGAGAACCACTAATCTACACTGTGGAATTAATATAGTTTGATAGCACTTTAACTGTCATCTCTCAATATGGAATCATGGAGATTGTTGTTTTACAAGGTCTTTAGCCTGCTTTACCAAAGAGTCTTGCCAAACGACAAATACCAGGACAAGATAGCATTGTGCCATGGCAATTAAAGTGGCAGTTAAATGTGATACTGCATTAATTATACAGTGTAGATGCAACCCTGTTCTCAAAGACTAGTGAATCACGTGAATGATTTTATAAAGCACTATCAATGATGTAAATTTTCTCATTGTATCTTATGGTAAATAATATATCATGCTTTCACTTCCCTTTATTTTGATTGGGCGGAGATATCAATGCCTTGGTCTTTTCATTACAGGCTGCTACTTCCTGACTGTTGTCAGGTGATTGAATACCTATGGATATGATAGATAGATAGATGTCAGGATTAACTCGAAGAGGGAAAGGCTAGTTCCTTCTTATATCATTGCTTTATTCACATGGTGAATAATAGCATTTAGAGAATAGCACCCTCTTCCTTTGTAGCCTCTTGCTGTGATCACAAACTCTGATTTTTGCAGTAGTACAGAATAAAAAATAACTATATATGTAATGGATCCCTTTTTTGGACCATTGTTTTCCTCTTAAAGAGAGTGGTACAGACAGCATGGAAATAATAATAATAATAACAACAACAACAACAACAACTTTATACCCCGCCACCATCTCCCCAAAGGGGACTTGGGGTGAATAACATGAGGCCAAGCCCAAACAATTACAACAAATCAAAAGAAAACACATATAGCAAAAAAAATCAAATGAAATGTGAACAAACCACTTAATACAAAATCAAATACAGAAAATTAAATAAGAAAACAAAACGAGTATAGCAGGCTGGGCCAAGTTACAAGGGGTAGAATAAAATATAAAAATATAAAAACCCTGGGTGAGATGGATGAAAAGGGTGTCACGATGCAGGGTCTCGGCCCAGCCCCTTAATCACACACACAGAGACGGTAATCAGCTAACTATTTATTGAAGAATAAGAAACAGGTGAAAAGGTAAATTGTCCATAAAAAGTATCAAAAAGTTCAATCCAAAATAGGTAAAGAGTCCATAGGTAAAATCCAAAGGCAACCGTGGCAAGGCACCGCAAAACTATGCGGATCAAGGACTTGGTCCGTGGCAAAGAACAAGGCTAAGTTCATGAACAACTCTAAGAAACTACTTGACAAGGCTTGAGCCGGCAACTTGGCTCCCTGGAACTCCGCTCGCTTCACTCCTCTTAGAATAGAAGTGGCCGAGCTACTGAGAATCCGTTCCCACGGATCCTATACTTAATCCCCGTGATGGGGGCCCCGGCGCTCTAGGCTTCTGCGCCAATCTGTGCTACGGGACCTCGCGCCTCTCTGGTGCTCTAGGCTACGGTGCCAATCCCTCCTGCTGGACTCAATGCTCCGTCTCCTATCAAAGCTCCATCCTTGCCTCCCAGCACCTGGGTCGCTATCTTCATGAGAGCTGAACTCCCTTTCAGCTTCCATGGGCTCATCCTCCACTGTTTCCCTGATTCTCTCCTGCGACCCGTAACCACCTGGTTTCTCATAATTATCAGAGTCATCACTCTCAGGGTCAGCCTGAACTTCCCAGCTAGCATAGCCGTCCGGCCATTCATCATCCCAGGCCAGGCTCTCTGTGGGAGAGGAAGGCCCAGCTAACTCATCAGCCCCTTCCTCCATGTCCTCATCAACTGCAGCTGGCCCTAATGCAAGTGGGACCCCCGGTGCTGCCCCCTGCCCCCCAGGCACAAAAGGGAACTGGGTTGCTAGAAAGGGTAGTGTGCCTGACTAAGGCTTTTTGTGTTGATAATGAGGAAGATGTTTATAAAAATCACATTTTCCCAGTATAGAAACTGGATCACATCATAGTGATTTTTCCATCTCAGAAAGGTACCTGGAATTATGACTCAAGCACTTGCAATGTAGCTTTTAAGGCGACTGAATTAAGTTGCATGCTGAATCCATATATACATAAGCGGTAATAGGATGATTCTCTGGAATACACTGATGGATGGCTCATTGTATTCTGTCATATTGACATTACTTTTCAAGCTCTTATTAACTTTAATGGTAACTGTGATAACATTGGGATCTAAATAGACTTTAGATAAACACCTGTTGATGTGTAATAATGAAACTGTCTCTTCTCAACTGAGACCAGCTTGCTTGATTATTTTCTCTGAGTCACAAGAAAAGGAAATGTGATTTGCACATGTCACTATAACCAGCAGAGTTTCAATCAATGCATACAATGAATGTGCATATGGAAGGCACCATCAGGCTTTGCACATTGTCGTCCACCTGTTTAACCACAGAGTGTTAGTTTATGACATTTATAGCCTATTTTTCTCCTGAGATTAGATTCAAGGAAGCTGTTCTGTGATATGTATCTGTGTAGACACTTGGTGACTTACTTCCACATGCCTTTTCAAACTACTGTGCCTTCATTGTACATATGGAGAGACCCTAATGTCTGAAAAGAACAATTTCTCTATGCTTTTCCCATCTCTCAATGATGTTCTTAGAATACTGTAATGGCAGCAAAGAGGGAAATCTAAATCTATTGCCCTGAGATTCTTGGGACAAGGTTGGGATACAAGTCGAAATTTCAATTCAATGCAATTAAAAACCTTATATTGATTCGAAAGCCTTTTTGTCTGGCACTGCGGAATTTCTTCTGTTCATCTGTGAACTCCCAGTCACCCAGAAGTCTGTAGATAAATTTAAATGCCAAATGTCATGAAACAGAATTAATATTTATTATTCCCCCTTTTTTGAATTTCGTTTCTACAACATTCAGATATCTAACATTGCCAAAAGTTGCCAGGAGCTGAAATGGAGTAAAAGGAAAATCAATCACACTTATGACTCTGTTAGTATACTCCCAATGTACCAAAAAAGCACTTCTGTAATGGATGTTATGCCATGCCTTAGTTTGCAATTTCAGATTAAATACTCTCCTTTTATTCTTTAGTTATGGTGACAAGTCTTTTTATAAGATTCTTAATGTGAAATACTAATCTAAAGAAATGCTTTCCAGAGCTACATAAGACAAATAAAAGCTACTGCACAGAGATGTACATAACTCACTGAAAATATTGTGTGCTGCAGCATCACAAAAAACAGGGGTATAATCAGGACTAGAGTTCAGGGCAGAGGTCCAGAGCCCCACTCAGCAGAATGAGCAGAAAGGCACCTCGCACCAGGAGGCTAACTTACCACAGTATGAAGCTACTGCAGTAATACAATTTGCTACCTTAAAAGGAGGCATAAGATCATTAAGTCCAAAGTCTAAAATTACCTAGCTCCACCACTAACAGAAAATTATTCACAGCAGCCAACTAAAATGTAGCTTTCGTAAATGTGTTAGCTTAGACTTAGGGCTTATTTATCACATCAGGACTCTATCGGTATGTAGTGCTGTTATCATATTATAGTCAGTAGCCAGGGTAGTGCTCAGAATATAGGGTTGCTAGACTGGATCTGGGACAGGGGGTTTGTAACTCATCCTTGCCAAATCTTACAGTAGGGTGAAGTACTGTAATGTTCCATCAGATTGGAGATGTACTTCTCCATCATTAGCTTCCATATCCAAACTTTCAGTCTTCGTTATAGAATCATAGAATCATAGAGTTGGAAGAGACCTCATGGGCCATCCAGTCCAACCCCCTGCCAAGAAGCAGGACAATTGTGTTCAAAGCACCCCCAACAGATGGCCATCCAGCCTCTGTTTAAAAGCCTCCACAGAAGGAGCCTCCACAACATTTTGGGGTAGAGAGTTCCACTGCTGAACAGCTCTCACTGTTAGGAAGTTCTTCCTAATGTAAAGGTGAAATCTCTTTTCCATTTCTTCTCCAGATGAGTATAGGAGCAATCCCCTCTGCTGTTCCAACCTGGCAACAGGATGGGATTTGGTGTGTCTCTGTGAACAGTCTGCAAAGGGATACACTGGTTTACTCCTATGACTCAAATGACCAAAAGGCTTTGAATACCATGCTTTATCCTTCATTCTATAAACAAGGAAATCTAGAAGAGGCTAACCAAATGTGTCAAAGGTCTGGATGTCAAGCCCTATGAGGAGTAGTTTAGGGAGCTGGGTATATTTAGCTTGGAGCAGAGAAGGTCAAGAGGGGACATGATACTACCCATGTTTAAAGACATGAGAGGATATAATCTGCAAAATTAAACACCCTTGGTTTTTTCTGTAGAGATTAGGACATTAAACAATGGATTCAAACTGCAGGAAAAGAGGTTCCACCTAATCATTAGGAAGAACTTCCTGATGATAGAGCTGTTGAAAGGTAAAATATGTTGCCTTGCAGGGTGGTGTCCTCTTCTTTGGAAGTTTTTAAACAGAGACTTGATTGCCATCTATCAGAAATGCTTTGATTGTGTATCCCTGGATGGCAGGCAGTTGAACTGCCATGGTCTTCCTTATGGTCCTCCAACTTTATGATTGTACAATTTAATGATTCTAAGATACTCAACCACATGCCACATAAATTACTCTTTAATTTACCAAGCACAAACATGACTATGTAGAAAAGAAGTTGATAGGTTTTCTAGAAATTGTTACTTCCCAGATTAAACATGTGACATGAGTGCCAGCATGGAGTAGTGGTTTGAGTTTTGGACTACAATCCACCACCGACCCTGAGCAAGTTACACACTCAGCCCCAAGGAATTCTAAAATATATTTTGCTTTAGGGCTGCCATATTTCCAAACAATTTGAAGATACAAACAACAATGCTGTAACAACAATAAGGTTATATTTCAGAAAAAGGAGCCGCCAACCATTTCTGATCATTCCTTGTTCAGTAATGCCCTATGAAATTAAAGTCAGGGGACTTGAAGGCACATACAAACACTCACATAATTCAACAACCACTTGAAGGCTGAAGTTACTATTAGTTGTTTCTTAAAAACAAAAAAGTCTTCAGGTATGTGAAGAGTTAATTGTAGACCCAGTCAGTCCCCCCCTGCTGATGTGGTAATGAGTAAGCAATGCAGCTGAATGTCAATAGCTTGTTGTGAACTTGGGTAACCCAGCTGAGCCCTGCTGCTTGCCAAAAGCTGGAGGAGGTAATCAGCTTGACCTCCCTGACCTTCCTGAGGCTGTTTCTGTGTCTTGCATCCACAAGTCTGTTTGCATATGACTGCTACGTGCTGCTTTGACTGAGTGTGAAACTGTTTTATAACAACTATGCCTGCGTCAGCCAATGGAAGTAATCTAATATATATTAGTCATTAGCTATATGTTGCCCAGAACAGTATAGCATGTAGTCATTTCTGTCTAACCAAAATGTAGAATCGTCTCCAACTGGGGAATCTTTTTAGGATTTCCAGGAAAGGTCGGGGCATCTGACTTTCAACTATTATTTAAAGAAGCAAGCTATTACATAACTGCCTGTAAGAGATCTTCGTGTCTTCATGGGTCTGGTTTCATCAAATGTCTCTGCATTTCTGAGCTTCACAGGTTCTTTATTCCCTTACTTGTTTATCCCATCATAAGTATTTATTTATTCTTTCATGGCACTTGATTATCCATCTGCTTTTACAAAATTGTTCAGTTGCAGAGGGATGATATACTTGAAACAGATTTATTTGGATGGCTGTAGTTACACTGTTATAGCCTCCCCACTTAATTAGAATGTAGTCATGATGTGCAATTATAGAACTTTTATACACTTTAACTGTCATGTCTCCAATGCCATGGAGTCTTGGGATCTGTTGTGTGTGTGTGTGCTTTTTTTAAATATTCAGATCTATCCATTAGATAGTAGTAGTCCTGTGCAATCAAACTCTGGGAATAAGTCCCATTGTACCCAGTAGCACTTCTAAATATAATTAAGATTGGGTAGTAAAGTGAAATATGCGCACATACATCACTCTCCTAGTCTAGCTTAGGCCCCATCTACACCGTCATATAATGCTGTTTGAAGCTGCACTATATGGCCAGTGTAAACTCATATAATGCTGTTTCAAACTGCATTATGTGGCAGTTTGAAACAGCATTATATGAGTGAGCCTATTATCTCCCTACCTGAAGCCTTGAGCTGGTATTCTGCAGTAGTTAAAAGAATGAACTGTGGAATTTGGTCAGCTCAAATTGGGCTGCTCATCTGAATCCACTACCTGGTAGGCTTGGTTGATCCATAAAAAAATTGGTTCAAAATTCGTTTCGGATCTAGGGGGCGCTGGTGGTTCTGTTCGGAAGTCAATTCGGATTTTCACAACAAAAAAAAACAATCCTCAACACTAATCTATATGATTTTGTCTTATTTCACTCTGTGAGATTTTCACTCTTATAGGGCTCTATGATTTCATTCACCTTAATGAACCACATAAGTTAAACAATACATAAAGAAGACCCCTCAGTACACTGAGTAAAGTACCATTTCCTATTGAATTAAGCACACGTGAGTCATTTCTGAGGAAACTTAAGCCTTTCCGTTGTTTTGACGCCAAAATGGGCATTAGCAGGAAATTGTGTAATTTTAGTAATAATAATAAGAATAATAAATGTATTAACCGCTTCTCCCTGAGGCTCGAGGTGGAATTTATTTATTTACATTATTTATTTATTTACGATTTACGATATGTCTAAGCCGTTCCATGTTTCAATCTTACATAATTCCGTGTTTGTTTATTGCACTGCATTTCCAACAGCTTGTTCAAAGAGCCAGGTTTTTACTTTTTTAGGAAGGTCAGGAGGGAGGGGGCCAATCTAATATCCCAAGGGGCCACAGCCGAGGGGCCACCACTGAGAAGGCCCTGTCTCTCATACCCACCAGACACACCTGCAAAGAAGGCGGGATCGAGAGAAGGGCCTCTCCCCAGACAATCTGGGGAGAGTGAGAGATACATTTGGACAGGTAAGCTGGGTCAGAACCGTTTAGGGCTTTGTAGGCTAAAGCCAGCTGTAAAGATGACCGCAGCCTACATGTGTGCGTCACCTTCACTGGTTGTTTGAATCTCTGCACCTTCAAACACTCTCGCTGCCACCAATAAATTGTGAGGAGGCTTGTGTTTTCCAAAGAAGTTATGGAGAGACTTGATTTTAAACAGGCTTGAAATGTTTATTTTCAAAATAGCGTAGTGGTTACAGTATGTTCCGAGCTTATTTGGTTTCACATCTGAAGAGAAAATCTTATGGTTACTTAAACTACTACAGGGTCCTGTGGTACCAGACTTTAACAACTCTCTTAGTTGCTCTCCACAAGTCTTTACTACAAGGAACACCTCTCTAAAGGCTACAGACAAACTCTGCCTTCTCCAAAGGCTATATACTAGCTGCTTCTCCCACAGCTACTTGCCAACTCTCTGGCTAACAGCTACTGGCCAACTGACATTCTCTAACTGCTGCTGTCTAACTGTCAGAATTTAAAATGTGCACCTGCACAAGCCAGTGTTAGGCTCACTCGAACATTCCGAGGGCTGTGCACTTCAATAATCCTGCAGACTGTTCAGCATTTAACCATACAAATAAACACCAATAAACACAAGTAAACACAAAACCCACAAATCTCATAACACATACATTCACCTCACTACACCAGCGCTTTGAATTGTGCCCAGTAGTAAACCGGCAGCCAGTACAGTTGGCCAAACAGAAGAGTTGTATGCTCCCTGAACACTGGTCCCGTTAGCAACCTGGCAGCCACTCGCTGGGCCATTTGAAACTTCCGAACAGTCTTTAAAGGCAACCCCACATATAGTGTGTTGCAGTAGTCTATATGGGATGTGACTAGAGTGTGGATTACTGTGACCAAGTCAGAATTCCCAAGGTACGGGCGCAGCTGGCGCAGAAGCTTTAACTGTGCAAATGTTCCCCTCATCACCACCAAGACCTGGGGTTCCAGGCTCGGCGATGAATCCAGGATCACTCCCAAGCTGCGAACCTGTGTCTTCAGGGGGTCTGTAACCCCATCCAACACAGGCTGTAACCCTGTGTTGGATTCAACATAATTAAAACAAGAGATAAAATCCTATTTAAATAACTGTGTTGTTGTAGGCTTTTTCAGGCTATATGGCCATGTTCTAGAGGCATTCTCTCCTGACGTTTCACATGCATCTATGGCAAGCATCCTCAGAGGTGAGGTCTGTTGGAACTAGGAAAATTGGGTTTATATATTTGTGGAATGTCCAGGGTGGGACGAAGAGCTCTTGTCTGTTGGAGCTAGGTGTGAATGTTTCAACTGGCCACCTTGATTAGCATTTGATGGCCTGGCAGTTTTTTGGTGTGGCTTGTTTGTGCCTTGGGGAATCTTTTGTTGAGAGGTGATTAGCTGTCCCTGATTGTTTCCTCTCTGGAGTTTTCCTGTGTTGGGGTGTTTTTTTGCTGTTATAATTTTAGACTTTTTAAAATACTGGTAGCCAGATTTTGTTAATTTTCATGGTTTCCTCCTTTCTGTTGAAATTGTCCACATGCTTATGGATTTCAATGACTTCTCTATGTAGCCTGACATGGTGGTTGTGAAAGTGGTTCAGCATTTCTGTGTCCTCAAATAATATGCGGTGTCCAGGTTGGTTTATCAGGTGCTCTGCTATGGCTGACTTCTCTGGTTGAAGTAGCCTGCTGTGCCATTCATGTTCCTTGCTTCGTGTTTGGGCGCTGCATTTGGTGGTCCCTATGTAGACTTGTCCACAGCTGCATGGTATACAGTAGACTCCTGCAGAAGTGAGAGGATCCCTCTTGTCCTTTGCTGAATGTAGCATTTGTTGGATTTTCTTAGTGGGTCTGTAGATAGTTTGTATGTTGCGTTTCCTCATCAGCTTCCCTATGTGCTCAGTGGTTCCCTTGATGTATGGGAATTATACATCGAGGTTAAAATACATAACAACAAGATATGCAGAGTTGAAATACAAGTTAACTGATGAATTCCACAACTTTAAAAGATCTGGGGAGTCCACACCTCTGTCATAAGTCTGTCCTTAGGGAATGTTCTCTAAGAAGTACCTTTCCCGTTGGAAGAGGATTTTAGTTTTTTTCCCCCAGTTCTACAATATTATCTTCTTGATCATAACTGTACATTTCAGTAGCCTGTGATTTAAATCTATCTGTGCTATTGTAGTCTAATACAACATTTAATTCTTATGATTTGCGCTGATCTTTAAGATCATACCATTGGCATCTGGTATGAGCTGCTGGAGGAGGAATCATGCTCATGGACATTTTACAAGTATTCCTAGATTTTTATGTTCCTACTGTCTTCTACTGCCTGTGTCATATTAAATAGGCATTCCCTAAAGATTGTCTTTATTGAATCAAATTTAAAAATCAGACCTAGAGAACCTGTACAAGAAGTATAACAGTATGAGTTTCCATTAAACCAAATCCATAAAATTCACGTTTGCCTCCTTATGACATATTTAATGAGACAATTACAGACATGAAGGAGCACTGTAAATTAGGTTATAGCAGAATGATGACTTGATTCTATTTCTCTCTTTCTGAATTTGTGTTAGCATTTGGGGGGGGGGGTGGGGTTGAGACTCACAGACTGGGCCTCATACGTACATTTTTTTCATCTATATGTTAGTTTGTCTCTTCAACTTGATGACTTTTATTCCATTACAGACTTTCCAATTGAACTGTTCTCTTTTATATCTTTTCCTTCATAGCACTGCTATGGTCCCCTCTGTCGATCTTAATCATCCTTCCTTCTCTTTGAACCTTTCTTTTTGTCATTCCTACTCTTCCTTTCTCTGAAGTTTATTTCATTCTTTCACACTTGCTTCCACATTTTCCAACTCTTCCTCAGTTTTATATTAATCACCACTCCTGTTATCATCTTTTTTGGAGTTTTATTTTTCTTGAATTACACTCCCTGATTTCTACAGTTATCATGACAATTGTTCTGTTGTAGGCCAAAAATTAATAACTTTAGCAATGTCCCTCACCATTTCACCATATCCTTATGCGTCTGTATGAAAGGCCGAAGTCACATCTTTTCAATTCAGACAAAAAGTTACAATATTTTATTTAGACGAAACTCACAAATTTTTCAAAGATTTTTGGGTCTTGGTTTTCTTTTTCTTTTTCTTTTTTCTCCCACCCTTCTTAGCAACTCAGTTAGAATCATATTTTTGTCTACTAATTCATTTCCTACTTTACTATGAAAAAACATTGTCACTTTCACTGTACTTATATGAATTTTTAGCTTTCATACTTGCTTATTAATAAAAATTATTTTAAAAAGAAACTCACAACCAAATGACTAGTTGGATAATTCAAAATAATTCATGGTCACAATTCCCATACTATTTTTTAAAACTATAGAAGAAATCATAGGTAAGAATGCTGCTGGCAAACTAAATCCCAACTTCCAATATTGGTCAATTCATAATTCAGGAACTCTATTTATTTATTTATACTAATTGGTAGCTAAAGTTATTCAGTAGAATAATTGAATAGGAGTCAACAGCTGCTTTAATTTATTTTAACATTTTAATAATATAATAAGAGCTTGACAAAACTAGAGCCCCATTTTTGACTAAGTAGATTGATATTGAACAAGGGCAATCCAAGTATAGAAAAAGATGTGTATGTAGAACTCTTTGAAAGATAAAATCCTGTTTGTGCAAATGGGTGTCGTGTATCAAACAGGTAGCTGAACCGGCTTACCTTCCAAGACCAAGATCTGGTTCCTTTATGGTATTACAACAACTAAAACTCACAAGTCAGAATGGGGCATATATGGTTTCCCCACTTTATCCTTTGAATAAACCTTTAGTATTTTTTTGTCGTGTCAGGAGCAACTTGAGAAATTGCAAGTTGCTTCTGGTGTGTGAGAATTGGCCGTCTGCAAGGACATTGCCCAGGGGACACCTGGATGTTTTGATGTTTTACCATCCTTGTGGGAGGCTTCTCTTATGTCCCCGCATGAGGAGCTGGAGCTGATAGAGGGAGCTCATCCACGCTCTCCCCGTATTTGACCTGTCGGTTTTCAGTCCTGCCGGCACAAGGGTTTAACCCACTGCGCCACCCTAACTTTATGATAGGAAAGGCTGAGAGACTGTCCCAAGTTCACCCAGGATGTTTCATTTCTGAATGGGAACATGAAATTGGACCCCCCAAGTCTCATTGGAAAGTAAAACCGCTACTGCTTCCCTTTACATTCAAGGTTTTTGAATGAACTTGCAAAATGATCACTCTTAGCTTATGATGTCACATCACATTTTTCATATAGTAATCTGTAGAGGTGTGTGAAATGGTGGAAATCAATTTCAGTTTTGTTTCAAATTTCAGATAAGATAATGATGTCAAATGTGCCAGCAGGGTTGAAAATCAACAGGTCGGAGATTTGAATCTGGGGAGAGCGCATATGAGTTCCCTCTGTCAGCTCCAAGTCCCCATGCGGGAACATGAGAGAAGATGACCACTGTTGGAAAAAGAACCATATGTACATACTGACGAAGGGATCATATTACCCTCTGGGCATTGCTCGACTTCACCTCCCAGTAGTCCTAACCAGCCGCCTGGTGAATGATGATGAGACTAGTAGAATCAAAACATTTTGGGGTGTATTGATCCACACCTCTGAGTTGTTGTTCTGCCGGTTGAGACAATTCTAATGTGAGTTCCTTGGGAAATTTGGCCTGGGGCATGATGATGCAAGATTACATTGAATTGATCCTATCATAACAACAGTGAAAAATGCCATTCAGAAGCAGAGATGATGAGTCAGTGTCTTTGAAGAACTTAATGGCATAAGGAGAAATTGAATTATCTGGGCTCTGAACTCAAGTATTATATTCCTAGTATGAAGCTGCAGTTGTGACAGTTATTTTAAATGGACCGTCCATTTGGGGCAATCTTGCTTGTCCCTAAAGGGTAATTATGCTCAACACAGAGATCAGATCAAAAGCAGTGTTCTAAGAGACAGCTATCTGAGGCAAGAATACCGGTAAGTTGTTTCAGAGGATCAGATTTTTGCACAGACAAGCTTCCTAAACTATGGCCTTGTTGCAGCTTGGTTGCCTTGATCCTTCTTTTCAGTTTCATCTGCTAATTTTTTGCATCATTTTCAAATCCTTCAACATATTTTTTTGACACAGTGGACAAAATCTACTTAATCTTCCTTGGAAAGTTAAATAAGGCATTAAACCAGTGAGGACATTGCCACTCCTTTCTGAGAGAGGTTTCTTTCACAGTACATGGTTAAAGCTCTGTGATTCCACTTTAACAGCCATGACAACATCCTAGAGAATCCTGGGGTTTATAGTTTCATGGAGCACTCAAGCTCTCTAGTAGAGAATGCTAAGTAACCTTTCACAACCAGCGAATCCCAGGATCCCATAGGGTGGAATCATTCTAGTTCAAATTGAACTGAAGTTGTGCAGTTTGAAAGGGCCCAAGGCTATGGCCCTTGACTGTAACAGAATGGATATAGAATTATTCAGGGGACATTTTCCTTTTCCCCTGCACTTGCTTAATTCTGCATTAGGCATTGAGGTAAAAAGTACAAAGTTTTTAACTGAGATAAGGTGGTGGCATCAACTAACAAGAGAAGCCAGAGTGTAACAAGAAATACTTCAATAAAAGTAAAGGAGTTGGGGACATAACACAGAAAATGGCTATTCCACTATTTGTATAAAATTCTCGAAATGCTGGTGACCACAGTGAGCTTTCAATAATTGTACAGTTTTACCTCACATTAATAAGTGTTCAAAAAGGACAAACTACAAGTCACAAAAGATTAATTGGTATATGTTTTTTCCATGTCAGGAGACTTGAGAAACTGCAAGTCGCTACTGGTGTGAGAGAGTTGGCCGTCTGCAAGGATGTTGCCCAGGGGACACCCAGATGTTTTACTATCCTGTGGGAGGCTTCTCTCCTGTCCCCGCATGAGAAGTTGGATCTGATAGACAGGAGCTCACTCCGCTCCCTGGATTAAAACTGCCGACCTTTCAGTCAGCAGTCCTGCTGGCACAAGACAAAATGTATTATGCTTGTAGTAGTTGTTGCCTTCCATGTGCATGGGATAGGCATGAGAAAAAAGTTATGAAAATTAAAAGATTCGTAAGAAATTCGTAAGAAATGCTACTTTTGAGTATTTCCGCATCTGGAACGCCAACCAGGAAGTGGACTTTCTTTATAGAACTTCGGGGCCAGGATTTTCTTAAGTATCGTTATTAGGTCGTAAGGGGGCACCCTCCTTCTCTCTCACCACCCCTCCCGCCTCCCTTGCCAATAAGTATTATGGCAAGGCAAGCCCTAAACTCGCTCCTTCTTTCGGCTGGAAGCCTGGAAAAATGTAAACAGAGAGGTTTACTCAGAAGTAAATCTGCAAAGGAAGTAAACAGAGAGGTTTACTCATGAGTAAATCCGCAAAGGAGGGCACTTTGGATGAAGTGCCCTCCTTTGTGGATTTACTTCATGAGTAAACCTCTCTGTTTACATTTTTCCAGGCTTCCCTGCCCCTCCTGCCTGCCAGGATCTAAAGCATCAAAGAGTATTGGGGTAGTATACCTACATTCCATGCACATGCAATAATACAGCAGTAATAACAATGGGTATAAGAAGAGGTAAAATTCAAACCGAAGTATTCTGACTGTGGTCCCTCCTCAAGTGGTGCAAACTGCAAACAGGAGGCAGCCTCTCCCGGGAAAAGCCAAAAGCCCGGGCACAGCGTTTGCTTGCTGCAGAATCCCGGGCTCATAGAGAAGAGCCCGTTTGCACCGCTTGAAGAGGGACCAGTCAGAATACTTTGGTTTGAATTTTACCTCTTCTTATACCCATTGTTATTACTATGTATTATTGCATGTGCATGGAATGTAGGTATATGACCAGTTGGATTACTTATAATATTTAGGCACTTACTCTATAAGTTAGCATTCATTCTATTATACATTAGGTTGGTTTCTCACAGGATCTAAAGCGTGCCAAGCCTTGATGCGCTTTAGATCCTGGCAGGGCAGGAGGAGTGGACCTCCCTGCCCCTTCTGCCTGCCAGGATCTAAAGCCTTGAAGAGGCTTCATGAGGGCCAACTTCAGCCCTCCAGGTGTTTTGGACGTCACCTCCCACCATGCCTCACCGCCTCAGGCCTCTTCGTTTGCCTCTCAGCCTGGGCAACCTTGGGCCCTCGCTCCCTCAGGATCGGGGTGAGAGAGAGGCAGCGAGGAGTGAGGGGGGGCTCCTCCTTTTTTTGCTGCTTCCAAGAATAGAATGCCCCCTCCCTCCCTCCTTCCCTCCCTCCTTCCTATTTGGAGAGTCCCATCTAGAATTCAGTGTGATTTATTCAAGTTTTGGCCTACAACTCCCAGAAATCCCAGCCAATTTACCAGCTGTTAGGATTTCTGGGTGTTGTAGGCCAAAACCATCTGGAATGCGCATGCGCTGGCATACGAACTACTAACGAATTTCGTTCGTAATTACGTTACATTTTAGAAATTTTTGGAAATTTTTTAGTAAGTCTTTCTATTACTAATCAAAAAATCCCCCCCCCCCCCATTAGATTTTCAATTTCCTATTTTTGGGTTCTAAACCATGCCTAGCATGGGACAGTGAAACTAATGTGGGTATCTGTCAGTACTTTAAGGGAGCTATCAGAGGTGCCAGAGAAAGCCATACATAATTTGGGAGTTCATTGTCATTGGTATAGTGAAGACACACAGTTCTATTTTGTCATTTCTATCTCAATCTAGGGAAACTGCTTTAATTCCAAACTAGCATCTGTTACCAATAATGAACTGAATCAGAGTGAACCATCTGAAGTTAAATCTAGTCAAGGCAGAGGGGTAGATGGAATTACAGTCTCCCTGAACACACAGCTTTACAGTTTGAGTGTTCTGGATTCAGGCCTAAACCTGGATGCTCAGGCTTTTGAAGCCGCCAGGAATGCATTTGCACAGTTAAAGTTAGCACACCAGCTGTGCCCATTCCTAGAGATGTCTGATCCAGCCATGGTGACACATGCCTTAGTTATATCCCATTTGGATTACCGTAATTCAATCCATAAGGTGTTTCCTTTGAAAACTGCTCAGAAACTTCAGTTGGCTCAAAAGAAATAAAATTCCTTTGTTTTAAGGGCCCTTCCACATAGCCATTTAACTCATAATATGAAGGCAGATAATCCACAATATCCACTTTGAACTGAATTATCTAAGTCCACACTGCCATATAATTCAGTTCAATGTGGATTTTATACAGCTGTGTTGAAGGGGCCTTACTTCTTACCTTCACTTCCAGGCTCAATTCAAAGGACTGGTTGTTACCTATAGCACTCTTTGTCATTTATAGCAAGATTTTGAAAGTAAGACATGCTTGGGATTTACAATCTTCAGTGCTGGCTCTTATTTTATCCCTTCTTATCCCCTGAAAAGTTTTGGGTGGCTCAAACTCTGAAACTAATTTCTTAGGGGGGCTCAAATTGTTCCCTCCTTGTTTTCCTTCTGCTGGCAGGTGAAGGATATTATTATTATTATTATTTATTTATTTATTTATTTATTTATTTGAAACACAACAAGAAGAGTCCACAGCAGACACTGCTGGCTGTTGTATTGGATCACACATTGGACCCTTCTCAAGTATCTAGGACTGTGTATGTATCAGCAAATAATGTGTGCAGATCCCAGTAAGGTGGCCTTCTACAGCTGGCAGCTGGTAATTTTGTCAGCACCAATTGTGTTTAAGTGCAAGCCAAGGTCTTTAGGCACTGCATCCAGTATGCCGATCACGACTGGGACCATTATTATTATTATTATTATTATTATTATTATTATTATTATTCTAGACATCACAAGATTAGTACACAGCAAACAAGATAACTATAAGGATATCATCTATAAGGATGATATCCTTATCTATAACTATAAGGATTTAATGTATTTTAATTGTTGAACGGTTTTGGGGTTTTATATTGTGACTATGTGAGCATCGAATTGTGCCGTACTGTAAGCCGCTCTGAGTCCCCCCTTGGGGGTTGAGAAGAGCGGGGTAAAATCCTGAAATAAATAAATAAATATCATCGTTATTATTTGATACATCACAAGATTAGTACACAGCAAACAAGATCACTTTGCTGGCTTTTGTATTTGATCACATGTCGGACTCTTCCTATTATTATTATTATTATTATTATTTGAAACACAACAAGATTAGTACACAGCAAACAAGATCACTATGCTGGCCATTGTATTGGATCATACGTCGGACACTTCCCAAGTGCCTAAGACTGTGTGATGTATCGGCGAATAATGCAAGCCATACATACATTTTGTGAGGACGTGGCCTTTACACATATGTAATCTGCATCTGTTTAAATTTTTGCAAACTTCTCCAAGGTCCAATTTGGAAAACAAACAAACAAACATTACCATCGCCGTCCCTCCCTTCTCAATTGCCATGCTCCACCCCAACTTTCCTACCACTATTCTCCTTGGGTTCTCTTCTGCTTGCTCACTGTAAAAGATAAGGGGTTTTTTAATGGACAAATCCCACCGCTGTATCACCACTTTAAATGGAATGTGGGATTGTTTAAGTAGAAATCAAAAGCTGCAAAAAAAACTGGAACAATATTTTGGCCAGAAAACCTCTTAAAAGAACTCTGGCCACCACCACAATTAAAAGAAACATTTAGCCCTTGACTTATTTGAGGCTTGAATAGGCTAGAATGTGCTGGATTTGCACACAGGCTTTTTACTCTGAGGTAACACTTAGGAGATTCTTATTAAATACACACTGCCACCATTTAGACTTTGACTTCTTCAGTAAAATGCTTTAAATCTTTACACACAGAGGCAGACCGAAGGCAGTGATTGTAAACAAAAACAATGTTGTTTATTTGATGAGAACTTGAACAAAACTGGCATTAAACTTAGCTCTTCAAATATTGGCACAAAAGTGTATGGTTTCTTTAAGCAGTTCAAAACTTAGTTGCAAATAACTCTCCTCTCTCCCTCCAGAAATTACTGACAGGATTTCTTCTCCGAAAGTAATCCCTAACTCCACACAGACAGTCCTTTTCTTTTGAGATCTGTCTCTCCACTCCTCAACTATCCTTCACAATAGCTGCAATCTTCTAACTAACAAACACTCTGGCTAACTGACCAACTTCAGATTTCACTGACTCTTCCCTTCTTCCCCCCTCTCTCTAACTCCTTCTCCTTTGACACCCAGACTAGCCTATTTCTGAGCTTTTCCTAGCGTAACAGGTAGGGAATTCATTACACTAATCTACCTCCCTTTTTATACTTTGCTCCTTAACAAGATCTTTTGGAATCATAATACTAATACTAATAATAATAATAATTTTATTTTTTACCCGCCTCTCCTCACAGCTCAAGGTGGGTTACAACAATAGCAAGGGCCTGGGAGAGACGAGAGAAAGGAAATTTCCCACTCCTGATGTGTCTCAACTTTGCCTCAACCTGTCTAATGAGCAAGTATATTATTTGTAAAACAGCCGAAGCTCAAGCACACTCAGCAGCAAGATATGAGAGATTAAATTTCTTTTAAAACATGCTAACAATATTCCACAGTGACATTTCCAGTTGTTGCTCCTCGGTGGCAAAATAGATGGGAAAAAATTGAGGGCTTTTAGTAGAGGTAACAGGCCATTGCATGTTGAGAGAGACAGCCAGCTTTTAGAGAAATACATGTCACTTTCCCATGTGTCACCTTTACAACAGATTGTCTACACTTAACTATTTTGGACAATAAGGGATCAGGTCAAGATTTAGGCCTATTTAGCACAGTAATTTTTAGTCGGCATGACTAAGTTAAATACCACTGATTCCAATGCCTCTACTAAGTATGAGTAAGTTGGGATCTATTCCAATATGTATATTAATACTTCCAGAAATCTTTCACAGTTGACAGCTGATAAAACAAGAGACCATTTCAGAGTATCCCTACATCATTCCCCAGTTTAATCTTATAAAGATTTTCCTGGATAATTTAACCTGTATTCATGTAATAAGGTTAGCTAATATACCCATTCCTTGTGGAAGCAGGTTTAGGCCAGGTTAAGACATTGATTTTCCAACTTAGACTAAAATTACTTGTGAGCCAGCTGAATCCCGTTCCAAAAAGAGAAGCTATTTTAGCTAGCTGAATTCAGGAATGAATCATGAGCATGCTGAGAGGAAGAAAACCAGGAGATCCTAAGATAGATAGATGGATAGAAGAATAGATAGCTAATAGGCTTGGCTGATCCCCCCAAAAAGAAGAAATTGTTCAAAACCCTTTTCAGATGTAAAGGGTTCTGGTGGTCCGATTCTAAAGTCACTTCCTTTTTATAAAAAAACAAACAAACTATAAAACTTTCTGAAACTTCTGAAACTTCCAAATCACTTCTTTAATGGCAGACACACATGCGCAGTAGGAAAAAAAGAAGCTCTGGCACTAGGGAAACTTCAGCGGATTCTCCCTCCTTCATTTTAGACCTATCCTGTTTAAAACTTTCTACACTACTACACCAAATTTCACAACCTTTGCCATGGATTTTTGGCAAATTTACAAAGTTTTTAATTTTTAAAAAACCATTTTTTAAATAATAAATAAAATCTGTTCCTGGTTTGAAAGTGTTATTTCCTGTTTTATTGGGTGGCCTTTACTTTGGAAGTAGTTGTTCTAATACAGAAAATTCGTTTGTATGGCACAAACGGTGTTAAATTGGTGAAGAACAGAAATCATAGTACAGACCCCATCAAGGGATAGCTAGACTTCTTCTGGGCAGAAAAGCACCATCCAAACTCTCCTGACATCCATTTGCTTCCTCTACTGAGTTGGAGGGGACCCTCAAGTCACATCCATCCATTTATTTCTATTTGCAGATGCAATCAATCATTTTTTAAATCATTACTTAATGATGTAAAGGGCTGGCTGGCTGTGGCTGGCTATCCCAGTGCCTTGTTCATGGCAATCAGGACAAAGTGAAATGATTGGTTTTTAAGCAGTTTATGTTCTCTTGGCTTTGCAAAAGTTGCTTATTGCTTTGCTGCCTTCTTTAGACACTTTTGTAGATTCAATCAGTTTATTTTATATTTAGAAGAAGACTACTACAGACAGCTATAGTATTTTTGGATCTTTCCGCCATTTTGGCTAATGAGAAGCAAGGCAGTGTGGGAAATGTAGTTTAACAGCAGGGCCTTTTGCAATCTCTAGGACCTGACCTTCACAAACTACAACAATGGTTGTGCTTAGCCACGGCCATCTCATCCTTCCCTTACATCCCTGGGGGAGGAAAAACATGAGATTAAGTGGTTCAAATTCAGATCTCGCCCTTCCCCCACCTTTACTGCATGGTTCAAAACTGCTTCAAAAGTCAAAAATTGGAGGGGGGTTTTTACAACTTTTACGTTCTTCCGAATGAACCTATCCAACTTAATAGATAGATAGATAGATAGATAGATAGATAGATAGATAGAGGACAGATAGCATGAACAGATATATATAGAGAAAGGAAACAATATTTTGACTATTGATTTTAATGTTACCACATCAGATTAATGTTATCAAAATTGGAAGAATCAAATAAACTAAACATTCCTGACCTATACCAAGATGGTCAAGTAACTCATTTGTTCTAGGTTACCCACATTGTCCTTTACAAAACTGTGTGCATAAGAAGAAAATCACCAACTACCGCTTCAGAACGTAAAACAGGTAACTGGTTTCTCATTTTCAGACCTCCCTCCCTCTCCCTCTCTCCCTCCCTCCCTCCCTCCCCCCCTCCCCCTGTCTTTCAGATTATTTAGGCGAGCTGACTAATCAAGTCATGAGTGCCACGGGAATAACCGTCTGACGTTGTTGAATGATAGTTGGCATAGGTAATTGCTGATTGGATTGAAATTGATTACCATTATGCACTGGCACAAGAAAAGCTAACGAAGATTCACTGGCCACCATCCAGTGCACAGTTAGATGTGCTTAAGTCCCATTGGCAATAGTTGCAGTGTCATCAAGATCACAAGAAAAGATGGAACCGGTGGAAGGCACTCGACATGAAAGCATTATTTTCCGAGCAAGTATCCTGCATGCTGGGGTGTTCAGCTCCTTCTCTAAATACCACGTATCTTCTGGTAGTCAAGGAAACTGCAGTTAGTAGAGAACACAAAGGCAAGGATGACAATTTATGCAAATATTCTGCTAGTTTGAAACAATGCCTCTGCTTTTCTATTGGTTACAGAGCCAAAGTCTTCTTGGTAATGCATAAAACTCTGGATATTGTTGGGGTTTTTTTAGGAGGAGGGGCATCTTGAATTCCATTGCTAATTCCCATTAACAACCCTTCTATGATACACAGAATTATCACAAAAATCTGTATCAGGGAATTGAGCCTGTCAGGTAACTGAGATGTAAATACAATTGGATTTAGGCCCAGGTTACCTGGCACGTTGTCTTCTCTCAAACAAGGGTGTGTGATTACACTGCTCATCATATAAGATTTTTTTTTGTTCTTTGTCATCATGCAGATTGTTATGGAATCTATTCCTACCTGATACATGAGAGGCACCCGCTGTGGGATTTTTCAGATATCTTTTAAAGAGCCACCTTGTCACTCAGGCTTTTCCTGATGTCATGTGAATTGTACTCAGAATTCTTGTTTCTCGTGAATTTTAAATCATTTAATTGACATTGTGTGCATGCATTTTACTTAATGCTTTAATTTATTATTGCTTGTATTTTAATGATACCCTAAACTACATTTCCCAGAATTCTGCTCGCATCATCCCCAATCCCCAATCAGGATAAGGGAGGAATCGGTCCCTCTGTAGCAGCAGCCAGTCAGAGTTCTAAAGAATGGTTGAATCTGCAAAGAGGAGGACACACTGATACTTCTAGTAAGTTATTATTATTATTGTTATTTAAATCAGTGCTGGGAAGAAATTCCTAAATAGATGGCCCTTGGGGGTCCCTTCCAAGTAAATAGGGGAAGCATATTAATTAGTTTAGAAGCTGGGTGGCTATCTGTCAGGAGAGTTTTGATGGCGCCCTTCTGCCTGGAAGAAGGGAGTTGGACTAGATGGCCCTTGGGGGTTCCCTCCAACTCTAGGATTCTATGAAAATGTAGAATTGGTTAATATTGGTTTCGATTGTTGATATATATGAGAGACATTCTGGCTTTTAAAAAAAAACCAACAGATTTCCTAAAATCAATACATGTATGAATATTTCTGAAAGTTGGGGTGAATGATGCCCTATTGTGTCATTGTATAGAAAATTCAAGGAGATAACTCTTGTAGTTTTTTTTAAACTAGCCTGGGGACCCAGCAGTAGCTGGGTTATTTGAGAAATACATTGTTTGTCTGTGCTCCAAGTGTAGTCTAGATCCAATGTCAGTTGGGTTCAGTGGGTGCGGGTGAACTACAACTCCCATATGCAAATCCCATCATCCATGGTCCATCCTCCTCCAAACCTCACCAGGATGTAGAGTGGGTCATGGGAGCTCTGTGTGCCAAGTTTGGTCATGATCAGTCATTGGTGTGAGTCACAGTGGTCTCAGGAAGTGAGTGAAGGTACTGCAAGTCCCATCGTCCATGGTCCATCTTCATAGAAACCACACCATTTTATTTATTTGTTTGTTTGTTTATTTATCAACTTTATTTCTACCCCGCCCTTCTCCCACAAGGGGACTCAAGATGTGGATTGGGTCATGGGGGCTCTGCATGGCAAGTTTGAACATGATCAGTCATTATTGTGGGTCGCAGTGGTCTCAGCAAGTGAGTGAAGATATTTCAAGTCCCAAGAATGGGGATTCTATTATGGGTTTTTCTTGGCAAGATTTGTTCAGAGGACGTTTGTTTTTGCCTTCCTTTGAGGTTGAGAGAGTGGCCATGTGAGGAATTCAAATCCTGGTCTCCAGTCATAGTCCTATGCTCAATCCACTATGTTATAATGGCTCTTTTACTCTCTGTAAGTTCATGGACAGAACGATTCATTCAGTTGCTCACCTCCCCCTTTCTCCCATTTTATATCCCAATCCATTCATAAGAAAGACTGAAACAAAATATAGGACCAAAAGGAAAGTGAGACTTTAATTGGGGGCTGCTTATTTTTCAGCTTAGGTACTTTGTAGCTGGAGTGCTGTGGTAGCTATTCAATGCTTCTTTGCAAATGTATCTGTCTTCTGTAATAAAAATAATTGGGTGAAGTGTATTTTAGAGTGCATCATATTGTATTTTTTACTTATTCGGTACATGAGATTATGAGATACATTATGGGAGAAACAGGAAAATGGGCTTCATAAATCACAACAAAGCCATGTAGGACTGCGTGCTTAAAAATTGAAAATGTTAATGCTCAAGTTCTTGGAAATGTAGACTCAAGAGAGAAAATATGCACATAAGTATACTGATCCAACGGAATTGTACTTGGACTGTAGAGTGCAGATTTATAAATTAGCCTTAAAAAGGTGGTGTTCAGTAGAAAATATTGTTTAAAAACAAAAACCCTACAAACCTTGATTTTGCCATTTTATATTTGGGAAACTATTTATTTACTGCATTTCATCCCAATCTATCTTAACCCTGAAGGGGACTCAAATACCCTTTGCCCTCCAACCCCCTGAACAAAAGAGACGAGACACAAAATATTGGGTTCAAACAGAGCAACTTTTATTTAAAGTTACCTATTTAAATTTCCTTAAGTCTAACTCAGAGGGTGTCAGGAATCAAGGTGTATCCCAGCCGAGCTATCATCCCCCCTCGGCTAACGGTATCAATTTTTGGGTGAAACACCTGGATTCCCTGATTATCCAACCAGGGCAACCCTTTTAGGGAAATGAATGGGAGGTCTGTTCTCAAGATCTTGAGATCAGCCTCTTCCATTCCAGGGCCATTTCCCTTTATTCACCCCTCAACTTGAACTTTGAGGTGAATGTTAACTTAATGGCCCTCACCCCTGAAGGAGGTGCCTTAGGTGCACTATGGACTTTCCCTAGCTATTTTCCGCTAATTTTCCGCTAGTACATTCCACTCCCCTTACTAGTCCCTACTACGCAAAGGGGTAGGCAAAAAACTCCCCTCCACAGTTAAGGTGGAAGGGGAGAAAATTCCTCACCCGATCCTCTTAGTTAAAGAGCAATCAAAAACCTTTACTGCTAATGGGCGGGAGTGGTGGGTCGACGTCTGAGCTCGGAATGAGCTCTAAGGAGGCTGGCCTTCCCCAGTAAGGCCACGCCCCCTGCCTCTGATAGGTTCATCAATGAACCTCCTCTTTTCCCAGTGGAGGGGGCAAATTTCTCTCCCTCCTGGCTTTGCCAGGAGGGAAAGGCTGTTTTATTACACTACTAGTATTTACTACTAGTATTACTACACTACTGAAGCGCCAGGTGACCAAAATGTATCCAGTTCAAATCTGGGGAGCAGGATGAGCTTCCATTTGTCAGCTCCAGCTTCTCATGTGGAAACATGAGAGAAGCCTCCCATGGGATGGTAAAACATCCGGGCATCCCCTGGGAAACACGTCCTTGCAAACGGCCAATTTTCTCACACCAGAAGGGACTTGCAGTTTCTCAAGTTGTTCCTGACATGGAAAAAAACCTACACTACTGTATATAATAGAACTTGAGCACCCACAGATTTTGGTATCCATAGTGGGGTCCTGGAACCAAACTCTAAATGCTTGTTTCAACCAGGAAGAAAACTGAAAAGATAGATAGAACAACCCAGAGATGCTGAAAAAAAGTACACTTTCTCTCTTATGACTGCTTTGGAGCGACGGTTTAGCAAAATAATAAATAATATATATTGAGGGAAAGAGGAGAAGGGAAGAAAGAATCTGAATATACAACCTATTGTGTGGTTCCTAAAATAGCTATACTTCCATTGTAGTTGGTGTGCTTGTGGATACACTGAACACAGCTGGCTGTTGGGAAGTGATTGTTTCTCCTGTTTAACACTGAACATTAGAGGAGCAGAGACTAAATCACTTGTGTCAGGATGATATTAGTAAACTGAAGGTCACTTTCAGCATACTTTAGCATGCCTTGGAGGCAATACTGATAAGGAGAAAGACAAAAGGACAACGACAAAATTAACTTTTAATTTCCCACCAAAGCTACAGCTGACAGGAAAAAAGGAAGATGACTAGGATTGTATGCAACATACAGTATAAGATTGTATATTAAATAGCTTATCTGATTTAGCCCATCAAAGATACTATGCATGTAAGTGTTTATCAGTATATATATATATACACACACACTCCTAGACATATCGTGGTAAATATTACTAACACATTTCATATCCTTTTTCAGTGCCAGTTCCTCTTGCTTTAAATTTGATGAAGATAAAAACAAATCAGATTTATTCATTTTCTCTGAAAGGGCTTTTCATGATTACTTAACCAAAACACACACACACACAGAGACTTATACTAATATACAGTATTATTTAACATAAAGTGTAGCCATTTTCTTTTACTCAAACACATAAGCAAACTTAAATGCCATCTTTATTATAGATATATATTTGGGTTCTTATGTACATGAACCTTCCAAACAGTGGCAGCGCAAGATTTCTACATCAGTGATGCCGTGAAACCACTCTGAGTTTTAATATGAACTTTAAAGCTGCTGTGTGATGTACTAAACTAACTTTTAGTGTAAAACCCAGATTCACCATCCCACTGACAAAGAAGTCATTGGCTGCCCTTGGTTCACAAGGAAATATTGATCTTTGCTAATCTAAACTATTCTCATGGGCTGTGTAGATTTAATACTTGATGCACTATTTTGGTTTTGGAAGTAATATAAAGCTTAAACATCTGTAGGATCATCTTCCCCACCACAGGATCACTGAAATGCTTTCATCTACAACTTCTATTATTTCCAACCTATATGCTCAAGTTGTTACAGACTATGTACTGATTTGGACTATATTTGTGAAATTTGAGTACAGAAACCTGAATAACGCATTGATGAAGCATAAATGAAAGAATATAAAGTTCTGTGTAGTGTGGAATGTAAGACCAAGAGCATTGGCATGAACTAGTTCCAGGCATAAAGCAAGCCTAACAAAAATAAAATTATAAGCTCAAAAGAGAAACAGAAATGACAAGTTTATACAGGTCAGGTACTGCATTGATGAGTTGGTGCAAGCACATGTGATTCAGTCCAAACTAGGTGGCTGTTTTTGACTCATAATGACTCTAAAGAGAACCTCTCATGGGATTTTCTTGGCACAATTTGTTCAAAAGAGATTTGCCTTTGCCTTTCTCTTTGCCTAAGAAGCTACCAAGTAGGATTCCATAGTTTAATAGGAATACTCTGGTCTCCATAATTCAACATGCTAGTCAGTCACACATCAACCCCTAATGGGCTGTAATTACTGACAAAGTGGTCTAATTTGGGGGTTTATCTCCTACATGTAAGTCACAAAGTAGGAGTAGCAAAGTGCATGCTTGATGGATTCAGAGTTGTATATAGAATATTTGTCATACTTCAGTTATTTTGAAAATGTGCTGATGATGAACTGGAACATCTGCTGAGGAACTAATCTGTGTGACTTCAATGTGACATCTGAAAGCAGAATGTGCCCACTAAAATCATCCATGAAAACTCTGTTTGCTGAACCAGCTGCATCAGTGTCTTTTCAACAAACGACATATGAGTATATGATTGTGTTCTGTCCCACATATTAACATTTATCATCTCGGTGATAAGATGGTGAAAGTAATGTAAGTGAACTGTGCATCAAAGCTGTAAAATGCATAACAAGGGAACCATGGAAGTGAGCTGCCAAAAATGCTTATCTTGTGGGTGACATTTTGTTTATAGTGGTCTTTGCTAGATGATATCAGACCTCATAGCAATATTAAAAATAAACTATTATTAGCCAAGTACTATATAATGCTAATATGCATCACTATACGGGGGGAGTATAGTGATGCAATACACAGAAAATGATTTTTTATGTTAGGTTATAGATATCCAGACAGCCAAACATAAAGACAGGCAGACAAAGCCACTGTCTTCAATACAACAACCATGCAGTGATTTGTTTGTGGGTCAGCCCAATAATATCAGAGACTACCAGAGAAGAGAAAAAAATGCTGCTGTAGTTGCAGAGATGTACTTGACATACATCAGCTTTTTAAGGGGTTAAATGAGAGGGCTTTCAAGTAGCTTGCAATATCAGTTCCAGGTAGAAACAGTTTGGGCTTATTGCCATAAGCACACTCAAGAGAGTCGTGGAGGATAATTGTGTGAAGTTCTTATTTTCCTTTGTTGCAGCAATGAACAGTTCTTATGGGGAGGAGGGGAATATTATAGGAGAAAATGGTTTGAAAGAGCATTCACTTAGCTTTCTCTGATTTTAGTAGAAACAGGATGTACAATGGGAGGGTGTAAACAATAACAGAATAATTATATAGTCCTTCAGGATAATACCTTTCTATATTTCTTCTTAAAGCACCATGAAAACCATATGTCATGGTTTTGCCCCAAAGATGTCCCCAAGAGAAGGAAATTGGCAATGAGAATTTAGAAAAAAGCATTTGTCCTAATAGCATGCTAAATCTTGTGATGGCCCCCAAATATCCTGCTGCCTGAGATGAAGGACATGGCACACATATAATACCTGCTCTTCATACAGAAGTGAATTGGGCTGATCATACAGGCCCTCCAGGGTTTTTGGACTTCAACTCCCAGAAATCCCAGCCAGTTTGCCAGCTGTTAGGATTTCTGGGAGTTGAAGTCCAAAACACCTGGAGGGCTGGTAATTGCCCACCCCTGCCATAGAGTGTTCTACACTCCACCTTAGGAAAGTGATAATTTAGAAACACAGGAGCCATAATGTGATATATACACCTCTGTCAACCGCAAAGGGATATAGGCTTAGGAGAAACATTCTAGGACCTGGCTCTGTTTGCCCATTGCCTGCCACTTGAAGTATTTGATTTCACAAGAACTTGAACTTTGCCTAATGTTGTGTTCCTGAAAACTCTGCATTTGTGGAATGCTGTGGGCCAGTTGTAGAGTCATTACAGGGACTTGTTGAGAATCAACCATTCCTCTTTCCTTGGGTGGAAAAATATACAGCCAAGTACTATATAATGCTAAGCCACGAGCTGCTAGATTTTTTTGCCTATATTGGCAAAAGAAAATCTGTTTGGCAGCACATTTTCCCAGTTCATATTGACCCAACAGTGACCCTGTTAAAGCCACATGAAACCTCTTGATGAAATCACCCTAACCGGTTGCACATTTTACCATCTCAACCCACCTCACTGTTATTTATTTATTTACGACATTTCTACCCCGCCTTCCTCCACCCCTGTGGGGACTCAAGGAGGCTTAGGCAGCTATTTGATGCCTTCAAAAACAATGTACAATTAAAATAAGCATTTAAAATAGAATTCTAAAATAAATGAAACTCAACTCAAGAAAGTATCCCTTCCTGATGGAAATACTCACATCCCACCAACCAATTCCGGCCACCACGTGATCCTACCCCAATGACACAGAAAAGCAATGGCTCTGGATAAAAGGCAAGCTTTTTTCTTTTCTTTTAAAAAAATGGACCAAAGTCTAAATAAATGCATTGCAAACAAATGGTCATGGATGTCATGTGTCAGATTCAGAGAACCTATAAAATATCTTTTTATTAGTCTCTGTAGCCAAGTGCTTAGAACTGTTCTTCCTCCTTTGCTGATGGCAATTTATATACATCTGTGTTTCTTTTACAAACCACACTGTTACTAATAATTAAGGCTAGCTACTGATCAGTCTTTAGGCAAAACAACTTGGTCCTCTTGATTTAAAGCCAACACAATGGTAATCCCACTGGTACGCCCAAAAACAATAGCACAGAAATATGGCATCATCTGTGCTTGTTTTCCAGCAGATATTCCAATGTTAAACTGTAGATATGGTGGACAAAAAGTGACCATAATCATACCACTTTTCCTGCATTAATGTCATCCAACTCTCTAGTGTAATTTCAAAATACCAGTCACATTTAATCTATATTTAAAGAAGCAAAATTTAAAAAAATGAAAGAAATAGTTTCACAAATCTCCTTCTTTACACAGCTACATTTTTGTGTGTGTCAGGGGCGACTTAAGAAACAGCAACTTGATCCTGGTGTGAGAGAATTGATTGTCTGCAAGAATGTTGCCCAGGGGACACCCGGATGTTTTGATGTTTTACCATCCTTGTGGGAGGCTTCTCTCATGTCCCTGCATGGGAAGCTGGAGCTGACAGAGGGAGCTTATCTGTGCTCTCCCTGAATTTGAACCTCCAACCTGTTGGTCTTCAGTCCTGCTGACACAAGGGTTTAACCCATTGCACCACCGGGGTATCCTAACACATCAACAATGTGAAAAGAGCATTCTTTTGTTTTAAAAAATGATAGGACAGGAATTCTTCATCCAACAATGCAAAATCCTCTTTTACACCCCAAAATGTTGTGTTTTGTTCTATTCAGAAAAGCTGTTATTTTTTATTATTATTTTGCTATGTATACAAGTTCAGTTAAAAGATTTCCCATCATTACATTTTTTTATTTTTGCTATTCACAATCCAATAGTTGTATCATAGGCCACAATGGAACCTCATTTACAATTGAAGAAAATGTGCTATATACGATTTTTCCCTCGAAGAAAAAAAATCCTTCGGTGTGTTTACATTTCTCCTCAGTATGTGTATAATTGCTCTCTCCCTGATTGCGTTGGCAGTATCAGGGGCTAGTTGTTCCACCTTGATTTTAATATTCAATTTAATATTCAAAATAAAGAAATGAGTAGGCTGTAATAAAAATTGCAAATAAATAAACAGTTTTTGAAAAATCTCTAATTGGAACCTGAGACTTATGTTGGAAAGAATGTGTGAGAGAGAATGAGAGAGCATAAAAAACACAATGTGGATTCAGAATTCCTGACTGCGAAATCATTTATGATCAAATATATGAATGTTGAAAACCCACCACAGAAGTATCAGGAACAAAACAATTACTTTGTGATTAAAATGTTATTTTATTTTTTAAAATAATAAGGTCTAAGAACATCCAGAATGCCAGAGAAACTACAGTAGACACTCTGTTTTCACAAGGATTGGGGGTGCATGACTTCTACAAAAGCGGGACAATCATAAATAGAGAAATGCTATTTTTTTGGTCTGACGAAACAAATGACTAAGAAGCTTTAGATCCTCCAACCTAGAATGAATAAGAATTTGAAAAAAAGAGCATATATTAATCAAATTCATAAAAGTTAAATCCCCAAATGTGGAGTCTGCTTACAGATGATTAATGAAAATAAACTCTGTGGGTCACTCTCTCTCTCTCCCCCGTCTCCAATTTTTAATGTAAGAAATTAGTGATAAATGTTGAAACGATGGCAAATAAATATACAAAGCATTACTTTCAGTTCTATGATACACTGATATCAGCAAGCCAGGATGGTTTCAATGGAAGAATCCATTTCCTATTAAGCATCTATACCAGGCCTGCACAACTTGGCCCTTTTAAAGAGCCAAAAAATTTCCCCTAAAAAACTTCAGCAGGCCACACTTCCCTTATCCCCGACCGAAAGGGAAGCCCGCTCCTTTCTCACCCTCACACTATTCCCAAGGGAACAATGAAAGTTTGGGGAGAGACTCAAGCACTAAGAGGGAAGTCCTGGTCCTTCACCGCTTTTGCACTGTTCCTGCCGGGTGAGCTCAGGCAGCTTCTCAGCCTTGCATGCACATTCTGACATTATTGCACTCTTTCACAGTTCTTCCTTTTGGAAGAAAATGATAATGACAAAATACTAAAATATCATTTATTTGTTTTAATCAGTGTTTTTACAAAAATGCCTTTCACCCAATAGCTACTGCTACATTCTACTATTTAATTAACATTAACATTTTTTTACATGTCAGAAGTGACTTGAGAAACTGCAAGTCATTTCTGGTGTGAGAGAATTGGCTGTCTGCAAGGATGTTGACTAGAGGATGCCTGGATGTTTTACCATCCTGTGGGAGGCTTCTCTCATGAGAAGTTAGAGCTCAACAGTCAGGAGCTTACCCCGCTCCCCGAATTTGAACCACCAACCTGCTAGTCAACCAGTCCTGCTGGCACAAAAGTTTAACCCATTGCACCACTAGGGGCTCCAACATTAACATTAAAATGTGGTGAAATGTGATCTGTTTTGATTCAGTCTGTTTTAAAGCATAGGATAATTTTAACTGACATAAGAAGAAAGCATGTGTACACACATACAGACATATATTTTATTTATTTATTTATTTATTTGGATTTTTGCACCGCCGACTCCCGAGGGCTCGCGGCGGCTCACAGGGCCAATGGCACAGTGCCAGAGGTTCAGCATAAAAACACAGGGAACATACATCAATTAAAACATGCAATACAATTAAAACAGTTAAAACGGTTAAAACAATTAAAGCAATAAACAATGAACAGTGGCCGAAAAATCGGTCCATTGCAGATGCAAGGGACCTACTCCCCAAAGGCCTGCCTAAACAAGTAGGTTTTGCAGGCCTGTCTGAAGGGAGTAGGTCCCTCAGGGCTCTGGCCTCAACCGGGAGGCGTTCCATAGCGTAGGAGCTATCACAGAGAACGCCCTCCGGCGGGTGGATGTTAAACGAGCCAGCTTAGCAGATGGTACAACCAGTAAATTGGCCTCTTCAGACTGCAGTGATCTCGATGGGCAGTATGAGGCGAGACGGTCCCTCAGATACGCTGGCCCCAGGCCGTGAATAGCCTTGAAGGTGAGAACCAGCACTTTGAAGGCGACCCGGTGCTCAATAGGCAGCCAGTGCAGATCCCGCAAGACTGGAGTTATTCGGCATCCTGCTGGAGCCCCAGACAGGAGCCGGGCGGCGGTGTTCTGCACCAGCTTGAGCTTCCGGATCGACGACATAGGCAGGCCAACGTGAGCGCGTTACAGTAGTCCAGTCTCGAGATGACCGTGGCTTGGATCACCGTGGCCAGGTCGTTCCGGGATAGATAAGGAGCCAGCCGCCTTGCCTGTCGGAGATGGAAAAATGCCGCCTTGCTGACCATGGAGACCTGGGCCTCCATGGTCAGCTGGGAGTCCAGGTGGACGCCTAGGCTTTTCACTGACGGCGCTGGATGCAGCACCGCACCGTCCAGGGTCGGAAGCCGGGTGCCTACCCCACCCGGGCGGCCCAGCCACAAGATCTCCGTCTTCGCGGATTCACCCTCAACCTACTGGCTCGCAGCCATCCAGTGACGGCTTCAAGGCAATGTTGGAAATTATCGGGGATGGACTCCGGCCTGCCCCCCATCCTCAGAATGAGCTGAGTGTCATCGGCATATTGGTGACAGGTCAGCCCATAACTCCGCACCAGCTGTGCAAGCGGCTGCATGTAGATGTTAAATAACAGAGGGGAAAGGATGGCCCTGGGGGAACCCCACAAATCAGTGGGGAACCCTCAGAGACCACCCGCCCCTCCTCACACGCTGAGACCGCTGGTGGAGGAAGGAGGCCAGCCATTTAAGGGCTGTCCCCTCACTCCAGCCATGGCCAGGCGGTGGATCAAAAGATCAAAAGATTATACATAATCACTTGTTTCTATCTGATTTACACTAAAGGAACAACAATATGATTTTAGATTGATTGCAAATTAATAAGTACATCAGTATGAAATGACAGAATTGTCCCTATATCAAGTAGAAAAGTATAGGGTTGGACAGCCAACGTGGCATAATGGTGCAAACTCAGGACTAGGTGCAAATTGAAGCCAAATAAGTTCCCTGGCAACTGCATGAAGCATGGAGTCGATCTAGGTTAACATGGACAAGGCAGGTTAACATGACCTTGAACTACATTAAAATAAATTTCCTGAAAATCCAGAGTAAACTGCAACTGAGTATGTTAAAGCCGCTGTGCCGCTTCCTGTTTGGAAAGTGGCCATGGCTGTTTTATAGGCATGGTTTCGAATCCAAAAATGGCGATTCTAAAATCAAATTGGGGGGGGGGGGGGGTTGTTTAGTAAACGAAAGACTTACAAAAAATTTCCCAAAAATTTCTAAAATGTAACTTAAGTACTAACGAAATTCGTTAGTAATTGCGCATTCCAGATGGTTTTGGCCTACAACTCCCAGAAATCCTAACAGCTGGTAAATTGGCTGGGATTTCTGGGAGTTGTAGGCCAAAACTTGAATAAATCACACTGAGCCTCTCTCTCACCCCGATCCTGAGGGAGCGAGGGCCCAAGTTTGCCCAGGCTGAGAGGAAAAGGAAGAGGCCTGAGGCTGTGAGGAATGGTGGGAGTTGAAGTCCAAAACACGTAGCTGGAGGGCTGAAGCTGGCCCCTGTGATGGGGCATGGCAGAGCAACGGGGAAGAGAAGCATCTGAGAGAGCGCAGGGAGAGAGAGGAGGAGAAGCGCGCGCGCGTGTGTGTGTGAAGCTGCCCCCTGCGATGGGGCATGGCAGCAGAGCAATGGGGAAGAGAAGCATCTGAGAGAGCGCAGTGAGAGAGAGGAGGAGAAGCGCGCGCGTGTGTGTGTGTGAAGCTGGCCCCTGCGATGGGGCATGGCAGCAGAGCACGGGGAAGAGAAGGAGGGGGAAGCGTGGAGGACTACACTTTCCAGAATGCATTGCCTACCTAGCAGCAGCGTCACTTCCAGTTCCCCATAGAAATGCGGGAAAAAGAAGAAGCTGAATGAAGGCGGGAAGGAAATGAGGGGGAGAAGACAGGGAGAAGTGAGTACGTACTACAATAATTAAGAATTTATTACGATCATAACGCAAATTGTTGGCCTCAAGGACCGTAAAAGGAAGTCTACTTCCGGGTTCGCGGCAGCGATCCGTAAAAGCTCAAAAGTCCCATTACATACGAATCTCTTACGAATCCTTTTAATTTCCGTTTCATTTTTCTCATGCCTACTGTTTACATTACAATCCTACTTTTCCAGGTAGGGCAGTCCAGAGACACGGAATTGGACTTACCTTGCCTTGTTGATCTGGTGTCTGTGGTTCCCATAGGGCACACAAATAGTGCTGGACACAACTAGGTATCTGCAGTGACAATATCCAGAGTAACAAGGTGAGCACAGATGGGAAGGTAGAAAGGAGGGAGTGATTTTTCCTCTTCCCACTCCCCCCTCTCACATTGCTTCATTGCTCTGGATATTGCCATTACAGGCACTGAGTGATGACTAGTGACATTTTTGTGCATAGTGAGCACTGCAATCACCAGATGAATGAGGACAACGTAACAGTTACAGTTGAGTAGCACCAAACCAGTTCTGGTGCTGCTGAGGCACATGGCTACCATCCAGCCACCAGGCCGGTTTGGGGCTATTGCAGTGAGGTTGTCATCCAGCTCCAGAGCTGGCTCAAGGAATGGAGTGTAGGCTCCAGTGAGCACTGTCTTTTCTAACAAGTGAAAATGAATCCTGGGTCATGGGAAACAAATGTTAGAATCTCTACTCAACCAAAGAAACGAACTGGGTGACCTTGTGGGAGTTATATTCTCTCAGCTTCAAATGAAGGCAAAGGCAAACTCGCCTCTTGCCAAAAAAACCCTCCCAGTAATAGAGTTGCCTTACAGTCACCATAAGCTGCACAAACCTTAAAGGCACACAATAAGAATAAATAGGATTGACCTGTACAAACATCATGCTTATATAGAAGAAGATGCCTGGGCATTTTGTTGTTAAAGGTTTGTTTTCATTCGACATATATTCTGCCATTCCGCAAAATCAGGGGACTTATGTGCAGACTTTTATATAAATAAGCTTAAATATTGTCTGAATTCTATATGCATGTGTGTGCGCCTTCAAGTCACCTGTAGACTTATGTTGACCTCATACATTTCTTAGGGAATACTCAGAAGTGGTTTTGCCAGTTCCTTTCTCTGAACTGTAGCCTATACAGCACCTGGTATTTATTGGCAGTCTCCTGTCAAAGCACTAACCAGAGCTGAGCCTGCTTAGCTTCCAAGATCAGACAGGATCTGGTACCAAAATATAAATTCCAAATACATGATGTCAAAGCCGCTTGGAGCCGGAATTAAACAATTGCATGGGGTTTTTTTCAGTCTCTTGGAATTATCCAGTGTTTGTTTAAGTCCATGGGAAAAATACATTTCTAACTCCTGCTTGGCAGCTTTATTCTTCTTGGGTTGGGAGGAGAAAACTTTCTACAAAATCTTGTAAAACAGCAAGGATCATGAAGTTAAAGCAGCTCACAAACAGCTTTGACCTCTATGCCTAGCAGTAACTCAGCAGATGATTAGAGGACTGCTTGACCCTTGGCAGCTTTACAGGGTCACATTTTGACATGGCTGAACTGTTCTTGAACAATTCTTCCAATGTACTAGGTACAAACAGTCTTTTCTTCAGCATCAAGCATGCATGTCTTATCATTCCTACCTATTTTTTTTTTTAAAAAATATGGCTATTGAAATACATTGAAGGTTAACTTGGCTTCTTGTTTATGTCGGTTTATGTTTCCAGTCGTCTGCGTAGACAATAGCTAATCACAGCTTTTAAAAAAAACCATCTGTAAAAGAATTCTTGCTGCAATGTACTCATAGTTTTGAATCTGATTCAGGAATTTGTTACGGAAGTACCAGTGTAATAGGGTAAGAACAAAAGGGCCCTGGATGTTGTCATTCTTCACATGTTCAGCAAAGCAAAGTTTGCAAAAAATACTTTTTTGATTTTAAGGAGGCTAACAATGGAAAAGGAAGTTGACTTTTGAATGATGACATCTCACACAGCTTTGCCTGGATCTAAGAAGAAATGGTAGGGGAGGTGGTACTGACTGGATCTATCAACTAGATGCACAAAATCAATAAAATGTATTAAAGATGTAAATCTTCACTAATTTCACTTTTCAAGTAAGCAACAAGTACTTTTAGAAGTTTTCCTTTCACTGTGAAGATGTTTTTGAAAACCGTGCAGTTTTTATTACTATTTTAACTGTTTTGATGGATTTTAACTGTGAACTTTTTAGTGCTGTTTATGTTTAATTCTATTTTAATGTTTGCATTTTTGTATATTTTAAATTGTATACAAATGCTTTTATGTCAAGCCGCTTTGAGTCCCCTTGGGGGGATAAAGCGGTGTAACAACAGCAGCAGCAACCACCCCAGTTTAGGACTTATTCTGTGAAAAATTGACACAATTCATTGAGGACAGAAAATAGCATCTTCCACCCAGGAGACACAATTTCTGCAATATTTAGGCCCAACAATATAAAATATAGTTCCGAGGGCAGCCAGAAGAACCATGCATAAATTTTGTGCAGATAAGTCCCAAACTTCAAAGATTCTAATCAGTTGAAGATTCACCTGGGACACATCTACACGAACCGATCAGGTTGGTGTAGCATTGGATTGGCCCCTTTATGTGTCCTTGTCCAATGTTCTCCAAAGTCAAGGGGAAGGCCTGCTGCATTGTGTAAAGGAAGGAATTAAAGGAAGGAATTAAAAAGGCTGACCTGATGTAGAAACACACATTTATTCTTACTGTAATAAAAGACAAATGCATCAAGTACAAGGACATAAAACTCTGCCTGCCTTCAGATTGTGGAACATTGTACTGAACGTTATTTAAAGGAAATGCTGTGGAGCTAATATCTAAAATTGTTCTTGGGGAAATGAAGAGTTAAGGATGAGGAAATCTATTTAGAACCTTAATACTTTTCCTTTTTCTCTGCCACCCACATCATAGGTTCACCAACAGCTTGAGATACAGTAGGGAATGTCAAATATTGCAAAAGATACCTTATTTTGCATCACAAAGTGTTTAAGACTGTGAGTACCGCTTCTTTTGAAGTCCTCCCCAAGAGTGTCCTTGTCATATTTTTTTAAAGCTTTATTGCTAATTTCTGTGTCAGAATGATAAAAGATGAATGGGCAACACGTAGCTGCATTAACCATGCCAACCAAGGGCATGATTTATTAGTGTGTAATGTTACTTTTCATCATAATGTCTGTGTGAAAACATCTATATCTACTCTAGAACATTAATTTGACACACAAAAATTTTCATTATAGTTCCTTCCTGTGAAAAAGAAAGGAGAAATATAAGATAGTATAAGGCAATGTAAAATAAGTAGCAAACACTTAGATAAGCAACATATACCTTTGGTTTACATGCTCTTGGAGACATGAAGGCTTAAATCAGGAGTGGGAATTATGTAGTCTTCCAGATGTTATCAGACTGTCATTCTCAGCATTCTTTTTTCATTGCTAAGTTAGCTAGAGCTACAGGGACTACCATACAACAACATGTACTCACCTCGTCAGAAAGCTCAGACAAAGCATCCCACTTCACTGGGCTTCTGCAAGGAAAGAAGTAGCAGTGGGGTGAATCTGTCACCCCATGTACAGCTCCCTCTCCATGATGCTTTTCCCATCACATGGGAAAACAGTCGCTTTTGCGAGGAGGCCCCATGCTGGCTCCATTGGAGCCAGTACAGCACAGGAACCCTCCTGTGTTGGAGTGGGAAGCATGTGGTGACACTTTCATCTCAGTTGAGGGTGGGGTCTCTGCCGGATGTCACACAACATTGCATCCTGTCTGGCATTGGGTGAAAGCATCCTAAGATGCTAAAATCACCCTGTCTGATGTGGTAGCTAGCTAGAGAACTTCATGATCTCTATACATGGTCTAAATCCACTTGTTAGTCACAGAAAGAATTAAAAATATTTATTATAAATTAAGTGTTCAGTGGTAAATCAACATTTAATAGAATAGATCTGTGTTAATTTGAATTCTCGGCTGGGTAGGAATTATTTATCCTCTAGACGTTTTTCCACTACTACACCAATGATTACTATTAACAAGAAAATGCATTTTCACATGAGTAAACAAGCTCTTCAGTTGTCCAAGGTAGATTGTGCTCATATTAGAACATTATAGGCAATGTGTATACTCTTAAAGATTAAAGAAAAGGTTTGCATCACAACAATTGAAATTAAAAATTATTTCACACATATACAGTACATCTATTATTTGTGAATTCCATTGTCAAACTAAGAGAGAAATGGCTATCTCAGTCCTATCCCACCTAGCATATTCTCAAACAGAAATATTTTTCAACAGAGAAATATCACATTGCACATTCAAGTAATACAATGTAGTATAAAATGCTAGCATGAACTAGCTCTTCCATGCTCTTCGTTTTATCAAGTGGATGTTCATCACAAGTGTGAAAGGTATCTACATGAATACCGATGGTTGTCTACAGGCCTCCTCCATGCAAATAAGATTTCCCCCACACTTTGTGTGGAAAATATGTATATGCAGATTCAAATATATATACTATCTCATGTGTGCCTAACACATATACAGTTGGGATATGACAACTGGGTCTGTGATGAGATTAACCTTAGTCAGTGGTGGGTTGCCTACTGCTGTTCATCCCCCAGAGTCTGTCATCTCAGTCCATTCAATGCTGCTTAATGATAAAATTGTGTCTAACTAACATCAATAAACATCTATTTTCAGTCTGTATAGCAACTTCTAGGGACAGTAGGTGTTGTAATGCTGCAAGACAGGAGCTTAGATACCTTAGGCACCAGATCCCATCTCATCTTGGAAGCTAAACAGGATTAGTACTTGGATGGAGACCACCAATGAATACCAGGTACTGTATGCTATATTTCAGAAAAAGAAACTGATAAAACCACAGGGGGTATGCCTTGCCTTAAAAAATTCTATAATATTAATGGGGTCACCTTAAGATCACAAGGTTACTTTAAAGCATGCACCGATACACACATGCTGCAAGAGGCTTGCTTAAAAGGGAATGGTATTAAACATTTTTTAGTCTTTGCAGTAAAAGACTCAAAAAGACACATGGCAGAAGACAAGCATGACTGGCCCACCTTTGGTTCAGAGTGAAGTCATAAAAGTTGTAGTGGATTGTTTCCCAAAACTGTCACCCATCCAGTGGTTTTGTACTTGCAGCCAAATGTCTACCAGGATTAACTTCTCAACTGTGTTGTGGCAATGTTGAACCACGATCCCCAGTACTAGCCTAAATAGTATTCAGATTTTGTAGATGTGGGTGTGGCCTACATTGGGATCATATTAGGCCATCAAAATACTATACCACATTTCATGCCAAAGAGATTGGAGATAAGGCAAAGTGAAGAAAAGGAAGAGGATAGAAGATGGAATTCAAAAGAGAGACAAAATTCTAGGTCTTCCTTTCTCCCTTCTACTGAGACTTTAGAAGCCATTTCATATGAAAAAGAGGAACTGATAGGCAGGGAGAGCAGCAGCAACAAACCCAAACTCTCACTGCCATCACCAAGTAATGGGGTTGAGGCTCACACCAGAGCATAAAACCAATTTCAAGATCTTCGATGTCCGCTCCTTCCCCCTTCTATTGTCTAATTTTGCTGTGAACTATATACCTCAGTCTGAACTGAGTTTCTTTTGTGTTGCTTTACCAGGCAAGTCCATCCAATAAAGAATATCAATTTGACCCTGTATTTGATGATGTGTGTCTTTTGTCAGCAAGCTCTGTATCGAATGGCAGGCACCTGTCTTCTACTTTCTATATTATGCTGCTATATTGCATCATTCCTTTTGTAATCCCTGCATAAGAGTGCCACTGAATTGCAGTCCAAGTCTTGATCTGTGGAGTGAAACGAAAGCTTTATGAATTAAAAAAAAGCCTGAACAATGTATTTGTTCTGGGTTGCTGCTTGGATAAAGTTCTTTTAAAACACTAATTTAGATTATATTGTGTTTTTCACTTTAATTCTGTATTATTATTTATATTTCTGGTATTGGTTGTTGTAGGTTTTTCAGGCTGTATAGCCATGTTTTAGAAGCATTCTCTCCTGACATTTCACCTGCATCTGTGGCAGGCATCCTCAGAGGTTGTGACCTCAGAGGATGTGACCACAGATGCAGGCAAAATGTTGGGAGAGAATGCTTCTAGAACATGGCTATACAGCCTGAAAATCCTACAACAACCCAGTGATTCCGGCTATGAAAGCCTTCAACAATACATTTCTGGTATTGTTTAAAACTGTAATACTATCATTATTCCTATGAATTATTGGTTTATTTTGCTTGTTTATGGCTGATAGCGCAAAACAATGGTTTTAAGGCAATCCTGGTATTTAGCTGAAATAATTCCTGAACTCTTTTAGAACAACTTGCTGGTACAAATGCAAAAAGATTGGGAATTGGAGTTTTACTGGCTTTCTTTGGGCATTTAATAAGTGTTTTCTGAAACTAAAATCCTTATTGGTTGATAGAGTATTATTATTCTAGTTTGTTATTTAATGAACTAGATTATTATTCTAGTTTGCAACTAAACTTAATTCTCTAGTCTTCTGCAAGTCAGGATTTTCAAGCTAAATTGGATTCAATGGAAGAAGGGGAATAGAACATGAAGGAAAAGCATACAACCACAATTTATGAAGGTGTGGGTGGCAATCATAAAGAGTACAAACAAAGGGCTTTTAAAGACAATGCAATTGTTGATCCAAGTTGAAAAAGAAAGGCGGAAGTCCCTTTATCAGTACAAGATCATAGAATTGGAAGAGACTGTCAAGACTGTCCAGTCTAACCCCTTACCATGCATTAAAGGATAAAGTCTGAATAAAGTGCACAGATCAGTTTCATTTTTACCAAACATTATTCTGTGATGAGATTTCATCTTTCCATAAATAGTTTGCTCACTCAACAATATTTGTTCTTTTTTTGTCAACAACCTATACAGTATTAACTTGCCCCAATAAGGTAGAAGTCTTACTTTCGAACAGAAAAAATGTGTACAGGCTGCTTTCTCCATTCATTGTGTTAAAGGTATTCACTTAATCTGCACACAGATTCCCTTCCAATTCAAATAAATGGAAGTATTCAGAGTGAAGAGCTCCATGTATACACAGAAGTTCCTAAGGTGCCAAGGACCCCTTATTTCGAAAGGAAGAGGCTGGAGAGAGAGAGAGAGAGAACATAAAGCCTCTTTATTATAAAATACAGAATACTTTGTTTTAAATCCAATTCCTAGTCCAACTAAAATAAACCCATTGAATCAGCTACTAAGTCAGAAATAGTACATAAGGACATTTTAAAGACTTTATTTCACAGATTTTAAACAAATCCCCCTCTCCCATGATTTTTTCACCTTTTGGTTTCTTCTGCACAAAATCAAACTTCTGGGAGCTACCCAAATATTTCTAATCAGATATTAGATTAGAAATGATTAATTAGAACCAGGGGAACAGCTTTCTAACATTGCTAAAGAGTGATCACAAGCAATTTAATCCCTGAATAATCTCTCCAAATAGGTAATATGTTTACAAACCATAAGAATTAATAGGGAGGGATGGACACATAGGAAAAATATTTATAGTCTTACTAGCTGTACCCGCCACACATTCCTGTGGGTAACCTTTCCCCTTCTTTCTTTCCCTCCTTCCTTCCTTCCCTCCCTCCTTCCTTTTTTCCTTTCCTTCTCTCCTTCCTTCCTTCTCCTCCTCTTCCCTCCCTTCCCCCTTTTCCCCCCTTCTTCTTTCTCTCCTTTCTTCCTTTTCCTTCTTTGCTTCTCTTCTCCCTTTTCTCCATCTTTCCTTCATGTGTAAATACTAGCAACATTAGCCAAGTGTTATTGGTGACCATAAATAGTTTCAACTCTTAACGTTAGGGCATCTTTAGAACATTCTAGATGTGTTTGGCAACAGCTCCCTTTGTCCTATCCAGATTTCTTTTGAACAATTAATATTAATGTACCATCAGCATGGTTTATTTTTTATGTTTGTTCATGGATTATTTATTCATATTGTTCCATTCTTGAGAAGCAAAGAAAATTAAGAGAACATTAATATGTCAGAGTAAAGGCCTAGCTACTTTAAATGGTTCTGAATTGAAACTTAAGTTTTGTCTAAGTAAAAGGAGGGTTTGCTATATCCACTTCTGCCTTGTCTGTAACTTACTAGAACCCAATATTTATTTGCAAGTTTGTTCCCAGAATCTTCACACATAGAGACTGCCTTTTTTTGTTAATCCTCACAAATCATCTCAAATTTGTTAACTGTGTACTTACAATGTGATATCCAGCATGTAAGTGTGGGCCACGCTAAAAACTTATGAATCTAAACTTACCCAATACCAGTTTGCTCTGCAGGAGAGAGATGAGAGAAGGTGGTGCTCTTCCTAGGAGACCCATGCAAAAGCAAACTGCTGCAACCTCTTCTAGACTATATGTTTTTCTTTACTGAGAACATTAGCTATCTTGTATTAGCTATCTCCTGTCTTCTCATTATGTGGCCAAAATACTTCATCTTTGTCTCTACTATCCTTCCCTCTAATGAGCAGTTGGGTTTTATTTCCTGGAGTATGGACTGGTTAGATCTTCTCGGGGTCCAAAGCACTCAGAACTTTCTTCCAACACCACAGTTCAAAAGCATGTATTTACCTTACCTTATTTATATCCCACCTTTCTCTACCCCAAGGGGGACTCAAGGTGGCTTGGAATCACACCGCCATGGTGCCTTAAAACATATCACATTGTCAGCAAAACCTGCTGACCAAAAGATTGCAGGCTTGAATCCGAGGAGTGGTGTGAGCTCCCGCTGTTAGCCCCAGCTTCTGCCAAATTAGCAGTTTGAAAACATGCAAATGTGAGTAGATCAATAGGTACTGCTCCAGCAGGAAGCTGACCACATGACCAGCTGGCCACATGACCTTTGAGGTATCTATGGACAACGCTGGCTCTTCAGCTTAGAAATGGAGATGAGTACCAACCCTCAGAATCAGACACAACTGGACTTAATGCCAGGGAAAAACCTTTACATATAGACTCTATACATGTCTTGGTTTTCATCTGGTCAATGTTATAGGATATATAGTTTGTGGAGATTAAATTACATGGAAATGTTGCAGTTGCTGCCATGTAAGACCATAAGCACTGTTGTGTGTGTGTGTGTGTGTGTGTGTTTAAATAAATGAAAGCTAATTTGTTAGTCTTTCTTGTATGACACCCTCAAAACAAATAAGCTTCATTCTTGGTAGACCACAAAACATAATTAGCATCAAACGAACTTCAACCATCCATTTAGCTGAAGGATGTTGTGGGAACAACCTTTTATAGATTCACATAAAAAATGGGTGGTGTTGGGGACTTGCCAGTGATTTCCAGTAGTAAATGTGATTTTGCAAATGACTGATCATACGAAGATGACCCAATAACACTTTTGCATCTTTAGAGGTGGCAAGAACATTAATTCATTGATTAATGCTCCTTAAGAATGGCCATCTAAACTGTAATGCTTTGCTTTGTGTTTTGCAAAGGACTGCTAAATGAGTATTTTTTAAAGTCAGTTCATGATTTCACTTGTTATAAAGTCTTCCATTCAAATTTCAGAATTTTTCAAATGGTAGTTTAAGATATCACAGGGTAATCCCTGTCTTCTGACTTAAAGGTAGAGGTAAAGTGTGTAGTAGTTGCACTGGGTAGTCTAAGATATAGTCCAGCTAGGTTTTGGGAAAGCGGGGAGGATGACAGAGGTCAGGTACAGTTATGTTATCTTTTATGCCCTTTATATAAAAAGGCCGGTGCAGATAGCAAAAGGCTAGATTGCTGTACATTCAGGGTTGTTTTGTTTGACATTGTTGTCTTTCTCTCTTTAGTTTACATGTACAATGGAAAACATTACTTTAGCTTTAGAATATCTACAAGCAAGAAATCAGATCACTTGAAGGGAAAATGGCATGCCCCACAATTGTTCCTATTTGGCAAAGACAGTCCCAATTAATCTTCAGCCATTCCCATGTTTTCAGCTGTTGTTAAAATGTTCCAAATTCTCTCTCATCTTCCACTTACCCTATTTTCTCTCAGCTTACTTCAGTTATTGCAAACTCAATTCAAATGCATAAGTAACTTGTACTTGGGATGGTTCAACGCTGAAATGCAGTTCGAAGCTGCCTCGAGGTGGGGTTATCTGTGAAACATGCACTCCCAACATGCACTGCAGCACACATCAAATCCAAAACAGCATATTTAAAACTTACCAGAAAGTCCAGAATAAGATACAAAATCCACTACAGCTAATCAGAGTATAGACTATGCAGTGCTGGAATCAAGACCAAGAAATGTAGAGTGCTTATTAGGATATTTGAAAAACTGGAATCATACCTCATCAGGGTTTGTTTGTTTATTTATGGTATTTGTCTACCACCCTTCTCGACCCAAAAAGGGACTCAGGGCAGTTCAAAGTGTTGGCAACAATTCCATGCCATTGATAAAATACAGTATAAAACATCAAAAGCCAGATGAAACCATAGCATTCTCATGGGAACACCTGTCCTGCACACCTTACTCTCCATTTGCTGTGCCCTAACTTGGTCTAGTGCAGATTCCAAATGGACATGTCAATGCCCATCAAGCACTGGTCATGATGATGCCCACCAAGTGCATCCCACCAGATGAAGTAAGAAAAAAAATCTGTTTTCAAATTGACCTTTGTGGCCACTACCACAACCTGGTGTTGGATCCTGGCATGCTTTTTGACTCAGTTTTAATGGCTATATAGTTTAAAACTCTCTTACCTCTGTTTTAATGTCTCTCCCCCACCCTCAGTTAACTCAGCAGGGGAAGAGAAGGGGGTGAAATCTTGCCCTTCTCAGTATGCTCAAGTAAGAGCAATATGCTGTAGCTTCTTCTAGCTTGTGTATTGGTATTCATTAAAAACTTTGCAATAGACCACATGCAAACAGCTGGGACGTGAGCTTTGTAGTCCAAAATCAGGATCTTGAACTGTGCCCAGAAACTGACTGGCCAGTGGCCCTGTTGCATCAAGGGAGTTGTGAGCTTTCTGTAATCAGCACTTGTTAGCAATTTGGCTACAGTTCTTTGGATCAGCTGAAGTTTCCAAACACTCATCAATTACAGTGCATTACAGTTATACAATCTGGATGTAAGTAAGGCATTTTTGTTGCCACACTTAGTTTATATGTCTCAAGGACCTAAGGCCCAGCTTTTACTGTGAAAATGCACTTCTGACCACCACAGATATCTGAGAATCCAGAGTCAGGACTGAATTAAGGAGTACACTCAAACTGCAAACTTGAAACTTCAGGTAATTCCATCTAACATAGGCTGAATTCATTGATCTCTCTTTCAGCTGACTAGAAGTACCTTTCCCTTATTTGGTTTGATCTTAAATTTGTTTGCCTCATCTAGTCCATTACAGCTACCAGGCACCAGTTTTGCACAGAATTAAATACTAATGAGCAATAGAGTTTGGTATCATCAGCATATACCTGACTTGAAATCTCAGGACAACTCTCCTAGCAGCCTAAGTATATGTTAAATAACATGGGGGACAAAATGGTCATTTACAGGTTAAGGAATAAAACAGGCATCCTCTGGGTTCATCTTCCCAGAAAGAAGTGGAGCCACTTCAATGCAGTGCCTTCAAGGCCTATCCCAATGAGGCAATTCAGAAGGATATCATAGGTGATAGCTTTCAGTGGTGCTGAGAAGTCCAGCAGAACTCCACCTGCCTAGTTCCCGGTATAGGTCCTCCACTAAATCAAGTTGCTGCCCCATAACCAGGCTTGAAGTCAGGATGAAATAGACAACATAAGAATTTAGAATTGTATTTTCTAAATAAATGTGAGGACCTATTCCCATTCTTAGTGTCCTACATCCAGTTAGCAGTCATTATAGTTGCATTTTAATTACTCTTCTGGTTTCTACCTCCAATTTCTCAGAAGTAATTAAATAATTACTGTGTTGTCAAAATTACTTTTTGGTTACTTTAAATAGCTATTGATATATTTATATTTAAACACAGCCTTCATTAAATGGGACTCTAAATTATAGTTGTCTTAGCTTGAGCATAAATTTAGCAAAGATGCTCGGCAAATGGCATCTCCCTTGTAGATTCAACATTTAATTTGCATGACTCCTCCTTTACAGACTTTATAGGCACTGGCAAAGAAATAAAATGAAAGCAGTGTGCAATGATTAAACCACCCCTTCCCTGAGATGTCTGTATTCATCTGTCTCAGAGTGTATGTGTGAGCGCATGAACAGCTGGAAGGACTCACTGCTCAAAGCCCAGGGGAAGTGAGATTGCTGACTGATAATGCAATGATAGACAGGAAAGCTTAGAGAAGACAATGATGCTTGCTAAAAAGGAAGGAAAAAGGAAGAGGGGCCAACCTAGGGCAAGATGGATGGATGGTATCCTTGAAGTGACTGGCTTGACTCTGAAGGAGCTGGGGGTGGTGACGACCAACAGGGAGCTCAGGCATGGGCTGGTCCATGAAGTCACGAAGAGTCAGAAGCGTCTGAATGAATAAATAAAAACAATGCAATGATATTGTTTCTTTTTAATTCATAACTAATCTGGAAGCAGCATCTTCTGCTAGAAACTTCTCTTTGGCAGCTATGGATTACCGAAACTGAATAATTGAATCTGAACCCAAACAAGGTAAATGCAATAGCTTATGGTCAATAAAGACGGCTGTGTTTGATGGTCCTAAAGCTGCATGAGAGAACAGTTGTATGTAGCAAAGCTGTCGCACAGTTATCTGCAAACTATGTTTAAAGTGTCTTTGTTTTTCTAGCTGTATCTTATTGGCAGAATGAAAGGATAGAGATGTGATATTGTGAATCCTGTCACAGTAGCTGATAATTGCAGGATGTCCTATACATGTGGAATAGGTATTTTTCAAATAATTACTTCTGGAATAAAATGTATGGAGTCCTTAGAGCTTTCATAATTTAGAAAGGGAGATGCAAAACACAATTAAGTAATTTTCCTTTTGAGATATTGTGCAAGCTATGGGGAAAAACCAGAATGAAATCAGATCCCATTAATCCAATCAATTGTTAGAAAGTCTAAACAGACACGTTTAAAGCATTAGGCACTATTTTCTTCTGCAGTGCCTTGAGGATCTGGAATAATTGCAGGAAACATCTATTACCATCCCCTGAGCATTTGTTCCATTAATATGAACTCATCATTTTATGACATTAAAAATACTTATTCATAAGGTGAGAAGAAAAAAATTATACAGACTAAGAGATCTATATGAGGCCACAGCCCATAAATATGTATGCAACTGAGTGACTGACCTACAGTATTCCTTCACTTATTGCGAGGGTTACGTTCCAGGACTTCCCGCGATAAGCTAAAATCCACGAAGTAGAGACGCTCTATTTATTTCAATGTTTATATATTATTTTAGTGGGTATACACTATGTTAAGTCTTTATACACTTAAAATAAAGTGAAAGAAAGGAAGGAAAGGCCCTTCAAGGCTGGAGAAAGGGAGGGAGAACTAAGGAGGGAAAGCGCCTCGGAGAGCGGTGGTGGCAAAACCCCACAAAACAGTGAAAAAACCATGATATTTATTTTAAATTAATAGTTTTTTAAATCCTCAAAACAGTGAGTCCATTAAATGTGAACTGCGAAGTAGTGAGGGAACACTGTACTCTTAATGTATACATGACTATCTCTCATTCTGCCAAAATCTTTATTTCACTGCCCTTCCTTACATACAGACGAAAGCTGAATAGCCCTTACAGGGCTTTGGAGAACTTATATTGAGGCTTAAATATATTTCTTTTAAGTCTCATCTATAGTACTACACTTGGCAACACAGTTAAAACTTTTACAGGGATTAAAAAAGCTTGGGAAGAAATCAAGAAACTGTCAGAAAAAAAAATAGTTCAATAAGAACTACAGCTCCCTATGGAGTCTTCTGTCCAGATTAAAGAGTTGTTTTAAAATATTCACAGATTATGTCTTACCCCTGCACATTTAAGGTTTGACAACCCCAATTTGAAAGTAATTTGATGGCAGAATATAAAGAGATTGGTAGACAATTCATTGATATTGACATAATTCATAAAATTGAGAGTGAGAAAGAGAAATATAATTTTTGTCTCACCAGCAATGATCTTTTACCTCTTTCCCTCAAATTTCATGAACATTTGTCACACAAGGAGTACATCTATACTGACTGTTTAGCACAAAAGGCCAATGAATAGGTTCCATAGTGGCAAAATGACACAGAACTAATCCAGGTTACTGCCTGCCACAAATCACGTTAACCAATATTGCAGGCTTCTTTAAATTCTCCCCAAGAACCCAGTGCAAACTAAGACATAGGGCCCATGTAAATAGTTCGGTTTGTTACAAGAACAAAACCTTTTTTGGTAGGAATTTCTGTGGGATGCTATTTCTTATATGTTAAAAGTACAGTATGACACCTGTATCTGTGTGGGATATGCTCCTGAACTTATAATGAGAACGAGAAACTGTTGATTATAGTAAATTCTATTGAAATTAATGAGTTCTGCAGGAAGCATACCACAGAATTGCTCAAAAGAAAAAATCTTATATAGGACATATTTTGTCAGCTGTATGTAGGTGAAACCATGAGTACCACTTGAACTATATAATCACTTATCTGTCCAACATCTGGAGCAAATATAAAATTGATCATAGCAAACACTATGCAGCAAACATTAAAGCACCCACAGAACCATTCTGTAGAGAGTAAGCACTGTTAGAGCTGGAAGGGACTAGGGAATAGTTACAATTTGAACATAATGATCAATAAACTAAAAATAAATAATTCAATTGCATTCACTTTAAATAGGATACACCTTTAAATATACCTCTGCAATTAACTACATTAAAATCTTTATCAGAACATAACTGAAAATCTCAACTCATCATTTTGCACCTCCTTGACTGCTTTGAGCTATGGAGGGAAGTCTGTAACTTGCATGGATTTTTGGCAGCCAGGATATCTGAAAGGATGCCTATTTCCATATGAGAGAATGGTTAACCTGATGTGTGCTCTTCCATCACAACTACAATTATTATTATTATTTATTATTATTATTATCCATCTTTTCTCTCCAGGAGTCTCAAAGTGGTTAGTTGGGTAGGACAGAATTCTACTAAAGAGGACTGCCTCTTTAGTAGAATTCTGATTGTGGAACTGTCTTCAAAGGGTTGGCTCCATCTCTTGAACTTTCAGTGGACAGCAAAGTTAATATTATTTTGCATGGTCATGGGTCTTTAGAACTAGGGCTGGCTTCTCTGACTATTTTAACTGATTGTAGTGTGTAGTTTAAGAAATTGTCATTTTAGAAGTAGTTTAAAATAATGTTGACTCCAGATTGCACCTGCCATAACCACCTTCAGGACATGCTGATTTATGGAAAGATGTCTTTGATGAACCTAAGTACTGTCAGAGAACTATGTGCTCATCTTGACCAATAACACCTAAAACAGCCTAGATAATGATTCTAATAGATCATTCTGTTAAGTGTGCCTTTTCTGCATTTAGATGCTGTTTATGCATTTTTATTTTTCTTGTTATTTTGTACTAAAACATAAATAAATTGTAATTAGAAACCCAGAATATACATTATACCAAAGCAGTATAACATAGTTACTTCCCCTATTCCCCAATGAGTTTGGTGAAAAACCACATGTTAACATGTCAGCTGAGTTTACTACTTTTGGCCTTAACCTTCTCCACCCAGAGGATTTTTTAAGATAACAATTCAGTAAAAATCTAAGAGAACTGGGCTTTGGGTAAAGAACAAGCTGATTAATGTAAAAAAATTCAGCCAATTAATAACTTAATTAATAATAACTTAATTAAGAAAAACATCAACCTAGAAATTCTGATGAAAGTCAATCATTTTAGTGGAGAAATTAAGGTAATTAATGTTCCCCTTTTGATTGGCAAATGTCTGGTTTCATATATAGCTTGATTGCTTTTAATTCATCCGGTTCCTATCACTGGAATCAATCCAGATGATACCTGTTACTGAGTTATTGTTTAAAAAGAGTGGGTGCTTGTTTCATTTTAGCACGTTGTCAATTCAGCATGGAAAAGTGAAATCTTGGCCACTTACAAATTAATGCAGATGGAATAAATAGTGTTAACCCTCACTGTGAGGTCTTATGCAGTAATTTCTCCACTCAGAGGTTATCCTAGACTACCAGAATGCCCCTGTGGGCAGGGAATCCCTTTGCTGTCAACAAAGAAAATAGGTAAACATCAGGGGGTGGGATCTGAAATGTGGGGCACCTTGATAAATGTCAGCCTCTAACTATAAATTGTGTAGCTCAAGCTGCTTTAATTGGACTAATCTGTGTGGCTGGTAAGAGTCTGATTTAAGAGTCTGATCCATGTAGCTGGTAAGACCTGCATAGCACAATCACTTGATCAGATGACTTGGACTGGAGATGAAGGCGCAGTGCCAGCTTGTCTCCCATTCCCAAACAAAGGGCTCTGCCAGGGCAGTGACTGGATCTAACCAAAGCTACTTGACGTTAAGGAAATTAAAGTACTGAAAGCTAGGAGAAGTTCTGCAACACCTTTTTAGTTTTCATTTCAAAGCTAGACTCTGAACTGGGAATCGTTTTCTCAGTTACAAATGCATTTAAGTGATGAACAGTGATTCTAAAGTATTTATTTATGGAAAACTTTCCTCATGAATCACACATAACTTCTGAAATATTCGTACCATTCACTTTCTGTTTTTATCTGTACATCAGGCAAAAACAGAGGCAATTTTTACATTTGACAATTTTAGCAATTGGCAACATTATTAACTACCATGGTTTCCTATATCTTGAATGTCCTGGAAATCACAGGAATGGCCCTGGGAGCTGCAGAATTCCCCAATACACAACCCACTCTTTAGAATAATAGATTTAATCCTCCAGCATGAATTCTCCCCACCCATCAATATGAAAACTACTGGATATTTTTCTCAAGGTGATCCAGAAAGCAGTAAAAAAAATGACCAGAACACAGACTTTGGGGTGCGGTGCTCTCAAGAGAGGATATATTTTGCCACAGAAAAACAAAACCACAGGCTCTGGTCCCATGGATACAGAAGTCATACAGTAAGGTATTATACATGTTTCCCCCCACACCTCAATTTCTACTGCCACTCAGGAAGTTGGACTATAACACTGCTTCTTAAACTATGGGTCCCCACCCCAAATGGAGTCCCCTTATCTCAATGTTGAGGTCCCAAAAATTGGCAACTATAAAAGGCTTCTGAATGTCACCTAGTGGCTGCTTGAGACATTTATAGAAATCTGTTGTGTAGTTTTTATAGTAGAGCCTGTTTAGCAAGCCTTGAAAATACGGATTTATTATCAGTACATGTTTGGGTTTTTAACCTATTTTAAATATCTGTATAATCGGGGTCTCAAAAAAAATCTCAAGGCAAAAGGGGTCCTGAGTTGAAAAGTTTAAGCAGCCATGGCCTAGAGATGATCCTTGTCGTCTCTTCTATGTAATTCTGCCAGCTTAAAATTGACAGTCTTCATCTTTTCTTCTAGTTCAACCAATGAGCACGGATATGGGTTTGATATGTAATGTATGAATAGAATAATAAAAGCTACCTGCCTATCAGATGAATGAGATTAATTATAGCTTCCCTTTCTGTTCTGGTAAGTTCTGGTCTGCTGCTTCTTCATAATAATTTGCCTGTATCTTGCCATTCGTGCAGTAGTCAAGGTGATGGGAAGTTGAGAGTTCTCTCCTTCTCTTTCTTTTAATTTCAGAAACCCTCATTATGATGCTGATAAGCACAGAGATGCACACAAGCACACAAGCACCAAGAAGCACGTATTCAAATACCTCTCTCCTGTTAGCCTTTCCTTTGTCACCAATAAAACCTTGTATACTAATTTAATTTTTAATTTTAGTTTTAGCAGGAGGTTCTGGGTCAGTAGGAATCTACAAAAATGCTTCCATGTTATAAGATGAGTGCAACCAGTAAAGCTGTAACTGATAAGGATTAGGTATTGTTTTTATTTTGTGCCATGGCAAGAATGAAGATGTAAAAGGGTTGCACACCTTTTATAAGAAGCCGAAAATAAGCATAGAAAGCATGAAGTATTTGACAGAGTCTAAAATACCTTCTAGAAAAATGTAATTTATCTGTACCAGTGAGGCTTTCTTTCTATTGTATCTTCCACAGAGTTTTTGTTGTGGCATAGACAATCTCTTTTGTGTACAGAAAGGCAACAGGAAGGTTGAAATAAGCATCTCAACATGTGCTTCAGTTTTCACAATCTGCAGACAAAGATTTGACTTTCTATTAATCCCAATTAGAGCAGAGTGCTTTAATCACTGGAACTTACCAATGTGTGGACGGTAAATTCATCTATTAAATTAATGGGTCTATTTTAGTTCTGTTATCAAGCCACAATTACCCCCCCCCCCTTCCCAAAATGATGTATAGTTTGCCAGACTTTTTTTCCTTTTTAATTAAAATATTTTCCAGAGATCCAGAGTTGCGAAAAGCCAAAGCGCTAGAGGTTCTGGAATGGACCTAGAAACAGCGGTACCCCACAAACACTATCCATTCTAACACTTTAATAAAATGTATCGATTTAATGATTTTGTATAACTTGTTTCATTTACATGCTGTGTACTGTGTCAATTGCTACTAGATGTAGTGTACGAATTGTTTCTAATACATGTATCAAAATGTAACAGTCACCTCTCAGTAATAATCCCTCTGGTTACATCCCGTTTAGATTACTGCAACACTCTCTATGTGAGGTTGCCTTTGAAGACTGCTCGGAAGCTGCAACTAGTCCAACAGACAGCAGCCAGGTTGATAACAGGAGTAGCATTCAGAGAGCGTACAACTCCTCTGTTGTGCCAGCTCCACTGGCTGCCAGTTTGCTACCGGGCACAATTCAAACTGCTGGCTTTAGCCTTTAAAGCCCTAAACGGTTCGAGTCCAACTTACCCGTCCGAACGCATCTCTCCCTATGAACCATCGAGATGTTTAAGATCATCTGGAGAGGCCCTGCTCTCGGTCCCGCCTTCTTCGCAGGCGCGACTGGTGGGGACGAGAGACAGGGCCTTTTCAGTGGTGGCTCCTGGGCTTTGGAACGCCCTCCCTAGAGACATCAGATCGGCCCCCTCCCTCCTGACATTTCACAAGAAAGTCAAGACCTGGCTGTTTGAGCAGGCATTTGCTGATGAAATATAAAGGTTTAATTAGATATATGGAATGGCGACGATGCGACAGAAACTGATTTCAACATGACGCTGAGACTGCAATTGTATGTTTTTAATTGTTAAATTGTTGCTATACGGTTTTTGTTTGTTTGTTTGCTTGTGTTGTACTGAGGGCAGAGACTGCCTTGTGTAAACCGTCCCGAGTCGCCTTCGGGCTGAGAGGGGCGGTATAGAAATGTGACAAATAAATAAATAAATAATAACTTGGGAAAGGGGACCATGGCCCAAATCCCTCTATCCATTTCCCAAGACATATAATTATCAGAACCATTGTGTATATATGTAGATAGATGATCTTTTAGAGAAGGAAATATTGGCTATTGTCCACTACCGCAAACCTTTGGGTTCCTGCCTGAGCTCTTGGGGATAGGCACATGGAGAGAACAGCTGCAACTCTCCCCCCCCCAAATGTTTCAATTGTTCCAAGCATCAACAAATCTTTGTTAAAGTGGTAAACCTGACACTTATAACTGTCCAGAATGCAGATATGGACTTGCTGTAGATATTTACCAATATTCATACACATACAAAAGAATAAAAATTGTGGAGGGTATTAGGGGCAATTCCCCCCTCATGTGCTTTTTCCTCTATGTCGTGACATGTGTCTATATGTGTTCCTGCCGCAAGGGAGTGTTCCATAATGCAAATCTGCACCTGCAGTCTGACATAGCATGGACTGACATCCAAATATAATGTTTGAGAGAGTTCAGACATATTGCAGCTTCAGTGGCTTAACTCACAGGGTATAGTGCACTACCATGCTCCAGTTTTTTTTTCATTTGTAATATAAATTCAGGTCAAGGAAGCTGTGAGACGTGCAGGGTAGAAGCAGGAGATCACTGCTCCAATTGCCCATAATGTCAGGCTGCCTCTGCTGTATTCTTAAAAGATCTACTATTACATAATGTGTACTTGGACTTTACATTTAACTCCAAGTTTTTCATATGAAAGAAACGTTTAACTCCCAGTTTTTCATATGAAAGGCATTGTGGAGATTTACAGTTGAGTCCTTTACATTTCTATTGATGGGGAAATTAGTTTAAATTCAATGCTAAGTAGATTGAAAGGCTAAAGGTAGGGTTTTATTTATTTATTTTAGGAACATAATTCCAAATTGGAAGGGGTTTTTTGGGGAGCACATTCCAGCAATAGATAGGGGTGAGCCAAAGGAAAAGTAGGGATGGCCAAAACAAGGAAAATAAAGCCAAATGAAATTCTTACCTGTCTGGACATTTTTCCATCAAGCATCTGATAGGTTTTATGCATGTCTGCTGAAGAGTATGTCCCAGTGAAACAGCATTCCTATCTGAAAAGCTAAGCATGTTTCTCTTTAAAATGTATAGACCCCCCTCCTTTTTTTCTTGATCATTGATCAGAGATAATAGCAACAGGAGCTTACCTATAGGTAGGAAACCCCTTTAATGATTTAACTGTTTTTTTAATAGTTTCAATATTTAATTCTATTTTAGTCTTTCTATGTTTTTTAGATTTTAAATTGTATTGTTTTAGTGTTAGCTGCTTTGTTCTCTTTTGGAGAGATAAAGTGGGATAGAAATAATCATCATCTACATCCAAGCAATAGAGCATCTAGCCCTTGTAGTATGGAATCACAGTGTCACAGTAATAGACACAGAATGGAAAGACAATAATTTCTTATCTCGGGCTGCCATCTCATATATATATGAGATGGTAGCTCTGATGTGGTTCAAAGTCCAAGTTGTTGATTTAGATCTTGTCCCAGTGTACTGGATCAATCCAGATTTAATCTATTCCAATCTAAATCTTGTAAATGCATCAACATTCTGGAAGGTGAGTAACCACCAGTCCTCCTTTCCCCACTTATTAGCAATGGCAAACTAAAAAGACCTATAGCTCTTTTGCACATCTGTCTAAAATTTGAAGTTGTGACAGATCCTTTAAAAAAGAGAAAATCAGCCTAATTTTATTTTGGTTTTGTTCTAGGCTAGGTTCCCATAAAATTTAGGGTTTTTAAAAAGTTACTTGCTTGTTCTTGACAATTCATTTCACACAATCTTTTTCCCCTGCTATGATATCTTGAGAATATTGGTCAGTCAAGATTGTTAAAGTTATAATTCATTCATTAGCAATCACTCATGTTAGAGTATGATTGCATTCCAAGGGTAGAGTCTTGGCACGGGTCCGTAAGTGACTATACCTATTCTGGATCCACATTGTCTTTCACAATAAGAACATAGACTTCCATATGAAAGGCATTCCTGACAACGCTTTGCATGATGCACCTTCCTCTCAGAATGTTTCTCCCTTTCACCCTCTATTCATGCCTCTTCAAAATCCATAGCCCTGCTGATAACAGCTGACATGCAGTCAGAACACTCAAGTGCCGGATCTTCCCAGTTCTCGGTGTTTATTTCATATTTTTAAAGTTTGCTTTAAGCTCATCTTTAAATCTCTTATGCTGTCCCCCAATATTTCATTTTCCATTCATGAGCTGAGAGTAAAGTAACTGGTTTGGGAAGCAGCGATCGGCCAATTGGACAACGTGGCCGGTTCAGTGAAGTCGATCATTGCTTCAGGGCTGATGGTCTTTGCTTCTTCCAGAATGCTGATGTTTGTCACCTGTCTTCCTAAGAGATTTGCAGAGTTTCTCAGGGGCAAAGATAATGGAATCTTTCCAGAAGTTGAAAGTCACATTTGTAGATGGGTAGATGGTCCATTTATTTATTTGTCACATTTCTATACCACCCCTCTCAGCCCAAAGGAGACTCGGGACGGTTTACACAAGGCAGTCTCTGCCCTCAATACAACACAAGCAAACAAACCAAAAAATAACCATATAACAACAAATTAACAATTAAAAGCATACAATTGCAGTCTCAGCATCCATGGGAAATATGATAATGATGATAGCATGTTTGAAGAGATGGTACTTTTTGCACTATTCTATCAGTAGACCAACTTGTGAGATTCAATAACATAACATAGGGAAGGAGGAAGGTACATATATGGGAGCATATTCTACAATTGTTAGCAGTCCAAATGGTGACATTCTCTAAATGATCTCCTTGAAGGCATTTTGTTATCTTCACTATGGTTGGAAATGTCTTCTCATGGGCCATATTTTCCTCTACCTTTTTTCTGAGTTGCCTGCCTATGTCTCTTGCCAGGTTGGGTTGGGGAAACAACTAACATCTCCATTTGTTGCTTCTCTCCAATCTTGCCTTCGCTACTTCAATAATTTGACTTTTCTCCTGTCTCTCCCCTGAACAAGACTGCGTGGCACTGCCTGATAAGGAGTTGCATACAGTTTAATTTCTGTATACAGTAAATGCAGGCCTCAGGATCTTTTTGAACCATGGAATGGTATTAGACAATTCTATGCCTTTTTTGTGATTACTCAAACTGCAACAACAACACCTAGAAAAAATATAACTAGGGATAGCAAAGAGAAGAGAATTTGATTCGCTGCCTAAAACACAGCCCACACATAAAGCCAAACATGTAGAAGCAAATTATATAGGCAAGTTAACAAGGAAGATAGCAGAAGATTGGGTTATTCAGCAAGACATAAAGAAATTAAAAGACTCAAGGTGAAACAACAACTGTCTACTCCTCACCACAGCTCTTTTACTACTCACACAGAATGAAAATACACCAAACAACATATTATATATCTTAAATGAATTTACATAATCCCTCCCCATAAGAACCATAATAGGAGAGAACTAATGGGATTCATGCTCACATTGCATGATGGAGTTATCAGTAATCAAAGCTCAGTCCATTCTTCCCACCTTGGCATCTTCCATATACAGTCGTGTTAGAAATAATAGCATCCTTCTCCGAGCCACTAATTTGCGATATTCAACTTAGTCTGAACATAAGTACATTAGATTGCCCCATTCCATGCTACCATTGAATTGGAAAAGCCCAGTAAATTCTGAAATTGTTACAAGTTAAGTTTGAATAAGCCAAATTTGCTTCTTTATTTCGAATTCTGCTAAAGATATTGTTCAAGCCTATTACAATTTTTCATGGATCCTCAACGTATCTCCTCTGATTTTGGTCATCATTTATTCCCTTGTTTGATTAATTTACATGAGATAAATCATATTGTAGATGCAAATTTTAAAATTTGCATATGATTTACATATCCTGGATACACATTTGAAAATAATTGCTATAATGCATAGAAAAATACAACATGTCTCACCATATTGGCAAAGGCTGAGGCCATGTGGCCGCAGTCTGTTGCCCACATGCTAATTGCTGATGGGTGGTATCAAGGCCCCCTTGCTCTCCTTTTTTTATGCCTTCACATAGAAAAATGTCTTCCTTAATATACAACACATGGATGCAACAATTTCAGCAAGGTTCTTCGATTCAAAGGATTTCATAATTGAGTCTGTGCCTCATACTAGGTCAAACCCGAAAGGAAGACATTGAAATGGCTTGCTTGACACCTCTTTGGAAACCAGGAGGGGAAATCTATTTTCACATCTCTGTCTCCTTTGCATAATGTATGATATCTGAATTAACTTTCATGACATATTAACACTTGGGAGCCGACTTAATATATAGTGTTATGTAATAAATTATGCATGTCTTCTGCATGGTTGGGGTGTGATTCCAGCAGCTGTAGAATTGAAATTGTCTCAGAATTGCTCAGTAATGATGTAGCCAAATTCTGCATACCGCATTGAATTTTCCATTGCTTTTGGTTATGTTAGACTTCTCTAATTTACTGAACCCACAAACATGGAAGCTGGGTTAACTTTCTTCTCTCACTTTCATGTATTAGCCAAAAAAGAAGAAGAAAAAGAATAGGGAGGAAATATCCAATTCCATACCCTTCAAGCTGCACTAATTCCCTTGGCGTCCTATTGTAATTTTTGTCTGTTACATCAGAAGCCCTATGAATGGTGATAACTTTGCCTGGGTGCAGGCAATACAATGCAAAGAAAAAGAACAATGCTAAAATGTTAACACAACAATTAGAATGCACTATTCACAAGTGTAAAAATGTGGAACAACATGATCTACATGCTTCCACATTCATGTTTAATGCATTTAAAAATAGTAATGCTGCCAATGCTAAAAGGATTTTGAGCAGTTATTTTGTCAGGAGTATATGAATTGGCTCAATGTTGAATGCAGCATATGCATGAATGACTATATCCATTAATTCCAGAAGAGTAGTCTTCTTAATCGGTAGCAGCAAAAAGACAAAGAGTCATGTGGCCTTTGAGACTAACTGGTGTGCAATGTCAATTAATCTGGCCTGTTTTGTTGCCTCTGTTGTATTCCTTCCCGCTGCACTTTTTCTTCCTCTGTTGAGGTTTAGATTGTAGGCCCCATGGAACAGAGGTATGTTATTGTTCATTTTAATTTATAATGTGCTTTATCCATTAATTACAGAAAAGTATTACTTTGTTTAAGTGTGTTTTGTTAATTTACAAAACCTATATATTTTTTATTCTCAGAGAGATATCTATGTTAGTCTGCTTCAGCATAAAAGCATGGGGAGGATGAGAAAAGGAGGAATGAAGAATCTGACAGCACCACTGAGTCTGATTTATTTTAGCATGAGTTTTCATGGAGATCAGATTAATACCCACAAAAACTCATGTTAAAATAAAGCAATTAATCTCAAATATACTGCTAGATTATCCCCTGCCCCTCCCCAAACACACACATTTTTCTCTTTCTTTCTTTTGCAGTAACACATTTATAATAAACACATTTATAGCCTGCCATAAAAAGGTAAAGGTTTCCCCTTGACATTAAGTCCAGTCGTGCCCGACTCTGGGGGGTGCTCATCTCCATTTCTAAGGCAAATAGCTGGTGTTGTCCGTAGATGCCTCTAAGGTTATGTGACTGGCATGACTACATGGAGTGCCATTACCTTACCACCGGAGTGGTACGTATTGACCTACTCACAGTATTTAATTTGATTTTTCCCTAGTGAAGCCCAGAGAGTATCAAGGAGATTTTCTTGGCAAGGTTTGTTTTGTGAGTGTTTGCCTTTGCCTTCCTGTGAGGCCATGAGAGTCTTACTTGCTGAAAGTCAGCAAGTGGGTTCTCATGGCGGAAATTCAAATCTCGGGCTCCAGAGTTCTAGACTAACACTCAGATCACTATACCAGAGTGGCTGTTTGCTGACAAACCAGATAGATAAAGAGACCACACAACAGTAATGGATTGAACTAATGGCAACTTTTATTGAATAGTTATAGTAACCTATTTATGCTATTTTTTGAGGATAATCAAACTATTTGGGGGAGTGATCTGATACAGGAGCAGTTGAGGGTGTTTGTCATCCCTGACTTGAGCCCCCTACCTCCTCTTGGGCTTTACATCAAAACCGCTAAGAGCAATCCATAATTTACATGGTTGTTCAAAGGCCAGTTCTTATCCTGGAAAGTTAATCAAGGGATGTAAGCCTCCAAAGACGCTTTGACTTCTAACTGGAGTTCAATTCAAAGAGGGAGATGGAGAGTGCATGGCCGACTTAAAATCACCTACTGAGGCCACACTCCCACGTTCCCTAGACACATATTAAAATCTTATTGGTCTCCTCTGGATGCCAGCAAATCCATCTATCCCACCTCTACTTTCTTATGGTGTTGTAAAATTTCAATATCGTTCTTTTTACTCTTAGGAACTAACAGGTGCTGGGTTTGCCCATAATGTCTTGATGGTGATGGTTAACCCAGCATTACTGTTGAGATAAACTTATGCTCTTTTTAGGTTGACTGCTTGGCTATGACATCATTTCAGCAATTTCAGTGATGGGGTTTGCAACTGCTACTGAACATTGCTTTTACACGTCAGTGACAACTAAGCAGAACTCGGCTGCTGCCTATGGCAGTCAGCCTAAAAATAGGCATAGTTTTATCTCAGTAGGAATGCTGGCTCTACCATCACCGCCAGTAATTAAAACTTGAATAATTTAATCACTTCCTCACATACACAATTCTCTCTTGCCCAATCTCCAAATTGTAACATGTGGATGGGGGAGTAGTTTGGTGTTCTATCATGTCCCCAAATGGGAAACTGGAGCTGACAGATGGCAGCTCACCCTGCTCCCCAGATTCAAACAGTTGAGCAGTGGTCCTGCCAACACAAGGGTTTAACCCATTTCACCACCGGGGCTCCTGGGTGAAAGAAAGACTTGTGGGATTCACAGGATAAGTGAAATGGCATGTGGGACGGGTGCCTCCTCCCACCTCGGAATTTCAGCAATTACAATCCATTCTGCCACCACCAGATATATTTGTAGTTTTTCCATTTTCATGGGAGAACTTTGCCCCTAAGACCTCAAAAAGTAGAAGGATGGTTAGATTGCAAGCTGTCTTGGGTGCCATGCTGGGAGCATGGAGGGGAGAGTAAATAAATAGATAGAATGAAAAGACTGCACACCAATGCTATATGCATATGAGGGTTTTTTTCTCACTTTAAATTTGTATTACTAATCATAGCTATGTCAATCACTTGGACACTAAGTGAAATGTACAGCTATTCAACTAATTAAGTGGCAATTTGTATGTAAACATAATTTTGCATTTTTAGGAAGCTATAAATAGAAAGCTTTTTGACTATAACACTCACAACATATTTTCAGGGTCACATCCTCAAGCAGCATTTCTGTCTTTTTGGTGCAATTTGAAATCTGTATATTTTCATTAAGCTATACTTAAATGTGCATTGTTTGAACACTCAGCTTGCCAATTAAGTAACGAAGGATGTCTTCACATTGCATACTTTCTTTATGACACGTGACACTGTTGTATCCAAAGGCTACCAGCTAGGCTATATTCTTTTTCTTTGTCACTATTGTTCATACCGCACATTGATTAATTGCAAGAAGCAAATTATCCGGATTCATTAAGGAGTGGAAGCAAAGGTTGTTTGCACCTATGTGTGGAAGGAACAAAGCTCACTTAAAGATCACATGGGTCATGTGCAGAAGTTCCCTGTTGACTTGCAAATGAATCTCTCATTTCAACAATGGAAGTATTTCTGAAGCATACCATCCAACTGTCTTAATTTTGTCAAAGGCTTTTATGACTGGAATCAATGGATTGTTGTAGGTTTTTCAGGCTGTATGGCCATGTTCTAGAAGCATTCTCTCCTGATGTTTCGCCTGCATCTATGGCAGGCATCCTCAAGGGTTGTGAGGATGCCTGCCATAGATGCAGGCGAAACAGCAGGAGAGAAAACTTCTAGAACAGGATGATACAGCCCAAAAAACCTTCAACAACCCTGTTCTAATTTTGCCTGGAGAGTCCCAAATAATACTCTGTCATCCTGTTCTTTCGGTTGCCTAAACAATGTTCCAAATTTTCTCTCTCCTCCGACTTCCCCACTTTTTCTTCAGCTTACTTCAGTTGCTGCATACTGAGGCTGGTGCTATACAGTGTTCCCTCACTTATCGTGGGTGTTACGTTTCAGGACCTCCCGCGATAAGTGAAAATTCACAAAGTAGGGATGCTATATATGTACTGCCTCAGTGTGTGCGACGTGTACAGCTATTCAACTAATTAACTGGCAATTTGTATGTAAACATAATTTTACATGTGCGAGGTATAGGACTGCCTCCTCCTAGGAGTGGCTCCACCCACTCCTTTCTCCCCTCCCCCCCTGGTTCACTCAATTCCTTCGCCTTCTCTTTCCTCTTTCTCCTCCCTACCTTCCTCCCTCCCCCTCCCCTTGCACACCACAGCTCCTGCGGCGCTCCTCATGTGCCTGACTCCTCCTCCCCTTCTCCTCTTCCCCCTCCTCCTTCCCTGCCTTCTTCACCTTCCTCTCCTCCTCTTCCTCCTCCCTGTCAGTGCAGTGGCTGTGCTGGGAAACATGGCATTGGAGAGGATGATTTTAACTAACTACAACCACCAAATACACATGGGGGTCCTCACAGTAATGGATATATATTTTAAATTCATATTTATTGAAAAACTGTGAAACAGTGAGTCTGCAAAAAGCGAACCGTGAAGTAGCGAGGGAACACTGTACTACATAATGAATGCTGTTTGACACTATTTAGCTGCCATGGCTCAATGCTATGGAATCCTGAAATTTATAGTTCAGAGAGACATCAGCACTGTTTGGCAAAGAAGGCTAAAGACTTTGTAAAACTACAAGTCACAGGATTCCATAACATTGAATTACTCCTGTTAAAGTGGTGTCAAATTGCATGAAGTCTACAGTGTAGATGCATCTCAAGTTGAAATTGCTACGGTCGTTTGTGCTCAAGTAACTCAACAGGGAAAAGAGGTCTTCTCAGTACATCTGGGGGGGGGGGAGAGAAAGAGAAACTACTGCACCCTTTCCTAATCTGATTATTTTTCCTCATTTATAATATCTGCCATATTTACTTATTTATCTCACTCCGATGCTGCCTTTGTCCCTGTTTTTATCTATAGTGTATGTAGCAGACTTAAGATGATAGGTCTTAACTTTATTCATTTATTTAGTATGCATTCTCTTCTTTTGCGTGTAACTAGAGGGAAATATTTGATCGGAAGTGTCTTCCTCTTAGTTTAACGCAGCCACTGTTTATTATATAAACTATTATTTTTTAAACAAGTCAAAATTAAGCTGTGTTTTATACATGACTTTATTGAAACAAAATCATAGTGCTAAATTTGGAAACATTTTTCTTGGTGGACTCAAACTCCCAAAATCCTCCAGTGAGTATATAGAAAGCCTGTTTTACACTAACCAGTTTCTGGTTTGGGCATAGTAATAAAATAGGTTTGGTATATGCCTATAAGCATTGTTCTCCAGTTGTAGTGGATAACTAGGCCCACAGATAAGAGGATCCATGCCTGGCAAGCATATGGGAAGCCAGAATGGCCCCTCCCTGCTGTCCTTCCAGCAGCAGACCAAAACCTTTCTATTCAGGCAGGCTTTGAAAGATGAAGTGTGTAAAGATCTGTTCGGGGTTTTTTATCTTTGAATATGCATCAAATATGTTTGAATGGTTTTAACTGTGAATCTTTTAATGCTGTTTATATTTAATTCTGTTTTAATATTTGCATATTTGTAAATTTTAAAGGCTGTGCTAATGTTTTTATGTTACGCCACTTTGAGTCCTCTTTGGGGAGATAAAGTGGGGTATAAATAATTATAATTATTATACTAATCCAGATAGGCCAAGACAGAGAAACCAACTAACCAGATTGAAGACAAGCCACAGAAGTTTATTATGGTTTGGCAATTTACTTCAAAATGTACAAGCATAAACATGTAGAGAAACATGACTTCTTATACAGCATGGTAGCTATTCAAAACACCTGCTTTCCTCTCTGATACACTGGGAGGGGGGCCAGTCTGAACCCGCAGCCTAATTGTCCGAGGTTGCTGCTGACATCACCACCTTCAGGCAAGGATTCCCATTTGCAGGGAAATGTCAGCAAGGGATTTGCCAGTCAGGGAACAATGCTGGTGAAAAGATAATAGGCTTTTCTTCAGCTCAACAGCCCAGTTCCAAACTCATGAGACAAAAGGTAATCAAGAGTTGGGTTCTCAATAAAGGTTCAACAAATGTGCATATACTTTCCACGGTCAGCAATCTCTCAGCCTCAAATGGGCCATTTGACTACACAAATATTGGTTGGCTTATCTGGTCTGTCATGAAAATGGTCTATCTCCACACACATGCATGCACACATTTGATTATGGTGATTGCTCTGGCTGGAAACAGCAAGATTGGTTTGCCCAACCTTTCCTGTTCAGGAAATGTCTCAATGGGATTACAAAAGGTGATTGTCTCTAGGTTAGGTCTTGCTACAGTTTACAGGGAAGCTTATACATGTTATATAAAGAAATTGATATGATTGATAGATAGATAGAAAGATGTTAGGCAGAAAGCTAGAATAAAAGATACATTTTTTGAAGGATTGAAATGGTAAAGTCTTTGTGGGGAAGAAGCTGTCACTGGTTTGCTTCTAACCTCCGATGCTTCAAAATAGTGAACGTTTGAAACAGTCTCTGAAAATAATAATGAAAAATATATTTGTTATACAGCCTTTGGCAAACTACAGATCTTTTGGAGGAGGGGGTCATCGTGACTTGACAAAACATTGATTGCATCACTGAACAGGCTCATTCCCATAATGTTAAACCACAGCTCTATGTGATGTCTGAACCAAATCCTTAGTATTGCAGGTATGCTGGCTTGAAAAATTTAGACTAACCAAGCTTTTCTTAGCAGTGATCTTAATGGATTGAAAATATCTCAGCATTATGCCAAGAGTGAACATAACTCAAATCATGGCAAAATATACAAATTATGAGACTTTTATCTCATAAATCAATGGCTGAGATTGGCATATAAGAACCAAGTTTCCACCCACCATCACAAGAGGACCTCATGAAATTGTCCACTCTTCCTGTTTTCTGGTTGCAACATGCACCAGAAAGAGAAGACTTGGATCTAAATTTGCTCTTACACAACTGGGAGGCACGCACATAAAGCATCCTTGGTTTTCTAGACTGCACATTCTGCATCAGCCTGGAGCATCCTCCAAACCTTTAAGAACAGATTTTAGGAATCCAATGCTGCTTGTGTTTCTTTGGATGCAATGCTTTAGTATTTGTTAGGTCTGTATTATCAATGAAAAAATGTTTCCATATACATTACAAAATCAGGGGGTGGGGAGTGATTTCTAAAGTGTTTCTGAAATTGGATCATAACTATAACAAGTTAACTACTTTGTTGTTACTTTTCATTAATTAATGGTGACAATTTTGAAACTTCAGAGACTTTTTTCTCGCTCATTGTTAGAGCTATTGACATGAAACTTGCTATGATTATAGAACACATTTACCACTGTTAGCCCATCAAGTTTCACAATATTTCACTCATCCATGAATTTTTAGGGAATTTTCAAAGGTTTTAGAAACAACATTTTTTTAAATAAATAAAAAACCTTTGAGAGCTATCTCCTTGAATTTTGCAAAGACACAAGGTAACATGGGATCATTTCCTTTGAATTTCAGAATAAATCATACATCTACTGATTTTAAGAATTTTTAAAAAGTTTTGACAAAAAAACCTTTTTAAAATAAAAATAGCCGCAACAACTATCTCATTGAATGTCTGTAACCAATAGAACTTTCATTTAGGGATTTCTTCTCAGCCCAACACAGAGAGTTACTTACTAGAAGTATCAGTCAGTCCTCCTCTTTGCAGATTCAACAATTTATTGGAACTCTGGCTGGCTGTTGCAAGGAAGGACCAATCTCTACCCTATCCATATTGGGTCTTTCTGATGCTGAACAGAATTTTGAGAAATGTAGTTTAGGGCAGGTCCTTTTGAATTCTCTTGCATAGGGTTCCACGCTTTCCCAAACTACATTTCCCAGAATTCTGTTCTCTCACAGTATTATTCCCAGCTCACTCAGCTCACCCCACTCTGCTGATTTCCTTTCCTTATGGCAAGACGCAGCCTATCTCTTCTTAATTTAAAGGGGAATGACAGTCTTTTTGGCTTCCCTTGCTTGTGCTGAAAATGAAACTGCCTTCTGACCATTACAGAATTCAGTCAGAAAAGTATTGGATGAGCTTTGATTCTTAAGTTTTTGCATGGGTGCCCCCGTTTCTTAATATCTGTTTGTATATACAAAACTTACTAATTAGTTATGACTTATGATTTAAAAATGAAGGTTTGCATTCCCCTAGTATTTGCCCTGGTTTTTTTTCCACATACAACTTTCACATACAGGTATTGCCCTTTACTTACTTTTCTAATCTGTCTAAATGAATAACAAACACAAGTCAACCCTAGCTTTTGGTCCAGGAGGAAAACGGAAAGATGAAAGTCACTTATTAGGAAGACAGTTTTCTAAAAATAAAGCACCTGTGAACAAAAACAAGGGAGCTGACATTTCCTTTCTTCTTGGAAGATTATTCTGGGGAAACCCATAAGAGTCACAATGTGTATGTGGCACAGATTACATTTGATCCACGAATGATTCCCAAGTTCTTGTTTACATACAAAACAGCTTGCTTGTCCAGTGGTGCATGAGGCCATCCAGATTTGGTTTGCTTTTTAAAAAAGATTTTACTTATATTTCTCTTTTACATTAAATGTTTTCCAAAACACCAAGTGCAATTGTATCCTTGGATGGAATATTAACTTCTCCTTAAAATCTTTGTGTGAGCCTTACTATAGGACAGAGGACACTCATGACAGGAAACAAAGATTATTTATATTGTCATATATCTTATCCAAATGGGGATTGAGCACATGAACAGATAGTGGAACTGCATCTTCCTGCCACAAACCTTCCACTATCATACACATTCACAACACATCATTTGGCAGCTGTGCATTCAAAAAGGGGTCCATGTACAGATCACGTGACTATGTGGAGTGGCCTCCAAATGTTTATTTCTGTATATATGGGCAGAGGATTCAGAAAGAGTTGACACGGAAAGAGCATGTATTAATATACCATAAAAATACATGATAGGCAGGTATGCATTCATTATTATACAAGGGCTTAATAAACCTCCTTTCCTGGAATCCTTTCCCTTCTCTCTTTAAAGGAGACCCAGGTTTAATACAAGGGCTTAAGAAACCCCTTTTCCTGCGATCCTTTCCCATCTCTCTTTAGAGGAAGCCCAAATTTGATACAAGAGGAGTGCTGGGTTCCAGGCAAGGGCTTAAGAAATCACCCTTTCAAGTATCCTTTCCCTTCCAGTGGCTGCCTCCCTCCCCACACTCCAGTGTAACTGAAAGAAATTGAAGCAGTCGGGTCTTCAACAGCTGCTGTTCTATTGTGGCTGAAAAAAAATGGTGGTGGAGCCCAAGCTGTTATAGGCATCTAAACCCACCAAACCAACCCAAAAAGCTGAAGGCAAATGCCCATAAGGAATCTGTGCACAAGCCTAGCAGAGAGGCCATAACTCAAGGCTAGACTACATAGCAATAATCCAGGCATGTGGGAGATTATATTAGGATGGTGGACCAGGAGAACAAAAGTGAACAGCATGATTTTCAACTGCACAATATAAAAGTAACCCTTTTGTACCTGTAATATGTGTTGCTCCACAGGACACACAACAATTGTGAGAACACTGTATAGCTTTCCCAAAGCTGAAAAGCATGATAGCAACTGCATGGATCTGAAAATAGTTTCACATGCTGTTGGAGAGTAAAAGGAATACTTGGAGTCCCTTAGGGAGTTCTTTGAACTCCACAGAGAAATCACACATGCTGTCCATCATCATGCGTGTTCATGTCACATATGCTAGATTAAATACCATTGGGAAATAAATGAAGACATTAATTTCTGCCTTACTGCAAACAATTTTAGTTTTGGAAGTGCATGTCTTTAGAGAATACTTTTTTTTAAAAAAATGGGATCTTTGTGTACTTGGTGCTACATGCTAATGTTACTCAGTTGGGTTTTCATAACCTTTTTGTTTAGTATATTAATTTGTAACATTGCAAAATTAAAAACTGCTTTCATTTTCTTTAGACATAACATCAAACTTGTTTTGATTTTTAACAAATCTAACTCAAAATTTGTATGTTTCATTTTATGGCTGAGGACAGAATTAAACAACTGCTGGATGTTTACTTATCTGGGCTCTAAAAAATAATCCTTACTGGAAGTATTTATTGGTGTCTCTAGGTTTTCCAATGAGTCTTTGGTATCTTCTGACCCAAGTACAACCAAAATAAAAGTTATAAACATCCAACTAACAAATTACTCATAGTTCCATACAGGAGTGAGACAACAGGAAATCAGAGAAATCTATCCCAAGGAAAGAAAATTCACTTCTGAAAGAGTTATCATGGGGGAAAGGTGTCTCTATTGAAGCTGTATCACCAGTCCTTCTTTCCATAATAAACCAAATTTTCCAAAATCCAATTATCACAGGGACAGAAAGTGAAGTGAAATCTTTTGGACAAGGGCACAGACAGCCAAACAAACACTACAAGGTGGTTAACCCTCCCCTGTGCTTCTAAAGCGTATGTGTATGTGTGTGCGCGCACGTACACACACACACACACACACATACACACAAGATTACATTTTAAAATGCACCTGTTCAGATTTACATATAGATTCAACTTAAGAACAAAGCTACACATTTATTTATTTATTTATATTTATTGTTCATTCTTATATACCGCTCCTTCCAGCAGGCTCGGGGCGGTTTTTCATAAAACATATAAAACATCCATAATTCAATTTAATACAGCAATACTAAAAGCATAAAATACAACAACTACACATAAAACAGGCATCTACCAATTAAAATTCTAGGTTTAGCATCTATCCTCAAGGACCAGTAAGATTGAAAGCTTGTCTAAACAGGGATGTCTTACAAGCTCTCCAAAACGGGACCAACTCCTTGATGGCATGGACCTCATCTGGCATAGAATTCCATAAGGATGGTGCTGACCCAGAGAAGGCTCTCAATCTCATCGTAGACAGCCGGCAGGAATGGATCGAAGGGACTAATAAGAGGTTCTGTTCTTCCGAATGCAGTGATCTTGGGGGAACATATGGGGTGAGGTGGTCCCTCAGGTACACCGGCCCTAGACCATACAAGGCCTTAAAGGTCAATATCAGCACCTTGAAAACAATCCGGTACTCTATTGGTAGCCAGTTCAGTTGCTGTAGAATAGGTGTAATGTTCTACAGCAACTACCGATGCTCCCACCAGTAGTCGAGCAGCAGCATTTTGCACCAGCTTGAGTTTCTGGATTGCTGACAAGGGAAGGCCAATGTAGAGGGCGTTACAGTAATCCAGTCTCAAAATGATTGTCGCCTGGATCACCATAGCCAGGTTGCCTCTGGATAAGTAGGGAGCCAACCGCCTAGCCTGTTACAGGTGGAAAAATGCAGTCTTGCATACCGTTGAGATTTGCAGCTCCATCGATAGTAGCGAATCTAACCTATCTATCTACATAACCTATCTTGTTTGTAACTTGGGGACTGTCTGTATAGGGTTTGCTATTATCTGATGTTTCAGCTATCAGTGGGGTGGGATGCTTGGAATATAACAGCAGTAAATACTGCAAATGTGTTCTAAATTCTCCATATAACATAATCTAATTTAATCTGAATTCCCCTCTCATGTGCCATTTTAGGACTGGTGACTCAATGAAAACTTTTTAGTGGCTACAGTTTCAAACCCTCATCCCATCTGACATTATTTAAAATTCAGCCCCTTGAAGACTTCTGAAAAGCCTGAACCCTTGCTTGCTATTTTCAGTCTAATCTAATGAAGGTGCCAACTTGCTTCAAATTTATACATTCTTTTATAGTGAAATGCGGAGCAATTCAACTACAGCTAGATTAGTGGTTGGGAATCATGTTAGAAGAAATAGTGAAATCTCAGTGAAGGTTATAACTTTTAAAGGGAGCTGCTCTTTCTTTTTTAAAAAGAAAAAAGAAAAATTCACACAGAGCAGTAGCAGTGAGGAAAGAAATGGGAATATTGACACTAGAAACCTTTAAGCATATGTCTTGGTGTATGGATGACATGCACCATGTATTCAAGAATAATGCAGCACTGGTCACACGCAAACCATCATAAACCTCTCAGTTTGGCAGAGGAAAATTCCATTTTAAAATCACTCCTGCACAATGTGTAGCACAAGTACCAAGTAGAAACTGCAGTGTTTAAACTTGGCTATTTATAGGAAGACTCGTACCAGTCCATAGGAGAGCATGTTACTTTAGAAAGTTGCCAATAATGACAGATTTCTGTTTGAATGTTTGTGCTCATTCAGAAGACAGTTGACACATAGTTCCGAGCTCTTTCCAGGAAACGAGCATAACTTGAAGGGTTGTTATCATTGCAATGTTTGCACAAAGGATGTCTCAGGGTGTTTCATGTCCCTGGGGGTTTAAACCGGTATAGCTGTTTGAACTATTCTGAACAGTCCATATTAATTTATCTGTCTAAATCAAGCTGTTTTTTCCCGTTGTTGTCCCTAAAGCTTCATTACCAAAAGAACTTTAACAGAGAAGGGAATGTTAATAAGTAATGAAACAAAGAGCTCTGTCACAGAGATTAAGTGCCCCTGTGTCTAAGTACAAAGTTCATGTGGCAAAGTGCAGCTGTTACTCTGCTCGTAACCCTCAACCGCCTTATAACCTCTGTTCAAAATCTGTCTGCCGGCTTTCCTGTTACTGTGCTGACTAGTGCAAGGTCCAAATGAAGATCAAAGTTCACTGTCTGAGGTCTTGCTGGCTTCGTCCTTTGTGCAGATCTGACAATTTGCAGATAAGCCACTGACTGTTTCTTTTAAAAATTAGCACAAGCAACCCAACATTTCCTGTTCTCGGGTTCTCACATTTAAACTCTGAATGCCCCTTTAGATGGAGGTGCTATTTATTAATGCTTGAGATTAAAACAGCTTTCCTCGAAGCCTTTAAAATAATGCTGTTTTGAGGATAAGGTGTAGTGAATGGAAAGAATCTCATAGTACCACAACCTAAAAGAACGTAACCCTACTTTGAAATCTTATGCATCAGAAGTAGAATTTTGGAGTTTGTTTCCAAATCCATCTGAACAAATTTTATACTCATTGAAAACAAAGTGATGAGGGTGTGTATTCTTTTGCTATAAAATGTAATTTTCTAAGCTCTGTACAGAAGTGAATTTGGTATATTTTAATAGATTTCATCTGTACATAATATTCTACTTCTAGCCAACAATGTGGTGTCAAAAGAAACTTGTTTTTCTTTTTTTCTTTTGGATTTAGTACCTTTTGGAAAACCCTAATTGCAAGTATAGTAATCCCTCCACATTTGCAGTTTTGACTTTTCTGGATTTGATCATTTGTGGATTATCTCTGGGTCTTCCAGCATGACTCTATGTTCAACCTTTCCATCCACATGAAAGTAGCTAGATATTGCTAGAAAGAACACCTCTCTAGTAGTAATAGTAGTAGTAGTACTAGTAATACTTTATTTGTAAACCACCCTATCTCCTCAAGGGGGCTCAGGGCGATTTCCAAGAAAATAGCAAAATGGCAAACATTAAATGCCAAGACTGTGGTGTTCCAGCCTGGTACTTTTGGACAGCACAGGGATGATGGGTTACCAGATGAGTTAGCCAGGGATGAGGGGTTGATTGGTGAGCCTGCTGTTAATGAGCAGGTGGATGATGAGGAAGAAATGGATGTTGATTCAGAGTTTGGCAGTGAGAGTCAGGACAGCCTTGGTTCCCAAGAAAGAGTTTTCACTCCCTCGATCTCAAGCGAGAATTCCAGAGATGGGAAGGATGATGTTTCCCAGCCTGATAGCACCGCACCTGGGAGCTCTAATGAGCAGAGCTTCAACAGAAGGGCGAGCATCAGATCCACCCGAAAGGATTTGAATTTGAAGAGGGGGGTGCGGTGGACACATAGAAGTTAGATTCCTTTATTAGACCGGGCTGGGAGGGATTTCGCCAGACCTGAAGCTACGTTTAGCTTGGAAGGACTCGGGTTTAGGACTCTACAAAGTTCACGTTCAACCGCAGGAGCGGTTTGGCTTGTCTATGCACCCTTGTTTCGTGGGGAAATCAAGTCAGCCTGATTGCCTGCTTGAGAGCTATTTCGGATTTACCTTTGGAACTAATTTGAACTTGCCTTACATCTTTTAACCATTGAACTATCTTTTATTCTAAATAAAGCTACATACTGCTTGTGTGTGTGATCTAGTGGGTACTGCCACGATCTGAGGTGCAACAAAGACAGAAAAACAACAAGTCTCTAGATCCTCAAATGTGAGTCTAGTTTCCAGTGGAAATTGATTGTAGAATCATGCTGAGAGACCTCGACATTCCCAGAGAGGTGTTTTTTTTTCTGGTAAAAAACCCCAACACATTTCTTTATTCATGCTTTTTCACTTTCACAGAAATCCTATGCCTCTCACCTCAGTGAATGTGGAGTTTTGAATACTACTGTCATACTGAAAAGATTAACTGTACATAATATGGCCTCTTACATCTGCTTGGACAATAATCCCAAGCTCTCTTACAGTTAGAGCTTTGGGTAAACAGAAGCTTCATTTTCATTGAATATCATGACATAAAGTGACATGGGGAACATAGTTAATTGGAATGACAAGGATTTTTGGCCAGTCGGTCCATTGCACAATTAGTAGTTCATCTCAGTTGCCAAGCTAGATAAGCTGCCAAGCAGCCCTCTGCTCCTGTGGCTTCTTGGCACCACTGATGATGCCCCAGCTGCTGAGATCTCAGCCTGACCATTTTGCCAGATGGAATGAGAAAGGAGAAAGCATATTGTAGTTCTGTCATTGTAAGGCATGGCTCCTGCTTTTGTTTAGGCAAGGGGAGGGGAAAGAAGTCCAGTAGTAGAGATGGGAAAGTGGGCAAATAAAGATTTGGGGTGACAAAGGGCTGAATTAAGAGACTTCTAGAAGCAAGTAGGGCTGATGTGTAACTGGGGTATATTTTACAAACTAGGGCCAGCCTGAGATAACTGAGTTTTCATAAGATGATAGATAGTGTGGCAGAAGGCTGGCTCCATTCCTGGATAGCTTCTACAGACAGTCCAGACCATGTTATTTTGTCACATCTTTGGCTTTGCCAACAGTTTTTAGTATGTTTTTTTAAAAAAAATGTCTTCTGTCTCTTCTGATTTTATACTGTGGTTTTATTATACATTTGTTTTTCAGTTATTATAATAGATTGACAGAGGATAGAGAGACAGGCAGTTGGCTGAGATATTTATCAGGCTGTCTTTTCATTTTCCTGTAGCTGCTTTTGAGCAAATCTATGTGCAGCTAACCTCATTTTTATATTCCCATACTTAACATGCTGTGTTGCTTTTGGGGTATTTTGGGAAGTGCATTTGTTATGGGTGGTATATAGAATTTTCCTGTAAGTTCCCATGTTTATATTGTACTGTTACTGTACCTGAAGATTCAGTAAACTGTCACTCATGTAACTGTTTAAGCTGGTAGAGCATAAGTAAATTTCTTTTTTAAAAAAACACACTTGTTATCAGATCTTGTGTGTGTGTGTGTGTATGTATATATGTATGTGTGTGTGTGTGTGTATATATATATATATATATATATATATATATATATATATATATGGATTGAATAGCATTAGTTTTTTACCTTGAGCAGGACCCTATGATTAGGCAGAGTGAATCACGTGTCTCAGGCTGCAAACTTGAAAGAGAATACAACTGTTCATTATTGCCTCGCCATTGTATTTATATTCTCAAAAAGTGAAATATGCTTCTGTGATTTCTGCCCCAATTGACGACTTAATTTGTGGGACTGTGGGTACCATGAACCTTCACAGGGATAAAAGGGGAACATTTTTTTTGCAATGTAAAATATCTTAACTGGGTATTGAGATTAATCTCGCCAGTGTATTTATTTTATTTTACTATATTTATATATCCCTGTCAGTCCTTTAGGAAGTCTTCAGGTAGTGAACACAGAAATAATTTTAACAATGAAGTAACAACATCACTATCCAGAAGAAATAAACATTTCAGGCCTCATCACACTAGGGAAATAGTTCACTTTAAATCTGGTTTCTGCCTCTTGCAGAATTCTGGAGTTTGTAGCCTGCAGGAGGCAGAAACCAGATTTAAAGTGGATTCATCCTCTAGTGTGATGAAGTAGTAAAACTTGGAAACAGCAACATGATACTACCAGAGCATTCACAATATTCAGTAGACAGAAACATCTTAAAACAGCTCATAATCAGTTCAGCAGCATTAAATGTTTTTTTCTAAAAAGAATGGGTTTTACCAGACTCTGGGAAGTCTTTTATTTAGAATGTGAAATGGGCATCTCTTTGAAGGGGATCCTGGAGTCTAGAGTAAGGAAAAGTTAATGCTTACTGGTTGAAACATGGAATTGTAGTCCAGATAGTAAATGTTTGAAGTCATTGGAAACAGCTAATGAAAAGATCCTCTTCTGTAGCATCAACTAAATCAGGGGTGGGCAATTACCGGCCCTCCAGGTGTTTTGGACTTCAACTCCCAGAAATCCTAGCCAGTTTAACAGCTGTTAGGATTTCTGGGAGGTGAAGTCCAATACACCTGTAGAGCCGGCAATTGCCCACCCCTGAACTAAATGCACTATTCTACAGATGCCACAAGATGCAAGATAACATTTGAACATAATTTTCATTGGCAGGCAGGCCATTGGGGAATTAAAACCATTAGTATTTTGACATTTATCCGAAAATGCCAATCTCCAATTCTGCTGCCAATAGGATCTCCATTGCCATGGGACCTCAACCTGACACTTATGAAGTCACAGCCAGTTAATCCCTTCCTCTTCCTCTCCAGGATATTGTCTCTTATCCCATAGCTCATTCTCCTTCTTCCAATGACTGACACTTTCAAATGAAGCTGATCTACCACTTGGGCCCCATCTGGAGGTGGCACCCATCACCATAGATTCTCCAGATGGCAACATCTGACATCATTGGCAGCAACATACTGGAAGCATCCAACATAAGCCTGGTATCTAGTAACATTGTGGAAGTCACATAAGGAGCCATTCAGTGAAATGATTCACAGGAATGTTACCACTGATTCAAACACATATTCCAGACTTGTGCCTCTGATAGTAGAGCTCTCTTGGCAAATCCTTTTTGGTACAAATATGGAAAGCAGAAATGTGGGAATTAGCTCAAACTGGAACCTTGGGGGAAAGTGAATAGCTATTCCCTTTTCCTTTCCATGAGAAAATGCTTATAGCCAGTGAGGCAGGTTGTAGACTTCAAAATGTTCCTCCTAGATTTTTCTGTTGGTTGTGTGGGTCAGCTTTAACAGGGCCAAATATGCTTTCAAAATTGCTGGTTCGTTCCACCCTAGGTTAGAACAAAGATAAAAGTTTTACTTTCCAATGGAATCCTTGAATTAGGTCAGCAGAAGAACTCCCCATGTGTCTCATCTTCTCTGGGATGGATTCAGCAGGGGATGCAGTTTTTCTTCCAAGGGTTAGACATCAAAGTAATAGCATGATCTTTGCAATTCCCCCAGGCCCTGTGTTCTTATGAAGTTATCTTCCCTTACCTGCAGTCATATACTCTTGTCTCTGAAAAGGAAGGTCAGAGGAGGTTTCCTTTCCAGACAGCTTCCCGCCTTTGAAAATATACAAAGAGCTTCCTTTTGGCAAGCATAATCTAAAGCTGCAAGTGGTGTTGGGACAAAACAGGAATGGCACATTCAAGTCCAATAGCTTGTTCTTCATGGCTGGTTGTGATTTTCAAGTTCATTCCCATAGATGCTACAGGTTAGAAAAAGTGTGTGTGTGGCAATATTTTCTGAAGCTTTTCAGCACAAGTCTGCATTCAGTATTTACAAAAGAATTACTTGAGCCTAGGTCCATAAATGGGAATTAATTCAGAACAGCACACTTTTTAAAAAGTCAGGCAAAGTAAAAGCTTAAGCTACATATTTAGGAAGATTGTGTGAATATTAGTAATAATTAGTCTTCAGTTCATTCTTCCATAATCATGTATGGTAAACTAAGCACAGGCATAACTTAAGTGTCAAGGAGGAAGTATATGAAAAATCCTTGAACCATAACTTGAAAAGGTGTAGCAAAACTCAAAAGCAGCTTTTTAAGACAAGCACAGCTATGAGGTTTCCTTGGTTTCTAATATGCTATGGCCTCCTTTCAGTGCTGATATTTTTAAATTATTATCCACAAGGAACCATTTAAGCATACTCACTTGCACATATAAATGGAAATCCCTTATAGGAAGAGCTAAAAGAAAATGTATTCCCATCAGATGAAGAATTCCAGTATAGACAAAAACACCTATCTAGTCCAATATTCTGTTCATAAAGTGGCCAATCAGTTGGCTATGGAAAGCCATCATTTGGATATTAGCAGAACAATAGCTGGTATTGCATGTTCCCCAACAATTGATATACAAAAGAATACAGTGCATCTGACTCATAGTGTCTGGATATGTCCAATCCCCTTTAAAAGCATCCAAGTTGGCAGTGAGTTCCACAGTTGCCATCTGCATTTATGTGTTGAACTACACAGTATCAAAACAAATATGCATTACATAATCTGGGTGCAGCTGTTGACATGATAATGTTGTAAGTAGCTAAACAAGTCACTACTACAAGTATGATTTTTTTTCAAATGTCAAGTTTGGCCCTTGGATTTTGGATCTGAATTAATCCACATCCTTTAACTACACAGTTTAAATTGAATTAGAGGAAGCACCTACCCACAGAACCTTTGTGCTGTTGGAACAAAGGTTATCAGTCAGCCAGTAGCCTTTATATTAGTCAACAAACCTTTGGCTAATAGAAAAAATGGGTAACAGAAACTGGATAAAAGTATTAGGCCTTTGCAATAAGCTTAAACAGGGGAGATATGGAGAATGTGTAGGTAAAGAAAATGTGGTTGAAAGTATTTTGCTGAAAGGACAGAAGGCAACGAAAGGCTTGGTAGGAGTAATACTGTATATAAAACAATGATAAAAGATGAGGAATATATAGTCAGATTATTACAAAATAAATGGCAGAAGGAGGGGACACTTACAAAACAAAATATCGAGGAATGGAAGAAGGGGGTAATAAAATTAAAATGGAAACATATAAAGAACTAGAAAGGAAATGTATTTGGAAATGGTACAGGACACCAGCTCAATTAGCAAATATGGGAACAGGATTAAGCCCAATATGTTGGCACTGCAAAGCTGAGAAGGGCTGGTATGCTATGCACACACGTGGTGGGACTGTATAATTGCAAAAAAATTGGAATAAAATAATAAGGAAAATTGGGAAACTCTTCAAAATAACAACTCAAGCTAATATGGAATTTTTACTAATGGCAGTCACAGGGAATAAAAACATTGCTGCAAAGGACCAAGAGTTATTTAAAGCAATGATCCTAGCAGGAAAAGCAGTACTATCATGGGGATGGAGAGATGAAAAAAATGGAATCTGGAAAATTGGAATAACTACTTATTTGAACAAGTCCAATCTGATATCATTGCATGTATAAACCAAGAAGACTCACAGATAGATATAACAGAAGAAATTAAAGAGAAATGGGGGACTTATATGAAATGGTTAGAAGAAGGAGAAGCCAGTCCAGATATTGTACAGAGATTTCAAAAGCTGTGTTCGTGGTTAAAAATAAATATATAGAGAAGAAGTGGCGGGAGGGATAGGGAGGGGGGTGGGAGAAAAATAAAAAATGTAAGTATGAATGTTCTGTAAAGAATGTGAATAGATAACACAGGAATTATGTTCATTATAATCTATGCCTACAATAGACAATTATTATCTGTTCAAATATGTTATTTTTTTCCAATAAACAAACAAACAAACAAACAAACAAACCTTTGGCTGAAGTCAAGTGAGAATAGAATAATAGAATGCAGCATTTGAATCATTGATAACATTGCTTCTGGCTTACATTTAATGGTAACAAGTATGTCAATTCCCTACCGGTTGGCACAAAGGTTATGTGGATCCAACATAATCTTTGATGAATCTACAACAAAGTTTGTTGGTCCACAAAGTCCAAAGTTTGTGGGTCTGACAATGGGTCCAAAGTTGTGTTTGGAGCTATAATGTATTCTCTGAATTCATGATGAACTCCTGCATTTCTTCACAATGCTTATCTAAGACTAAGGTTGCGGATCCTATTGGAAATCTTATGCTAATTAAAAATGAAGCATTTATTTAGGTTCCTTTTGTTATTTTCTACAGATTCAGATCTCAGCTCCTGACAAGGGATTCAGTGCAGAACTAAAAGATGATGACTGATTTGGCAGCAATGAAAAAAGGTCATTTACTCTAATGCAATAAAGATAAGCAATAAGTTTCAGTGATGCATATAGTATGCTCTGTGCTTTGATGTTCTCTTTCCTCCCTCAGGAAAACATGACACCTGAATAGAGTGCAAGCAAAATAGCCAGCTATGTCAATAGGCTTGGTTTAAAAAAGATGTCCTGTCACCTATTGCGGTATAACCTCAAAAGCTTAGCAAAGTGCTTTTAATTTTATAATTCAAGTCTATCCACTTTTGGATCATCTTGCAAGTAACATGGCAAAGCTGCTGATCCTGCACCATTCTTGCATAAAAAATAAACATTTCTATAAAGCTGTAGAATTCAATAGGAGCTTGGAATGCAAGAGAAAAATAGAGGGGGCAGTGCATTGCGACAAACATGTTTAGCAAATTTTTACTTGCTCAGCATTAAATAGACATGAAAATGAAAATCATTTATATTCATAGAAATTCACTGACATTTTAAAAATAGTAAAGAAAATTTCATGCGAATGGAAGTTGTGTTTATCCCAGCTTGCTTTCCTTAGAGTTGTCATAACAGCCTACCTAGTAATTCTATATTTATAGCAGATTATTCTGTCATTTATAATTATGCTCCGTGGGAGAAGAACAATTCTAAACCTTTTTAGTAATCATAGTTGAAATCACTCACTGCCAAAAAGGATTATTTTAGTTATCTAATGCAATTTCAGTTATTTATTGGAAATATCAAAACGGCTGCTAATTGTAAGAAGTGGTTCTGTGAACAAGATTTTTTTTTCCTGAAACATCTGTGCCAGCAAGCAACTCTGAATATAAAAGGTCAGTATAAATCTTCAACGTCAATCAAGTTCCCAGCTACCATACATCCCTTTTGGGATAATTATTTTGATTACATATTTAAACTGGCTTCATCCCATGTTACCTACCACAACTAGTTCTATAGAATCCCAGGAATAGTAGCTTGGAATTTGGGCCCTGAATTCTCTGATAGAGAATTGTACTAACTATTTGGTATTCTAATGACCTCCTAGATTCTGTAGGCTGAAAGTAGCACAGTTAAAGTGAAATGAAAGTGTATGACTGCAGATACAGGTTAAGTATCTCTTATCCAAAATCTATGGGAACAGAAGAATAAGAAGATCCTACATGTGAGCAACAGCAGGGGAATTCACCAGGCATCATTGCAAATCCATGGGGTAGTTGGCGAAACTGTCATCCTGCATCACCACTTTCAACCTGTGCTGGCCCCATTCTAGGTAATGAGATCATGGGAAGCCTCCCAAGTTCTTTTGGCTCTATCCTAGCACGCTTCCAAGACTGCATAGTGTGAAGGGCTCCGGCAGTCTCCATCCTGGCTCCATCCTGAAAATGTCCTAGGACAGAGCAAGAAGTCGACATCATGAGGTCCTGAGAGTGCTATAGATTAAAACCAGCATTAGGAACTGAATATGGATGCAGAGTGGTAGTTAGTGTATCTGATGAAATAAAACATTTACAAGCTTTTTCTCCTGACATTGTGACAGATGAAATTAGCATTTTCCACTAAGATCACGTTCCAAGCTGGCTTCAATGACACTTCACTTCACTTCACTTTATTTCTTGATTAGGTTATATACTTAAGTGTAATATAATAGTCAGGCCTTGAAGTTACAAAAGAATAAATCTGCATGGCAACGATCTGTCATACATGAGAAGATGCAGCTTGCATGACAGGGGTAATTGACTGAAAGCTTTTCTGGAGATCACAACATGCCTGCTTATCAAAAAGAAATAGACGATGGGTGACAAGAGTAAGGCAGAGTCCAGGCTGCAAAGCTATACTGATGGAACAAAAATTTCTTGAGATGAGGCAGTAGACCTTTGCCTAAATTATACTATTTTCAAAATTTGATTCCATTGTAACCAGATTTTCCCTTCCATTGTAAACAGAATTATCATCTAGCCTTCCTCTTAACACATATTTTTGACCATGGAATACTTAATTTGTATGGACGTAGCTACATAAATTCCACATATAAATTCCACATAAATTATACATAAATATTAGCAACACCATATCGCATGATGCTTGGGAGACATTACATTATTCATTTGTAATTTGTAATCATATTTCACCAGTGTTAAAACAGGAATATAAGGAGGCAGTAGAAAAATTAAAAGTCAGTTGTTGTTCTTTCTTTCTTTCCTGCCCTTCTCAACCCTGAGGGAGACTCAGAGTGGCTTCACATATAGGCAACAATTCAATGCCTTAAAAACATACAATTGGTAAAAATATCCACATTAAAAACAGAGAATTAAAACACATAAAACAGTTGCATCAATTATTAAAATCACATCTAGGAATAAAAGTCATTCAGTGCATGAATAGAAGAAAAGATAAGGAAAAGTTAGAACTGACGAACATTACATTAACCTATGGTCATTTCTGAGCTCATATGCATGGGATTCCCAACAGGTTTCATCACATGACATTTGTCCCCTTCAGTCGGCAACCTGTTAGAAAGTATGAAGGGTGCAATTAGCAAGCTTGATTTGCAAGTGTTTGAGTGGGACCTATCCATTAGCATCTGGGTAATTGAGAAGATTGCATAGTCAATAATGAGGACATCTGCCTAGAAGTAGCCAGGCTTTTGTTCCCTTTGAAGTGTTTATTGTCCTTGAGGCATCCTTTTTCTGGGTGGTGTTCACTAGCCCTTGATTGCTTACTGCTTGGAGACCTCCTGTGTTTGGGTGGGGTTTATTAGTTACTGTCTTGATTCTGGTATTTTTCAACACTAGTAGTAAAAATTTGTTCATCTTCATGGTTTCTTCCTTTCTGTTGAAATTGTTCATGTGCTTGTGGAATCAAATGGCTTCTCTGTGTAGTCTGATAAAGTGGTTGTCAGAGTGGTCCAGATGTTCTGTGTTTTGAAATATTCTGTGCCCAGCTTGGTTTAGCCAGAAAAAAATGGCAATAACAGAATACTTGATAAATTTCAGAACATGAAACATTTGTATTGATCATGCAAGATACAATTTTTATAATATGTATCCTACATAATTCAGGCCATATATTTTATTTTATCATGTCAGAAGCGACTTTAGAACATACTGCAAGTCGTTTCTGGTGTGAGAGAATTGGCTGTCTACAGCGACATTGCCCAGGGAACACCTGGATGTGTTACCATCCTGTTGGGAGGCTTCTCTCATGTTTCTGCAAGCTAAAGCTGACAGACAGGAGCTCATCCTGTCTTGCAGATTTGAACTGCCAATCTTCAGGTCTGCAACCCAACTTTCAGGTCAGCAGTTCAGCTTGCACAACGATTTAACTTACTAAGCCACCGCGGCTCAAAGCCCATCTATCAAGAGTGCTTTGATTGTGTGTCCTCCAAGTCAGGGAGTTGGAATTGACAGTGCTTGTGGTTTCTTCGAACTCTAGGATTCTATGATTCAGAGTATTCCTTATTCTTGCTTTTTAATTGTACCTTTGACCGATTTATTACAACTCTATTCTAGAATTTATGTGGCAAGTTTCTTTCAAAGAAAGTTTTCCATTGCCTTTCTCCAAGCCCAGAGTATGTGACTTGGCCAAAGTCACCCTGTGGGTTGCTGTGAAAGAAGAAGAATTCAAACTATGATGTTATGACCTATCTACATGGGCCACAGCATTCCTATTTAGGGCCAGCCCTGGATTCTAACATGGTGTTTAAACCTCTATATTTTTCAGCTGGTATTCACTATATTTATTATCATTTTAAATAATGTATTATTATTTGTAGAACACTGTCTATATACTTTGGACTTTACAAGGAGTTTACAGACCAAGCTACTGAAATTTTAACTAGCAATATACTCAGGAAAGTAGAGAAACAGTAATGTGTGCTACTGATTTGTATACTATCTGGCTTTTTATACACTGGCTACCTGGCTCTCAATACTGAAGCAATAGATGTTTAATTTCTTTTAATGGTATCATAAATAGATTCCTACATTAGCAATCAATTCCAAAGTCGGCTTGATTGGTTTTTAAAGGAAAAAAACTTAATTCATCACTACAAGTGTCTTGTGTGGTTTCAGTTCATCAGCAAAATACAAAATTAAAGAGACTTTGAAATTGACTCAAATTTGATCTTCTGAAAAGGCGGGTAAAATATGATAGCCTCAGCAGAAGAGAGGTCACATTGCAAAGGTCCATCTGAAAATTGTAGATGCAGAATGCAGTTTTAAATCATAATTAATATTTCAGAAAATATATTTACAGTGCTATAATGTGAACCCAGATTACTGCCTTGAAGTTCTATAACAAACATACCTGCAAGTGATTCTCACTTATCATTACAGCTCACTTTTGAATCAACATGCATCAGACTGTATTATAAATGGTTTATAAATCACAATATCACAATAAGCAGTCTCTCTCTTTTACTTGCCCATTTAAAAATTATCCTAGACGTTTAAAATTATTTCAGTGCATTTCTTATTAAATTTGTCCATGTCTCAACTTTTTAATGCCTTGGTTGATTATAGAATTTATTGCAGAATTTTCACCTTTAATAAATTTGGAAGCATTTTACACATTTTGCTGAAAATGGGATAAATGGGGGAAATGTCATCAACATAGACAAGTAACACAGCTGAAGGGATTAAACAGGAATGAGATGCCATGATCACTTTCCAGAGGGACTAAAATACTGTGATGTAGAAGAGCAAATAAGAGAGAGTTGCTTATGCTTAGTATATACATACAGATTGAGCTGTAACCATAACTAAGTCTGCACTATCAAAAAATCCCCATTATGAGCAACATGTTAAATCTGGATGGGAATAACCAGGCAGAACCCATACATATATGACTTTGTGTTTTGTTTAAATCCGTGACATGAGCCAACTCTTTTTTTGTCTCTTTTGACTTCATATCTGGAATTATTTGGTATGGAGATAATATACTCGCTGTGGTGGAAATGAACAAGCTTCCTCCTGTAGTAGCTGGTGTTCCAAGTCAGTGGTGCACTTCACTTCAATTTCTCAAGTTACCCCTGACATGGGAAAAAACCCCAACAATGTCACTCAATTTTTTAATGTCAAAGAAGCTCCCCAAGGCACTGATCCAATCTGAGGGATAGGAGTTCCACATTGGGAAGTTAGTTTAAAGCCTGGATCAAAATCTTACTGTCCCGTTGATGTCGAACCCATCACAGTTTGCATACATGCTTTAAGAATCTATTGACTCATCTAGTATTTTGCCATTATGATTTTTAACACGCAGGAAGTTTTGCCAAACTAAAGCTCTGGATGTTTTTATTTGGCTTTGGGAGATGGGATTTGAATAGGTTGCCTACATTGCTTACAAATTGGTTACATTTTAAACTTACTTGGTGTAAAACAAAGTGACACAACTTGTTCCCAATTCAGATGGTTCCATTAGCCACTGAGAAGAGTGTGTGCTGCTTACACTGTGCCTTAAAACACTATTGAAATTCACAACAGTCAAAGCTAGAAAAATGCTGCTGATCCACATTTATTAAATATCCCCCTCTTTAAATAGAATGTAAAGCCATTAATTTTACAGCCTAATTTCTGATTAGATTTAACAGCACCACTGATGGACTGCATAGATTTGATCCATTAAAACTGATGACTATTCAGTCCCATCTTTATAAGTGGAATTCTATCCTGTACTGCCAAGTATGGTAATATCCTAAGGGTAAGTGAACCTCTGGATTTTTTTCCTTTGCTTAATTTATTGCTGTTTCTATTTAGACATATTATACTTTATCATAATCTCTTGGAATATATTTCAGAAGAGACAAGGAAACATATATAGCAAAATCTCACTTAACACTGGCAGTTAATTTCACACACACACACACACACACACATATATATCTCCAGTTTATATTGGATCATTTTCCTCCGAGAAACCTAAGGTGTCATGAAATCGCTTATTTATGTAGTAAATATATGAATATACTCAAAGTATTTTCTTTTATTATCTTCACTTGATTTACTTAAATCCTTCCTTTTTCTGTTCAGAGCAGCTCTTTATTTGTTTAAGGGCCTTTTTGCATTAACTGTAGCAACTAATAGGATTAATGAGTGTAGAGATTCCTGCCTTATTTATGGAATAAATATATGTCTGTTGTTGTAGGATTCCATTTTATTAACTTGATTTGACTGACTTAAATATACATTTTGCCTGATGTAGGAATCTTCTATTTATATAAGGCTCATTTGCATTTAACCATGGCAGCTAATATGACTAATACGTGTGATGGAAATTGCTTGTTTGTTTATGGAATGAATATACATATATTATGGAAGGACTTTCTTTGATTATCTTCATTTGGTTATCATTACCTTTTTTTCTGCTTGGAACAAATACAAGAGCATTACATTTGTATAAAATTCATCCGCACTCAATGTAGCAACTAATATGGCACCATAAATAAATTCTGTGTTCCTTAGATTCTTTGGAAATTATTACACTGAATGTGAGAATCTTGAGCATGACCAGTTTAGCATTTCTTAGTTGCCTAGTGTATTAACAAAGGCCAAAATAGATGTGACAAAAACGGTAGGAATCTGGGACCACAGCAAGTGTGTGTGAGAAGAGATTAATTTTTCCCTCCCATGGAATCATCAAGATTGATCTGGGGTTTTCTAGAGCAACAGTTGATCACATTGTCTAAAATGTGCACTTTTAATTACATTTAAGAACATGACATCACAAATGGTTTTGCATTTAAAAATCACAGAAGCATAGAGTTGGAAGAGACTACAAGGATCATCCAGGCTCCCTGCCATGATGGAATACAATGGTATTGTATTCCTCCATATTGGTCATGCTAACTAGGACTCTATATTCCGGGGCCCTGAAATTCAAACACAATTGGAAGGCTGCCTAATGCACACTTCTGGCCTAATCTTAATGTACATCAATTGAAGTGGGAGAGGGCTATATTCCATGTTTGGAATAAAATGTGGGCAATATATAAATCGAACAAACAAATAATGTATTTATTTATTATTTCTTTATTTCATTTATATACTGCTTTTCTTAACCCCTGGAGGGACTCAAAGCAGTTCGCAACAAAGTAAAAGGAAAAATTCAATGCCTCACAAAATATTTTTTAAAAACACACACATAACTAAAATAGCATATAACAATAGATTAAAACCAGTAAACTATAAAACATTGAACATAAACAACATAGGAGAACATTGGACAAATTCTGAAATTATCTTGACTGATTCATATCACTCTCCAAATGCTTGCTTAAAACGCCACGTTTTAAGTAGTTTCCTGAATGTCAGGAGGGAGGGGGCTGATCTGATCTCACTGGGAGGGAGTTCCACAGCCAAGGTGCCACCACCGAGAAGGCCGTTTTTCTCGTCCCCACCAGTCATGCCTGCAGGGGCAGGGGGTCTGAGAGCAGGACCTCCTTGGCCAATCTTAATGCACTAATTGGCTCATAAAGAGATATATTCAGATAGGTACGTTGTACCAGAACTGTTTAGGTTGACATTAGCAAAATAAAACTATTTTTCTACCCACTATATACCTGATTTAAAAATCCCACGTATTGCAATTGATTTTTCAAAGAAAATATATTTCACACAAAACAGGTGTTAAGTCTGTGTTATTTTAATTCATGACTTTATCCTTCATATATTTCCTTGTTCAAACAGGAACAGTACTTTTAACCTAAGACTTCAAATGTAAAAAATAATGTAAAGCAGCCTATACTATTTCTGCCTGATCTCAGATCTCAGCCAAAGCCTTTGATCACATAAAATATTCAAAGTTCAGGGGCAATATCTTAAGGACAGGGTGACTGTACAGATATTTGAATTCCCACATCCATACCCAGCTTGAAATATAAAGATACTGACTCTTCAAACATAATAATTATAGTAGCACGTCCAGCTTATTTTTTATTGTATAGTACACTTAGGATTTCTGCCATTAGAATATCAAAGTGAATACTGTATTATTATGAAGACTCACTAACATGGAAAATGATAGTGGAATGTAATGTTCAGATAAGATATATATTTTAAATCACCCAGTCCAAACATTACGTGTTGACAGTGGGAATATGCAAAACTTGTCCCTTTATTCCTGTGTGCTGGCACTGCATATTTGGTATGCTTATCAGAAAATGCAATTTTCACAATACAGATTTCAAACCATTGTTGCATGTAAATTTCCATGGTTGACAACACTGTGTCAGCAACATGAATAGGCAAGTAATAAGGGCTACACCTTTATTTATTTCCACTATAGGGTCTAATTTAGGATTTATAGTGTGAACTTAGTCTGGTTTTTCAAGATGATTCATTTAAGAGGCTTTTGGGTTGATGAGAAAAGCCATTTATAAATAACTATCTTTTGTCTATTTTAACTACAGAAAATTGATAAATATTTAGGCTTTCATAATTCCCAATGAGGCTACATGGTCATAGCAGTAGTGGAAATAGCTGGTTGAACTGATAGAGTTGTTAAACTAATGTATAAATGAAACTCAATCTCATACCACTGAGTATTTGGGATTAAGGTAATTTATCAGAGGTGAATGGCAACCAGCCACACTAGAACCCAATGGAAACTAGTACAGAGGTTGGGTGAAAGCCACTTTGAGTCCACCTCCAGATGAGATAGTGCGGGGTAGAAATATAGTAATAAATAAATAAATAAAGCAGTACAACATGTGCTTCAGCCTTAAATACTTTCCTGGAAGAAAGACAGGTTATAAATAAAATACTCAGAATAGTAAATGGCTAAGGATATATATTGTATGCATTGAATAAGAAGATGGGAAAGAGTCTGTGAAATTTTCCACTCTTTTCAAAGTTTTCAAATTGAAAACCATGGGACGAGGCATTATGTTTAAACCATTTTAATTGTATTTATCTGTTTTTATCTGTTTTTATTGGTTGATGTGTTACATTTGTCTATTTGTATTGAAATGTGGCCTTGAATTTTGCCAAACTGTAAGCCACTCTTGAGTTCCCCTCCAGGTACGCAAATAGAGTGAGGTAGAAACATAGTTAAAAATAAATAAATAATGCAGTACAACAGATGAGTAAAAACTATTTTAATATATATTTAATCAGGTGTTATATACCATTGTAAAGACCGGAATCATGTTATTGCAGACATAATTATGCAAGTAGTCGTACTTTCACAGCAATTGTATTCTCAGTGCTTCAATAAGCACACACACATTCCCACTTTCACTGTAGACTTGGTGGTTGGCGAAGTAAGCAACCATTGAACAGGGCCAAGGACACAAAAACCATTGTTCAATCACTCAGCCAATTGGAGAATCCAGCATATGTTAAAAGTGTGTATGATTGTGGATAAACAATATATGCATTTTGCTATTTAACTGGAAAAAATTAAAACTTTGATGAGGAATAACATTTGAGTAATATATTACATCATATTTTCTATTTAGGGTAGAGAATGGATGGTCCATCAGATGATATGTCTTATATGTTGCATGTCAAATGGCATTCAAAGTTTGCCTGTATATGTGCATTGTGATCCACCCCCTGAGTCCCCTGCAGGGTGACAAGGGCAGAATATAAATGATGTAAATAAATAAATACATACATACATATATCATATGTGAAAACTAGGTATTATGAAGCCCTAGGTATTTCATCTTGAAAAGTAAGCCGAATTATATTCAACAGGTCAGTGTGTACAGAACTGGAATTTAAATGTCAAATGTTGATAATGTGCCCCTGCCAAAATTACACTTCTAAGTAGCACTCCCAAAATGAGTGCCACATCAACAAAGCAAGCCAGAACTAAAGCAAGCCTAAGCAAATTACTAAAATAGCAGCCATATGCTATATCAGGGTAAAGAAGCAAAGTAACTAATAATCACTTTTGAGTTCCTGTTATAAACTAATGATATGGTTATTGAATACCACTTTAATAATGTGACAGCCGACATTTATATTTCATGTAGTGCTTTAGAGCATTCCAAGAGCTTCACTTAAATCAATCATCATAGTGATGAAAGTATTATTACAGAAAACAATATTTTCCCAAGTACAAAGTGCTATGATTTGTATAAAAAGAAAAAAAACCTCTTACTACACACATTCCGTCTTGAACTATAAATAATGGAAAAGCAAACACAAGTTTATTATAAAAAATACAGTTGTCTAAGTTAATGCCATACTACTGGGATCTACAGAAAACAAATGCCATTTGAAAATCAGTGGCTTTTTAAAGGATTGAATATCTCATAAAATGCTTTGATAACATAAGCCTTAAGAATGCTCCTGTTTATGGGGGAAAGTTCTTTTTTCCTCCTTTGAGTGCAATATGTCTTCTTTCTTTATTCCTCAAAGTATAAACTCCTATTTATATAAAATTAAGTTAGGACTCTTTAGAAACATCCTGCAACAGATGCTCATGGTATCTCCTGGCCTTATCAAAGAGTCTTCACAGAGAAATCACTTGCACAAAGACAGCTGTTTGATAACATAGAGAGGCAGTCGGAGAATCTTCCACACCTAGAATGGAGAAACACCCTGTGATGACAGTTGTAAGTTGGTGTTGGATGAGTCAGACTGCTATCCTGGCCCTCCAGCCTTTAATCTGATTTACAATCAACGTGACAAGGCTTTATTTTCCATGCAACCATGCTTTGCTTTAGCACAAACCCTCTGGTCAAATTGACCCAGACAGCTTCCTAGCATGCTGAGCACTGGGAAAGTTTTCATTAAAGTAGCCCCACTAAAGTAGTACCAGCATGGAACTCCGAATGACAGTGACTGACCCTGCTGCTTTGAAAATTATGTGATCATGATAAGCATCCAAGAAAAAAAAATCTTCTGGATGGATCATCTGAATAGAATCCTACAATACCTCTTTATGAGTTATTGCAAGGTAATGGTCCTTCACTATTCTTGCTAAGGCATAAGGTTTAAAATCTTTTAAAATTTTATTTATGATGAATGAACATGATAAGGAATAAGGTTTTCATTGCCACTTAGAGAAATTACTTTTGGCAGATGACTACTCCCCCAAATTCTTAGCCTGTGGATTAAGAGGGGCATTTTCTGATGTTTCTTCTTTCTGTTTTCTTTATCCCTGGTCTATGCTGGGACATCTCTATAATTATGCACATGCTCAATAATTTAAAATATAGGCCCTGTTGCTGTTTTTTTATTTGTTCAGTTGCTTCCGACTCTTTGTGACCTCATAAACCAGCCCACACCAGAGCTCCCTGTCGGCCGTCACCACCCCCAGCTCCTTAAAGTCAAGCCAGTCACTTCAAGGATAACATGTATCCATCTTTCCCTTGGTTGATCCCCCTTTTTTTCCTTCCATTTCCCCCAGCATTATTATCTTCTCCAAGCTTTCCTGTCTCCTCATTATGTGGACAAAGTACTTTCTCTCTGCCTCTACTATCCTTCCTTCCAATGAGCAGTTGGGCATTATTTCCTGTTGTATGTACTGGTTTGATCTTCTTGTGGTCCAAGGCACTCTCAGAATTTTCCTCCAACACCAAAATTCAATAGCAACTATCTTCCTTTGCTCAGCCTTTCTTATGGTCCAGCTCTCACATCCATAGGTTACTATGGGGTATACCATTGCTTTAATATAGGTCCTAAATACCTCTAAATATAAATAAGACACAGTTGTCTTCAAAATAATACATATTTTATGGTAATCCTATAAAGTATCTTAAAACTTTTGTAATTTGGAATCTCTGCATATCTTAAAGGAAATAATGGTTCCCCATGCTGGTAATCGTGGTGACTACCTCAAAAAATACCGATGGAAATAGTCATTTGTGCAATACTGTACCCACCCAATCTGGGATAGCTATTAATGTTGGGGAAACCCTCAGTTTGGGCAAAGAGAGCTTGAAATGTTCATTTAGATTTCATTTTGTACAATAAAAAGCTTTGTTGCAACACAGGCATTATTATTATATCATAATCACCATCATTATTATTTTGATTTACTTCTTGGTCCTTTTAGAAGTATATTTTTCCCAATGATGCTAGAAGGCTGTATTTAAATCTTTAGTCTTTCTGTGCTCTTACGAATAGGCAGGCCACTGCAGAATGGAAAAGAGAAGAGATAGCATACATATACGCCAAAGGCATGCATCAGGTCAGTTAGAAGCTGCAAAGTATATGAAGGCTTTACTGCGGCATTAAAGGGTTCAGCTGGTCTGACATGGTCACATAATGAAAAGACTACAGCAGTCAGGTCTTTTGCCTATTGCTCTTAGACTCCAGAGCATGGCTGTCTGATCTATGTGTTAATAATGCAGAACTCTCTGATTCTGAATAGTGAGAAGTATATTTTTAGCACAGCTATCCAGCTAAAAGAGGACAGTGACTTTCAGGAGCATACCAGGACAGGCAAGGAAAAAAGCAAAAATAAGAATTTGCTATATATAACTGGGGTGGAATGGCTTTCTTAATAATGTTTTTTAATCTCATTTGAATCCAGAAATTCCAGAATAGAAGTCTACATATGTCTTCATAAATGTTATAGTTGCATTGTTCCATATCTGGGTAAAACACTTTGGTTTCAGAAATGGCACAGGAGTACTATGGCTTTAGATATACTAAGAATAGGTTCTCTTTCTTTTCCTTTTTAGCTTTTCAAGCACAGTGCTTGTTGAAAAATGGCTCCATTGTGAATGGTGAAAGATCCATAGAACAATTTTAGCAAATAACAAACTCATCTGGGGGTAGAGACAGAATTTTAGCCAAAATGAACCAACTCAGAAAAAGGAAGGAAGTATGAACAAAAATGAGACAATGCTAGGATTGAGAAAGTATTTTAAAAAATAAGGTGACACTTCCCCTCCTTTAAGGAAACCCTTTGAAAAATAAATCTAAAACAATGCAATGATTGGCCATGGCAGGAATATACCCAATGCTGAATCCATAATAGAAGCAGATGAAAACCCTAGGAAGAGGTGAAAGAGAATAGAGCATCCCTGAAACATTGTACAAGAGTTCAGGCTGAAATATTTTCTTAAAATCCCAACTTGAGGATGCACCTACGCTGTAGCATTAATACAGTTCAACACTACTTTAACTGCCATGGCTCAGTACTATAGAATCATGGAAGTTCTTATATTAGCCTTCTCTCCTAAAGAGTGCTGGTGACTCGCCAAACTACAAATCCCAGGACTCCATAGCATTGAACGATTAAAGTGGAAACAAACTGCACTAATTCTAATGTGTAGGTTCTATCTTGTATTTATGCTGTTTCTGAAATCGAAACGGCATGACCCAGTTTTACATATGGAGACACGCAATTTCTATGAACACTGGGAAACTTTTCTATTAAGTGTAATTAAAGGTAAAGGTAAAGGTTTCTCCTTGACATTAAGTCTAGTTGTGTCCAACTCAGGGAGTGGGGTGGTGTTCATCTCTATTTCTAAGCTGAAAAGCCGGCGTTGTCCATAGATGCCTCCAAGGTCATGTGGCTGGCATGACTGCATGGAGTGACGTTGCCTTCCTCCCAGAGCATTGCCTAATGATCTACTCACATTTGCATGTTTTTGAACTGCTAGGTTGGCAGAAGCTGGGGCTAAAAGTGGGAGCTCACCCTGCTCCCTGAATTCAACCTTTCAGTCAGCAAGTTCAGCAGCTTAGCAGTTTAACTTGCTGCACAACTGCGGGCTCTGGAAAGTGTAATTACTGTACTGCATATGAAATTCTATCACTGGCTCTATTCTCCTCCTACATGATTTCATTGTTATTATTTACAAAATCAATGAAAACTGTATTTGAGCTGAGTGACATTACATTCAAGGCTATATCATGTTATAACACCCTTCTTTTTTGACAAATGAAATGGAATTCTAACTAAATCACTATCTGCCCTCTGTTAGCAATAACAGTAAAATTGTTCATTCAATCTGTTATGGATGTAATTAGGGTTTTTTTGTCTTTCTTCTTGCTTTCACCATCTTCCTTTTCTTTTACTATCTCACAGAACACATTAATTTATATGGTTTGAATTTAGCCATTGATTGAAATAATTTAATAAAACTGATCCTAATATATAGCCTGTATTAATCATAATAAACTGTTATCTTGAATAACATTTGAACTCCACTTAGGCCAATTCAGACTCTTCCACAGTCCTCTTCCATGGTAGACTGCATGAGACATCACATTTACATGTTTAAAAAATGATGGTTTCAAGGCTTCACATGATTTCTTCAAAGTATCTTGTGTAGGAGACATTTTTTTAAAGTGTTGAAGCTGCCCTTCTAGCTGTCACCAGAAGAGTACTGGTGTCCTTTCTCAAATTCTTTTAGCAAATTAGATCTTTGAAACCATCTACTCCAAAGTAATCCCACTGGCAATTAGGCTTCTGAATAAAATAGCAACACTCAGAGCCGGATGTAGGTAGTTTCAAATGGTACGCAAACCTTTTGGCGCCCCCTCACGCTCCGTGCGCATGTGCACCGGTGGTACACCAATGTGTGCATGTGCAGGCCAGCTAGTTCTGCGCATGCGCAGGGCCAGCCAGTTCGGTGCATGCGCCATTCATGCGAGCGCAGCACCAAGTGGATGGTGATGGAAACCGCACTCCAGGAGGCTGAAAAGGAGGGCATTTTGCAGCCGGAGACGGGAGGCTCCGCCCCGGATGCAAAACGTCCTCCTTTTTGGCCTTCTGGAGTGCGTTTTGTGTCACCATCCACCTGGAGTCACACCCGCACGCCGGCCCGCAGCAATGGCTGTCACGGCTGGATGCGTCCCTAGCCCACGTGGCGCCCTGAGGTGGCCGCTTAATTTGCCTCCATTAAGATCCGCCCCTAGCAACACTGAAGCTCTTAGTTTTATATCTGCTGGTGCTAAGTCTTAAAAAAATAAATAATTTGAATAAATTCTGATTGCTTCCCAATTTGAATAAATGTCCGCGAAAAGGCCTATTTTGTTATGTTTATTCATATCATGATCTTCCCATGCTCATTATATCCCACATTAATGAGGTTATAATACTAGAAGTCTCAGGACAGATGGCTTCCCATATACGTATAATACTAGAAGGGACAGATGGCCAACAAGGACATTATTTTGCCCCAAAGCCAAATCTTGTACAGCTACTTCACAGCTACCGTTAGCCCACATAACAAATGTATAAATACAGGAACAAATAGTACCCCATAATCATGCATGACCTAGTTATGTAACTGTAAATCTACTTTTGTTCAATGAGTAGTATCTGGCTCTTTATAGAAAATACTAGCTTGGTACCTGGCAATGCCCAGTTTATTTGAAAATGGTATTGTTTGTTGTTGGATTTAGGTAATAGCCTTTTGGTAATTTGTAATGTTATTAATTCAGAAAAAAGTCAGTCTTTGATTTTTTTAAATGAATGCTCCCATTAGAAAATACAATTCCCAAAAATTTAAACTGCAATTCCCAAAAATTCAAATTTGGCCCTGTTGGGTCCGTGTGTCAGTTTTGGTCCAGATTCGATTCACAGTGCTCTCTGGATGTAGGTGAACTACAACTCCTATATATCCTCCCAAAGACCTCCAGTATTTTTTGTTGGTCATGGGAGATTTATGTGCCGAGTTAGTTCCAGGTCCATTACTGATGGGGTTAAAAGTGCTCTTTGATTGCAGGTGAACTATACATCCCAATACCTACAACTCCTATACATCAAAGTCAACTTTCCCCCAGGCTTCTCCAGTATTTTTCTTGGTCATGGGGGTTCTGTGTGCCAAATGTGATCCAGGTCCATTGTTTGTGCAGGGTGAACTACAACTTCCATCATGTTGAGTCAGTCCCCCAAACCCCTTCAGAATGTTCAGTTGCCAATCTGTTTCTCTTGCTTGCTGTGTGCCATAGAGAAGAGTAGGAAAGGGTTATGGAGGTCATGCAAATTCCACACCAATTGAGAGAGTGAGAAACACTCAGATGTCTATGGTGGAGGAAAAAACATAAAATCTAATAGGAAATTGTTTCCAAATGAAAACAGGCATTGGCAGTGCTCTTGTACAAGTTCATGGCTCTTGTTATAACCTGCAGTCATTGGAGGGAGGGTCTTTGTGTCTCCTGAGTTGTGGAAGTTATTGCTGTTTGTGGAGGCAGGAGCATGTCTGTGTAAATGGATCCCTTGCCACATACATTTTCAATTTTATTATGTGCATAGATATTATGTGTATAGATAGATTGAAGGTGTTTGATAGCTACACCATGCTCAAAAGGAAACTTGAGTGAAGAAAAGCACAGATATCCCGAATAGACAAATATGCCAGATTCAGTTCTCTTGTGTCTATATAGTTTTAATATCTAAAGCCTTTTTAAATTCATGCAAAATTTTGTAATTATTGGACAATTCTTATTAGAAAGTGAACTTTCTGAAATTCTTACCTACTTCTAGCTGATTTGCATTGAGCCTCAATGAACATATAGCCCTGGATCACGATCTACATTTCATGGAATATAATTGGAAATACATTTATGCATGGCTTTCTCTGTTTGCAAGTTGTAGAAAGAAACACAATTTTACTAAGGGAAGGGGGATCATTGCTTATAGCTCACACGGAAAGACTCCCAAATATCAGTAATCCCATCCACCCAACTTAAGTTGATGATCCTTTTCTGTATTTCAAGTATGTTTGGAGGTTTAGAAGAGGTTTCTGATGCGAAAACCCTTGAAACAATGTATATACAGTAACTGTACAAACAATACGAAACAGCAGACTCTCTTCAAGATTTTTCGATGGTGGAAGATGACTGTTGCATTGCATGTTTAAAATAAATTACCTGTAATTGGTGACTTTAGTGTTATTTGAAAGGTGCCTTGGATTCCTGAAAGGAAGGGTGATACTTAAGTAAAATTGTTGTTGTTGTTACGATTATTATTCATAGTAGTAACAGTAGTAGTGTTGTCAAAGGCTTTAATGGCCGGAATCACTGGGTTGCTGTGAGTTTTCCGGGCTGCATGTTCCAGAAGCATTCTCTCCTGACATTTCGCCCACATCTATGGCAGGCAGCCTCAGAGGTTGGGGGGGTGTTGGAAACTAAGTAAGTGAGGTTTATATATCTCTGGAATGTTCAGGATGGGGAAAAAACTCTTGTCTGCTTGAGGAAAGTGTGAATGTTGCAATTGGCCACCTTGATTAGCATTGAATGTCCTTGCAACTTCAAAGCCTGGCTGCATCCTTCCTGGGGAATTCTTTGTTGGGAGGCGTTAGCTGGCCCTGATTGTTTCCTGTGTGGAATTCCGCTATTTTTTTAGTGTTGTTTTTTTATTTACTTTCCTGATTTTTAAGAGTTTAAAATAAAATAAAATACTGGTAGCCAGATTTTGTTGATTTTCATGGTTTCCTCCTTTTTGTTGAAATTGTCCACATGCTTGTGGATTTTTATGGCTTCTCTGTGTAGTCTGACATGGCGGTTGTTAGAGTGGTCGAGCATTTCTGTGTTCTCAAATAATATGGTGTGTCCAGGTTGGTTCATCAGGTGCTCTGCTCTGGCTGACTTCTCAGGTTGACTTAGTCTGCAGTGCCAAACAGACAAGAGTTATTTTCCCCACCCTGGACATTCCACAGATCTCTGCTGTTTTCCAGAGATGTCACCCCTTGGTTAAACTGAGATGGTTTAAAATGTGTTTAATTTGGCCTAAATTGGAAAACAAAAATATAAAATCTTGCCTGTTGGGCGTATTATTATAATTTTACTTTGCCATTTTGAGAAAAAAATGAACGGGATATAAATATATTACTGTTGGGTTGCTGTGAGTTTTCTGGGCTGTAGATTCCTGATAGAGCAAAGCTCTCCAAACTGTTTTGAGACATGTCAATGCAGATATGAGCAAAGGTTGGCCCTCCAGGTGTTCTGGACTTCAACTCCCACCATTCCTAACAGGCTCAGGCCCCATCCTTTTCCTTAAGCGGCTGAGGGGGGAAAGGATGGGGCCTGAGCCTGTTAGGAATGGTGACAGTTGAAGTTCAAAAACACCCGGAGGGCTAACATTTGCCCATACCTGTGTTAATGTGTTGGCTAAAGTGCAGCAGTGCCCAACCTGTGGTCCGTGGACCACCAATGATCCCCAAGAATGAAAATATGGTCTGTGGCCTCACCATTAGTACACTGTTGCCTCAAAACCATGTGGCAACAAGAGCAAATGGTCTCGAGAAACCCTCTTGCAGTGCCGAGGCAACGGGGATGTCAGAAGGGGAGAGGCTGGCTAACCACAAAAGGTTAGTACTACCACATCAGCTCTAGATTATTAAATATGGTTTTCTGTGGGTGAGCAGACAGCATATCTTCTGTATCATAAACAAGAGCTGATGTGGTCTATCCAATGCAATTTTCTGAATCAGCACTCCAAATAACCAAACTGAATCTAAAGTTGACCGAAAACCGATTCGTAACCCTTTTGGCACTAATGTTGGAGAGTTGTCCCTGGTCCAAATGGTCCCTGGTCAAAAAAAAAGGTTGAGAACCACTGCTATAAAATATTCATTCATTTACCGTGGATGCTACGTTCCAGGACCACCTGGGAAAAGTGAAAATCCACAAAGTAGGAATGCTATGTATATACAGTGGTCCCTTGCTACTCCATGGTTTGCTTACCGTGGACATGCTGTTTTGCGGGGAGGGGGTGTGAAAAAATGGCAAGAGGCCCGGGCAGTGAGGAGGAGGAAGAGGAAGATAAGAAGGGTGAGGAGGGAAGAAGAGCCGCTCCCTTACCATCTTTACCTTCCTCTTCCTCCCCTTCATAGCTGCCTGGGCCTCTTGCTGCCATTTGGCCCCATGACTGAGGAGCAGAGGCATTGCGGGGCCCAAGCGGCTGCAAGAGGCACAGGCAGCAATAAGGAGGAAAAGGAAGGTAAAGAGGGTGAGGAAGGAAGGGGAGGGGGCATCCCTACTTTGCGGAATTTCACTTATTGCGGGTGGTTCTGTGATAAGTGAGGGACCACTGTATATATATATTTACAATGTCATGTCATATATTTACAAGTGGCATCTCAAGCGGCCGCTGCGCAAGTCCTACTTTCGTTTTTGGTGTGTATTCATCCACTGAGTAAATATGCTATTTGCTGTAAAATTGTATTTTTTATGATTTATAATATTCTTTTAGTGCTAGAATTAATACTTTTCAAATATATTTCAATACATTTTGTGATTTTTAATGTGATTTTAAAACTGCAAAACAGCGAGAACCGTGAAGTAGCTAGGGAACACTGTCGGTTGTAAATGTTATGAGAAATGAGAAGAAAAAAAATCGGTAATAGTATGAAGGCTGGATTCGGAAGCTCTGAGCGTTACGCTATTTCCACTTCGCTCCTTCAGGAGCGCTGTCAGCACAACGCAGAATGAAACACAAATATTATAGAAGGAATATAAGAGTTTTTCAATGGTAAAACTCGAACCTTAACCCTTACCCTAACCCAAACTCTAATCCTAACCCTAATTCTATTCCCAGCCCAAACCTGAAACCTTACCCGGTAATAGTATGAAAGTTGGGTGCATGAAATTCTGAGCGTTACGCGGTTTCCGCTTCGCTCCTTTAGGAGCGCTGTTTGTGCAACGCAGAATGGAACACAGATATTATAGAAGGAGTGTAAGAGTTATTTAATGGTAAAACTCTAACCCTTACCCTTATCCTAACCCATAACTCTAATCCTAACCTAATTCTAAGCCTAACACTAAACCTTAACCTAAACCTTACCCTAACCCTCCCCTCCTTTCTATCCTTCCACCAAATGCAATGACGAAGTATATTCCCACCCTCAGTGTGTCACTCTCCCCATCCCTTGTGGAATGTGTGTAACGCTTGGAGCTTCCGGACTCAGCTATCATACTATCACCAAAAAATCTTTGAAAGATGTTATTATGTCAGAGCTGGACCATAGGCTGAGCGAAGGAAGAGAGATGCTTTTGAACTGTGGTGTTGGAGGAAAGTTCTGAGAGTGCCTTGGACTGTGAGAAGATCCAACCAGTCCATACTTCAGGAAATAAAGCCCGACTACTCATTGGAGGGAAGGATAGTAAAGGCAAAGATGAAGTGCTTTGGCCACATCATGAGAAGACAGGAAAGCTTAGAGAAGATAATGATGCTGGGGAAAAAGGAAGGAAAAAGGAAGAGGGCAAGATGGATGGATGGTATCTTTGAAGTGCCTGGCTTGACCCTGAAGGAGCTGGGGAGGTGATGGCCCACAGGGAGCCAGGCGTGGGGTGGTCTGTTAGGTCAGAGTTGGAAGCGACTGAATGAATAAACAACAAACATGTTATTATGTTACCCACCATCTACCCCCCCCCCCCCCCCATGTCTTGTATCCCTATGCGTTTCCTTGTGACAATGGACGCCTGTGCCCTTCTCTCTTCCAAAGGGCTTCGCTAGTCGACCTGAATGGCTGTGGCCAAAGGATGCCTGCCTTCAAAGTGTGTCACCAGCAACGAACAGGAAGGGGTTTGAGGGAAGCTGCGTGCAGCCCGGCGCGAGCCTGGAGGTGTCCCTTCCCGCCCTGGCTTCCCGAGGCATCTGCCTTCCTGTGTCAAGGGGGCGGCGGGGGAGGGAGGGCAGGGGAGGGGGAAGGAAGAAAACCCAGTGAGAAACTTGGCTGGAGCGATGAATGGCGAGGAGAGGAGGCGGGTGGTGGAGAGATTGTGACAGGCTGGAAAGGAGGAGGGAGGGAGAGAAGGGGAGGGAGGGAGAGAGAGGGCAGGCTGGAGAGGAGGGAGGATCACAGGCTGCGGGTGAAGCTTTGAAAGTCAGCCTCACAGGCATTGCAGCAGAGCCCCGAACCAGAGAGAGAGAGGAAGAGAGGGCGAGAGAGAGAGAGAGGAGGAGACTCGAGGCGCCTTTTCCTGCGCTCTTGGAGGCGCCTTGGAGAGCCAGCGAGAGGCGCAGAAGGAGACCCGAGGGGGCGAGAGAGAGACGCGCGGGGCTGCCTGCCTGCCTGCCTTCCTCCCTGCTCTGCGCCGTGCCCATTTCCCAGGCCATTCAAGCCCCAGAAGCCCAGGCGTGTTGGTCAAGCGAGGCGAAGGAGAAGAGGCCAAGCAGAGCGAGGCGGCGAAAGGGTGAGTCCAGTGCCTGCTTGGCGACGCTGCTGCCGCTGCCGCTGCCACCGTGGCTCGGTTGGGCCGCCTTAGTTTCCCCCCTCTCGGAGGGGGAAGGAAGGGCGAGAGAGGGAGGAGGAGGAGCAGGAGGGACGGAGGAAATGGCCGCGGAGGTTGGCGGGGGGCTTTGGGGAAAGGCAGAGGGAGAAGGAGACACACACGCACACGCACACACAGAGGCAGAGGCAGAGGCGCTGCCCTGGCAGATGGGCAGGGGCGGGGAGCCAAGAGGCGAGAGGGCTCAGGGCGCAAAGGGAGCCTATCATTAGTCTTCGCCTTGGAATAACAAGCTCGGGAAGCCAGGCTAGGAGCTGTCATTCCCGAAGGAGGGAGGGAGCACATCCACAACATTGTTTCCGGTGGCAAGCAGGCAGGTTTTCAATCCCCCCTCCTCCTCCCACCTTTCCCTCTCTGAAATGGACACCTAACAACCTCACAACCTGTGAGCATGCCTGCCCCAGATGCAGGCGAAACGTCAGGAGGAAATGCTTCTAGAGCACGGCCAATTGAAACATTGACACCTACCTCCAAGAGACAAGAGTCCTTTCTCCCACCCTGGGCAACCCACAGATATACAAACCCCATTTTCCTAGTTTCCAACAGACTTCACAACCTCTGAGCATGCCTGCCACAGATGCAGGTGAAACGTCAGGAGGAAATGCTTTTAGAGCACGGCCAATTGAAACATTGACACCTACCTCCAACAGACAAGCACTCTTTCTCCCACCCTGGGCAACCCACAGATATATAAACCCCATTTTCCTAGTTTCCAACAGACTTCACAACCTCTGAGCATGCCTGCCGCAGATGCAGGTGAAACGTCAGGAGGAAATGCTTTTGAGCACGGCCAATTGAAACATTGGCACCTACCTCCAACAGACAAGAGCTCTTTCTCCCACCCTGGGCCACCCACAGATATATAAACCCCATTTTCCTAGTTTCCAACAGACTTCACAACCGCTGAGCATGCCTGCCCCAGATGCAGGCGAAACGTCAGGAGAGAATGCTTCTAGAGCACGGCCAATTGAAACATTGGCACCTACCTCCAACAGACAAGAGTCCTTTCTCCCACCCTGGGCAACCCACAGATATACAAACCCCATTTTCCTAGTTTCCAACAGACAACCTCTGAGCATCCTTTCTCCCTAGACTCTGAAACATTGGCACCTACCTCCAACAGACAAGAGTCCTTTCTCCCACTCTGGGCAACCCACAGATACCATTTTCTAGTTTCCAACAGACCTCACAACCTCTGATGATGTCTGCCATAGATGCAGGTGAAACATCAGGAGAGAATGCTTCTGGAACATGGCCGGACAGCCCAGAAACCTTACAAAAAGCCAGCGATTCCAGCAATGAAAGCCTTTGACAATACACTTGACACCTAAAGTTTGAACAACCTTGGGGCCCTTCCACACACCCCTGCATCCCAGAATATCGAGGCAGAAAAATCCCATATTATCAGAGTATGGACTGAGGCCCTTCCACACAGCCCTATATCCCAGAATATCAAGGCAGAAAATCTCACATTATCGGAGTGTGGGTTCAGATAACCCAGGGTCCCTTCTGCACAGCCATGTAACCCAGAATATCAAGGCAGAACATCCCACAAGATTTGCTTTGAACTGGGTTATCTGAGTCTTTCAGGAAGCCAAGCTGGTTGGGCACAGGCTCACACAGCCTTGAGAGATCCATTCACTTTGACTCAGTGCTAAGGGATCTCGGGTGTTGCAGTTTTACAAGGTCTTCAGCCTTCGCTGCCTAAGACTGCTGCTGCCTTACCAAGCTACACGTGGCTATGGGCCTTTCCACACAGCTCTATATGCCAGAATATCAAGGGACACAATCCCACATTTTCTGAGTGTAGACTCAGATAACTCAGTTCAAAGCAGATATTGTGAGATTTTCTGGCTTGATCTTCTGGGTACCCTCGGGGAGATAGAGCGGTATACAAATAAAGGTTTATTATTATTTTTTATAGGGCTGTGTGGAAGGGCCCTATGATTCCAGAGCACTGAGCCCTTGTGTGCCAGCAGGATTGCTGGTCAGCGGTTCGAATCCAGGGAGAGTGGGTTGAGCTCTCTCTGTCAGCTCCAGCTCCCCATGCGGGGACATGAGGGAAGCCTCCCACAAGGATGGTAAAACATCAAACATCCGGGCTTCCCCTGGGCAACATCCTTACAGACGGCCAATTATCTCATGCCAGAAGTGACTTGCAGTTTCTCAAGCTGCTCCTGACACAAAAAGGGCCCTTTGAATCCTCAACCATATAACTCAGAATATCAAGGCAGGAAATCCCACAATATCATCTTTGAATAGGGAGCCCCTGGTGGCACAATGGGTTAAACCCTTGTGCTGGCAGGACTGAAGACCAATAAATAGGTCAGTGGTTAGAATCAAGAGAGAGTGGGTTGAGCTCCCTCTGTCAGCTCCAGCTCCCCATGCAGGGACATGAGAATAGCATCCCACAAGGATGGTAAAACCTCAAACATCCGGGCATGCCTTGGGCAATGTCCTTGCAGACCGCCAATTTTCTCACACCAGACGCGACTTGCAGTTTGTCAAATCGCTCCTAACATGAAAAAAAACCTTTGAATTGGGTTATCTGAATCCACACTGCCATATATTCCAGTTCAAAGCAGAAAATATGGGATTTATTCAGCTGTGTGGAAGGGGTCTCAGACTGCATCCATTCCACAGTTGAAGTGCCCCTTGGTCTCCCCTCTTTGCCTCCTCCTCTTCCTCCTCAGCTCTCCTTTCCAAGCGATGATCTCCTGTCCTTAGTCGCCTGCACAACCACACCAGGCAAGGCCATGCCTTATGTCAGTCTCTGCTCAGCTCCTGTTATTTATTCACTCCGTTTCCATATCCAAACACATACACCCAACCCAGGGCTGAAGACCTTCAGATATTTTAGTCATGATTCTCCCACCCCCTCTCATGTGTCACAGACAACCCCCCATACCATCCTCCGTAAAAGGTGCTTTCTCATCATTTTGATCATATATACACTTTTGTGCCCTCCTGTAACCCATTTTCTTTTGAGGCAAAGGTCTCTATTTAAACCCCGTGCATCGTCTGTTGCTCCATATACTGATAACAACATCTCACCTTATCATGATCTGGTGCTGCTAACAGAGAACACAAATCCAGAGAGAGAGAGAGAGAGAGAGAGAGAGAGAGAGAGAGAGAGAGAGAGAGAGATACACACACACACCCCTTTAATTCTTGAGGGAGTGTAATTGAAAACACATTTTTGTGACTAAGAGTTTTATAAAATGACATAAGGTTATTCTTGATAACATTACGTGCTTTTATTTGTTTGTTTTTGACTGCATTGTGATTTGGCTTAAGATGACAAATGTTTTAACATGCATGGGCTTCTTAGAATATCTTATAGGCTTTCCAGCTGTGGAAGTAATATTTAGGGAAACATTCTAGTATATGTTACATTTGGAAAGACATTTTTTTAAAAAAATAATCTTAGAATTCACACTTAAATTCATTTGATACTGGGTTGTGGCACCATATGTTGGTGTATTTTTGTCTTTAAGTTGCTTGTTGAGTTATCGCAACCCCATGAATTTTATAGGATTTTCTTAGACAAGAAATACTCAGAGATGGTTTTGCCAATTATTTCAGAAATACAGTCCGCAGCACTTGGTATTCCTTGGTGGTCTCCCATCTAATTCCTAACCAGAGCTGGCCCTGCTTAGCTTCCTAAATCAGACAAAACATGGTGTCTTTTGACGTATTTAGGTTCTGATGGCACCATTTAAATAATTATAGAGTTGATTAGGAAAAGAGCTTAAATTCAATGCTGGATTTAGAAAAAAAATAGTTTCATTCATGTAGATATGCTCACTTGATGCAGATCTTTCTCCTGTATCTTTGGAATGAAATGTCTTATAGTGGTAGATGTGAGCGAATCCCTGCATAACTGTTATTGCTCTATGATCTTATGATGTAAGAGTATGCAGATTAGAGTATAGAAATATCTGCTGGGAAAATGTTGGTGATGAGTACTTTTAATAGTACTTTTAATAGTGCCAAAATGACTCTGTGAAATGCACAACTTCTCACGTGGCACAGATTGTTAAAACTAAAGTTACAAAAGGATTGCCTTTTTAACTTTAACTGGAATGGTAAAAGAGATCATATATTTGAGTAAAGTGATTGCAAACCGATTGTACAAACAGACAAATGACAAATACTGAGGGTGTGGCACAATGACTAACTTGATCAACTGATAGTTGTGTTAGGGAGCTGCAGTCTTCCATGTGTCTTCGCTGTCTTAACTGTCTAGATTTACTTTCCATGTTTTGAATAGTAGAAAAGGTACACAATGGGATTGATTTTAGCAGAAATCTTTTGCCGCACATCTTTTAGGATACAGTTCTGTTCTGTGAGGGACAAATGCAAGGTGTAATTTCAAGGCAACAAAAAATGAAAACGAAATACTTGGGATTCGTTTCATTTTTCAGCATTTGAAATACACTTATGGTACTTTTCTTTGGGAATTGATTGGTTCTTACAGAGTTTTTTCAATATTTAGATATATGCAAATCCTCTTTGAGGGATTATGGGTCTAAAACTGGGTCAGAAATGAATATATCAACTTTTGATATCTGTTAGGCAAAGGCTACAAAACCTCTACACTGTATCTTCATGCAGTAGCAAGGAGGGTGTGGGCACACAAAATTATTTGTGCCTTGATCCTATGTTTGCTGAGTAGCAGGAATTATTTTAAAAATTAAAACGTCAGATAACTTTTTCTGTTTTCTTTGTATTGTCTTGGAAAACTAAGTTTCAGGGTGAGGAATTAGACACTTAACAACAAATTTTGGATGGGAATTCATTCTATATCTCTGGGTCCAAATTAGAAGCGTCACTAAATGTGACTGAATTTTACTTGAATTTTAGAATTTCAAAAAATATATAGGTGGCATCCACAAGAGAAGAGATGATAAGTCACTGGATCAGAAGAGCATGGAGAAGTATTTTAACCCTTTCCACCTCTGTTACAGTTCTGAGGAAAAAATTCATCACCTGAAGCCTGTTTTCTCATCAAAACAAAATTCCTCTTTAACATTGGTACTAAAGGAAATATTTCCCTTCATAAGACATTGCATGGAGGAAAGGGTTAAATCTGACCTCCATGGTCACTGTGATTCTGTTAATTATCAGTCTCCAGGGAAAGCAATGTTTAGCAAAAAAGGGGGGGAAGGGGGGGGAGAATATTTACATATATTTAATGTCACACCTACTTTGTTTTGCAGATTGGTTCTTTAATTATTTTAGTATTCTTACATAATTACTGACTCAGAAAAGTATTGCTCAAAGCATTAAATAAAAAATTGTTAGTACGTATGTGTGTGAATCTATCTCTATATATGCTGGAAGCCCCTGGTGGCACAGTGGGTTAAATCGCTGAGCAGCCGAACATGCTGACAGAAAGGTTGGTGGTTCAAATCCGGGGAGCAGGGTGAGCTCCCACTGCCAACCTAGCAGTTCAAAAACATGCAAATGTAAGTAGATCAATAGGTACCACTCTTACGGGAAGGTAATGGCACTCCATGTAGTCATGCTGGCCACATGACCTTGGAGGCGTCTACGGACAACGCTGGCTCTTTGGCTTAGAAAGGGAGATGAGCAGCACCCTCCAGAGTTGGATACAACTAGACTTAATGTCAAGGGGAAATCGTCTCTCTCTCTCTCTCTCTCTCTCTCTCTCTCTCTCTCTCTCTCTCTCTCTCTCTATATATATATATATGCAAAAGCCCATCTTTTTTTCTCAAGATACACATGAAAAATGTAAATAACATTTTGACTATTGCTTCTTGAATATATCTTAGGCTTCTAATGCTCAACCTCAGTACAAGAGTTTCCTTTTAATAGTGTCTCTCTATATACTTTGATTGGCGAGCAATGGTTTCATACAGTTTTGCAAAATGATTGTGTTTTTGGAAGTTTATTAGGATCTCTCAGTGAATCTCAGGGAAACCACTGTAATGCTTCATGGATGCTTTTTGTTCCTCTAGCGTAGCAATGTAAAACCGTAGAAGGCTTTAGGTAATCCAGTGCCTTCTCAGTTAATATGGACCAATCGAAAGACTTAAAAGGTGAGACCAGCACATGTTCTCACCTTTTTACCAGGATCCTCTACAGCATACAGGTGATTAGTGATGAAGGATTTTCTTGGTAGTAGACACCCCATAAAGGGTTCCTTGAATCCAGAATGTATAAAAAGTCATGCTCATCAAAATGTACTGTCTTGAAAATGGGGTATGTGAAAGGAAAAAAGTAGACCTCATTTCTCAGTTCTTATAGGGAAAACAGCTGGCTTCTCAGCTGCAGGCTTATGATCTTCAAAGCAGCTCTACATTCAGAGTTCCACATATAAGCCCTAGTGAACCCAATAAACCTTCCTTTTGAGTAGACATGTTTAGAATTGTGCAGTAGGGCCAGGAAGTTTCCAGTTTAAATCGCTAGGTGGTTTTTGGCAAGAAACGATTTCGTAGATGCCTGCCATACAAAATTGTTGTGAAGATTGTTGAGATAAGGAATAGTTCGGAAAGCACAGTATGCTTTATGCAAATTGTTTTTGAACTTTTGAACTGATGTACAGAATGTGGCCATAAACTTCATTGTCTTTGGGAATGATTTTCTTAAAAATCAATATTTAAGTCAGTGTCAAATTACCTAATCGTGCTTCTGATATCTCATTCAAGTAGCTACAATGTACAACAAGTGTGGAATTTGTGGCTATCCAGGTGTTGAATTCTAGCTCTGATGAGCCCTAGCCAATGCTGAAGAGTGTTGTGTTATGCTTCAGTCACATTTGGAGGGCCATATATCTGATGCAACACAAGGGATATGTAACATGTATGTTCATGAGAGTTTGAAATGGCTGGATCAAACAAATCTAGAGGGATATACTTTTCAAAAACAGACTAGATAAATTAATGGATAATAGGTGTATTAAAACAATAGAGTCTCGCTTATCCAATATAAATGGGCTGGCAGAACGTTGGATAAGTGAAAATGTTAGATAATAAGGAAGGATTAAGAAAAATCCTATTAAACGTCAAAATACATTAATCACCAAAACATAATGTTTTACAACAAATCGACAGAAAAAGCAGTTCAAAACACAGTAACATTATGTAGTAATTGCTGTATTTATGAATTTAGCACCAAAACATCACAATGTATTCAAACAGCTGCGGATATGGGTGGGAGGCAGACTGTGTTGGATAATACAGAACGTTGGATGAGCGAAGGTTGGATAAGCAAGACTGTACTGTAGCTAATAGTCATTATGTCAAATGTTTATTTATTTATTATTTGGACTTGTACGCTGCCACACCCTGAGGGCTCGGAGCGGCTCACAGTCATATAAAAACATACAGAAGTAAAACCAACAATTTAACTAACTAATAAGAGGGGTTATCCAGATTAGCAATCGAAGGCTAGCCGGAAGAGATGGGTCTTGCAGGCCTTGCGGAAAGATGTTGTTGTGTGCCTAAGACAAATCTATCACGAGGTTTTCTTGGCAAGTTCTGTTTAGAGGAAGGTTGTCTTTTACCTTCCCCTGAGGCTAACCATTTATGACTTTTCCAAGGTTACCCAAGGGGTTTCCATGTAGTCCAGTGCCCGGACCACTGCACTACCCTGGCATTCTCAATATCTAACTAGACTTTCCATAATAAGAGGGACTACATTTCTGAATATCAGATGTGTACAGCATGAGGAGCTGTTGCTCCAATCTTCTATTTAATACACTTCTGAGAGGCAGGAGATTGGTTTAAGCAAGGTTCATCTTATGCTCTTCTACTGAACAACTAGAACATGAACATGATTCAGATTGCTAGAAAAAAAAGAGTTCACTTAAACATTTGGAAGATCCTCTTTACTGTATAAGCTGCCCAAAAGTGGAACAGCATGCTGTGGAGAATGGTGGAAATCTCCTTCTTCGTCGGTTCGATGGCTATCTCTCAGGAGTATTTTATTTGCCTATTCTAGTCTGGTATGGATGGACTATATAGCACTTCAGGTCCCTTCCAATTCTGTGATTTTTTTAATATTCTTTCCTCACCAACGATGAAGAATATACATTTATTTCAGACTACATATCCTAACTGTTGTTTGTGGGTTGGATTTAAGTCTATGTTCACAGAAATAAAAAGACAAAACTGTCCTTCCCACATTCTTCTCCGCTCACAAGCACTAGGGTCCCTTCGGACTGCTATATGCCTTGCAAGATCCTGCTAAGTGGAATAAGGTGAGGTGGATGGGTGATAACCTGTAGTAATAAAAGAAATATTTAGTAATTTGGGCAGAATCAGGCCACATAAGTCTCTCCCAGTTTTGTTTTGTTTTTTGCCTCCACAAAATTGTTGGATTTTGCGATCCTTTGAATGTTTCTTAGTGTTTTCTGTGGGGGCTGATAAGACAATGGCAAGTAGAAAAATTACATCAGTGTATGACTACCTCTTTTGACGGGCACATATTTGGATCTGTTGCATTGTGTTTGACGTCATCCAACAACTAGCAATTTTCCCATTATTGTTCGAAGAATTGAAAGCAGACAATGTTACATTCACTCAAAATCCTTATCTAATGATTTGATCGAAAACAATATTTAGCCCTAAATCTTATCTCATCCCTGTATGTATTCTGTGACAAAAACAGCAGTACTGCCCCATCAGTCACTCAATAATAAAAAGGAACATTTATTTTCTGTTTAGTTTTCTGTAATTTGAAAAAATACCTACCTTAATGTTCTCTTTAAAGTAAATGGAGATTTGAACATTATTCAAAAATGTATATTTATCTCATATTCTTAAATAAATAGATGTTAATCATAATCTAATCTTAAACTGCAAAACATATATGCTTATTGCTATTTTCAAACAGGCTTTGAATGCCTTAAAACTTGAGCTCACTTTCTGATGCTTAGTATAAAGAGATGACTTAGGCAGGGCGGATCTTTCTTATTTTTTTGATCCCATTGCTGTATACCAATTGTAAAGGGACGAGGCTTATCAGGGTATTTAAAACCCAAAATCTAAACTGTGATAAAGCTGGAATAATCTTCTGGCCGGAAAATCTCTTGAAAGACCACTGGCCACCACCAAACTTATAAGCAATATTAAGCCTTTGGCTTACTTTCAGTATCTTAGGCAAGAATGTGCTGGATTCGCACTCAGGCTTGTGTACTCAGGTAACACTGAAGATATTACTTCTTTAAGATGTATGCTGCCACCATTAGACTTTTGATTACTTCAGGAAACTGCTTTAAAACACCTCTGACAGGGGCACACATGAGGCAGATGTGTTGAACAATAAAACAATTATGTTTATTTAAGAGAACTTGAACAAAATAAGGCCTTAAGCTTAGTGGTTCAGAAATATTGGCATAAAAACGTATGGTTCCTTTAAGCAGTTCGAATCTTAGTTCCAAATAACGCTCCTTTCTCCCTCCAGGGATTACTGACAGGATTTCCTCTCTGTCTAGCAATTCTAAACTCCACTACAGATAGTCCTTCCCTGGATCTATCTCTCCACTCCTCCACCGACTATCTTCCCTAATAGCTGTAAAATCTTCTCGCTAGCTTACTCTGCTAGTTAACTGACCAATTTCAGGCTTCCTTCCCTATTCTCTTCTCCACTCCAGACTCCTAACTCCTTCTTTTCTAACACACCGACTCCAACTCTCTGACAGGGTTTTAAAATGCCCCCTTCAAGTAATTTTTTCCCTTTTCTTAAGTTAGGCTCTGCCCTCTCCCCCCCAGGCAATCCTAACTCCCCTCATTCCCCTCCAAGCTTACTCCTAAGCACGCCCCCTCAGGAAATGAGATCCAAGATGAATGCCCCCAGGTGCCCTTCTAAAATGGCTGCCGAACTTCCTGAGCCTATTTTTCCAGGCTTTACCAAGCCTAAAAGTTAGGGAATTCATCACATTTAGCCATATTTTGTATTTTACTATGTATAAGTTATTTTTAATGTTGATTTGTATTAAAATGCAATCCTATTTATTATTGGTATGTCCCGTCAAGTCAGTTCCAACTTATGACCATCCTATCCATCACATCTTTTCTTGGCAAGATTTATTTAAGGATCTTTGCCATCCCTCTCCTTTTAGGATGAGAATTTGTTTATGTACTTATTTTTATTTACCATATTTATACCCCACTCTTCTCAACTCCGAAGGGGACTCAGAGCAGCTTACAGATTATGACAAAATTCAATGCCGCATTATACAAACAAATAATATAAAATAACATATCAAATTATAAAACAATTTAGACATATAAATGCAATGGAACAGATTAGAACACAGTACCGAGTCCCATTGTCATTATTCAAGCTGCTAAATTCAAGTCGGAATATTACATTACTCCCCAAAGGCCTGTGTGCAAAAGCAGGTCTTTATCTTTTTTTAAGGCCAGGAGGGAAGGGGCCAGTCTTATCTCAACGGGAAGGGAGTTCCACAGCCAAGGGGCCGCCACTGAGAAGGCCCTGTATCTTGTCCTCACCAGTTGTGCTTGCAAACGAAGTGGGACTGAGAGCAGGGCCTCCCCAGCTGATTTTAAGGGTCTAACTGGCTCATAAAGGCAGATATATTCAGACAGGTAAGTTGAACCAGAACAGTTAAGGGTTTTATAGGCTAAAGTAAACACTTTGAATTGAGCCCACTATCAAACTGGCAGCCAGTGGTGCTGATGTAACATGATGGTTGTGTGCCCCCTGTATGCCACTCCACTGAGTAATCTGGCTGCTGCCATTGGACTACATGGAGCTTTCGGACAGTTTTCAAAGGCAGTCCCACATAGAGCACTGTCATCCATTGGGTTACCCGCTGCCATCCATTGGCTTTTCATGGTGGAGTGAGAATTTGGACCTAGTCTCTCACAATCCTAGCCCAGTATTCAAACCAGTGCACCAGGATGTCTCTCAAAGGTATTAACTGCCTTATACTATTTATTACCTTTATTCTGACAACAAGGAAAGAGCATTTTCATAAATGAATTGAACTGTGAAGTATATAATTTGTTCACAATCCATGCATACAATGCCAGCTTACAATGATCGTTGAAACAAAATCTTATGGCTGTATCCAATTGGAGGCCCGACTAAACAGTCTTCGATCCAGTTGAATGCAACAGGGAGGGAGGTGTATTGTGATAATTCCCTCTCTTTTGTGTCACTTCTCACATACAAAGGTTACCAACTATACAAAACATATTGGAAGGGGGTGGTTCACTAAAAATGGAATTCTTCCACTTTGCTGACAGAAGGCTTTGCTGGTTTGAAGTTCCCCCCTCCAATGAATTTGTATCCACTTATATGTAACCCATTATAATTATTATGGAAAACAGCCTAGATCAGAATATCGCACCCTGGAGTGTAAAGAAATGCATAATTTTGAACACCTTTTGATTTTGCATGTTCTGATGGTGTGACTAAAATGTTATAATCAGCATATTAGTTCTGTTAAGAACTATAATTATTTTTTTCTGGGAATCACATGTTTGACTCACCTTTGGGGACAGATTGCAGGATTCCGTCACGATTGTCACAAGTCAGGGAGGGTGGGTGAGACCATCTTCCACTGAGTCATGTAAATGCCATCTTTTCATATATTTTGGTGGCCCCTGTGCCTTTTATAACTTCTTGGTAATGCACCAAACTTACATGGATAAAGATTTAGCAGATTACTCTTATTAAAGTTAGGCCAAAAGGCAGTTTAAGTATTAGGTTAGATATGTACATGGTAACTCTAGCTTTATCGGAAAATGTCCATTAGGTGGAGGTGCTAGGACTTCTTAATGATGAAAAATTGTAAGCATTCTGCTCAGTATTGACTATGCTTCTTGAATTTGCTAGACCTGAGCATGGCCAATGTAGACAGGATTATTTGGAGGTCTCTCATTTGTAGGACTGCCATAAGTTGAAGTTGATTTGACAGTATTTAACAATAAAATCTGCAGTTAACATATTGTGGTTAGTAGAATTCACATTTGCAGTCATTATACCATTGCAACAGCTGAAAATTGCCCCCTTTGACCTATCTTTTTAGCCCATGCAACAAAATAATTTCCAGGGAACTAGAGAGCAGAGCAACACGTGGACTCTCCAGCTCTGCAATTTCCTCTGAGCATGGATCATTATGTCCTATACATAAAATGGCGTCATTGTGCTTTAGCACAGTGCATGTCACTGTCATTTCATAATATCAGATGTGATAATTCACTTTTTTTGCATCTGTGGGGGCCATTATATTGTAAAAGATACATATATTTAAAAAACTAGTTTTTAATGATATGGAGTATTTTCTAGTACTGAAATTAAATATCTTTTAGTATAGAGTGGGCCAAGGCAAGGCTAAAAAATATATTATTGTTAGAAAACTGGGTTAATGTTTAGAAGTTTAGTGAGGGTTTCAATAAATAAGGATCAATAGCTGCACATTGCAGTGTATATCCAACCCTGTCACAAATATTAAGGGGTTTGACTAGTTTGGAACAGAAGAAAGTGTTCTCATCCTTCAGAAATTTGTCCATAACTATGGGATATGGTGCTTAAAGTGCTCAGGATTTCTGTGTCCTCAATATTCTGTCGATTCTGAAATATTGTATGATATCAGGATCATTTCCCAATTTAGGTGGTACATTTTGGGCAGGTGGAGACATTATGTAGGTAGAGAAAAGTAGATTTTATTTTCTGTAGTTTGGTTGGCATTTCATATTTTACAGCAAGTTTTTCACTTAACATATTTGAACTTGTACTAGATAGGGTTAATAGGTTAGCACAAAGGGTCGGATTATAAGACATTAGGCTTAATTAAGGGAGAGCAGGAGTGGCAGGAGTATGTGACAGCTAAATGGGTTTCCCACAGACTAATGTCAGTTACAGTGCAACCGTACCTCAACTTAAGTGAGTTATTTTGTGCAGAGGGCAATGGTGATTAACAGTCTGACATGCTAGACATTTCTGGCCAATCCCATCTGTTTTAGAGGTTAAGAAAGCACACCTTTATGAGCTGATGGATTGATTTGTGTGCCTGTCTGGTAAAGATTAGAAGTCCAAGGCCAATGCAGTAAATGTCAGTTAAAGAATGTTGCACTTTCTTACTAGTTTTTTAACTGTCACCTGTTTTGTACTAAGGCTAACTGTGTCTATAAAGCTGCTATGGAATAAAAATAACACTTCTCAGCACTGAGAGCAGATGGTGTGAAGTAGAATAAATCCAGTACGATACATTTCCTTACATTTTCATTTTTTGAAATTATTTTTGCTATGTAGCTAACAGTGTAAGACTTCACTTAACTTTGGCAAAATAGTGATTAAAATGGTTATGAATGTCGACTTTCTAGATAATTATCCTACAATATGTTTAAAACACTGATTAAGAGTCCTTTACATTTCCATTTACTGTATTGAGGGGAGTGTTCTTTAACATAGCTAAGTATACATCTGTTTTTGTCTCAAGTGTCTCCAAAAAGAAACATCTAATGCAGAGGTTATGCTAGGCTTCAGGTTGTCAGGACATGTGTGTATGTTGCTTGCCTACCCAACTGCTTGTTGCTTGTGTGTATAGTGCTTGTGTACCTAGTTCCTTGCCTCTCGTTTTCTCTTCTAGTTGCAATGTTCTTCTGTACTTTTGCCACCACAATTAACATCCAGTGGCTTCAGTTTACTTACTCTTTTCTCCCCATGATATAGCAGCTGTATAGAAGAAAGCCCCATCTCAAAATCATTTTACATACTGATTCAGCACTGGCAATTTTGAAAACAGTGCATGGTGATGTTGCTAAGCAGGGGCATTTAGAGAGAGAGAATAAAAGGGAGTTTAGAAAGATAGAAGATAGCACAAGTGGGTAGAGATGGGAGAAGGACAATGGCAGAAAGATGGAAACAGGAGTTGAATGAAAACACAGGAGGATATAAAGGATATGGATTTGATATAGAGATGGATAGAGATTTTGGAATGTAGTGACAGACATGACACCTATTCACTAATTATTCAGCAAGCTGAATAAATACAAAAGCAGGTTTGATGTGCTAGCCTACGTCCCTGGTTGCCTTTTATGCATTAAGGGTCTTGAAAAGGAGAAACTTCTATATCAACGGATATTCTTTGTATGAATTGGAACCCTGAAAAACTGGGATTGCAATGTATGTGGAATCATTTTCTACCATATAAGAAGCTCTTCCAGGGTGGTTATACACAGACACTGAGATCAAGTCAGGAAGTGCATTAAACCGAACCACGTTGCAAGAAACCTATACAAGCACCTCAGGAACTTTTTCGAGGCTGGGAAGGTGGCCATAGTGTCCACTGATTATGGATTGGAACTGAACCCATAAATTCCCCCCCCCCCCCCTTACCCAGTCTGCTGAAGTGCAGTGATGCACACATTCATGTCAGTTTGGGATCAGTGCTGGACCACAACAAGGCAAATAGAACGAGAACAAAGGGAATGATGTGCTTTCCTCTTTTGTGGGAATACTTGTTTACCTTCTGGCTTGCTGTGTTTTGGTATTTTTAATAAATGTGTCAGCACTAGCGGTATCCTGACAAGTGCTCTATATTTTCCAGTCCCTGCAAGATATGTATTCTGATCATCTAGGCAGATTTTCAGGATTATTCCAGACTTTCTGGTGAGTATTTTAAATGTACATCAGAGGTGTAAGTTTTCTGGACACCCTACTCTTGAGCAGGCTTGGAACTGGATTATACCATCTGCATAAAACCATTCACAGCAAGAAAGATGTAATCCACATTTAGGAGGACAACAGCAATGTTGATAGAAATTTAGGGATTGCATGTTTCAATTCCAGTGTGCTTACTTAGTATGATTTGGTAACAGCAGAAGAGAACTCAGAAGGCTGGGAGTGTTTTCATACTCAAAACACTCCCAGTTCTGTGTCTTTGTGTTTGTATGAGTGAATGCAAGCATAATCATACAAGTATATGGATGTAAGACAGTTTGGAAAAATATTGAAGTGCACAAATATATGCCTGGAGATAACTGCATTTATGCCAGAGTTTTGAGGAGTAGGTGGAGTATGTGTGAACTGAAGGGTTTCTAGCACTATACTTTCTCTTTTGTTCTTGTTCACCAGCTCTTGCTTGTTTCATTTATTTTTCAGATGTCTTGGTGATCTGAAGTTGTATCATTCAAACACAAAGATAAAGCTTGATAGTTAGAGTTATCCGTATTTAAAAATTATAATTCTCCTTACTCAACAACTTATACTTTTATTGATAATTTAAGCTCAACAAGTGACTCATTCTACCATATTGATTCTTTTTTACAAAGTGGGTGAATTTTTGTAAAAGTCTGTACATAGTGTGAAACTCAAGTTTAATTGTATACTATTGGTATTATAGTACCACAGAGTCTTCAGCACACAATGCACTTAAGTATGGATTGATAAAAAGTAGTTATTGATGGAAAGTAGAGCACTACTAAACAGCAAAATATTCTGTGATTTTGTTGTACCAGCGGTACTGAAAGGCTGTCTATGAACTTAAAATAAATACTGCAACCAGTCAAACTCTGTACACATATCAGACCCCGTAAACTTGGGGAAGTATCATGTCTTCTACTCCAAGCCAGGTTTGATACATTGTTCCAGTAGAAGTGGATATTGTTCAAGGTTAATGCATAGTAAAATTATTTTTTTAAAAAATGGGTAGAAGTGAAATTAGGTTGCAGTATATAACAACAACAACAACAACTTATTTTTATTCTGCCCTTCTCATCCCGAAAGGGACTCAGGGTAGATCACAGCACACATACACAGCAAACATTCAATGCCGCTTTGTATAGACAGTACACAGACAGACAGAACAGAAAGGAGGTGTGTTGTTTCAATGCCATGGAAGGTTCAGTCCAGCCACAGGGGGTGCCGTTACTCCATCTTCTATGACAAAGAGCTGTCAAGACTTCCTTCTACCTTTTGGTCACCAAGCATTCTCTGATCTTTCTTTATGGCGTTGTAAAACGCCTCCCCTGCTTTTTAGCGGTACCTAATTTCTCTAGTTACATCAAATCTTTTTTGAACTTCTTAGGCAAACAGTGAGCAGGGCTGACAGTCGGCTGCTCACGCTGACCCAGGACTTCAAACTTGCAACCTTTTGGTTGGTAGATCTTATCATTACTGGTGATTTACCAGCTGTGTTAAACCTCTGGCCCATACTTTGTCTCTATATATGTTTGGCTGCAGTGTTGAGGCTTCAGAGTTCACAGCATATCTTGATTTATAAAGAAATGCATTTTGTTATTTAAGATAGTCTTATGATTATTGATTCTCCATGATTGTGGCATACTCATTCTTTTAAAGTGAAATATTGTTTAAAACATTTATGTACTTAAACTAGAGTTGCAATTTGAATTGATCAAACAGTTGATTTAGTGATTAAATGTTACACTCCTTCCAGCAAATTTGGCTAACTCATTTGGCACTATTTGAAAGCAACAAGAGCAGAATGCAAAAGAGGCTTATGGGCTGCTTGCTGAGTATGTGCAGTGGATTAATAAATTGACAGCTTCAGGTTTGTTTCTAGAATCAATAATTAAACTGGAGATTGTACAATGGCAATGATGGCGAACCTTTTTGAGACAGAGTGCCCAAATCTGAGGGAGAGGGGGTTGGGCACTTGGGGGGTTGAGTGGGGGGTGAGCTTGAGTGGTGAGCAAGGGGGAAGCGAGGAAGCGGGGTGGCGTGCAAGCGAGCAAGCGGGGCAGGTGAGCAGAGAGGAGCGATAGGAGAGCAAGTGAACAAGGGAAGCAGGATGGCAAACGAGGGGTAGGTGATGGCACGTGTGCTAGGAGAGAGGGAGCTGCATGCCCCTTCTGGCATACAGTACGTGCCATAGGTTCACCACCACTGCACTATGGGTTACCAAATTTTGTTGCAACAGGAAGCCAGGATGGGTAGAATTCAGCCTGTTTGGATGTCAGTCCTGTGAGAAAAGCCAGGGAAGAAGATGAGGAGGAGGAAGAAGAAGAGGGACAGATAGTGGTGGTGATAGTGTTGGTGTATCTGCTGCACCAATATAACTAGAAGGAAACATTAAGATTCAGTAACAGTGAAATCCTGTGCTTTTCTCACAGAAGAAAATACAGGTGGGTTCAACAGGGATCATTTCCAAGGTTGAAGACTATAAGATTACAACCAAGGTTACTGTTTATCTTTTGCCCAGTTAGCAGCTGTGACCAGTCTATTCTTTCTTTCTGGCAGAGTAAAGAGTGCAACAGTGGTGGATTTCATGATGTGTAAAGCCCAGTGTTTCTCCATCAGCTCTATGAAAATAGTTCACCCATACTGCAGTGATAACTAAAACCAAAGCTCCTCTCCCACTTTTGACTGCAGCAGCTCATAAGAATATAGAAGAAACATTTCTTGATCAAATTACAATTGGATGACACCAATCTCTACTATTACAGGGAAAAAGAAAAGGAAAAACTTATTCAATCCAATTTCATCTCACTATACATATGCTTATTAAACATTTTGCTTTGTCAGTTACTATCTTATAAATTCAAAGTCTGAAGCTTTCGTACACTGCTTCATAGTGATGAAGGGGGGGGGGGTAGGGGGGTTTAGTTCAGAGACATTGTGCCACTGACGTTTCATGGTTGTGTTGTTAAAGTGCAAAGTATGGAACCCTGCACAGACGATTGGTTAATGTGACTTAAGCAACGTGCAGTCATTGAATTCTTGACAGCAGAAGGTGTCACCACAAGGGAGATTCATCAGAGAATGCAAGCTGTTTATGGTGATTGTGTTGATGTGAGTACTGTGTATCATTGGGCGAGTAAGTTTAAAGATGTTGAGGTGGGAACATCTGACTTGCGTGGGAAACAAAGAGTTGGACATCCTGTGACAGCAACCAACGAGTTTCACAAGCAAAAGGTTGACAGATTGATTCAGGATGATCGTCGTATCATTCAGAGAGAAATTTCTAGCATAATTGGCATTTCACAATAATGTGTGGGTCACATTATTGCTTTTCTTGGCCATCGGAAGATCTGTGCACAATGGGAACACAGCAGAACTTCAGAGACTGGATCTCACCTTCCTACGACATCCTCCATTCAGTCCAGATTTAGCACCGTCTGACCTCCATCTTTTCCCGATAATGAAAGAAGATCTGAGAGGACATCATTATGCTTCTGATGAAGACGTTGAGAGAACTGTGAGACGCTGGTTGTGGAAACAGTGTTTACTTCTTCCGTGATGGCTTCAGAAAACTTGTTCATTGTCGGCAGAAATTTATCCAATTGCCTGGTGATTATGTGGAAAAGTGAATAGTGGTAGTTAAAGAGTACATGGTAAGGATTATGGCTGCATTTGATTTATTAAAATATTCCCATCCAAACCCAAGTAACAAAGGTGGAGGCATTACTTTTCATTCAACTCTCGGTATACAGTCTGGGCTCTGTTTCCATGTGCTTCAGAAATGGAGTCCCAGAGAGGCCATCTCATGTCTTAAGGGCACTTATGGCAAGACTCTGTGAGAGTCCACAACGCATGGAAACAGAATTCAGACTGCTTCTTCAGGCACTGGGTATTACCTGACTCCAAACTGCAAAAAATGGGAAAACAGAAAAATGGGGAAAGGATGTGGGTGGGATGGTTGGCCATCCCAGAAGACAGACCTCAACTGGTAGGTAACGAAGTAAAACAGTTCCCTCTGCTTTCCCCCAGCTCATATGAGGCCATTAGTGTAAAGAGATGTTGAGAAACCCCTAAACAGAAGTAACTACCTCCGGTCTAAGAGCCCTTCCACATAGCCATAAAACCCAGAAAATCAAGGCAGAATAACCCACAATATCTGCTATGAACTGTGTTATTTGAGAGCCCTTCCACACAGCCCTATGTCCCAGAATATCAAGGCAGAAAATCCCACAATGTCTTCTTTAAACTGGGTTATCTGAGTCCACACTGCCATATATTCCTGTTCAAAGCAGATATTGTATGATTTTATGCCTTGAAATTCTGGGATATAGGACTGTGTGGAAGGGCTCTGTGTCCACACTGCCATATATCCCCATTCAAAACAGATATTGTGGGATTTTATTCAGCTGTGTGGAAGGGGCCTAGGTGGGAAGTGTCAAGTTAAACAAGAAAGGAGTCAGGTCTTGCAGAACTTACATTATACCTTTCTCCACATAGCAGCAGCTGACTAGTAGTGGAGTAGCATGGTGGCAGTATGGAACTTAAATGCAATGTGACACAAATATATTTCCCAGGGATTCACAACAGAAGAAGGCAATTGCTCTCATGCCCTATACGTGAGCTTTGCAGAGGCATTTCAGGCATGTGACGAGATTATTATCCCCAAAGTGGATGCAACTTGTATCGTTGCACTTGAATGAGCATTGATTCCATAGAGCTGTTGACAACAAATCCATCACCTGACCTCCTATGATATGATGGGCACCAAGACAAATGTGTACTTTGGCAACCTTTCAGCTTATTTAAAAGTGTAACATTCTAAATATGTACCCAATATACAGTATGTGTACTACTTCCCTTCATTCTCACTATACTTTTCACTGTTGTATGTACCAAAAATTATTTTAAAGCTTGAAACTGAATATCTAAATCAGGGTTCCCCAAACTATGACCTGTGAATTAGATAAGGCCTTCCAAGATAATTTCCGCTAAACTTTAGACTTAGGATCTCCCTAAGTCTGAAACAACTTGAAGGCACACAACATCAGCAATCCTAATTAACCTGACTATTTCATTAGCCAAAAGGAGGCCCATGCTACCCATTGAAATACTAGTAAGTTTATGTTGATTAAAATTATTCTTCATTTTAAATATTGTATTGTTCTTTGATTTGTTTTGCACTACAAATAAAATATGTGCAGTGTGTTTAAGAATTAATTCATCTTTTTTTCAAACTGTAATCCGGTCTCCAAACAGTCTGAGGGCCATTTACCGGTCCTCTACTTAAGTTTGGGTACCCTTGATCTAATATTCTGCCTGATTCAAGAAGAATGTATTTTAGAATTAATACTGATTTCATTTGAAATTGAAATTCATAGAGGGATTTGAATGAGGAATTTTCTTCCCTCAAGGTTCAGAAGTGGTGTTTTTATTTAATAGGATACTAGAGAATGCAATCCAAAAAAATCAGTACACCATTACTTATGAGTGAGCGGAGTGTCCCTAGTATACCATATGGCTCTCTTGCCATGATCTTTCACAGAATGCTGGGAGGAGGAAGTATTTCTGTTCCTGTAAAAGCATTCTTTATGGAAATAATGGCAATGTTTGTTTATAAATTGCATTATTTAATAATAATAATAATAATAATAATCTTTATTTGTAACTTGTTCTATCTCCCCGAAAGGACTCAGGGCAGTTAATAGTGCAATGTTGAGATAATTAATGTATTAAATAAAGTCTTCTCCAGTTGCAATAAAAATCTCCTGATCACAGTAATAGTCCATACTTTCTTTAATGAATAGACATCATGACTCTCTTCCTTCCCGAGAAGTGTTTTGTGCAGTCCTATAGGAAATCCTGTCCCTTGATTATTTTGGTTGCTGGTTTTGCTTATTCATTTTGGTGTTCTATTTTGAACTTTCTACAGTGTTATATTGTCCTTTATAAGATTAGATGCCAGAACTGTCCACAGCTGCACCATAAATTTAAAGAAAATGATTTTATTATTATACTAAAAGTTCTATTTTGATCCATTTTTTAAAATATTCTTGCATATAATCACTTGTTTTCATGGCTGATGGAGACTAGGATAGTGTTTTATTTAGCTGTTGTCTGTGGCCTTAATACTTATATCCTTGTTAGTCAGTTTCAGTTCAGTCATTTTTGTATTTGTCATCATCATCATTATTGCCCCCTCTTTTTTGGTCTTAATTTGCATCACTTTACACACATGCATTGGACACAGTTTGTTTGGATTTACTTTCTCAAATAATTTTGTATCATCTTCAAATTTGTCATGCTACAGCTAATTCCAACTCCAGATACAGTAATTTATGAATAAGTATTTGCTTAAATACAGACTTTTACTCTCACTTTACTCATCTTTTAACCAGTTCCCCACTTATAAGAAGGCATTTTCTCTTTGCTTGCAATGTGCAAATCTTTAGTATCCCTGTTATTTCCATATTATTTCTATCTCTCCTACTTAATTTTGTGTTGACCAGTATATCTGTACTGTAGATTATGACTAGCAGCAACTTTACAGGGTTTCTGGCAGGATATTCATCCAAATTTGGAAGTTAAGCAGAAGAAGATCTAAAAAGTACTTGGACAAAACCCACGAAATAATATCAGACATTTCTATACAGGGCTGTATAGAAATTTCTGATATTTCCTTGTGGTCTTCCAAATTTGGATGAGGCTGGTAATAATTCAGTGGCCATTAAGAGTGATAACTCTTAATTTACAGAAGGCAGAAGGACCAATACTGACTTTTCAGTTCCACTGACATCTCAGTTGTCATGTTTCCATCTTAAATAATTATAGTTTAGCACTGTCTTGATTGGTGTTCCATACACCAGTTAGTTATTTCACTGTAACAACAAAAATCATAAATTTTTATTAGAAAGAGAGAAATCATCTTCCAGGTCCATGAACTTTGTAAGATAACATCTGCAATACAAGTGGAAATTGTATCGTTAAATTTTTTTGCCCCAGCATTGTAAAGTTGTTATAATTCTCTTGTATAATTTCAAGAGGGTAGCAGTATTTGTCACAGCAAAAACATCAGTGTTTTTTGGCATCTTGACAACAACAACAAAAGACCCATACTAGATCAGACCAAAGCTCTATCAAATCACATATTCTGTTACATCCATCAGGCTGCCAGTAGGATACAGTGTAACCTCATCATGTTTCCCAAAAACTTATGTACATCGGGTTGCTGTTCTTTAATATTGGAGGTGATACATAGCTTTCCTGACTGACAGCCAGTGAGTTGTAACTGGTATCATTAGAGTGTATACAGTGTTCCCTCGCTACTTTGCGGTTTGCTTATTGCAGACTCGCTGTTTTGCACATTTAAAATTTTTTTTAAAAAAAATATATATATCATGGGTTTTTTTTGCTGTTTTGTGGGGTTTTGCCACTGCCGCTTTCCAAAGTGCTTTCCCTCCTCAGTCCACTCTCCAGCCTTGAATGGCATTTAGTTCCTTTCCTTCACTTTATTTTAAGTTTATAAAGACTTAAAATAGTGTATAACTATTAAAATTATGTATAAATATTAAAATAAATAGATCGTCCCTACATCGCGGTTTTTCACTTATTGCTGGAGGTCCTGGAACATAATCCCAGCAGTAAGTGAGGGAACACTGTACTTTCATGTACTGTTATGCTTCTTCAGATACAGTGTGACCCTGAACCAAGTTATGCAGTTTCACTTATCCACAGATTCATTTATTCACTTAGGCCTCCTGTAGGAGCTACAGCCTCTTCTCAAGACCATTCTACACAGTCAATAAAATACAGTTCAAAGCTGACACAAGGTCAGAGTGTCTGAAAAATCCACACCCCAATGTGTTGTGCAACCAGCCAAATATGTTGTGCTGGAAAAACTAACTGGAAATTTTACATCAAGCTATAAAACCTGCTGCAGTCGATCAGCATATATCCTGTGCAGAACTGGAGCCCTAGATCAAAATGTGGAATATTTGTGAGGACAGGGTTAGCATTGAAGCATTTGAGGAAATAAGCCAGAAAAAGAGCTCTCCAGAAGGTAAAATAGCATTTCCCTGCTGGAGAGGAAACCATAATGTTCTCATGGGAAGGCTCACTTTCATTTGTTTCACTGCCCTATTATATCTAGTGTTGATTGTTATTGGACATGTGACTTCTTATCACCGCATCTCACCAGATGAGGTGTGTGTGTGTGTGTGTGGGGGGGGGGGGGGATCCTTGAATCTTTGCAACCACAGTCTCAGTCTTCATTTGGTTGCTGACTTGCTTGTGTAGGCACTCCTCAGTGAACCAGTTCTCTTTAATCCATGTCTTGACTGCTATTATCCAGTTTCACCTATCCATGCAAAGTTTGGGAATATATGCCCTATGGATATGGGCATGTTGGACTGTGCTATTAGCATTGAAGACTAAATTCAATTGAAGCCCAAGTGCTATATACACATATTAATATTGACTAAAAATTCTCTTCATTTGCAGGGCATCTTCTTTAGTTGAGATCACATTTGGATTTTGCCCAAATGTTAATACAACCCTTCATTTTATAAACTAGCTTAGAATTGTCCTATGTGGTCAAAAATGTTGACTGAACTTTTTTTTTTGGCACAAATACATATTTGCACGAAAAAAACCATTGTGTTATATAGCCTGGAGATAAAATCTAACAACAGCAAGGGCAGCAACAGCTATATGGCATCAAATCATTCCTAAATGACAGTAACTTTATTGATATAGAAGTTGTATTTAAATTACATAGTGAATGATTTGAGACAAGGGTGCAATGAATTGCACTTTAGGAAAATGTTAGGCTATGTTTGTATGTGTTTGATCTAAGTGATTATATTATTCTGTAGTTCATGCGCTTATTCACAATATATTTTCTCAGTAATGTTATTTCTATGACACTTACATAAGCTATCTGATCTCTTTTTACTGTTCTTATTCATCAGATATAATGTACCTTGACATAATGTACCTTGTAATCTTTAAAGGCCGTTACATTTCTTAATGTGTTGTTGAAGGCTTTCATGGCCAGAATCACTGGGTTGCTGTGACATTTCCGGGCTGTATCACCATGTTCCAGAAGCATTCTCTCCTGACGTTTTGCCCACATCTATGGCAGACATCCCCAGAGTTTGAGGGGTCTGTTGGAAACTAGGCAAGTGGGGTTTATATATCTGTGAAGTGTCCAGGGTGGTAGAAAGAACTCTTGTCTGCTTGAGACAAGTATGAATGTTGCAATTGAGCACTTTGATTAGCATTTAATGGCCTTGCAGCTTTAAATCCTGGTTGGTTGCTGCCTGGGATAATCCTTTGTTGTGACATATTAGGTTGCCCTGATTTATTCTTGTCTGGAATTCCCCTGTTTTTGAGTGTTGTTCTTTATTCACTGGTGAACACCAACCGAGAATTGATGCAAAAAAATTAAGAGTAATCATATTTTAGATTACTTTAAAACATTGTGGTGGGATAACTTTAATTTTTGTCCTATCAATTGGATGTAATTGTAATGAAATAAAATGGATTAAAAAATAAAAAAACATTTATGGACTATCATAGTCAAAAGAGAATTAAAAACTCTCTCCATCCCTCTATACTCCAGCAATAGAAAGGAGTTAGATCTAGTATAGAGGAAAATTATTTTATAGTGACTTGCATGTATCAAATGAATTCATCAGAATTTAGCAGCATGGATATTTTGATTTTTCCTCACTTTACAAATGTATTGGTGTAATGCAATCTCGTGATATCCTATAAAACCTAGGTGTGCATTGTGTGTTCAGCACAGCTAGTGCGCAGTAACCTTGATGTGAAATACTGCCTTCCAGCCTGTAGTATTTCAACATTTGCATAAAATATTCAGCCTACTGCATTGGCTATTTGATATTAAGAATCCTAATTTACAGAGCTTTATATTTCAGCAAAAGAAGATTTATATTACAATTTCAGCCATTAAAATGTTTGTTTTCCATATAAATATGATGAAAAACATAGTCCATTTTAAAAATGTGTTTGTAATAACCCTGAAGAAGAAGCTCACACATCTGTGCAGTATAAGCTGCCCCTAATTATGTGCTTGCCTCCCTTCCTTCTCCATATGCTGTGACCTTGTAGCCATTGACTTCAGTCTGGAACAATTTCAAAGTCATGTAAATGAATGTAATTAAGGTATTGCTTATCATCTTGCAGAGTTCAGAGGGAAGCACTCTGGCTAAAAAGGTTTGTTTACTTAATACAGAAGGTCAGCTATGGTTAAACTTTATTGCCTGAAACACTTTGGTAAAGCTTTTATTTAGTTCCTAAACGAAAAATGTTCAGAAATGCAAATAACACATTTATTTCACCTCAGGGTGCTGCAGCTTTCTTTATTAAAGAAGTATATTTGCAGCATAATGGTAGTATATAGCACATTGCCCATGCTTTAAAATGTGTTATTAAACAAAGTTTTGTAATATGGTCAGCAAGGGGATTTGCTAAGGCTCTACTGTGGTTCCAAGGCATAGCAGAAGAAACAATGAACCTTAATTGCAACATACCTGGGTAAATTACATTAAATGTTAGCAACCATAGTAACCAGGCCCATTTCAAATAGGCCTTTCTAATAATGCATCATGTAAAGAGATGCAATGTCAGATAACACAATTCTCCCCAGTTGCATGCATTGTTATACAAACCAGTACAGGAAGTGATTCTTATCTGCTGGATAGGTTCATAAATGTACAAAACCAAACACATAGGGGCTTTATCATGCTCAATATGTAAAAATACTACAAAGTTCAATGAACTTTAATTGCTTCATAAAGTGGAACTGAATCTAGTGGCTAATATATTCACATGTATTGAGACTGATTTTTTTCTTGTAACTTAGATTAATAAACGTTTTTTATCTGATTACATATGGTAGTTTTCTCCAAGACCATGATCATGTTTTGCATTTCAGTTGCCCCATTTCAGCTATTCATTCAATTTTGTTTATAAATATAGTAGATCCTCTATATCCACAAATGCAATATCCATGGATTAAACCATGGCTTGAAATATATTTCAAAACAATTCCAAAAAGGAAACCTTGATTTTACCATTTTTAATATAAGGGATACCATTATACTACATCACTGTATATAATGGGTCTCGGGCATCAGTGGTTTTTTTGTATATACGCGGGGTGGGGGGTGGGGATCCTGGAGCCAAATCCTAGCAGATACCAAGAGTTCATTGTAATGGCCAACTAACACACCACATATCTGGTGAAGTGGGCTGTATCCCTTAAAACCTTAAGCCAAGTAAACCTTGATAGTCTTTAAGAAACCTCTATGAATTTGCAGAATGGTAAGATACTATAAGTAGGAGATGAGAAAGGGTGTGTATTACAGCCGATGGGGCTGGTATCTTGAGGCAATGATTACCTTTTTCCTTTAGTCATTGTAGTCGGGATTAATTTTCCAGTCCTTAAGAGTGCTATCATACCATTGCAGGACTGAAGACTGAAGCACATGTCTTTTTTCTTCAATAATCCTGATAGACGCTATACTTAAACCTGCTATCAAATTACAACATGAATTCTTTTTAAGGGGAATTAGGCCACACACCCAACTACTGCTGTAAATGAAACTACAAATACGACTTTGCAAATGAAAAAAGAATAGGAACAATTGTGTTTTCTTCATAAAGTGAAATTATTTATTGTTTTGTCATTTTTTCCTGTTTCTATAAAATCATCTTATGTGTCTTGTTATTTTTTGCAACTTTTTCTGATGCAGGTTTATTCCATTTTGTGATCACATTGTTTTAGTGTGACTTTATTGTGAGATCCATTTGAACTAGACTTGCTGAAAAATGCTTCCTAAGCAAGTATTCACTTTAACCCGCTATACCTATTTGCTATTGCAGCATTGGGGCTTTAAACAAAAAGGTTTCATTCATTCCTCTAGCTCAGACATGGGCAATTTTTTTTGCCTTGGGGCTGCATTATGGGCCCATCTGGGAGGAAGTGGGGCCGTTCACATGCTGGGTGGGGCAGGCCCTCAAGGGGTAGGGCCCGGGAAAGGGCAGGGCCAGGTCAGGCCCTAGGTCATCCTCATGTTGTCCTCGCAACATAAGGACGGGTCTGCTTGCCCCATCCTTATGTTGGGAGTATGGTGAGACATGTGGTGACTGCCCCGATCCTCAGGCTGTCCTCTTGACATTATGCCAGGAGGAAGATGGGACAGGCATAGCTGAGAGTTCTCTGGAGGGCCCTCAGCCATCACGTGTCTTCCTTGAGCGGTCCTCCCAGCATAAGGATGGGTCTGCTCATACCGTCCCTATGCCTGGAGAAAGGTGAGACACGTGACGGCTGAGAGGAATCCAGAGGGCTCTCAGCTGCTGCAGGCCACCGTGCCCTTACACCAAAAGGACAGGGTGAATGAGAAGGGCCTGAAATAAATGCCCTGGGGGCCACATCCAGCCCATGTCTGCTCTAGCCTGTACATGCTATTTCTGAAATATTCGGCATTTATTCAGTCACTCATCTAAGCAACCAAGTCATGTAAATAGAGAATCATCTAGGTGTGTTATCAAGCACATAAAAGACCCCCCATCCTCTTTCTCTCTTCTTTTCTGCTACACTATTTCTCTTTTTAAAACTTACCTGTAATTAGCCAGGACCTGGGCACTGCATGCATATATGTTTGACAGTATCTTTAAATGTAAATAATAGACTTTAGCTATGAAACTTTCACATTGCATGTTTGCCTAACTTTGCTAAAACTAGTCTCAGAGAGACCCAAGAGATTCAGTGCTTGTGAACTCTGCTAAAAGAAACTGAAGATTTCATCACATTGATGAGGTCCTCCAGGGTGATTCACCAGCCTCTGTGGTAAATCAGCAGGGCAATCACAATGCCCCACCTCGCCAGCAGCAATGCTTCCCAATCACACATGGGGAAGCATTGGCGTGAGGCTTCTCCCCATACTGGCCCCAATTCATTCACAGAGCCTGCCAGAAGTGACTTTGTGTTGTGTGATGGACACCCAAACCATTGTGTGATGAGCTTCCTAATCTTCATTGAACTAGCCTATCTTTCCCACTCTGAGTATCAACTTCTAATTCAATATTCATTAATACAAGGTGTGCTAGATAATGTTATGATTTATTTATTTTGATTATTTTAGGAGACTATCCTTGCTGGTTTGCTTGCATTTGGAGCTGAAAAAAGAAAGGCTGCTCCACATATACAGACAGTGTAATAGGGAAGATAGCAACAGGCTAATGAGCAAAGAGGTCTACAGCTAGTAAACACGCATAAAGAATACTATAATGAGCATATATTTAGTCAAAAACATCGAAAGCACAAAGCATAATCATATAACCATCATAGATTCATACAAAGGCTCCAGCGGGGAGAGGCAATGGTGGATAATGAAGGCCCAGGTCCCGGACGCCGTTCCCAACCCATTTTTGGTTCTAGACTTTGTATTGATGTGATTTATTTCATAGACTACTGGGTTGGGAACGGCGTCCGGGACCTGGGCCTTCATTATCCACCATTGCCTCTCCCCGCTGGAGCCTGGGCGTCTAAGCTCGCCGCCTGTGCGAGCCTACTCACCGCTATTCATTTCACTTTTGTATTATATTGGTACTCACCTTTGTATGAATCTATGATGGTTATATGATTATGCTTTGTGCTTTCGATGTTTTTGACTAAATATATGCTCATTATAGTATTCTTTATGCGTGTTTACTAGCTGTAGACCTCTTTGCTCATCAGCCTGTTGCTATCTTCCCTATTACACTGCATTTGGAGCTGACCCTAAACAAGACAAGCTGAAGGAGGCAGTGTGAGAACAGCTAAATTTAGCTAAAGCCTCCTTTTAACTTGCTAAATATATCACATTGAAAAATCTACAGTTTATTAATTATTTGCTGAAGATAAGGCTGGCTGTGATTAAGTGTAAGGTTATAGATCAGGTTGCTAGAATTATAAGTCCAACCCAAATTTTTGCATTAATTTTGAGGCATTTGAAATGTTTTGGAACTAAATGGATGCTTGCTGGACAGTGCTCAAGAGTCTTTCTGGATTATGTATATTTATATTAGTAATTAAAAATAGCAAATGTCTTATGGGGCAAGTCTAATATCATTCTACATTTATGTATCTACCTAGTTGGAAATAAGTAGATACACACCTGTTCATAATTGCTATATTGGGGTCAAACTATGTGTCCCATTGAAACTGTTTTAGAAAGTTGTTTAGGCTATGTATTTTTAACAGGTTTTGTTTGTATATTTAATGCTGTTACCTATTTGGTATCAACATGAGGGCCATGATATGCTGTCAGGCGATAGATAAATGAAAATAAATGAAAATAAATGAATAAGGTTCAGATAGCCATTTCTTCTGATGAGTTATTCTTCCCTCCTTAGCTCCAGTTTCACAGATTACAAGAATGCAGGGTATGTGGCCTTATAAAAAGCCAGAATAGACCCCACTGGGGATTTTTTCAACCCTGTAGCTACATGGAGATGGGGGTTATTGATGAAAAATTGCAGGGATAGAGTAATTTTAGGAGATAAATACAAAAAGGGAAAGGAAAAAGATACAGTTGCTTACGAAAACTTAACATCACATGTAGTTTGAGCAGTTGATTGGGTTTTTTCCAAGGGAAGGATAATTTTTACCATTTTAACATATATGACTTAAAATTGGGTTGCTATAAGTTTTTCAGGCTGTGTAGTCACGTCCCAGTAGCATTCATGCCTAACATTTCACCTGCATCTGTGGCCAGCATCTTCAGGGGTCCATATATATGGAATGTCCAGGGTGGGAGAAATAACCCTTGTCTGTTCAAAGCAAATAAAATTATTTTTGCAAGCATTTGATGTGCAAAATATGTTTATTCATAGGCATGGTGTTTAAATCCTTACAAATATAGATTGTAATGTATAAAATGCAAACAACCTGTGTTCTTCACTTTTTACCCTATTCCAAATATAGTGGAAGTAGCATATGTTCAAATTAATGCTGTCACATTAATCAATTAATTGGGTCAATTAATTGATTAACATTGTTGGGCTCCATTAAATTATGGGGCCTGCTTAATTGGACATTGCCCCCATGTCATTCCGGAGGTCGTCCGGTACTTTTTCCTGAGCACCTATTTGCTGTTTGGTTCTTTCTTCAGCCTGACACCCCTTTCATTAGGAAAGTTAAAATCATGCAAGGGAATTTGCAGAGTTTTGAAGTGACAAAATCAAACAAAATCTCAAAAGGTTCTGGGTGATGTCTCAGTGTCTGATGGAGCATATCTAATTGAGGGTGATGTATATATTCCACTATCTGGGAACAAAATAGGTAGGTTGAGGGGGTGCTAATCATGTCATAATGCTTTTCTTTGTTGTAACTGATCATGAGTTATGACGTTCAGGGTGGTTAGCATTTCATATTAAATACAACTGTATATACTCATGTATAAGTCCACAAACTTTAGTTAGAAAACAATATAATAATACTACACTTTATTTATATTCTGCCTTTCTCCCCTAGGGGAGTCAGAGTGGATTACAGCATTTACATACACACACAGGTAAATATTCAATGCCTTTGCAATCACATGAGACACAAACAAAGCCAAGAATTCTTTCATTTCCTAGAAGTGGCTTCTAGAAGTGGTGTAAATCTCTGGCTCTGGGAAGTGCTTTTCTCCATTTTCAAGCTGAGGAGTCAGTGTTGACACCTCCTGATCATGTGGCTGGCAAGATTGCTAGGGCTGACAGACAGGAGCTCACCCGTCTCATGGATTCAAACTGCCAACCTTCAGGTCAGCAGTTCAGCCAACCTTCAGGTCAGTAGTTCATCAGCACAAGAGTTTAACTCAGTGGTTCCCAAACTTATTTGGCCTACCGCCCCCTTTCCAGAAAAAATATTACTCAGCGCCCCCCTAGAAATTAATTTTTAATTTTTTTAAGAGCAATTACACAGAAATATATATGTATTAATGTTTCTACATTTTTTGTAAAATATAGTAAAGAAAGGTGTAAATTGGAAACATTGAAGTTTGAAATTATGAAACTATTTATTGATCTTAGAACAGAAAGGTAATACAAAAATGCACCTGTGGCCATCATCACCCCCCTGGATCGCTGCAGCGCCCACCAGGGGGTGGTAGCACCCACTTTGGGAATCACGAGTTTAACCCATTGGATCACTGCACCCTCCCCCTCCCCACCAACTAATCACAAACCCTTGGATCAACTTACTTGTGGGCCAATTGCCTCTGAGTGTCTGTCTATATATGTTGTGTGTCTATGGCATTGAATGTTTGCCTGTATATGTACATTGCAATCCGCCCTGAGTCCCCTATGGGGTGAGAAGGGTGGAATATAAATGATGTAAATAAATAAATAAATACTGTACTGTAACTCATATCAAAGCAAGGGACCATAACATTCTCTGAGCAGAATGGTGAAAAGCAAGATCTTAGTCCATCTCCAGAGAATCTAAAGGAGTACTGACCCCTTCTACCATCTTAGCTCTGATGCCTAGAGATGGAAATGATGGCAGCAGCCAGGGCGGCTGACCCCCTGAGTTGGCATCAGTGGCCGTCAACTTATTCATAGATCATATCAAAATCCACTATTTTGTTCCCCAAAGCTACCCCAACATATCCATGAGGCCAACTTATACGTACATGAGTTAATATGGTAAGAACGGATGTTTACAATCTTCTATGCATCCCATGTTGGTGAACCAACACAGCAAGACTGAGAGTAAAAATAGTGAGATATTTCCTGTGAGATAAATAATTGTGAAACATATACTGTGCTGATATTATGCATTTTTGGTTCTAGTAATTAATTGACTGAAATAGTTCCCCGTTAGGTGATAGCCTTAGTTGAAATGTATTAGGTTAAGTACTCTCTGAAAGCAAACTAAAATGGCCAAAATAAGTCTGAGGAGAAGCATGAAGCATCTATTCTATCAAGAACATAAATAACTTATTCATTAGCTACAGAATGTTGCATATTAGTAAAATAAAAACTGCACAGTCTGTACTGCCTTTATATGCATATTTTAATACCAAACATGAACATTTTAATATGAGATTTTGAATTTTAAAAAACAAGACTTTGTAAAACTGTTTCTTATAAATATTTGTTTGGAGAATAATTCCTTCGCATTGTTAAGACACTTTCCCAAAATCCATTTTTATAGTATTGTATAAGTAAGCAGTGATCAGCAATTTTGAAACTAATGTATTAAAATGACTGACATCAGCTAAAATTCTTTAAAGGTGCTTGTTCAATCAGCCTTGAAACAGCAATTGCAAACACTTTGACAGGCTGCTTGAAATGCTGTCTAATTTTCAATGTGTAGCTGAGAAGAACTTGCATATTTTATGCTGAATGCTAGTTTCCAGCAGTACAGCAAAACATGAAACATGATTCTTGTTTTGTGTATTGCTGTAGTTGCAAACTAGCAACAGTATACATTGCAGACTTTTTCCTTTGTTGCCTTCCCGCTTCACTGTTTCTGCAATCCATTGTATTTATGTATATGAAATGAACTTGGGCGGAGAGATAAAACATTACAGGAGATACAACCCCAAGCTCTATTTATTCATGAAACTGTGCAGACACTTTATAATGTAATAAGAACCATTTTAATGAGGTTAAAACATATATTTATATATGTAAATAATTGACATCTAGAACTAGTGCTTAGCCCTAAACCTGTAAACATGAAGTATTTTGTGCCTCTGGGTGTACCTTTTATTTAAATCTCTGGATGCTGTATTATTCAAAAGCTAAGGGAAATTAGCTAATAGATATTTTACTACGGCCCGCCAGCCCCCTGGACGCGGCTCGCAAGAACTCCGCTGTTTTTTTTTAAATCGCCGAAAAGGGGCAGGGCCACTCACGGGGGCGCTCCCACCCTGGCACGCATGCCCAGCGTCCTGCGCGGCTCGCCCCTTTTCGGCAGGGATGGGTGACGTCAGGCGTGGCGCCGGCGCCGAGGAGGAAGAGGTGGAGGCAGAGGCCCCGGCTTCCCTCCATCTCTTCCTCCTCGGCGCAGGCGCCACACCTGACGTCACCCAGCCCCGCCGAAAAGGGGCAGGCCAGGCAGGACGCCGGGCATCCGCGGCAGCGGCCTGACCCTTTTTGCCGGGGCTGGGTGACGTCCTGGACATGACTCAGCCTCACCGAAAAGGGGCAGGCTGGGCAGGACGCCCCCGTGAGCGGCCACGCCCCTGCGAGTGGCCACGCCCCCACTGCAGCCCCCCAGGTGATCACTCACCGGAATTCCGGCCCTTGGGCCGGCAGAAGTTGGACAGCCCTGTTTTACTATAATCAATTGTAACTGAACTTTAGAAGGCGGTTGGTATAGATATATTTTGATGCATTGGATATCTATTAAACTCATTGTACAGGGCACAAGATCACAATTCCTTACTCTGAAATAGCAAAAGGGATCAGAGAGATCTTTTCCTATACTTACTGGCTCTTCAATGATTGCAGGCAGTCCCCAAGTTACAAACAAGATAGGATCTGTAGGTTTGTTCTGAATTTGAATTTGTTTGTAAGTTGGAATAGGTAATTTTTAAATTGTAACTCCAACACATATACATATACAGTATATACGCATGCACACACACACACACACACATACATATACATATAAGCATAAGCCTTGGATAGCATAGAGAAGGGTTAACATACCTGTTGTGTTTGTTTTACTGTCTGTTCCCCTGTTGAGAAGATTTCACCTCACTTTCTGTCCCTGTGATAACTAGATTTTGAATAAATTGGCTTGTTGTGAAAACAAAGGTTGGTGAAAAAGCTTCAGTGGAGACATCTTTTCCCCATGATAACTCTTCCAGGAATGTATTTCTCTTTCTAGGGGTAGATTTCTCTCACTTCCTATTGTCTCACCCCTGTTCTTAACTATGAGTTGTTTGTAAGTCAGGAGTTTGTAACTCGGGGACTGCCTGTACCCTTGTCTCTAAACAACATAAAGAATTGGAATTAAATAAGTGATAATAATTCAGCACTGTTGCCTTGGATAGACATCTGTCTACCTTCGTGATCCTCCTCTACTTTCAGCAGAACCTGAAAGTTTTGCAGCTGAAGCTGAGCCACTGTCTTTGTTTGCTGATTGACCAAACATCTCACAGGAAGTTTGCTTTTAAATTTGAAAAACAAGCTTTTCACCAGGGATTAGTCTCTTGTCATCTGTGAAAAGAATGCTGGCCATAATACTTGATATGTGAACATCTAAGGTTAGGATCCTATACTCACATGGCATTAAGAACACTGCCGCCCGGCTCCTGTCTGGCACGCCAGCTGGCGCCCACATAACACCTGTTTTGCAGGATCTGCACTGGCTGCCAATTGAGCACCGGATCACATTCAAAGTGTTGGTTCTTACCTTTAAGGCCTTACACGGCCTGGGGCCAGCGTATTTGAGGGACCGTCTCACCCCATATTGCCCTCTGAGATCACTTCGGTCTGAGGACTCCAATCTCCTGGAGATACCTTCAGCTAAACTCGCAAGGTTGACTGCTACCCACCGGAGGGCGTTCTCTGTCATAGCACCTACGCTATGGAATGCCCTCCTGGCCGGAACTCGGGCTATGAAGGACTTGCTCCTGTTTAGACGGGCCTGTAAAACATACCTAAGTGGTGGAGGAAAGATCATCATCATTGCTTACTGAATTACAAATTAAATGTGTTGATGAGCATAGTCTATTATTTAGTAGTATCTTCTTTTCCTTTGTGTATGTTAACAAAGTGACATGTGGTATACCTATTTTGCTGCACGTTTCCAACAAAGCAAAATATGTAAAAGGCACATTTTTGATGGGCTGTTATGACATGTGTTTTGTTTATAGTGAAGATTCACTTTGGAAAATTGTAACTCTGATGGCATCTATAGCAGAATATTTTGCAAATGTAACGATAATGATTTAATTTAAAAGCTAACTTATATATATGATACATAAGATGCACACACTTCAGCCGTTTCCTTTCTTCCACTGTTTCACTTTGGAAGGGAACCCAAATGTTACACCTTTTCCTTGAAGGGGGTTGTTCTAGTCCCGTAATCATTTGGGTTGCCTTTTCTGTATCCCCATTCATCTCCACAATATGCTTTGTCAGGTGTTTACATTTATAAGAGTAACCCTTCTCAATAAACAGGCCTCAAAACCTTTAATAGGAACCTAGGGCTGTCCTTTTGTAGTGCCTTACATCTTTAATGTGAAATGCAGCCATTAAATTAATTTTCACTCTGAAAAAAAAGCACCTCGACACATCTGGCTTCTGTCTCTGTGTGAATAGAACTGGAAGGTCACTGTTAACATTCATCAGTATGTGTCAGGTGTGTTACATTTATGTTGCATGTGACACCAAGCTGAAGAACCTTTTAACGCCAAATAAAAATGTTTTTCAGGTCCCACTCCCCTCTTCCCAGGATGCCTTCAGGATTAATATTAAATGTTGATGTACTCACTGCACTTTGAAACATGTAGCACATTATTATAGTCTATTCAAGGTTTACTAATTTGCCTTTATACACACAATGTTATATGTTTTATTCTAAAACAGTCCAATTTGGCCCATGTACAAGAGCACAAGAATGCAATTGTAATAACCTTTAATTTTTATTAATGAAGAGCAATGGGATAAGTGTGAAAAATAGTAGTATTCCTTAGGCTATGGTACTATATTATAGTATTAGAATACATTATTGTTTTCATAAAGATATCAATATATGACATAAACAGATAACTGGTGTTGGAATTATCTTTTGAATTACTCATAAATTACAGAAAGGAAGAATAGTGGAGTTTGAAAAAGTGGAATATAAAGCTGTTTAGGACTAAATTGTATAGTTCTTTCCTTTAGTAATTGAGGCAGCATACAAATTATTACAATGTAGTTAAAAGCATATATTAGGACATAATTAAAATTAGTAACAGTATTGTAACATTTTAAAACATAAACTTAAAATGATAAAAGTAGTTTTTAAACTGTACAATTAAAAACAACTTAGAATCTTCTTGAAACATCTAGTCCATTGGTTCTCAACCTGTGGTCCATGGATCACCAGTGGTCCACAAGAACGAAAATATGGTCCGCAGCCTCACCATTACTATACCATTTCCTCGAAACCACGCAGCAACAAGAGTGACTGGTCTCACGAAACCCTCTTATAGTGCCAAGGTAATGGAGATGATGGGAGGGGAGAGGCTGGCTACCCACAAAAGATTACTACTACCACATAAGATTAAATATGGTTTTCTGTAGGTGAGCCGATGATGACTACTGGGTGACATATGTTCTGTATCAGAGCTAATGTGGTCTATGCAATGCAATTTTCTGAATCAGCACCCCAAATAACCAAACTGAATCTAAAGTTGATCAAAAACTGATTCATAACCCTTTTAGTACTAATATTGGAGAGTGGTCCCTGGTCAAAGTGATTCCTGGTCAGAGTGGTTCCTGGTCCAGTGGTCCCTGATCAAAAAAAGTTTGGAACCACTGATCTAGTCTTCCTAGGGAGGGTATATCAGAGCCCTAGGGACAGCTACTGAAAAAGCCCTGTGATGTGCACCTACCAACTCTATCTGGGAAGATGTTGAGGCTAAAAGAAGGGCTTTTCTTGATCTCATGAACATGGAAAAGCTCTTTTCACACTGTGATCTGCTGGATACTCATATGTTCCTGTAACTACCGTAGTCTCAGTTAACACTCTGGATGCAGCTCATTATAGCAACTGTCGTTTCCTCTTCTAGGGCAACCCCACTTAGAGCATCTTATGTATATATGCGCATTCAATTTGTCTATGTTGGCACACTGCATTTCATAGATAGTTATTTGGCTAAGAATACTCAGAGCAGGCTATGCTAGTACCTTCCTCTGAAATACAGCCTAAAGCACCTGGTATTTGTTGGTGGTCTCCCATCTAACTACTAAGTAGAGCTAACACTGCTTAGCTTCCAAGATCAGAGATGCAAATAATGCTTGTATCACCATGGCCAAATCAGGCATCCTTAGGAATGGGCATGGTTGGAGCACTAACTTTAAATGTGCAAAAACATAACTGGCCCTCATAGAAATCTGGGCTATGAGGTTCAAAGAGTAACCACAAACTGTAAACCTTTGTCTTCAGGGAAAAGTGTTACATTACCAAGAATAGGCTGAATATCTGTTCCCTTTTTCATCTTTTGGCTAACCAAGATAATCCTGACTGAGCTTCAATTTGTTCACCTTCATCTAGAGCAGTGGGTCTCAACCTGTGGGTCCCCAGATGTTTTGGCCTTCAACTCCCAGAAATCCTAACAGCTAGTTGGGATTTCTTAGAGTTGTAGGCCAAAAGACCTGGGGACCCAAAGGCTGGGAACAACTGATCTAGAGCTTCATTGAAAGTAGGGTATAAATGAAGATGGATTTCATCAGCATACTAATTGCACCAGGTGACGACAGTTGTCCCAAAAGCAGACATGAATACAAATCTAGTTTCATCCAAGAATCATAACCTGGTCTGTTGATATGCTAAAAAATTGAATGTTGGACATGGGCTGGAATCTAGATGAGGATCTAGATGACAGAATAGTCTTTTTTGATAGTCCCCATAGGCAAGGCAGCTGAACTGGATGAACAGTAGTTTGTAGTCCTGCAAAATAGTGTCCTACTGCTAAAGCAGAGGCTCAGCAAAAGTCAACCACAGCAGACAATAGCCTCTTCCTCCCTACAACCAATGCCCATAATCTTCTCTTTCTCGCCTAAGTGCTATAAAGTTACATTGAGATGACAGTGTAATGTTGCAATTTCTTTTTAAGCTTTCTATAATCCTTTCTGTGATTCTACATTAATAACAATACAAATGTGTCCTTTTTCCTATATTTTATGTTGTATTGAGGGAGGCAAGTGATCTAGAACTCCTTCTTTATTGGTATTAATTTGTAACACTAAAAGTCTTAGTAAAGCAGATGTTTGAAAAAAAGGGTGCATCGTAGAAGAACAAATGTTGGGGCCTGATGGCTTTAGAAAGCAATATAGGATTTGGACTGGGAAGGACCCAAGGTATTGGGTACAACTGTTGGGGATAATTCGTCAGCAAACACAGTTTGTTACATGGGAGACTATCAGTGATTAAAGCATGTTCACGTATCAGCTTCTAATTACCTACCTTAGTGAGTTTGAAGCAACAGTTTTAAACTGGTAGGAAGAATACATGCAAATGTGTGCATATATATCTGTTTCAACCGTTGCATACTTACTGACTTGTTAAGATTTATTTATTTATTTATGGCATTTTACCCCGCTCTTCTCAACCCCCGAGGGGGGACTCAGAGCGGCTTTTTTCCATTACCCTTTAGGCATGTGAAGTCATGTTTTCATAAACTAGCTGATCCATGGCTATAATAAATTTAAAGCACTTTATTCATACATGTGGTGTGAGAGGTTTCCCCTTATTTGAGTAATTCAGTTGAGACAGGACAAGTACAGAGTTGGTTTCTTGGATCAGCAATAGAATGTAGGAAGCAACAAATTGGAACTTAATCTAGACAAGGCTTCAGGGAAGGGAAGAGCATTGAAAAATATTCACAAAATGTCAAAAATTTGGGGGGGGGTTAGTGTTGAGAAACTGTGATGGAAAATAATTCTGATCTTTACAATTTGGGACTCATCCTGACTGAAATTTCTGGTGTAGAAAAAATATGGAGATATTATTTCATACAATGAAGATTTTGTTTCTTATGCAGAAATTGTAATTGTGTATTCAGTCTATGTAAAACTTGAATATGTTTTGGGTCACTGTGGACTCAGGAGGGTATCTACTCCAACCAGTTAGATCAGTTAGTTGGATTATTCTTGCCTAGTGGTTGGGTCGAGGTTACCTACAGGATCACCTTCTCCTACACAATCTGCCCTTTAGGACACTGAGGTCCTCTGGGAGGCAGCTACTCCAACCAGCCAGAACCCGACTAGCGACTGTCACCCAGAGGACCTTTTCATTGACCATACCATGACTGTGGAATGAACAACTAAATGAGGTGTCAAATACAAAGATTTATTAACTAAAAAAGAAGGGACATATATTCTAAAGTCGCAGGAAGAAATATTCAGAATGTATAGTAATGTGCTATGGTTATATTACCTCCAGATAAGAGAATGTTTTAATATTGATAAGGCAAAAGGGTTTAGTGGTGTAGACGGTCCTTGGGATAGTATCGTGAAAAGTGAAAAGAAAACAATATCTAAAACCTACTCCATGTTGCTAAACTGGGCAACAGAGGCAGAAGTAATTAAACAAACTATGGTTAAAAGGGCACAAAATATTGGTAGACCCATTCAATTAAAAGAATGGGGAAAAATTTGGTGTAAGCAGTTAAAAATTACATACGCAACAGATCTGAAAGAAAATTGGTTGAAAATGATCCACCGATGGTATATCACTCCTAAAAACTGAATATAATGTATAAGACTGTAGAAAATAAATGTTGGAAATGTGAGAAAAACGAGGGTTCCTTTTTCCATATATGGTGGACATGTTCGAAAACAAAGGAATTTTGGCAATTAATACACAATGAATGTAAAAAAAAATTAAAGATAGAGTATCCCATGAAACTTGAATTTTATTTACTTGGATTAATAGACAGTGATACTGTATATTTATGAATGATAATAATGAGAAACTTTGTATTCCTGACAACGGCGGCGAGGATCCTGCTTGCGAAATTATGGAAAACAAATGTCTTACCGACAAAAGAACAATGGTTGGAGAAAATATTAGAGATTAAAGATATGGACGAGCTTACCTTTTGGCTACGTCAGAACAATGGCAAAGGGGTTGTTATGACAGATTGGACTATAATTAACGAATATGTGAAAAAAGAGGAGTAAGAAAAACAATGTGATATTGTAAATATTAAGGCATAATAAGAGCATGAGGGATGCTTCATTTTAGAAAATTTACTGATGTAACAAGAGATATCGTATGGAACTAGAATGGAAGTCACCATATTTCCCCTTTCCCTTTTTCCCTATATGTGTGTGTGGTATGTTATTTTATGTTATATGATGTCATAAAATGAAAACTTTTCAATAAAAATCAATTTACAAAAAAAAGATCTACTTTGATTATTCTTGCCTAGTGGTTGGGTCGAGGTTACCTACAGGATCACCTTCTCCTACACAATCTGCCCTTTAGGACACTGAGGTCCTCTGGGAGGCAGCTACTCCAACCAGCCAGAACCCGACTAGCGACTGTCACCCAGAGGACCTTTTCATTGACCATCCCATGACTGTGGAATGAACAACTAAATGAGGTGTCAAAATTTAAAACGCAATCGAAGATCCATCTCTTCTGGCAGGCCTACCCAGTCAACTTTCAGTCTTGAGTTTTGTTTATATTCTATTGCCACTATGTGTCAATTCTGTATCTGTGTTTGGTATAGATTTTCGTGTGTTTATCTATGTAACTTGTCTTGATCTGTTCATTTGTTTTTGAATTTGTTGTACACTGCCTCAAGCCACCAGGAAAGGCAGGCAATACATAAATTTATTAATATGATTATTAGAGGACCTTTACTTCTGCTACACCTAGACTGTGGAATGACTTACTAGAAGAGATTTCGTGAATGAGTATGCTGTTGAAATTCAACATAGCATTAAGATCAATCTCCTCAAGCAAGCCTACATAGGTGATTTTTAAATTATGAATTGTGTATTGTTTGTTTTAATATCTTGTGAATTTTTGTTTAAAAGCTGATGTTTTATCTAGGCTATGTATTACATGTTTTTAAGTGAATGTATATGTTGTATTGGAATATGATGCATTCTGTACTTAGATCCATGTAGATAGGTATATAAGAAATAAGAATAAGAATTTGCATGTAATACTACATCTGTGCAAAAATAGTATATTTCTGCACAGAAAATGCTGTTTTCTGTTTTTTTAAAAAACACCATATGCAAGTTTTTCTTAGACTAATTCCCAAATTGTGAACAAGTTTCAAAACTCCACTAGAAAATTACAATAATTATACATTGCTTCAGTTGTTTAGTGAAGAATTATATCCCTAGAAGGGGAAGTTGGTGTTTGCCCTCATTAGTTTGCTACTAAACATTCCCGTATTCAATAATTTTTACCCCTTGTTCAATAAAAAATAGTGTCAATGTACCTCACAGTGTTTTCATCAATCAAAAAATTAGATGGGTTTATGCTTTCCCAAAGGAGTAATCTCACGCTGTCAAGATGTTAATTGACCCAGACTTTTTTGTGGAGGTTCAAGTGACCTCTGTAATGATTATTACCTTTTGTATGCTACAGCTGGTATGCCAGCTGCAGCTCTCAGACTTACTTACTGCCAAACCTGACATGTGGAGCTGTCTTTGAAAATATCTAAAAATCTTAAGTTATTCCACAGCAGGAGTGGCAACATTGTCAAATGCAAGAATGATGCTGATGGGGGTGGGGGTGGGGAGGGCTTTGAGGTCCCATGCAGATCGTGACCTGTTTTTACCCACTCAAAACTAGTGTATAATTGTTTGGCTACTCTGTCCAAACCTGTTTGGAATTAATTTCACCAGCAGTTGGTCTATTTTTGAGAATTCAAGAGTGTTACCACTTGCCTATTAACCCATGCATGTTTTAAGATATGGATACTCAAATATTCTCTCAAATTTTATTATAATTTGACATTTTTGTAAAAAAAAAAAAAAAAGGATCTCCTATGAATAAACAATTAGCTTATAAATTAACTGACCTATTTCTGGAATTGGGTACAATAAATAATGGTTTTCACTGCTTTAAAAATTAAAAGCAACTAAACATGTTGCATTTTGTATTTAAAGTTTCTTTATGCACTTTTCTTTTGTTTAAACCAGATCTTATCTTTTTGATTTAAATAACATTAATCACCTTGAAAGTGGTAAATTTCACAAATAAATGAACCCCGTGTTTTAGCATCACTTTGCTCAAGCAGTGATCACTTTTGCCAGCGTTCAGTCTGGAAATTGGCAGATAAATATTTGGTATGTGTGTCTTGTCAGGAAATATTGTCAAGTGAGAATACCAGAATACCTTTATTGCACAGAGTGGCAAAATTCCAAGTTTTCCATTGAGCTGTGCTTGGAAGCTGTGGCAACTTAAGTAAACTGGGATTGGAGCGGCAGCTTTCACCTAAAACATTAATAATCTGAAAGTGTGAAAGGTAATAATAAACTTTATATGTACCCCACCATCATCTCTCCGGAGGGGATTTGGGGCGGCTTACATGAGGCCAAGTCCAGTAGTGCATTACAATAATATCAAACCAAAAACACAAAACAAACATTGTAACAAAGCAAATAAAACATCAGAATACAATAAAACAGTGCAAAAATACAATTACAATGAGTGGACCACATAGACAAGATAAAATGATAAAAGCTCAGGAAGAGATAGAAATGAAACGGGAAATATTTGTGCAGGAGATAATAATTGGAAACCGAGTACTGGAGAAGGGCCTTCGATCTACCAGAAGAGAATGCAGTATGGGGACAAAGGAGATGTAAGGTAATCAGTATTCAGTTTAGGGTGGCATCACCTACCTAGAGTCATCTCTTAAGTGCATTTTCTCTATTTTGGCATGGTATTGTTAGTTAAAGTGTGATTCTGAGTGGTGAAAATAACCTTGTTTAGGGCACATGTATCCCATTTAAAATTAATTCAAATGCCTCTACTGGTTCCATTTCAATTTTTTTCATTCTTTTTTGGGGGAGCCCTGTTTTGTATGTGTGTTATGGAATTTATTTATTTATTTATTGGATTGATATTTCACCTTTGTCTAAAAATGTGATTTTGAAGTGGTTTGTTGTAAAACCAAATAAAGCAAATACAATAAAAATACAAGTTTATCATAAAAATTTATGCAATTTGATTCAGAATTTGGCCAGTATCTATAAATTCTTTTGGGGGGGCTCTGTTTGGATTCACTTTAATGCTTGACATTTGTAGTAAAGAACTACTTAGGCATAAATATATCTTGAGTGGATATTGTCTAACCAAAATATTTTTTTATATTGGAATTTGCAGTGACTTGGGTAAATTTAAAATTACCAAGATTCATCTATTCTATATCTCTCAAAACCGCCCTAAAACAGGATTTATTAAGGAGGGAAGCATATTTTCTAGCCACTAAATAAGAAGTTTTATGAGTTTTGATTGTTTGTTACATCCATTCTTCTCAAAGGTACTAGATTCCAATTCTGGTTATTACAAGGTAACAAAAGAATACTGATACTTACCCTTGCAAACAATGTAACCATTGCTTATATGTTCTACTTGCCTAGATTAAACCTGAGATCTTTTTCACTAGGTACAAGCTAATGTAATTGGTATGCAGAGCTTTCTGAATTGTGATACGTAAGCAGTCTATAGACTTTAGATACATACTCCCTCTTACATATTTTATTAATTCTTACTCGTTATATCAATGAGTTTGTGAAAGTGTTACCTGAATGTCTTGTTGGTCCTAGTGAAATCAAAATTATTCTGGTCTGAATCATTGTAACATGGCCAATAGATTCTCTGCACTTCTCTTATTTTAATTGGGTTTCACGGTTTCCATGGAATTTCGATAGCAGCTCGGAGTCTCCTAGCCACTTTAAGTCTCCTTGTTTAGGGAAAAAGCAGGGTATAAAAACATAATAATAACAAAAATAATAACAGTAGCTTTTTAAACAAACTTAAATAATTCAAAATAGTTTGAATATTGCTTTTGCTGCATTGTTTTGGAAATTACGTGTAGTGTTCAAAGCACATATGGGAGTTGGTGTGGTCTTAGTATTCACAGGTGCTCAAACACAGGAATGACAACTAAATGTTACCAAACTTTGCCAAGAAAAAATATATTTGGAATGAACATGGGCCAAAGTTGTTTTACAGTAATGTACATATTTTGGTGTGACATAAAAATTAACCAATGCCCTCAATTGCCATGCATATTGATCATGATTGCTGGATTCTGGGAAATATAGTCCAAAATGATAAACTGCCCAAGTCATGCTGATTGATAGAGTAGGAGTAGTTGTTGTTTGTCCTGTGTTGGTAGTGATTATGCTCCTGCTTGGTGTATGGATCACTCAATGTAGCTGATACTATAGTGTCCGAAACATTTCTGCATGTAATAAACTCTTTGTCTTATGAAGTCTATAGCTGAAAGAGTTAGGTATTTAGTAGCTGGTAGACTTGATTAGATTTTCCCAACACAGAAGTAACTATTATAATTTTGGGATATTTTGGGTTCTATTTCTCTTAATTACAATTTACATTTTGCTTGGTTAGTTGTCTTTTCTTTTCTTATTAGCACTCATGCACTCCGCTGCAAAAAACAAAATGAAATCTAAATTTTTTTAATGAATCCTCTTTCCTAGTAGACTAACATCATTTGCTCAGCTTTCCTTCTATTCCTTCTAAGAGTTGTTGTACTCTTGAGCATCTTCTTTGGACCAAAAAGATAGCGTTACTGTGCTAGGCTAGTTGGAAGAGAAGGAAAATTGGGCACTGGCAGCCTTCCTTTTCTTATGTATATTTCTGCTCTTTACAGAACATTGAACGAAAGTTGTGTTTCACTAACTACCTTATGGACCAGCTCTGCCAGATACATTTGCCAGCCCACACATGATGTCTGAAATCTGGTAAGTACTGCATATGCTCATGTATAAATTGATGGCAGGTTTGGAGGCCAAAACTGTGGATTTTGATATAACCCTTTGAAAAATTGAGTCCCATTTTATAAATAGGAGAAAATATCAGCTGTTCCTGGCCACTGCCACCTTTTTTTCAGTCATTCACAAAGGTCCAAAGCAACACCACTGCAGATAAAAGGGGGGGGTCAGTACTTGTTTTTGATTTTCCCAAGACAGAACTTGCATTTGGTTATTTTACTAAGAGAAGGGGGTGACCCAGTTTTTCATTCTGATTTTTATGCTGGTTTTTTAAACTAACATTTCTAGACTTAGGATGGTATCACATTAGCATTTTAAAACAAAGCTGCCCATTTTTTTTATCATGTGGCTGCCTCCTGCAGAATTCTGGGAAATGTAGTTTAGGGTAGCTGGCAAACTTTGGGGCTGAGAATTCCAAAGATTCACTTCTGCTTTAGAGCACTAATGTGATATTGCCCTTATACATTGAATATATAGGGTATGTAGGAAAATGACGATAACAAATTCTAGGCTGAACTTTTATCCCATGGTGGGTTTTTTAAAAACTTACATAGAGTTTGTAAAATAAGAAATAGTATTAAGCATAATAAGGCAACACTTTAAAATATTGTTCTTCTCGGCACTGTAAAACGTCACAGTGCATGGGTTGGAAGTAGTTAAAGATAACCTTGGGATTGGTGCAAGGCCTAAATGTTTTATGTTGTATGTGTGATTATTGTTTTATAGTTTGAATGGTTGTAACCTATTGTCATACATTGTTGATTTGATATGTGATGTTTTATATATGTAAGGCATTGAATTTTGCCATTTATTATGTTGTGAACAACTTTTAATCCCCCTCATGGGTGAGAAAAGCATTATATAAATGCATTATTATTAATAATATTTAAAACAAACCTCATTCATGAATTGGAATTCTGATGCATTTGAACTTGCTGTCTACAGCTGTGGTGTTGCTTGCTCTGTGCTGGACTACTGATTTCAGCTACAAAATAATCATCACCACACTTCAGATTTTCAACTCCTTATTGGACATGAAAAACAAACTTAACTGTAATCTAATATGCAAGGTAATATATCGGTATAGTGAAAGCAACAATGTATGTCAAAATTTTGTTTTACATTGCCATCCAGGTATCACTTCATTAGATACTACTTGAATCTTGTTTTTTCCTTGGTTGTTTTCTCCTCCTAAAATGTATGGAAAAAATATTCTGTATCTTTTCCAATGTAAGGTGTGTGCAGACAATTAATTGCTTTTCTTGTCCAGGGGAAATCAGCTAATTGGGGACTGGTATTTTTGGGATGATCCTATCTTTATCTCCCTATGTGTACTTTATTGCATATATGTTTTGTTTTGTTTCATATGGTATCTGCTGTGTCAACCATTACACATTTTTATTACCCATTCATCCAGAAAGTATATTTGGTGCTAAATTGCACTTTTGGGGAGGCTACCATAATTGGCTTAGATCTGTGTTCTTTTTCGCCTACTTTAGGCTGCATTTTGTTGGCTTGTTAGTCTGGCTAATTGGAACACTTTTTAATTGGCACTGTTGGAATGACTCTTCAATTCAAATAATTGATCTTTATTTCATTTGTTGTATAGTTGTATCTCTTTGGATTTGGATAATTGGATTTTGATTTGAGATTAGGCAACACAGTATGGTCAAATATTGTACTAATTTGAGCTTTCTGAGGAACATCACTGAGATATGATGTGATAAATGAATAGTGTTCTGCTGGTGAGATGTCCTTGGGGACTAGCAAGTATTGACAATTCAATTTCCATCGAGGTAGAGTCATATATTTTTGTACTCAACTCGATAATTTGTTAACAAAATGCAATGGGATATTTATCACCCTACTGTATGTCCTAACTTCATCCTCAAATTGCCTTTAGGGGCTAGCACCTACACTGCCCTTTGGGGCAGTATTGTTTGAAGTTAGCTTTGCTGACTACGTTGAGTACTATAGCTTGATTTAACCTAATTTAGTTCCATGTTTTACATTCATATATTTTCTTTATTTCATTCCCTATTGGGAGAGGTAGCAATGCAGAATTGGAAGGGATCATAAGAGTTATCTAGTCCAACCTCCTGCCAGTCGGGCTTGACCTAAAGCTTCCCTGACATGGACTTCCAATTTCTCTTTCAGAACTTTAAGTGAAGAAGAGCCTACCACCTCCTGAAAGTAATGTAACAATGTTAAGCAGCTCTTCTTAAAGTTTGATTAAATTATTTGTTCTTCTGATTGGTACTCAGTGGTTCAGATCTGACTTTCTGGAGCAATAGAAAACAAGCTTGCTCTACCTTCCATGTGACAGTTCTTCAGATTTTCAGACGATTAGCAAATGTTGTCTTATTTTTAAATGTACAAAACTTCTCAATTGTTTCTCATAGGACCTGATTTGTAGATCCTTTATCATCTTATTAGCCCTATTCTTGATGTGTTTCAGCTTTTCTATATATTTCTTTAGCTGTGGAGCCCAGATGAGGTCACTGGAAAGCAGAGTAATAGTTCTATTATATCCCTTCATCAGGATACTGTAATTCTATTTTCATATTTTATTTTAGATAGCGTATATATTTTGACAAATGCTACATACATGTTTCATTTTATATGCTTACTCCATAAATAATAAACATTTTGCCTTTTATCCTCAAATTCGGGCTTCTTAAACTGTGCTCCATGGAGCACTTGGGGCTCTGTGAGTTCTAATCAGGGGCTCTATGGCGCCATTCTGCTTCCCGTCTCTTCCTCTTTCCTCCACCTGAGAAATGCAGGAAAATTAAAGTTTTGAGCTTCTGGAAACAACAGCAGCAGCATCCTCCTGGAGCACAAGCTCCTACACTGCCCAGACTCTTTTCCTTATTTATTTATTTATTTCCATCATTTTACCCCGCTCTTCTCAACCCCCGAGGGGGGACTCAGAGCGGTTTCCAAAAAGGCACAATTTGATGCCAACACAGTAAAACACATAGAACACAGTATAAAACCCCCCAAAACATTACACATTAAAATACAATTACATCAACATATCATACACATTCATTTAAGTTTAAACAAACAAACAAACAAACAAAAGCCACAGTGTTCCGTCCATAAAAGTATTGAGCCCTAGTCATCAAACTTTCCATTAAAATCCAGTCTAAAATGCTGCCTTGTGCTAGTGTGCAAACGCCTGGTCCCATAGCCAGGCTTTTTACTTTTTTCCTGAATGTCAGGACGGATGGAATTGATCGTATGTCACTAGGAAGCGCATTCCACAGATGGGGAGCCACCACCGAGAAGGCCGTCTCCCTCGTCCCCACCAGCCTCATTTGAGAAGTCGACGGGAGCGAGAGCAGGGCCTCCCCGGATGATCTTAAATTACGAGGTGGGATGTAGCGGCAGATGCGTTCAGACAAGTAAGATGGGCCAGAACCGTATAGAGCTTTAAAGGTCAAGACCAGCACTTTGAATTGAGCTCGGAAGTGGATAGGCAGCCAGTGGAGCTGACACAACAGGGGGGTGGTATGCTCCCTGTATGTAGCTCCAGTTAGTAATCTGGCTGCCGCCCGTTGGACTAGTTGTAATTTCCGAACTGTCTTCAAAGGCAGCCCCCCGTAGAGTGCGTTGCAGTAATCTATTTGGGATGTGACCAGAGCGTGACGACCGTAGCCAGATCAGACTTCCCAAGGTACGGGCGCAGCTGGGCACGAGTCTTAACTGTGCAAAAGCTCCCCTGGCCACCGCCGAGACCTGGGGTTCCAGGCTCAGCGATGAATCCAGGATCACTCCCAAGCTGCGAACCTGCGTCTTCAGGGGGGGAGTGTAACCCCATCCAACACAGGCTGTAACCCTATGCCCTGTTCGGCCTTTCAACTGACTAGGAGGACCTCTGTCTTGTCTGGATTAAGTTTCAATTTGCTAGCCCTCATCCAGTCCGACACAGCAGTCAAGCACCGGTTCAAAGTTTGGATCCTTGCTACCCAGATCCCCGCTCCCCAGTTTCTTTGCTTCCAAAATACAATTCCTTCCCACCACTCAGGGAGTGCTTTGATTGTGTTTTTCTTGCATGGAAGAATGGGGTGGGATTGGATGGCCTTTGGAGTTCTTGTCATGATTAGTATTATAAAAGCCGAATGGACATCTGTTGGAGGTGCTTTTATAGTGTTTTGCCTGCATGGCCGAAAGGGATTCGACTGGATGGCCCTGGGGGGGGGGGGTCTTCCACTGAAATACTGTTAAGTTTATGCTGGTTAAAATTGTTCTGCATTTTAAATATTATAATGTTCATTTTTCCTTTTTTGCACTGTGTGAATTAGTTCACACAAACACCCTCCATCCATCTACTACTGGCCCAGCCCCCCCAACAAACATAATATATAATATAATATATAAACATTTCTTGGGGCTCTGTGAGAAACTTTTGCTTCAAAAAGGGCTCTGTGGCCGAAAAAGTTTGAATAATCCGTCTCTAATCTGACAGAGCTATGACTTCCTCATTAATACTGTATATTATAAACAAATATTTATTAATTATTTACACTTGTCAGTCGCCACTCCCAATGTGGCTTGGGGCGACTTACAGAAGTGAAATCACAGAATAAAAACACAGTAAAAACACAGTAAAACTGATGTTAACTAGATAAAATACAACTCAACAAGAGTTGTATACAACAATGGAGGAGCAAGTATCAGGGGAGTCAGCGGCCTTAATCCCCAAAACAGGAGTGTTTTGCATGCCTTCCAGAATGCCAACAGGTCTGTGAGGACTGAAAATAGGAAGGCAATGCATTCCACAGAGTAGAGGCAATTATCGAGAAAGCCCTCCTTCTTGTAGCCGTAAGATGGTACATTTTAAAACTAGGGACCTCCAGGAGTTGACCCGATTCTGAACGTAGCGGCCTAGTGGGACAATATGGGATGAGGCAGTCCCTAAGGTACACTGGCCCCAGACCATTCAAAGCCTTGAAGGTCAATACCAGCACCTTGAAAGTGATTTGGCATTCCACTGGTAACCAATGCAGCTCGTGTAAAATAGGTGTAATGTGGCTGGTCATAGGCACGCCAGCCAACAGCCGAGCTGCCACATTCTGTACCAGTTTCAATTTCTGGATCACCAGCAAAGGAAGTCCAATGTAGAGAGCATTACAGTAGTCCAATCTTGAGATGACCGTGGCTTGGACAACTGTGGCTAGATCGCAACGGGAAAGGTAGGGAGCCAACTTCCTCGCCTGACGAAGGTGGGAAAAGGTTACTCTCCTAATGGTGGAGACGTGTGTCTCCATCGTCAGTTGAGAGTCCAAGGTGACGGCAAGACTTTAACTGTTGACGACAGACATAATGTCGCACCGTCCAGGGTAGGAAGTTGGATCTCCACCCCACCCGGGCGACCCAGCCACAGGATCTCCGTCTTAGCTGGATTCACCTTCAACCTACTGGCTCGCAGCCATCCAGTGATGGCCTCAAGGCACTGATGGAAATTATCGGGTACGGATTCAGGCCGGCCCTCCATCCCCAGAACGAGCTGGGTGTCATCCACATATTGGTGACAGAAAATTATTTTAAATGTCAAATGTTTCATAACCCCCTAAATTTAAATAAATATTTAATTACAGTATTTGGGACCGTTTCCATCACCTCTATATGCAATAAATTTCCAAATATTTTGCTTTTATGGCTCTCTGAGTAGTGGGTAGGTAGATCATTTTGACTTGGTTGTTTTATAAGTAGCTTGCATGCTGAAAAAGTGTGAGCACCCCTGCTTTAGAGGCTCTTTTCTCCAGCATTTTTAGGTCTGTCATAATGAAACTTGCCACCATTGTAGGCCACATTTATGACTGAAAGTCTGCCAAGTTTCAGAATATTTCCCCAATCCACTGAGTTTTGGGAAACTTAAAGTTTTTTACCATAACAATATAAAAAAACACACACACACAAGAAGGGATTCTGGGAATTGAAGTCCTAACCAGTGCGTGCCCTAAGAGGGGAGGAGAATGGAGACAGTCAACCAGGCCTCTGATTGGCTGAGAAATAAAGGTGAGAAATAGAGAGAAAGCTTCAACTCCCATCATGACCCGGGAGGGAGCACAGATGCTCCTTTAGTGCCCACACTTTGCAAAATACTGCTGAGAAAGTGAGTTCTTGGTGGAGCCCTCTCTGCAGCAGAGACCCAGGGAAGCCTTTCCCACCTCTCTCTCTTTCCAGACTTATTTGCCTCAAGCAGGCACTTTGCTGGGGAAGGGAGGGGCTTCGAGAAGGGATGAAGGAGACTCTTGTCTAATTTGTGAGTCCACCCACATCCCCCAGCCTCTTTCTCAGGGAGAGAGCTGCTCAGCCCCATCTCCCTCATTAGCCAAAATATCTGGCTGCTCGTGATCCTTTCTGGATAAGGCTTGAGCCAAGACTTGCTGTTTTCGGCGGCCTGGCTGTCGAATTGCTGAATTTCTCCAAATTGCCAAATGGAATCATAGACAGAGTTCTCACAGAACTCTTCACTTTCTTATCTATTACACCAAAATGGGTTTGAGTCTTCTATATTTTATAGTTCCCACCATGTAATTCCAACTACATAAGTGATTACACTTAAAAGCAAAATGCTATCCATAGTCTTCCCCTGTATCCTGTCTTCATCTTTCCTGTGCTTCACAATAGTATCCATCACCGCTATATGCAAAACCCTGTCTTTGTGTAAAGATAAATTGATTATTTTCTCTCCTGTTTTTGGCATTATGAAATTTGGCAGCTCCTCATATCTGACTAAAGCTGTCCTATACTATCTTTAGCTCAACCTGTGTTCTGCCTGGGTTGTGCAACATGCTGGTTGTTAAGATATGTGATAATCCGGAAAAAGACATGGTGCTAATTGAAATGCCAAGAAGTGTGTATCATGAAGATATGTATATAAGACAGGATACAATTATTCCCTTATATGCATTAGATATACAGTATACTAAAGTCAAATCAAATAATCATTTTTGTACCTAGTTAACACTGCAATCTTCATGAGAATAACATACAGGGAGAACTTGCTAACATAGGGATTAAATCGTTCAATGTTTTTGGAGACAAAGGATGATTTCTGAGGACATAAACAAGTTGCATGCAAATTTGTAACAAAGGGGGTATTCCCTTTTTCTAAGAGTTAACTTACGGTACTTACATTGACCCTTGCATAAGTCGACACAGGTTTTGGGAGTTAATTTTTTTACTAAACTATATAGAATTATACATGAGTACGTACAATCGTGGCTTCCAATTAATATTGATATTTAGTAGTTGCTGGGAAGATGACTGGAATATAGTTATATTGGATTATAATATATGGGAAGAACAATACAAGTCATGCTAGAGGAGCTGGCATAATGACATGTATAGCAGGGTTTTGCATCTCATAACAGTATTTCAGTAGAAGACCCCTGGGGCCATCCAGTCTAACCCCATTCTACTATGCAAGAAAAGCACAATCAAAGCACCCCCAACAGGTGTCCATCAAGCCTTAATAATAATAATAATAATAACAATAACAACAACAACAGGAGCAACTCCAGGGGCCATCCAGTCCAACCCTCTTCTGCAATGCAGGAGAAGCACAATTAAAGCACCCCCAAGTGGTGGGAGGGAAATAGGGTTTTGGAAGAAAGGAAGACAAGGGGGTAAAACTTTTGGCAGAGAGGAAGACCAGGAAAAAAAGCTTTTGGCCGTGAGGGAGTTGGGGGGAGGGGAGAAGCAGGAAAGAGGAAGGAAAGCTTGGGGGAAGAGGGGGAGCAAGGAGAAGGAGGTAACATTGGAGCCCCTTAGTATGCTTTGTGGAGCCCAAGGACTCCAAGGAGCACACTTTGAGAACCACTGTGTTAGAGCAATGTGATGTGGCTTATCTGAAGTGGAGAATCCATGTAGCAAATAGAAGGCATCAGTAGATAACTACGAAATAATTGTTTTCGGTTATGGCTCAAACACTGCGGTATATGTTAAACAGGTAATAGGGTCCCTTACATAAGCATCTTAAAATAAAACACGACTATACACAGAATTGCCTCCATGAGCTGAATCGTAATTGGATGTGTGAATTCTAGATCCCACATGACAGCACAGCTGGAATAGCTTTGGGGACTACAACTCCTCAGATGCCCCAGGCAGTGTTTCCATCTGGGATTTAGCCCCTCAAAATAAGTTTTTCAAGCTTTTCACCAGAGAAGTGCTGCATAAATGTGACATTCCCGTGGACAAGGAGTGATAAGTAAGCCCTACAGAGTATTATTTTACCAGGCCATGTGGAAAAATCAGTGGTAATGTACACATTACATTTTTACTAGTTATCTTGAAATCCAAATATACATCAGGTACAGTCAAAGTGAAGAATGTAATAAAAATAACTAATTTACTGCTTATAGTAAATAAATTTTCTGAATATATATATTAGATGTAATGAAGGTAAATTAAGTAGAGCCGATGGCCTGGTTAATTCACCTTTTCTTTTATTCGGAAATGTGGTTTTGTTGTTATTTGCTGTCACGTCAGCTTCAACATAGAGTGACCCAATGAATGAAAAATTCCATGAACTGATCATCACCTGCCCTATTTAGGTTTAGCAAACTCAGGCCTATGGCTTTGTTGATTGAATCAACCCTCTAGTAGTGTGATCCTCTTTTCCTACTGCCACTTTACAGGGTACTATCATCGTTTCCAATGAATTTTATTCTTTCTTGATATATCCATAGCACAATTGCTGCAGGTCCCTTCTATACTGCCATATAATCCAAATTATCAAAGCAGATAATCCATGTTATCTGCTTTGAACTGGATTATATGAGTCTACAATCCAGTTCAAATGAGATAATCTAGATTTTATATGGCAGTATAGAAGGGGTATCGGTCATCTCTGCTCGTCAGGGTTCAGACTTCATTTGTCTTTAAAGTTGTCCATGGGACCTGTAGAACTCTTCTCTAGCACTATACTTCAGATGGATTGATATTTTTCCTGTTAGTTTTCTTCAATGTGTAGCTTTCACAATCATACATATACATCAGAAATATTATGACCTAGGTGATTCTGACTTTAGATTTTAATTATATATCTTTGCACTTAACTAGTTCCTTTAAATGTGCCTATTCAAGCCTTAGGGCTCCTCTACACTGCATAAAATTTGCAGGGAATGGGAGATAAAACCTCTGGTATTATAATAATAATAATAATAATTTATTTATATCCCACCATCTCCCCGAAGGGACTCAGGGCGGCTCACGAAAGCACTCCAAAGTAATGCACACATAAAATACACACTACATGAGCATATAGAACGATGACAAGATAAATTTGCAAAATACGTTCACCTAAAAAGTCACATAATAGAATGTAAAATTCCATGGAACACCCTCCCTAAAGACATCCGATCGGCCCCCTCCCTCCTGACATTTCGCAAGAAAGTCAAGACCTGGCTATTTGAGCAGGCATTTCCTGATGAAATATAAGGCTTAATGAGATATATGGAATGATGACGATGCGATGGAAACTGATTTCAACATGATGCTGAGACTGCAATTGTATGTTTTTAATTGTTGATTTGTTTTTATATGGTTTTTGGGGGGGAAGCGTTGCCTTGTTGCTTGTGTTGAATTGAGAGCAGAGACTGCCTGTGTAAATTGTCCCGAGTCACCTTCGGGCTGAGAGGGGCAGTATAGAAACGTGACAAATAAATAAAATATATAAATAAAACGCAGCATTTGCTGCCCACACAGGGGGCCAACACTTCACATTTTGCAGGCATTGTGGAGATGGGTGTATGATCACTAGCTCCTTACCAAGCCTAGAAGCTTCTCCTGGCTCTGTATGCCTCTAAATGACATGTGGAGCTTTCAAGGGGGAATTGCTCCCTCCCCTCTCAAAAGCTCTGTTTTGTCATTTAGAGGCACCACAGAGCAAGGTGAAGATTCCAGGCTTGGAAAGAAACCCATTTTGTAGTTTTAAGGGAGAGGAGGGTGGCATTTCCATCTTTGCTCTGTGGGCTGCTTTAGCCTATGGAGCCAGGATTGACGTGTCGACTGCTCATGGGATTGTGCACCCCACACCTGTAAAAAAGGATACAAATCTTTGCAGGAGTTCTTTTTTTTAACCCAGAATAAACCTGGATTTCCAGGTTTATTCCAGGCTAATGTGCATTATCGTGAGGCATCATTTGGATGACACATGATACTCCATTCTCTATACTGCATTATAGTCTTTTCCTATATCTTGAGCATTTCATTGCAATGTAAATCATCTGTGCTTCCCTTCCAAGCACTTACATCATTTTCATCAACAGTTGTTCCAAGCAAAGTACCGGTAATAGTATCATCTGCATATCTTGAACTGATGTTCCTTCATTCAGTTTTTATGCCTCCCTCCTCTAAGCAAAATCTTACTTTCCATGTGATAGAATTGCCACATAAATGCAGTCATGTCAACTCCCTTACCAAATGGAAAATATTCTGCTTCTCCATATTATTTATATTCTTTATATTCTGCTCTATCTCCCCGAGGGAACTCAGAGCAGATTACAACTTACCCAGATAGGCAAACATTCAGTGCCTTTAATACAATGAAATAACAATGACACACAAATACACAGACTGAAGGTAAAGGCTTCCATATTGTGTCCTGACAAAGACTTTTTGATGAGAATATTGGTTACTCATTAGGGCATAGTTTTTAAAAGTCCACATTATCATCTATAAAGCTGATTTTCCTCTGAAATTTTCAGTGCATTTCATTAAATGTTTGCAAATAGTAAGCCCAAAATATTCAGATATGCAAGAGAGTTATATTTAAAGAGTTAGAATTTATTTTCAGAAGATAGAATTTCTCAAAAATGAAAGACTTACCAAGTCTAAGTGAATTCTCTGGCTGGGTCTTTACCACAAAAGACACCAGAAAGATGCCTTCTTCTGCATAATGGTTTTCAATCAATCAGTCAACTTTATTTCTTCTGAGTCGCCCTCCACCAAAGATGCTCTGGGCGACTTACACAATTAAAATAAACAGGTTACATAGTCACAGCTTGTTACTTAACAATCATAGGCTCTTCTGAAGAGCCATGTCTTAAATGCCCCTAAAAATGTATGTAGATCAGGAGTGGCTCTTTGGTCTGGCGGTAGGGAGTGCCATAAGATTGGGGCTGCGATTGAGAAGGATCTATATCTTGTGGACTCCAAACTGACCTCTCTAGGGCCAGGGACATAGAGAAGATTCTCATGAGCTGACCATGGCAGTCTCTGGTGGTGGAGTCTAGAATTAAACAGTCTCTTAAATATGAAGGACCCTGACCTCGAAAGGCCTTGAATGCTAGAACCACAGTCTTATAGAAGACTCTGTGTTCAACCGGCAGCCAATGCAAGCGCTGTAGGGACGGCGTTATATGGCACCGCATTGATGTTCTTGTGAGGAGTCTAGCGGCTACATTTTGCACAATTTGGATCTTACGAATTGCTGCTCGAGGTAAGCCCACATACAATGCATTGCAGTAATCCAGCCTCGACGTAACCGTGGCATGGATTACCGTAGCGCCTCTGTTGGTAAATAAGGCGCCAGTTGCCTCACTTGGCGTAGATGAAAGAAGGCCCTTTTACTAGTGGAGGCAATCTGGGCTTCCATCGTCATTTTGGAATCAAGCATAACACCGAGACTCTTCACAGTGGGGGATCAAAAGATGGTAATAGACTGACCAATTCTGATGGGCATCCAGGCCACAAGATTTCAGTTTTTGCTGGATTTACTTTCAATTTATGGGCACGTAGCCATCTTCTCACCACTCCAAGACACCAGGTGAAGTTATCCGGTACTGAAGTTGTTCCAGGTTCTAGTTTTAGGAGAAGTTGGGTGTCATCAGCGTATTGGAAACATTCTAAACCAAATCTCTGGACTAGCTTGGCGAGAGGTCGAACATAGATGTTAAACCTCATTGGCGATAGAATAGCACCTTGGGGTACTCCACAATCAAGAGGGGATTTCTCAGATACTTGTCTGGGACGGAAGCCAGATTGAAATGGATCCAGGCCATCCGTGTTGTCTAAGAATTTCTGTATCAATATAACTATTTGTAGAAGAAGATACTAAGATGCCATTTTGGAATAAATTGACAAATTACAGAATAGTAACAAATGACAAATTTTAAATATGTAATTTACCCATAAAAGGAACATCCTTCTTAGATGATTAGAAGTTTTCTAATGTAAGACCAATAACCAAAAATCAAATTTGCCACCATGGTACAATGATGGATTATGGAGAAATGCAGAATCCCAGTCTTATTAGAATTTTCAGAGGCTATATCCTCACTATATACTCAATTATAGCAATTTGACACCACAGATACCGCCACACCTTAGAATTTGAAGTCTAGAATTTGTAGTTCTGTGAGATATTTATCCTTTGCTGCTAGAGAGCTCTGGTGGCAGACCAAACTAAAATCCAGAATCCCATCACATAGAGCTATGACATTTAAATTGATATCAAACTGCTGTAATTCTGCAGTTTGGCAGGCATTATGATTTCAACATGATGGTTGCAAACGTTATTGAGGCTGCTATTATTAAGTGTATAGAAGAAACATACTATTCTTTAGAAACAATGGCATGGTTTCATCAAAGGGAATTTTCACTTAGTATTGTCAGCTTTTTATAATTCTTTGATGCTGTCAACAAAGTCAGCCATTACATAGGGTGAGTCCTACAAATTTCTAGCTGCATTTTAACATAATATTAAAGCATACTAAAACCAAGTAGGTTTAAGTACATTTAAGTTCTTGTAGATTGTGGACTGTTTATTTGTATTTTAAAAAATCCTTTTGGGAAAGTCTCCTATCAAAGGTTTATGAGAAAATTTAGACCAGTATAGGCATGAAATATAAAACTTGTAATTGGTTATTTCAGTCTGTAAAAACAGAAGCTAAAATAAATCATCCAAAAGCCGTCAACTCCATCTGGGTGCTTTAAAGACTGAGAATAGAAAAAAAATTATTCATGCAATGTATAGTTAAACTATGTGTCATATTATAGATATAGTGATGACCAGCAACATGAAAGCTGTAATCTCTGAGGAATGATATCAGGAGAGAGCTGTCACAATCACGGCTTGCTTTCAGAGATCATGGACTAGGTAGGCCTTTTGGTTTTATCCAGCAGTATTCTTTTGTTGCTCTTAGATTTTTATGAGATTTATGTATTATGAATAGGGTGAAGAGATTATTTGTCATACTGTGAGAGCTTGAAGTCATCCAGTGAAACTGACTCCATGCAGGTAGGTTTTGACCTAATGCAGCTTGTGATAGTCTTTCTACCAGAAAAATAACTAGATTGAGTAGTTTCCTGTAGGATGGCATAAATTCATGGGTCAATAATGTAGACCAATATTACCACCATGAACCTTCCATGATCCTCTGTATTACAAATTAGTAATTAGTGACATTAAACAATTAAATAAAGCCATTACCTCTGTGTCCTGGTTATGAACTCCCATCTAGCTGACTACTATTGGAAACAGACTGTTATACTATATGGGTCTTGATATGATTGTGGCAATACTTCAAAAAAAATTAGGCAAGTAGATTACCATCTCAGGACATTCTGCTTCATTTATAGTTTACACTATTAAACTTGCATCCATTAAAAGGACATTGTATCTCCACCCTACCTTGTAACTGAGGCCTCTTCTACACTGCTATATAATCCAGATGATCAAAGCAGATAATCTACAAACTACAGGAAAGGAGATTCCACCTGAACATTACGAAGAACTTCCTAACTGTGAGAGCTGTTCAGCAGTGGAACTCTCTGCCCTGTACTGTGGTCAAGGCTCCTTCTTTGGAAGCTTTTAAACAGAGGCTGGATGGCCATCTCTCTGGAGTGCTTTGAATGTGATTTTCCTGCTTCTTAGCAGGGGATTAGACTGGATGGCCCACAAGGTCTCTTTCAATATGATTCTATCTACTTTGAACTGGATTATCTGAATCTTTACTTCCATGCAATCCAGTTCAAAGCAGATAATCTGGATTTTATATGGCAGTGTAGAAGGGGCCTGCGTAAATCCTGGTTTGTTTAGTATGTGGTTCTTCCTACTCTGATGTAATGTGCTCATTAAACACAAACTACAAATGTAATTTTTTAAATTTTTATTAGGTTTTTTAAAAGATACAGAATGAGAAAACAATGGGGTGAATGGGGACGGTTGGTTGGGTGCGGAAATAGGGTATGGGGTGGGGGAAAGGAAAGGCGGGGTGTGGGAAAGGTTAAAAACAACACGAACTAACAGCATGAAATAGACATACATTGTGCACAAAAGAAAAAGTTTTGGGATTTAAGAGACAAATCTGTTCTTTTTCCTATTCCAATAGCAGAAACTGTACTTATAAATTCAGAACAGCTATTTCTTCACATAAGTTGACTCTTCTCTTTAGGCATTTAGCTTGCATATTACTGTGTTAAAGAAAAGGAGAGAGAGAGAAATCAAAATATTATTTTCAACAGGACCTTCCTTCCCCTTTTTTCTATATCATATTCAAGTCTAGCTTCCATGTCTTTTTGCAATACTCTTGAAGGGGGGCCCAGTCCCATTTAGGGACGGTCCCTTCTTTGCTATCTTTTTTTTCCTTTAATCTTTCCGTTAGAAGTTCCATTTGGCAGGTATCAATTACTTTATTTACCCATTCCTCCTTAGAGGGTGAGTCCTTAGATTTCCAATATTTAGCAAAAGCTAATTTTGCCGCCGTTGTCAAAAGTATAAAAAGCTTTCTTTCTTTTGGGGAGAGTTCCCTATCTACAATACCTAGAAGTATGCTTTCTGGTTTTAGTGTAATCTTTTTTTAAATAATTTTTTCTATTTCTTCTCTGATCATCGCCCAGTAGGTCTTAGCCCTCGGACAAAGCCACCATATATGGAAAAAGGTGCCATGTTTTCCGTTGCAGCTCCAGCAGTTCGGCTTTGTTTTTTTATATATTTTTGCCAATTTTACTGGTGTCAGGTACCACCGGTACAGCAATTTAAGCCAGTTTTCCCTATACTTATAGCAATATGACACGTTTATATTATATTTCCATATCTTTTTCCAAGTTTCTAATTTAATTTTGAAACCCACGTTTCTAGACCATTCCCTCATAAAGTATTTCTCTTGGTACTTTTCATTTTCCCAATTTAATAGGAGCTTATATATTTTACTTGTCAATTTTTCATTCCTTCCCATGAGGACTTGTTCTAATTCTCCCTGTTGTGGTTCAAACCCTATTTTCTCATCTATTTTAAATTTTTCTCTTATTTGAAAGTAAGTGAACCAGCTCAGTTCTCTACCCTCTTCTCTCAACTGTTGTTTAGTTTTTAAAGCATATCCAATATCTGTTTGAATTAATAGATCTTTATAGGTATACCATTTATTTTCTCCTAGCTGTCGGATTTGGAAAGCCTCGTTTGGGGATATCCACAAGGGGGTCTTTCTTTGAAGTTTATTTCTATATTTGTTCCACACTTTCAGTAGTGGTTTCCTTATAAAATGATCGTTAAAGTTTCTGTCCGTTTTTACTTTATCGTACCCGATGTATCCATGTAGGCCGAATTTTAAGTCGTGTCCCTCCACATTCAAAATTTGGCTGTTTTCCAATCTACTCCATTCTCTAAGCCATACAAAACAATTAGCCTCAAAATAAATTTTCAGGTTGGGGAGGCCTATACCCCCTCTGTCTTTGGGTTCCTGGAGGGTTTTCATTTTCACCCTCGGTTTTTTTCCACTCCATATAAATTTGGAAATATCTCTATTCCAGATGTCGAATACAGAGGATTTGTATATTATCGGGAGTGTTGAGAATAAGAAATTAAACTTCGGTAAAATATTCATTTTAATTGTAGCTACCCTGCCAAGAAAAGATAAGTTTAGTTTGGTCCATCTTTCTAGGTCTTTTTTTATTTCCCTCCATCTTTCTTGGTAGTTGTTTTTAAATAATTGCGAATTTCTAGTTGTAATGTTGACCCCCAGATACTTGACCTTATCGACTATCTTCATTCCCGACCTTTTTTGTAATTCCTGCTTATCTTTTTCAGTTATGTTTTTAGTCATCATTTGGGTTTTCTCTTTATTAATTTTAAAACCGGCCAGGTTTCCGAAATCTTCAATTTTTTCTATCCACTTACTTAGAGTGTCTTTTGGATTTTCCACAATTAAAGCTAGATCATCCGCATATGCTAATATTTTGGTATCCTCGTTTTTTATCTTTAACCCCTTTAAATTTCTATCTTGTCTGATATCCTCTAACAGTACCTCCAAAATGAAAATAAACAATAGAGGGGATAACGGACATCCTTGGCGTACCCCTTTTTGGATTTTGATATTTTCTGTTTTCTTTTGATTTATTATCACTTTTGCCTGTTGTTTTTTGTATATGGCTCGGATGGCGTTGATTATTTGGTATCCAGCATCTACCTCCCTGAGTAAGGCATCCAAAAAGTCCCAATTGGTCTTGTCGAATGCCTTCTCGGCGTCTATAAAAACAAAGGCGATTTCTCTATCTATATTCTTATTATAAAACTCGATCGAATCTAGTATCAGTCTTATATTGGTTTTTAGGTATCTATTAGATAGAAAGCTGTTTTGGTCTTTTTTAATCCAGTCACCCAAAAATCTTTTAAACCTATCTGCTAAAATGCTTGTAAAGATTTTGTAATCGCTATTTAGCAGAGATATGGGCCTATAGCTTGATGGACTACCTGGATCTTTACCTGGCTTCCCTATCACTATTATGTTAGACTCTTGCCAGGAAGCTGGTATTATCCCCTTGGTCATTACGTTGTTATAGAGTTTTACCATTATGTCAGCCATTTGTTCCTGAAATTCCTTATAGTATTCCAGCGGGTAGCCATCTGGGCCTGCCGCTTTCCCATGTTTTCCCTTCTTTATAGCGGTGATAATTTCTTCTTTTGAAATTTCCTCATTTAATATTTCCCTTTCCTTATCGCTTATCCTATTTAGTTTTCTGTCTCCTATAAATTTGTGGATATCAGGTATCTTTATATCGTCTTTTTTGTAGAGTTCCGAGTAATATTCCTCAAAAGCTTTCCTTATCTCGGCCTCTGAGGTGTATTCTTTTTGATTGATGACTAATTTAGGTATTATATTCCTCTTTCTCCTTTCCTTTAGCTGCCATGACAGGAGTTTCCCTGGTCTATTAGCTGCCTCAAAATATTTTTGATTTAGGTATTTCAAGTTTTTTTCTATTTTTTCTAAATCTAATATCTCTAGCTGTTTTTGCAGGGTATCCAGTTTATTTTTTATATTTTTGTTTTTTGGATCCTTCTTGAGATCTTTTTCCTGCTTTTCGATTTTCCTATATAGATCTTCGGCGGTCTTTTGATATTGTTTTTTCCACATTGATTGTAGTTTAAGAAAATGCCCTCTCATATATGCCTTTCCGGCGTCCCAAATTACGTCTATTTTGTCATTATCTTTACAATTAATCTGAAAAAATTCTTTTAGTATGGTTTTGCTTTTCTCTATTTGCTTTGGGTCTCTTAAAATCCTCATCGGGAATTTCCAATGAAATTCAGCTGTTGTTTTCTTGATTTGTATTATGATCGGGCAATGGTCAGAAATCATTCTCAGTAGTATTTTGTTTTCCTCTATCAAATGGGTCAAATTACTAGATATTAAAATATAGTCTATTCTTGACCAGGATCTATGCCTGTTTGAGAAGTAGGTATAGTCTTTCTCTCTCGGATGATTTTCTCTCCAGCTATCTCTCAAGTCAAACATGTCCCTCATTTCAAAAAAGGATTTAGGTAGTCTACCTTTCTGTTGGTTACCTTTCTTATCTAAAGAGGATCTATCCATTGCCGGGTTCATAACCCCATTTAAGTCGCCCAAAATTATAATATTATCAAAATCCTTTTGATGCTCCAAATTTTTTTTTCTAGCTCTTTAAAAAAGGTGGAGTTGGAATCGTTTGGGGCGTAAACATTGCAAATTAAAATTCTGTCCGTATCATTTATGACTGTAATCCCAATATATCTCCCTTCCTTATCTTTGAAGATCAGTTTGGGTTTCAGAAGGCTATCTGCATAAATTGCTACCCCTTTCTGCTTTTTCTCCGACGATGCAATAAATGCATCGCCTAAATCGTCTCTTTTTAAGAGCCGTTCGTCGGATTGCTTTATATGCGTTTTCTGAATTGCTATAATATTTGCCTTTTTTCTTTTTAAATTATTAAATATTCTTTTTCTTTTATTCCCACTGTTAAGCCCGTTAACGTTCCAAGTAATGCACCTCCACATTCTTTAGTCTAGGTTTTGAGAGTCCTCATCGTCGTCTTTTTGGTCGTCCTCTTCTTCTTCAAGTTCCTCTTCATCCCCCTCTGTCTACAAATGTAGACAGTTTTTTTTATTTAAAAAAGGCTAATATAATCTACTCTAAAGCCTGAAACCAGGAGTATATATAAGGCTGGCTTCTTTCTATTTCAGATTCCAGCATTACTCATAGACCTAACTGTGGCTTCATTCAGTTCATGCAGTGCTTTAAGTACTTTAATGTGTGCTCAAAGGGTTGATTTGACAGTCAAGAGATTGCTGCAGTGCAGTGGCATTTCAGCTGTGACTGCTTTTGCTGGCTGTATCCCAATATATGCTCTGTTCAGGACATTACATTGCCAGGGATATAAGCTATCATGTCTTTCCCAGCAAGCCATTGTATAGTGCTTGTTGGCTAACTCAAATCTCTCTGTCACTGAGATTATATTGCATACATAATATCAACACAGGTTAACAAAGTATAGAGCATAGTTTTATTATTATTAGCATTTGGACTTGAAACAGCTGACTAGACAATAGGCAATGTGCCTGAGACTGCATCTACAATGCAGAATTAACGCAGCTTGACATGACTTTGACTGCTATGGCTAAACGGTGAGATACCCGTTTGATTGACACCACTTTTCTTGCCCTGGTTCAAGGCTATGGAATTATGGGGGATTAAGTATTTTGCACAGTCTTCAGCCTTCTCTGTCAAAGAGTGCTGATGTCTCCCCAAACTACAACTCCCATGATTCCATACCATTGAAACACGGCAGATAAAGTGATGCCAAGCTGCATTAATACTACAGTGTAGATGCATCCTGAAGATAGACAATATTTTTATATATTTCATACTACTCATGAAGCTTACTGTAATTTTCTTGGTAGGTTCAATATGAGACAGAAAGCTGTTGGCCAACTGTTGTAAACTGTTGTAAACGTGGGTTTCCCCTATTCTGGTTGTGCTTTGTCACAGGTCAAAAAATAATGTCAGCTGAAGGTTTAATACATATTAATACTACACATTGTGAAAATCCATAGGATAATGAGACATATTGAGTAATGAGATTTATATATACATAATTTTACGTGACTGCAATTATAATTAAAAGGTAGTATTCTGTAGAATTCTGTTGCCATGGGGAAACTATTGGAGCATTTTTGGTTTTGCTGAAAATATTAGTTGCATTCTATACTTTGGTTTTCTAAGGCAGTTGCCAGGGAATTTAACTGATAACCATAAGTCTTTAACAGAAATTGTTCTTAAGCATAAATGTGTAGTTTTAGTTCAGTAGTAAAAGTGAGATACAATAGAAGCAGTTTATTATATAATTGTCACAACAACGTTTAAAGCAATAACCTCAATTACTGTATTTGCTTTCAAACAAGGTAAATAAAGAGACCAAACAACAGTAGCAACGTTTATTAATTAGTTACCTATTTATTTTGCTTCTTGAAGATAGACAAAACTATTTGAGGGAGCAATCGGATACGAGAGCAATTGAGACAGTCTGTCAACCCTAAGAGCAGTCCTGAATTTACATGGTTGCTGAAAGGACAGTTCTTATCCTGGAAGGCTAATCAAGGGGTATCTACTTTTGGGCTTGGGCCTGAATCGGTTTGAACAAAAATGATTTGTAATATTCAATGGTCCATTTTGTATAATATCTGAAAACAGAATTTGGGGGGGGGGGGGGGGCGCAATGCCTGGCAAAATGGATTAAGGAGCCAGATTCTATCAGTTCCTGGAGAGGAAGGAGTTAAGTCTGCAATATACCTGAGGCAGGGGCTGCCACATCTTTTCTCTCTCCCTGGCAGAAGCAGTGTTTTTTTATAAAATTTCCCAGACTCCTTCTCCAGTGAGGGCCCTGCTGGGAATTCATTTTCCCAGCAGTACTCGCATAGGACGGGCATTCAAACGTCTCTGAGCATGATGGGAGTTGTGGCACAATGGACGAAACGGATCTGAACCACAGATCCGAAAGTTGGTGGTTTGAATCTGCAAGAAAGGGTGAGCTCCTGTCTGTCAGCTCCAGCTTCCCATGCAGGGTGGTAAAACATTTGGGCATCCCCTGGACAACATCCCTACAGATGGCCAATTATCTCACACCAGAAGCAACTTGCAGTTTCTCAGGTCGCTTCTGACAGGAAAAAAGGGGAGTTGAAGGTTTTTCTCTCTCTTTTTCTCATCTAATAAAAAGCCTGGATGTGTCCATGCTCTGGTTGGCTGAGAATGGACACAACTGGCAATGACAATTCCCAGAACTTCCTCTTGCAGTTTCTCTTATTTTAAAAAATGTTATGATTAAAACTTAAAATAATTATTTAAATATCAGTTGATTGGTGAATTGTTTTAAAACTTGGCAGTCCTGCAGTTGTAAATGCGGTCTAAAACTAAACTAGGTTTCATTCAGATTGGTCTTAAAATGGCTGAGGATTGGGCCTTTAAAGTTTCCCATTTTTGCCAATGGGTCTAATTTTTGCTGAATGAAAACGGCAACACCCCTCCCCATTTGAGTAACTTCCCAGTAAACGGAATGAAGGGTCAGCCAACAATGGACTCCGAAACGGCATGCCCTTTGGCTCCTCTAGTATAACACACAGATGCACCCAAGGTTTTCTTATCCATTACTGCAAACTTGGTGTTCAAACACTTTAGTTTCTAAAGAAGCAATTCTAAACAGACAGCCACTGTAATGCACACCTCTTTGACAAAATACTAAGAATTTACTTTTTTTGTCGCTGTGTATTCCATTCACTCACTTTTTGGGGGTGTTTTAGGGTTTTGAAAATTGAGGTTCACATAAGATTTTAGGGTATATTAGACTCAAGTAAATATGGTATATTTACAGGCGGTCCTCAAGTTACATACAAGATAGGTTCTGTAGGTTTTGTTAAAAGTTGAATTTGTATTTAAGTTGGAACAGGTACATTTTTAAATGGTAACCCCCACCAAAATATATCTTTTAGCTTTGGACAGCATAGGGAAGGGCTAATACTATTGTAACTTTTCTTTTGTTGTCTGTGTCCCTGTTCAGAAGATTTCACTTTCTGTCACTGTGAGAATTGGATTTTCAAATTTTTTTGGCTTGCCAAGGGAAAAAAAGCATTGGTGATCAACCTTTGGTTGAGACACCTTTTCTCATGATTTCTTTTTCAAGAGTGAATTTGCTTGCTAGGAGAAAATGTCATCTCCCTTTTTGTTGTTTCACCCCTGTTCTTAAGTATGAGTCATATGTAATTCAGATGTTGTAACTCAGGGATTGTCTGTTCTGGAGAAATGAACCCCTTGGTAGTATAGCAGCAGTTTAATATTGTGGTTGCAGAAATTTCCAGAGATAAATAAGAGACCTCTATTCAAGGGTTTCTATCTTTCAGGCAAAAACAAAATTGACATTACAGATTTGGTACAGTATTTTAAATAAATAAAGCTGTATTCAGTCATATCCCATATTTATCATATGTGATAAGGCAAAGTCATGCCAAGTAATAGAATCACCCTTCCTCTATTTTCTTTTCTGGTAAAACTGAGAAAACTCTTGCATGACACAGACTTAAGAGAAATGAAAGCACTATGTCCTAATAATAAACCACCTCATTATTAGAAGAGGTTGAAACAAGATGGCAATTCCAGAGCATTTTTTTATTTGATCATTCTGCAAGGCATAAAAAAACCAACAACAAAACAATGAAAGTAAACCTATAAATCAACAGTTACCTTCCTTGGCACCCTTTATAGGACCAGATTACCTAAAGGATCACCTTCTCCTATACAATCTGCCTTGCACTCTTAGGTCCCCTGGGTGGTGTCTACTCCAGCCTGCCAGAACCCAGAGGACCTGCTGGAAGAGATCATCTGTCTGAATTTAAGACACAATTGAAGAACCATCTCTTTTGGCGGGCCTTCCCAGTCAGTTTTAATCTGCATTTCAGCAGTGGATTTTAATTTGTATTTTAACTTTGGGCTCTTCTATATATGCCTAAAAACCTGGGGGGAGGGAATGATATTTAGTGGAAGTCTGCATGGAATCAGGTTAACAGTTGAAAAGCATGTGTTTAAAAGGTGCACTTAAAACCCAATTCTAGCCAAAAAAAATGTAGCTTCAGATGGCTGCATATCCCTGTAGTCATGCAAAGCATGTGACTTCCTCCTAATCCCCCTGTGTGGACTGGTCCAGCACACATTCATGTTTTAAAATCCCCAAACAGCTGATCAGGCTATCAAAAAATGGAGCCATGGACACACAGGTGTCTCAATCTAGGCACAGTTTGAAAGCAATGGGAACTCTGCAACCATTTGTTTGATCTAATTTTGTAATATTAAATAGAGTTTCAATTTATAATTAGGTGAAGAGAGAGAATAAGAAATTTGTTTGTGTATACATTAGGATTTGCACATGATCACATATGAGATCCAGCGCATCTCAGAGATAATTACCCCCCCCCCTTCCCGGCCCAAATCTCTTCTCCATCTTGAAAGGAAATTTAAAATCCACTTGAAAGGAAGGCACGAGGGCATGGGGAAACATTTCCTGGGACTGACAGGTCTCTTTGTGGACTTGCTGTCAGGTCCCTGATTTTTTGCCCCACTTTTTAAATCTGAATTTTGACACTGTCTGGAAGCACCCTAGGTATATCTTGTTATATATGTTTTAACAGTGTTCTATCTCTTGTTTTATGATGTTGTATCCTTCCTCCAGCTGCAGGTAGAGGTGGGTAATACATAGTATCAAAAAATACTAAAACAATGAACCACCATAGAAAAGAAATGCATTTCTCCAGCAGAGCCAAGAGTAAATTCATTGAGAAAACAGTTTTTAAAAGAAATAGCCAGCTAAAACTTCCTTGGGAAAAGTTTAATGATTAGGGCCATCTTGATCTCAACCAAACTTATTTTCGGGAGCACTGAACTACTTAGATGCATGGATTCCTCATTCAGTTGTCCTTTCACATGTGCATGCTTAACTTTTGCAAATTTGATTCTTCACAGATTTGATTAATATGTTATCTCTAGGAATGTCTAGGTTTTCCATGACAATTCTATGGTCAACTTTTGAACAAAGGTTGATCATAAAGTCATCCTGGAGGACATAGATACCTTCTCTCAATTAAAGTGGGGCTTTAAATCACAATTTTTTCCACTTTTTCAGGGATCCTGCACTCCATCCTCTTATGGAAAGCTTTTCAGTATTCCAAACGTTACATATTTAGGCATATATCAAATCTGTATTGTTTATGAAGATGTATAGTTAGTAGAAAGGCTTCTCTGGCCATAGCCACTACCAGCGCATTCATGATCAGGGTCAAACAAGACCGTCAGAATATGAGTTGGCATTTTCAAGGTTAAATCAAATTTCCAGTACGTGTTCAGCTTGGGAGAGTAAAAAGTTTAGTGGGAGTTGAAGAATGCCTCGCTATAGTTTATCTCTTATTCCTTCTCATGGTAGTATAAGGTAATATGTTGTATAGTACCACATTTTGACAGGATTGGCACCGTTCACTTTTACTACCAAGTTCTACTTTTGTTTTGTAAAGTAGGTGCACATATCTATAGGTTTATATATATATATATATATATATATAAATAAGTGGGGCATGTACAGTAGCCAATCTTCTCAACACAAATATTCCTCAAGCATAACACTGTGCAAAGTGCCTGTCATTAGCTCAGGAATAATTATTTCATTTCACGTTTTGTAAATCTGATTTTTGAATTTTTGCTTTCACAAACAACATATCCTGTTTAAAACATAAATAAAACAAAATTTAGCAATTATTATATTTCAGATTTTCCTTAACTAGCTAGTTTAATATAAACCTGTACAACACCACTGAAAACAGCCTTAAGGATGCAGGCGATACTTTTATAGGGAATGCCTTGTGCTTTCTTGTTTTGGATTATGCAGGCATCACATCTTCAAAGCTGTGGCCATATCCAGTGGTGGCAAGGGAGAAATGTGTCCACAGATCATACATTTCTGTTGGTCAACAATGGTATACTACAAACTTTTCACCCGGTTTTGATACAGATACTCTTTTTAATATAATGATCATGTTTTACATTAAAATTCTGATTGTCACTTAAATCCTCATCCCATTTCACATATGCATGATTTCTACAATCGTGCATCTACTAATGAAAAACACAGTTTTAAAGCTGACACCACTTTTTGAAAATGGATGCATATTATATCTCAATTTTCAATAGTTTCCACATTTTATTGTATTTTTAAAAAGGTCTTACTAACTAACATGATTTCTTTATGAAACATAGGATGTTATCATGAGATTTAGGCTAGCTTGTATTGCTTGTTGCTATGTCACCAGGTACTCACAAAAAGTGAACTGTGCCTACAAAGTCTTTACATATCACAGAGCTGATTAAGTTGGAGGGGACTAACATAAATATCCAATTGAAACATCACAGTGATAACAATTTCTTTTAGTTCTATCCGTTAGTTGAGAAAGTCTCTAGTACAATTTCAGTGTTCCATTCCTGAAAAAGTTTGAGACCATAAGTGTTTTGGAGTTCTTGGTATGGTTTCAATTTTAGAACACCTGCATAATAAGCTATCTTGGAAAAGGGATCCAAGCCTAAACATAAAATTCATGTATGTTTCATATATACTTTACAGCCTGAAAGTAATTTTATACAATGCCTTTACATTGCAAAAAAAGTATGACCCACGAGAAAGCAAAATAGTTATCTCAACCATGTCAACAATTTCAGATTTTTGAGTCATTCTGATATTCAATGTGTACATGCTACAGTAAGTGTAATCTGCTTTCATGTAGATATAAGCAATTCCAGGTTGGAGTCATAGGTTGGATAGAATGGCATCCTAAACATACGTATTATTTCCTGTGATTTTCTTAAATTAGTTACAAACTTCAGAAATGTTGAAATGTTTCATCTTTAGGTCCTCCAAATCTATGAAAGGGTTCAGCTGGCATATCAGCCAAAGCTGGTAGTAAGTACTCCTGGCCTTGGTAGCTATCTGGGCTGATATTTAGAGAGACGGATTCAGCAGCACTCCCAAGCTTGAACACAGTCTTTCAGGGGGAATGTAACCCCATCCAGGACTGGTTGACATACCTCCACCCCCAGATCAGGAGCCTTAGAATCATGGAATCATAAAGAATCATAAAGTTGGAAGAGACCTCGTGGGCCATCCAGTCCAACCCCCTGCCAAGAATCAGGAAAATCACATTCAAATCTTGATGACAAGCACCTCTATTTTGTCTGGATTCAGATTCAATTTGTTTTTCCTCATCCAGCATATTAACTCCTCCAGACACTCATTCAGAGGAGACATGCTATCCTTTGCTGAGGCTGTTTCTGAAGGCATGGAGAAGTATATTTGGCTGTCATCAGCATACTGATAACACCCCGCCCCATGCCTCCAGATAATCTCACTCAGCGGTTTCATGTAAATATTAAAAAGCATTGGAGATAGAATGGAACCTTGTGGGATGCTATATAACAGCTCCTTTTTCAAGGATCAGCTCTCCCCAAGCAGTACCATAAGGAATCAGGCTGAGAGGAACACAGTGCCTCTGATTCCTAGGCGTTCCAGAAGGATACCATGGTAGATGGTATTGAAAGCTGCTGAGAGGTCTAGAAGCACTAACAGAGACACACTCCCCCTGTCAGTGTTAATACAGAGATAATTCATTAAGGTAACCATAGCAGTCTCATTTTTATGTGTTTTGTGATCAGAAAAGGGCAGGTGGAACTAGTACTGCTGGCAGACAATCTTCATACAGTGTAACCAGTGGGGGAAGACAGCTTTGCCACTTTAAACCGTTTAGATAAGTATGGGAAAGAGGCCAGGCTTTCCTCTTCATGTGTTTCTCTGCACTATATAAACAACAGTTTTGCCTCCTCCCCTTTCAGCTACACTTCTTCAGTTGTCAGAGTACAAAAGTACTGGGGGGTTTTTTTCCATGTCAGGAGTGACTTGAGAAACTTCAAGTCGTTTCTGGTGTGAGAGAATTGTCCATCTGCAAGGAGATGCCCAGATGTTTTACCATCTTGTGGGAGGCTTCTCTCATGTCCCTGCATGAGAAGCTGGAACTGACAGATGGGAGCTCACCCTGCTCCCCAGATTCAAACTGCTGACCTTTTGGTCAGCAGTTCTGCTGGTACAATGCTTTAACCCATTGTGCCATCAGGGGCTCCTTTGAAGAGAACCATTATTGTCACTTTTGTCGACCCAGTGCTTTCGAACTCAGCTGAGTGGACCACCTTAGTCGAAAGGTGAGCAGGTGCACAGGCAAGGGAAGTGCCATAGCTGAAAGGGGAGTGGCTGGATGTGCAGGCAAAGCTGTTGTTTGTATAGGGCAGCAACATGCATGAAGAGGGAAACCTGAAATCTTCCCTGTGTTTATCTAGACTGTTTACAGCAGCAAAGCTGTCTTTCTCCACTAGCTACACTGTATTGCTTTTAACACTTCCTCATGCTATCCAAAGCTCAAGACAATATGTGTGTGTGTGTGTGTGTGTGTGGCTGGAGTTACACTTAAAAAATGTACCTGTTCTGACTTACATACAAATTCAACTTAAGTACAAACCTACAGGGCCTATCTAGCTCGTAATGTGGAGACTGCCTGTATACATTTCATTTCTGTCTTTAGAGTGAGAAATAAACAGCTGAGTCTGTATTGCTATTAGAAAAAAATGGTGTGAAGCTTGCTATACATTGTGAATTTCTATTATTGTTTGCTTTGTACATCTATTGCCGTCCTTTTGGGTGCTGAAGGAGAGCTACTATCCAAACTGGCACCCAAGATATATGTATCAAGTTTTTATTGTGGTATCTCAGGGTTCAGGGAAGTCAAGGTGTTTCAGACAAACTGACTGGGAACTTGCAAACAAACTGCTGAACTGTCTTTTTCTAGGCCAATAAGCTAACATTGCTATTGCTGCACTCTAGAAAGAAAGCTAGTCGTAATAACGATACACTTTGTACTTTGAGGGGGGGGGGGCACAATTTGTGCAGTGAAGCCGCAGCATATTCATAATTAATAGTAGTACAATCCCTTTTTAAAAGCATTCTTATATAATTTCTTAAGGAAAAAAATGTGCTGCTCCGTGTGCCAACCCTGTGCTTCTCTGTTGCCCATGCTGTGCTGCCTTCTGCATGAGAAGGGTTAAAAGGAGACAATATCCTGTCAAAGACCTTGTTTTTAATTTTGCCTCTCACTGGCTAAGAGCAGCCCAGATTAGTTCAGAAAACCTTTGAAGAGATTTAAGATGTCCTTCAGCGGGTTTGAAGGTTTTTGTCTTGCAAATCCAGTACAAGGGCGCCTGCAGGCATCTCGACCCTTGCTGTGCTGCTGATGCAGCTCAAGGTCACACTAACCCGCCCTGTGACATTCTACAACAACAACAGGGAAAAAAATGATGCAGTGAAACTGCTTCAGCATTCAGCCAACCAACAACTTCCTCCGTTCCTCAGTAAAAGAAATATATGGGATGCGCTAGTCTTCCCCCCTCCTCTCTTTCTTTCCTCTTTTTCCCCCCTTCGCAGATTTTTTGCTGTAGGAAATAATCCAGGATTTCTGGTGTGTGTGATGTCAAGGTCATTTCTTAATTAGAACACATGTAAAGAACAAAGCTAAATGGCTTCAAAACAGCTTTGTAGTTGATGGAAAGGATTTAAATTATTTAAAGAGATAGTTACCCAAGTATGATGGGGAAAGAATTCTAAAGACATTAACTCCTTCAGAGAAGTTACATACACTTCCCCCAAAAGAAATGTCAAGCTATCAATATATGAAAGTCTTCAATTGTTTTACCGTGTCATATCTGAACTCTGAAAATCCTAATGAAATACTATTTGCTTTTTCTAGCAGGTTACCGTAGGGTACTATAGAACAAAAGAAAACACTCTACAGTTGTACTCAGTAAATAGCATTGAATGTGTTCTTTCTGAAATCTAAAATTCAGTCACACTGAAGAAAACATCACTCAGAAAATCAGTTTAAAGAAGAATACCAGATGTTTGTGGGTGATTGTGAAAGAATGAACAGAAATTAACTGTAACTTTTGGTTCTTTTGCTTCTAAATGTACTGTTAAACAGATACTTAGTGTACTTTAATAATGCACTTCTGTATGTGTTTGTTGGTATATTACAACATAAAATTGTTAGGGCTTTCTTATTACTTCATCACACTAGAGAATGAATCCACTTTAAATCTGTTTTCTGCCTCGCAGAATTCTGGGGTTTGTAGCTTAGTGAGGCTGTTAAAAGCTCATCCCTGAACTACAAACCCCATTATTCTGCAGGAGTCAACAACCAGATTTAAAGTGGATTCATTCTCTAGTGTGATGAGGTGGTAAAACAAGGAATACCAGGAGGTGGTTTTGCAAATTCCTTATTCCAAAATATAGCCAACTTAGCCTGGTATTCATTGGCAACCTCTCATCCAAGTGCTCAGCCAACTGGAGGGAGCCTACATGATACTGGGTTCACAGCATCCAGCTGTTAATCCACAACTATGGAACACAGGATTTACTCCAGAGCCTCCTGGAAGCTCTGGAGAGATTCCACCATTTCAGAGATATGAAAACCTGGATGGGGCTATATCCATCACTGCCTCACCAGCAGCAAGTAGCTTTCTCAAAGTGGCTTGCTGGAAACTTTCTTTCCAGTATATTATGCTGGATGGAGAACAATGTGAGCAGAAATATGATGTTACAGTAAATCTCTGTGAGATAGCCCTTCTGGCCATTTGAGCAGCCAAAGGGTTCAAAGGCTGATGCCACTGCTCCATCAGAAGAGCTCCAGACATTTACACAAGATTTTTCCAGTATGTATATATATGCCCTCAATCTCTTGTTAATCTATGAAACGTTGTTATTAACAATATGATTGTGTTGCTTATGTGCACTTGGTGCATACAGTGTGCTACATACATGGTGGAATTGGTAGTAGCTTCAAAGAGAGTTTATGCATATGGGAAGGATGAATGGATAGACAAATATGCATAAGAGCCATGTATGCAAATAGTGACATATACAATACACACCCCCACCTTCTGCCAGTGATCTCCAGTGCAAGGAGGAATTGCAACACGTACTGTTTTCATTGTAGCACCAGGTATCATGAGAGGGGGGGGGGGGAGAGATGGAAGCATTCATTTGCTGCACCCCAATCAACAGGAGTACAGCTTTTCAAATGTTGTTTGATTGCAACTTCTAATAGCCCTAGAGAGCCTTTGGTGAAGAATGCTGAGACTTGAAACAACCTTTGGAGGACCAGAAGGCAGTAGTAGAAGCTAGAGATATCATAGCCAACAATGTAGACAAGCTAAAGCTCTACTAAATGCTTCCCTGTCACATTTTGGTAGGACCTTTATTTCCAAGAAAGGAATGGGGTGGGGGTGGGGTGGGGTGGGAGGATCTCTTTGATTTTAAGAGAGCTTGCCATATTACAAAAGGGAGGGTCATAGTACTTGCCATTTTAAAATCCCTTTAGGGCCTCTCAAGGTAAAAGACTAACTTGTGTATTACTTCACCATTGCACGTTCAAGCTTGGGTTGATGCAAGTCATAGTCAAGTAGTATCTCAGGAACCACACGTTGAGTGTCCCTAAGTTAAATAATTCTTTACCACAAAGGAGGTAGAATAGTATGCATGGGTGCATCTTCACGGTATAATTAATGCACTTTGGCACCATGGCTGCCATGGCTCAATGCTAAGTAATCATGGGATTTGTAGTTTGGTGAGCTACCAACACTCTTTGGCATGGACAAACTTTGGCCTTGCAGTTGTTTCGGACTTCAACACCCACAATTCCTAACAGCTGGTGAGCTGGCTGGGATTTCTGAGAGTTGAAGTCTAAACATCCGGAGAGCCGATGTTTGCCCATGCCTGGTGTAAATCCATCCTGTGTGTATATAGATTTCCTATAATCTAGAAAGCTGTTCTGCCTGGGTAGTTCACACAAAGTGAAAAATATTTAGACAGCATACATACGTGTAGTTCTTTTGTACACATGGTATGTTACATGGCCTTGGAAAGGTATTTATACTCAAACACACAAGAAACCCACTTGCATAGAGAGCAAAGATGGCGGCGGAGCCAGGGAGTCCTGCAATAGAGCTCCTGGACGAACCGCCGAGTCTGACCTTTTAACCGAACCTGTCCACACGGGATTCTGGGGCTTCGGGGTCCCTGTGCAGGGGGGTCGACCTCCAGCCAAACAAGGCTGTAGTATGTCCCCCCAAGGAAGCTGGAGAGGCTGGAGAGGCCAGAGAAGCCAGAGAAGCCAAGGAGACCTCGGCACAAACTCCCTCGGCACAAACTCCCCTTGCGGAGCGAAGACTCGGTCGAGACCAATGCCCAGCGGGAAGCCCGTGCAGGTGGGACTTGCTGAACATGGCAATGTCCTTCAGACGCTCCATAGACGTGCTCCAAGCCAAGCTACCGGCTTTGGCGGCTTCCCTGGCCTCCCCGGCCGCGAGGGCCCTGGGCACAAGAGTGGCGAGGCTACGGCTCTGGAGCCCTAATCCACAACTGGGAAAGTCAGCGGCAACCCCCGCAAGGGGCCTGTGGTGCGGAAAGCAGAGTGCCCCCCCCCAGAGTATGCCCAGGAAGTCATTCTCCCTTCAACTCCAACGAAGGAGCAGCAGGCACCCCAAAATGGGACCAACAACTCAGCCTTGCTGACTGAAATCTGTGCCCAGTTTGAGCTTCTGTCTTGCCAGGTGAGAAAACTGGGGGAGTTGCTGGCAACCCTCACCCCCATGACTCCCACCCCCGCTGACCTTGAGCCATCATCCCGGGTACCGGGTGGGGGCGAAGCCCGTGCACCGGGGCCCCAGCCGGAGGCGGAGCGGAGTGGCCTTTCGATCACCTCGCCCTCACTGCCCTGTAGATCACGGGAGAGAAGTTCACCGGAGGATGAGGGCCGAAACGTCCATCGACTGGCGAGCGGAGAGGCGCTGAGGAGCCTGCCAGCCCCGCCCGACATCGCGGAGCTGTTGAGGAAGGCCCCCGGGGAACGTCCCGGCCGCCGAACAGGCCGGTTCCTGCCACCAGGGGCCTTGGCTGACCCCCCCAAGATGGCGCCGCCCGCCGAAGACGCCGTAATGGCGTCGAGCTCCTCTTCTTTTCCGCCACCACTTCCGCCTTCTCCCTCGGCAGAAGAACAAAGGGCGGGCCTTCTGATGGCCCAAATGAAGCGGAGGCGGGGTCGGAGGCGTGGCCGGAGGCGGGACCAAACAAAGATTGAATCCCACTCACCTTCCCTTGCTTGAACTGCTATTCCTCCCACCAGCTTGAGAGAAAGACCCAACAGACTGGGGAGACCCCAGAAGAGCTGCTGGAGGAGGAGTTATAAATCAAGGACATTCTGGGGGGTGGGCTACACCTCTAAAGACAGCAACCACCTTGGAAAGACTCCAACCCAAACCAAGGGAACAAGTGGAGGGTGTAATGAGGGATCCCAATCCAACTAACCCCATCAACCAAGGCTTGGCCCATTTTGCCATCGGCGAAGCAGAGATGGGGACCCCCCCAAGACCATTTACGGACCAATTAGATGCCTGGAGGCCTCCTTGTTTGGACCCTGGATTTCTATCTTCGCCCCCCCCGCCCTCCCCTTTTCAGGGGGGGGGGGTGCCAGAAGTTGAGCCCTCCAGTGCAGCCACCAATGGGGATTTAACAACAATACTCCCTATTGCAGTGGTCAGTGGGCTTGGGAGGTACGGCGGTAGGCGCAGGCCGAGTGCAAAGAAGTATGCAAGAACAAGGGGAGGTCGCAATATGACCTCCACGCATTCTGACATGCGGCCTATCCCTAGGCACACTGATGACAGGCATCCAGTTTCTTCCCCTTCCTCTCTGGTGCTGGTGAATGCTAGGTCAATTAGGAACAAGACGTCCACCATCAAAGAGTTCCTCACTGAACTAACACCAGACCTATTTGGCATAACAGAAACCTGGCTTCAAGACAGCAATAACACCTGCTTGCAAGAACTAGTTCCCCCAGGCTACGTTGTCACCCACCAGAACAGGAACGGGAAGCGGGGGTAGCTTTGCTCTCCCGAGATATGTTAGCCCTCAGAGCGGTGCCTGCGCTGAACGCCCCGGGTATCGAATCTGTTGGGTTGGTGTGGGACGCCCGTGAGAGTATAGCCTTCCTGCTGGTGTACCGAGCGCCCAGCGCACCAGCAGAGAGTCTATCCCTGCTGCTAGAGACTGTGTCGGACTGGGCATTGCGGTTCCCCAGGCTCATTGTCCTGGGGGACTTCAATGTCCATGCCGACACAGCCTCATTGTCACCAGCGGCAGTGGACCTAGTGTCTACCATGGCAACACTAGGGCTCTCGCTTTGTGAGTCGGGACCCACCCACCAGGCAGGTCATACCTTGGACCTTGTCTTCAGCGCAGGCGTCCAAGTGACCCTAGCCTCTATTATTGAGGTGCCGTGGTCGGATCACTGTGCTCTGAGGATCCGGATTGAGCATGCTCCCCCTCCCTGCAAGGGCGCCGAACAAATTTGGGTTCGCCCAAGGAGACTTATGGAACCAACCAGGTTCCTGAATGCTCTGAGGGATCTGGAGTCTGTCAGCATCTCAATTGATGAGCAAGTTAACATCTGGAACACTAGACTATCCAACGCTCTCGATGAGATTGCCCCTAGACGCCCTCTCCGGCCCTGCCGAAATTGGTCTCCCTGGTTTACCGAGGAGCTCAGATCGACGAAACGGGAAAAGAGACGGCTAGAGGGCAAGTGGAGGAGGCTCCGTGACGAAGGCTCGAAATCGGCTTATAAGCTTATTATGGAGACTTATGAGCAAGCTGTCAAGGCTGCGAAAAATTCATACTATGCAGCCTTGATAGCGTCCACTAGCTCACGCCCGGCTCAATTGTTTAAAGTGATTAGGTCTTTGACAATGGTCCTTACCATCCCAAAAAATGATGATCAGGCCCTAACTGCCGAGATTTTTCAGAGCTATTTTGCGGACAAGATTTCGGCCCTCCGCTGGGACCTTCCCCCTACTCTTGATACAGTCAGCGAACTTGAGACTCCGTGGCCTCTTGCCAGGCCCACCTTCGACCGGTTCCGACCACTGGACGCAGAAGCTGTTGATAGGATAGTTACTGCAACTAGATCAACCACTTGCTCCCTTGATCCGTGCCCCTCCTGGCTGGTGAAAGCTTGCCTGGAGGGGTTACGTGACCCCCTGTTGAAATTAGTTAACAGCTCCCTCGAGCAAGGAGCTTTTCCAGGGGGATTGAAAGAGGCAGTGGTCACTCCATTGCTGAAGAAGCCGAACCTAGATCCGTCGGTCCCTTCCAACTACCGCCCAGTATCGAATTTGCCGTTCCTGGGCAAGGTGGTTGAGAGGGCAGCAATGGAGCAGCTGCAGTCCTACCTAGATGATGCAACTTGGCTCGACCCCTTCCAGCCCGGCTTCCGTTCGGGGCATGGGATGGAGACTGTGCTGGTCGCCATCACAGACAAGCTGCGTCGCCAACTAGATCAAGGTGGATCGGCGCTGCTCGTGTTATTGGACCTCACGGCAGCGTTCGATACTGTCAATTACGATCTCTTGACCCACCGATTGGCCGGGGCCGGAGTGAGGGGGTCAGCCCTTAGTTGGCTGTCCTCCTTCCTCTGGAACCGGTCCCAGCGAGTGAGAAGGGGTGAGGTTGTCTCCGGGGGCACCCCACTTCATTGTGGGGTGCCTCAGGGGGCAATTCTCTCCCCTTTATTATTTAACATCTATGTCCGACCACTTGCTCGGTTGGCACACAGCTTTGGGCTGGAGTGTCACCAGTATGCGGATGACACCCAGCTCATTCTGGGGATGGAGGGCCAGCCTGACTCTGTACCCGATAATTTCCATCGTTGCCTTGAGGCCGTTACTGGATGGCTGCAAGCCAGTAGGTTGAAGGTGAATCCGGACAAGATGGAGATCCTGTGGCTGGGTCATCTGGGTACGGGGGGATCCACCTTCCGATCCTGGACGGGGCGATACTTCGCCCGTCTTCATCGGTAAAGAGCCTGGGAGTCACGCTTGACTCCGAGCTGTCGATGGAGAAGCACATCTCCATCGTCAGCGGAGTGGCTTTCTACCATCTCCGACAGGCGAGGAGGCTGGCTCCCTACCTGTCCCGTCATGACCTAGCCACAGTGGTCCAAGCCACGGTCATCTCAAGACTAGACTACTGTAATGCCCTCTTAATTGGCCTTGCTTTGTCGGTGATCCGGAAGCTCAAGCTGGTGCAGAACGCGGCAGCACGGCTGGTGGCAGGTTCTCCATCTCGCTGCCACATCACGCCTGTGTTCCGCGAACTGCACTGGCTTCTGATTGAGCACCGGATCACCTTCAAGGTGCTGGTCTTGACCTTTAAGGCCTTGAATGGTCTGGGGCCAGTGTATCTAAGGGACTGCCTCTCCCATTACAGTCCACCACGACCACTGCGATCCGAGTCCCAAAACCTCCTGGTGGTGCCGAGTCGACAATCCATTCACCTAGGCTCAACGCAGAGGAGGGCATTCAGTGCCGCTGCGCCGGTGCTGTGGAATGCTCTCCCTTCCACAGTCCGAGCGCAGACAGATCTGCTAACATTTCGCAGGGCCTGCAAAACCCTCCTCTTTATTCAAGCGTTCGGTGTTTAGATATATGTGTATTAGACTGTGCCCAAGCTACGCTTGTGCGCTGGTTGTGGCAATTTTAACCATGTTCTGTTTTTACTCTGTTTTTATGACTTCTGCAAATGTGAGTCGCCCTGAGCCTACGGGAAAGGGTGACTAATAAGTCGAAGTAATAAATAAATAAAGTTTGGGAAAGTCCAGGCCTGTATACACTGTGTAACATGGAAACCAGCTGTTACCTCAGTCCCTGCTGCAACAGCAAAATGTCATTTTGCTTGGTACTGTAGGCTATATTTTACAGCAAGGAATTGGCAAAACCACCTCTGAGTATTCCTTACCTAAGAAATCCTATGAAATTCATGGGATTGATGTGAGTTGAAAGGTAATTTGGAGGCATGCACACACATGACCTTCATTGACAAACAGTACAGGTTACTGCATGCTTATTTCAGCTGCATAATTGTCTAGCTCTTAGCTAGACAATTCCTGTGCTTTCAAATAGTTTTATTTAGCCAACAAAGATATTTTTTCTACAAATTTCACATTTTTCCTAAAGCCTAGAGACTGCTCTGGGACTTTGTGGGATATCAAACAACTGAGTTAACAGTACATTGTTCAATCAACAATCCAATTCAAGAAATAAGGATACCTGTGAAATTTTATGGGTAGCTGGAAAGTGTGGGAGTTCGGAATAATATTCTGAGTTTACTCACTGGCTGGGCACACTGAAGGAATGTTGACTATCTATTTGACCATTAGACTTGATGTCTTTTAGCAAACTGATTCTGCAAGTCCCATTACTTTTAGAAAGACTTTGACACATGGCATTTGTGGTGCTGAAGAAGCACACACTTAAAAGTGTTGGGACTGTTGACTCCAAGACATTTCACATTTTAAACTCAAATTGTTGTTTTGCTGTTGCTCTCCAGAAAACTTCCAGTGTTTTGAGTTCATAGTCAATATAGGTAATGTATGCTTCTAGTGAATGGAAGTTCAGTTTGTGAGTTGGAGCCAAGTACTTGACAGTGTAAACTCAGAATATTATATGCAACATCCTTATTTTTCTTCCCAGTCTCCACTTCTTTCTTAGCAGAAGACATATATCAAGAAAGTGATGAAGATTCAAAGCAAGTAAAGGTATATTGAAAGCAGATAGGCAGTGCAATCGCTGTACTTTCTTGCCCTTGCCTGAGGTGCAGTGTGCCCTTAACAGTAAGTAAGACCTGGGCTCACCTGCTAATAATTTATAATTTACTGCCCTAATTCATCGATTTGTTTCCACTAATTGTGCTTCATTTACTTGTGTGTAGTTTCCAGTACCTAAAGGGTTGAAAGGTTGCTGTAATTGGCACCCGCAGCTGCTCTTTCTTTTGACAGGGGATAATTTTGCAGCCTATGCTTTGTGTGACAGCTGCCTAATTGGGCATTCTCCCCTTGTAGCGCGCCTGCCTCCTCCAGCCTCCCTGCTGACAAATGGTGGTGGATTATAGATGAGGACATGCTGACCCGTTCGACCTTGCTGAGACAGCGGGGAGGGGCCTCCTGCTACTTCAGGGAAGCTTTGGGTCATTTAAAGGACAAGGTCAGGAGCCAGGTGGGGAAATGACATGATATCACATGACAGTAGCCTGATGACATGGTCAGTATGTCAAGGACAAGCTGATCGGTATTGATTATGCTTTCCTCTTTATGACTCGTCACCAAAAAGCACTGATATATCAAAAGTGTTTTGCCAATTTACAGGAGATGAAATGCCAAATGGTGCAATGAGTCCCCACACATACACTTTTTCTTCCAAATGCAGGTCACATGTGTAATAAAACTCTGTCGATAATAATTTGAATTCTCAATCTCATTACCTGGGAAATACTACTGCATCTGATACACTAAGAAGTCAGACAACTTACTTATAGCCAGTTGCAGTAGATTCTTTTAAGATGTTATATTCCAATTTGCAAATATATTGTCTCATTTCTACAAGTCTATTATAAAATATTATTATTTCTGATTGACTTGGGAAAACAGTTTGATTCTGTTGAAGAATCAAAGCACCACTTCTTACTTCGCAAGAAAAAAGGGAGGCACCAAGAGCAAAATCTAGGCTTCTATTTATTTGTGGTAAATATGATCTGAATTGTACAAGTGTTCTGTATCTGACTTTCTTGTACTGAAAGACTTCAAGATTAATGACAGCACATTTAACACGATGTTGTGTTTGTGTATGTATGTATGTGTGTGTGTACATAGGTTGCCTTATAAAGACACCATTAATTTCATAAGGCTTTCTTAAGCAAATATTGGAATATTTTGTAAATCTTTCAATATGGATGTTTTGGTACTTCTTCGTTCACTGACTGAATATATTTACTTCTTCCAAACACATTAATAATGCAATCCTATATATGCCTTCTTGGGAGTAAGCTTATCCCCAAGTGGGTGGCTATGAGATTACAGTATAAATCAGTTTTAATGTTTAGAGTATGGTCTAATTTTTGTTCCTGGATAATTATTTTAAATGTACATTTTTGTTCTGTTTGAAACTATCAAACCATTCAGTACAAAAAAAATCCCACACTTTGCTGTCATTTTAGGGGAAAGAGAATTACTGTTGGGTGTTCTTGCATCTAAATCCTTGCATCTCACTAGGAAGTAATTGTAGTTCCCTGAGGTAAAGAGCCATCAATAGTAAAGTATGATGAATTAGTTCACTCAAGTAAGTGTGTGTGTATGGGTATGTGTGTGTATGCACGCTGACCTTGCTGTGCATGTATTTAGCTGCGGAGGTCTTGAATCAAGCCTGGTGAAGGCTTAATCCTTTGCCCTTGTACACGTAGACTTGATTAGTAGTTGTGGTTATCTCAGCAGAAGACATTCCGCCCTCCTCCTGGTATTGGTTGGGACCTAGGCATTGGGGAGTAAAGTCGAAGGAGAAAGAAAAGAGATTTTGCATTAGTATTCTATGAAAGCCTTACTGTCTGCAGAACAAATTGATTGCTACAGTGTACCTGTGCTTGGCACCACTGCTGTGAAAGAAAGGTATGGTTGTAATCTGTTTTATTGTATTACCTATTGTCACACTCCAGGAATATTTAGCATTAAGCTCTCTCTTTGGCACATGCTATACGTCTCAGGAAAGAAATGAAATAAAAGGATGAAAAGCACAAGGGAGACTACTGGGGCTGTATCTTGGCTCACTATAGTAAACTATGTAGGCAGTTCTAATGAGATACATTTTTTTATTCTGTATACTCCACTGGTAACATAAATGGAATGATAATGAAAACCTGTGTGAAGTGTCCAGTGGCACAAATGTTTGTTATTGTTTTGCAGCTTGTCCAGATGGGTAGAAATTACAAGTAATTTGTAAGTTTTTAACAGCCAGGTGATTGGGGAAAATTTCTGGATGTGAACAATATGCTTTGTTGATCAACTTAACATTTTTTGCCTTTCACTGCACTGCTACGCTACACTGTACTGCATGAAGAGTTAAATTAAAGGAAGATACTCATGTGCAGTAGATTCTGCATGCTGTCCTATACCGAAGAGGTTATTTTTTCCATAAGAAAATAACCCTGTCAGTATATAGGTGACAGCTTTTTAAATTCCTCTTGGCACAACAATCTTCTGTAATATTTACAAAATGTTATGGTGCTCCTTCTTTTTAATAAGTCAGCTACAGTCTTCAGCACTTAATCAGGCAGGATATATCTGTAATTTTTTTCTCCATGAGTTTTCTGCTGATGTCAGTTGTCTGTATGTGACAGGAAGTGTTCAGCTCTCTATCAAAGGTTCGGGCTGCTTTATAGTGGTCTATACAGAGTGTTTGACATTGCTGAAGTTGTGTTTGTAATTTGGATGTTTGCTTTTGGCTACGTTGAAGCATTTAAATTATTTTGGAACCGGTAACACAGAAAGTCTCAGCCAATTAAGATGCTGGGCAGGTGCTAATGTGCAATGCTTTGGTAATGCATTTCAAACTTCTAGAGAACTCACACTAACAGCTTAATGAGGAAATACAGGTCTGTTAAAGCATTTTTATCCAATCTTCTGCATGTATACTCATATGTATGCCCACTGAATTTGATGAACTTGCTCTCAGATTAAAAAAAGATTATTGTCATAAGTTAACATACATCTTTGGCAATACTGACATGAATATTAAGGAGTTTGGCTTGAAAGGATCCAGGAGAAAGTTGTACTAGTGATTGAAAGCTATAGGCAAAGCATGTAACTATTAATGATGCACCAAGTAGCTATGGACTTTCTAATTGTTTGGGTGCTTTTGTAAAATAAGGTCATAATTAAGTATATAATTATCATCTTTGTGAATAATTGGCGCTTTACTTTAAAATATTGGCAATATAAGAATAAGATACATGGATTAGTTTGCCATGCTGTAGTGAGAGTTATTACTTTTGTCTTGCATTGTTAGTGTGATTTTGATACCTGAAATTTAGATTTTTAAACATTTATTTTGCATATACATAGACAAATGAAATTGTACTTCATTGTAATTAACTTTCTGTCACATGAAATTACGTCTACTGATTATAATTAGGGCAGCAAAGAAAAGGCTTCAACTTTTTTGAACTTCATTGTAACTACTTTCTAAGGACAGTACTATTCAACTGTAATCGTAGATGAAATTATAAAAACTCAGTAGATTCTTTGTGTAACTAACTACATCTTAAAAATTCAACCATAAAAAGAATAATGAGTACATTTTAATCTGTCAGTGAATTGTTGTTTATGTGGGTGTATAATTCAACTTCTTGCTTTTAAAAATATTTTAATTGCGTATTTAATACCAGAAATTTGTCAGAAATCTATTTTATTTTCCTTCAGTCTGCAGGGTATTTTTGGAAAATAATATGGAATACACTACAGTGGACCCATGGTATCAGCTGGTTCCAGGCCCCCATAGATACCAAAATCCATGGATGCTCAAGTCGCATTATATAAAATAGAGTAGTAAAATGGTTCTCTTATATGAAATGGCAAACAAATGAGTTTCTGAGAGAGATCTCAGGTCTATGAAATGGTGAGTAGACAAGGTATGTCTACACATCAGCATAGCACTAAGCATGCAGCAAATACAAGATTTGCTTTTGGGTGCCCCCCCCCCCCCCCCCAAATATTTTTGAGCTGTGGTTGGCTGTATCAGTGGATGCAGAACCCGTGAATAAAGAGGGATAGCTGTACTTTGTGTAACACTTGATCTTAGATACTTCAAAAGTGGACTTTTTTAAAAAGTAAAACTTTTAATTTTCCATGCAGCCACTTCATCCTTCCTAGTTTCTTCAACTATTTTTCATTGTTGCCCATCAGCACTACCTGCCGAAAAATCTTGATGTCTCCTGTAATTTTCATTCTTGTACAAGTATCAGCAATGTCAGCTTTCCTGTCAATAGACTTGTGTATGTGGGCCATTTTTTCTGAATGAAATGTTGACAAAGACTGAACATGAATCATGCTCTAAACTTTACCTCTGTGCAAGGATAGGTTTCATGGATACCAGAAGGCAGCCAAATGGCATTCAATACCAGCTTTTAATACTCACTCTCCCTGCCATATGAGCTTATGAATCTGCTGCATATTGAGTCAGTCTTAACTATTCAGCAACGTCTACTGTAGCAGTGCCTTTTGAATTTCATACAGAGATCCCCGACAGCACCCTTCCACTCTCCCTTTTAACTTGGGTGCTGGATTGTACTTTTTATACAGAAATTTTGCCTGCAAAGCATTCATTCTTTTATGGACCTATGGTTTCTCTTCTCCGTGTAGACTCCAATTGGTATTTAAGAAGGAGTACTGGAAAAACATATTGAAGTAAGTAATGTTTGGTGTTAACAAGCAATGGACAATAGTGACAGGAAGGTGAATAGTTTATGAATCACCTTATGAGAACACATAGATATGCCATTTTGGTAGCCAAGAAAGGGTGCGGATGAACTACTAAATTGGAATCTTTAAGAGTAGCGTGAAATTATATGTGAAGAACTATAGTTTTCCAGCAGTGAAGAGAGGTACATGTTAAGTTTTCCCTTTCATTCATTATGATAGGTTAGTATGTGCAACCCTTTGTAAAGGCCAGTCAAGTTCTTGTCTTTAACTCCAATAGGATACTCTTTGCTTTGCTCCATGTCATCTGTCTTTTCCTCCCTTTCTTCCCCTTCCCTGTAAAAATACCTTTTACCCCTTCCTTACCTTTGGTCTTTGGTTCAAACTGTTTTTGTTCCAAACCTTCTCTGTGTCCCTCATAATTCCGCTAACTCTGTCACTCACCCTTTGCAACTGCTTGGAGACTTTGTGGGTAGGAGGCATGCACAGACTATCCCAGAGAGAGAAACACAAGTTACTCTGGAGATGCAGGAATTCTCCAGAAGGCTCTCTGTCCTAGCTCACTGGAGCGGGAAGTCAGGATGGAGATTTAATCAGACTGGGCAGAGGATGGGGAGAGATACTGGTTCAAGCAGGTAAGGGAAAATACTCCCTATGAAAGCCAAAACTGAGATCATCATTCAGCTTCAAAGGGGACGGGAGCCAAGATGGAGATCCAGCACAGGAAACTGTGAGGACAAGAATCTACTCTGCAACATCATAGTCTGGTTTAAAAAACTAGTGTTGCAGGATGCTGTAACCCGAGTTTTGGTAGCCACACCCCCAGCAGCAATACCCAGTCCTGCAGAAATATCTCCCCCCAGCAATACTTTTACACACTGTCAGTACTCCTTATCAATGAATTCTGCATCAGATTCCACCATCCAGGACTTGAAAATATTTCAAAACTAGCCAAAAATAATTTTTTAAAAACCGAATCTTGATTTTGCCATTTTAAATAAGGGATAACTATTTAGCCATGTCATTGTGCATAATGGCATTTCAACAGCTACACATTTTGGTATACATGGGATTAGAGTCCTTTAACCAACCACAATGGATACCTAGGGTTCACTATATTTATTGTTTGAAAAGGCCGGTATGGATTGCTTCACAATCCAATCCAATTCAATCCAATTGGCCTTTATTGGCATATATAATACCACAGTATAAAATACAATATAAATTATAGAAAAGGAAACTTCACATATGCTACACATTCAGTTCTGAAACGAACAAGCCAATTTTTTTACATGAGACTTTCTAAAGCAGTGATTCTCAACCTGTGCGTCCCCAGGTGTTTTGGCCTTCAACTCCCATAAATCCCAGCCAGTTTACTACGGTAGCTGTTAGGATTTCTGAGAGTTGAAGGCCAAAACGTCTGGGGACCCACAGGTTTAAAACCACTGTTATAAAGCCTAACATTTAGGAGAAAGCCATGGAAATCAACTTAAAACACAGACCGAGAAGTGCGCATGTGGGGAATGAAGATATACTGCAATGATTGCTGCAGATGTAATTTGTTTTCTCTACTAGTGAACAGATGATACAGTGTCTGTTACATTGATCAGAAACCAAAATCCACAAAACAATCACCAAATTAATAGCTTGTACTCTTTTGAGGGAGACTATCAAATGGGAGAGGGGGAAATCTAAAGTTTACAAGGAGGTTCAGAATATATGAGATTATCAACTGAATGGTAGACTTGAGTGGGCTGTGGCCCTTTAATACCATGTCAACTTTAAGGGTATATTTATTTATTTTATCTATTTATTATTCCAACTTATATACTGCCATTCCCAAAGGCTTGGGGCGATTTACCAAACAAGAACATAGTAAAAACAGTAAAAACAATATGATATGCTGATAGGGTATGCTGATAAGAGGTTGCCATTGGCCATCCCAGAGAAAGAAGATGGGAAACACCCTACACTAAGGTTCCCTTTACACTATACGCTACAGGGAGCGGTCAACCCCCCTGTTTAAAGAGCTTCACTGGCTGCCGTTTATCTTCCGGGCCCAATTCAAGGTTCAGGTGATCACCTATAAAGCCCTAAACGGTTCGGGACCCGCCTACCTTCGTGACCAGATCTTTCTCCATGAACCAGCCTGAACTCTCCGATCTTCGGGGGAGGCCCTCTTTTCGCCCCTATCAGTTTCTCAGACTCATCTGGTGGGCACAAAAGAGAGGACTTTCTCCTCTGTGGCCCTCCGACTCTGGAATTCTTTGCCTGGAGATAGGAGGAAAGCCCCCACTTTGGAAACCTTTAAAAACACTTTAAAAACTGGCTTTTCCGCTGTGCCTTTGGAGAGTAATTATTTAGCTTTAAACTATTACTCTCCTTAATGCCCCTCTCATTGGAGTCCACTCTCCCTCATTCACACAAGCTCTCGCCTACAAAAAATCTACCTCTGTTATCTCACATTGAGGTTTTTAATATTTTAACATTTTATCTTGTGCGTGCGGCCCACCTTGTCATTTGTGATTTGAGATATACTGTATATCTCTATATTGTTTTTACTTACATGTTTTTATTATGTTGTTGTTGCTGATGTTTTTATTTATTTATTGTAATTTGTTGTTGGGCCTGGCTTCATGTAAGCTGCCCTGAGTCCCCATTGGGGAGATGGTGGCAAGGTATAAATAAAGTTTATTATTATTATTCCACATTCATTTTTGTGGCAACATCCCATGGAATCCTGAGACTTGCAATTCATAGTGTCATACTTTAGAATTCTCAGCTAGAGTGATCTAGTGTATTGCCACACTACAAACCCCAGTATTACATAGGATGGAGACATACCAATCAAAGCGTGATCATAATGCTACAATTGTGTAATGCAGAGGCGTCCTTAGTGTCATAATGCAGGAGTGGAGAGGGCTGATCATGCAACTATACATTATACAGGCAGTCCCCAAGTTACAAACAAGATAGGTCTGTCCTTAAGTTGAATTTGTATGTAAGTTGGAACAGATATATAAGCTTTGGCTAGCATAGGGAGGAGCTAACACCCTTGTGTTTGTTTTACTATCTGTGCCCCTGTTCAGAAGATTTCACCTCACTTTCTATCCCTGTGATAATTGGATTTTGAAAAATTTGGCCTGTTGTGGAAACAAGGATTGAGGAGAAAGCTTCAGTGGAGACACATTTTTCCTATGATAACTTTCTTAGGGGTAGATTTCTCTCCCTGTTGTCTCACACCTGTTCTTAACTATGAGTCATTTTAACTCGGGGCTGCCTTATCTATGGATTCGATATCCACAATTTCACTTACCCATGCTCCAAAAATATCCACCCACGCCGAAATATTTGTTGCCTTTCTAGGTTCTTCCATACAATTCTATGGTATCCTTCCTGCTCAGATATATTGAAAATTTAGGATTTCAGGCATGCTTGGAATTTATCACCCTGGTATAGGTGTTGTTCTTCCTTCCTTCTCTTTTATTGTTGCTTCACTGAAAAGGACAAGGAGTGAGAGAGTAGATTAATTCTGTGTTTGGGTCAACTCATTGAGTTACATTTCTCTCTTTCTTCCGAGTTTGTGGGTAATCTGTACCAGATTTTAAAAAAAATACATTTCTCCCTCTTTCTCAGTCATTAAACCAACATGCTATATTCATCTTAACAAAATACCCACAGTTGTTGGTATCCCCAAACCAGAGTCCATTAGCACAATGCTGTTGCATGGCTTGAAAAAGAATACTACAAGTCGGAGGGGGGTCATCATTTTTATCACAAGGGATCCATTGGCAGGAAGAAACCTGTCAGCTATGCAAAGTGATAGATGTGTGATTTAAATGAAGATGGGATGATTCACCTGTATACTTTTCTCCCAGTCCCAATTGTATTCCATCAGTCTTTTAAGCAGCTTGTGGTGGGTGGGTGGGGGAATCTGTAACATTGGGAAGACATCACATGATCAGGTGTGAATGTGTGCCCATCCTATAACAAAATCTGAGAGGGTAAATTGTGCAGCTCTTTTCACTACTACATTATGTTATCCTCATTTGTGGGCATTAATGTTGTAATAGTTATTGTATTTATAGGCAGTACTCCAGTTACAAACAAGATAGATTCTATAGGTTTTTACTTAACTTGAATTTGTATGTAGATCTGAACACGTACATTTTTAAATATAAGGCACATTTATATGTTTATAAGTTTTGGATATCATAGGGAAGGGTTAACACTCCTGTTTTGCTGTCTGTGCCCCTGTTCAGAAGATTTCACCTCACTTTCTTCCCCTGTGGATTTTGAAAAAGATCTTGTTATGGAAACAAGGATTGGTGAGAAAACTTCAGTTGAGACACCTTTTCCCCATGATAACTCTTCCAAGAATTAATTTCTCTTCTAAGGGTTAGATTTCTCTCACTTCCTGTTGTCTCACCCCCATTCTTAACTATGAGTCATTTGTATGTTGAATATTTGTGGCTCAGAGACTGTCTATATATTGTCTAGAACGGTGATTCTCAAAGTGGGTGCAACCGCCCCCTGGTGGGCAGTCGCACATTTCAGGGGGGCGGTAGAAGCCTCCGATGAATTTGGGGGGCACTGAATCCTAGAAAGGAGGCGGTAGCATTGCCCTTGCATTGGGTTGCACAGAGCCTGCCCTCCTCCTTTCCTGATTTCCACCCATGCCATAGAACTCAGTTGACGTGGGCGGAGCTCCGGAGAGGAGAGGGGCAGACCTTGCGCAGAGCCTGCCCTCCTCCTTTCCTGATCTCCACCCAAGCCATAGAGTTCCATTGGTGTTGGCGGAGCTCCCGAGAGGAGGGGCAGACCTTGTGCAGAGCCCGACCCTTCTTCTCCTGAACTCCTCCCACGCCATACAGTTGCAACTTGCAGATGCACACACTCACGTGCTTGTGACCTTTTGCCACTACATCTACGGCAGGCATCCTCAGAGGTTGTGAAGCCTTTTGGAAACTAGGCAAGTGGAATGTCCAAGGTGGTAGAAAGAAGTCTAGTTTGCTTGAGGCAAGTGTGAATGTTGAAATTGGCCACCTTGATTAGCATTGAATGGCCTTGCAGCTTCAGTGCCTGGCTGGTTATTGCCTGGGGGGATCCTTTGTTGGGAGGTGTTAGCTGGCCCTGATTGATTCATGGAAAAAAACACTGGGCAACCTTGCCAAAACACAAGCAAACAATAGAGGGCAATGAAAGAGCCTGCCTATGTAAATAGAATAATATAATATTATACCCTTGATGCAATTCAAATAGGCAATAGAGTTCTAATCCCTAAAAGGTTCTGTTCCATTTTAAAAATTAATTTCTAGGGGGGCAGTGAGCAAATTTTGAGAACCACTGGTCTAGAATGTTTTATATGACTCTTAAGTTCCACTTTGGAAGTAGAATAAAATGAAAAAACACAGTGGAGTTGCAAATAAAATTAAGTTATCTTAAACTGCCTGTAAACTATAAAAAATATGCAGCTCAAATGCAGAAATTATCTATTGTTTATTCAAGCTATAACTTTCTCTATTACCATAATGTAGGTTTCAGGCTTCACTGATCTAGTAAATTTTCAGTTGCTAATACTGATTATGAGATACACTGCTTCTGGAGTGTTTTGCAAAGTTCACACATTTGGAAATTGAAGGCTTCCTCTAACTATGGGCTAAAGCCAATTTAGCCCATTCCAGCCAGAATAAACCCATTGACTCAATGGGGCTTAAGTATTGATTTAACAAATCCTATTCATTCAATAGATTTGCTTTAGTTAGAACTAACAATTTGACATAGTTCTATAGACCTCATAATTTGTTTTTCATATGTGAGCCCCTTGTTGCGCTACTGCAATTTATTCTTATAATTAGTGACTATCTACTCAATGTTGATTGTGAGAAATATGTGGCTCTTCAGGATGAAGTCAGCGGGATGAAATAAAATGGCAATTGGAGCAACCAGGTTCTTGTTGTGGCCAATGAAGAGAGGTCCAAAAGGGATTTTAGCTTTTAATGAATATTCACTGGATATAAGACACCCTGAAAATTAAGGGTAAAAATCTGAGTGTTTGATATATGGAAGCAAAGGTCATCATAAAGTTGAAAATTCATCAGCGAAGCAGCTTTTATAGAAAATGAGATAAAATTATTTTAAATAACAGAATTTAAATGGGAGAAAACAGTAGAGGAAAAGTCAGGATAATACTTTGATAATGAATCTGAGTATCAGAGTTTATAGTCATGATGACATTGAGGGAAGCACAGTAAAACAGAAAACATTCATCATCATTGGACTGCTTAGTTCAGGACTAAGTATTCTGACCTTGATTCTTTTAGGAGATGGATCATTTCAAAGCCTAAATATAGGGGGAAGTGGTCTCTCAGATAAAGTTACACTTGATTTAGCACCGGGTAAAGTTCCTCTTCTGGCTAAATTTAAAGGGATGTACTTTAATTAGGATAAAAATGAAGAATTGTTTCCAATCGTCTCCACCAGTCTTAGATTGCAATCTTTTTCCTTAGTACTTTACTGGTGTTCAGCCCCTTTGAAGTCAGTGGCAGTTACCTCTCAGTAGAAGTGGGATTGCACTCTTACTATAATGTATATATTTCCTTAAATTATTTAGCCAAAGAATAGCCTCTTCTAATAATATGGTATTTTATTTAAAATTCTGATCGCAAATAACTGATAAAATATTTTTTTATCATTATACATTTTTAACTATGCTTCCATAATACCTGGATTTTGGTCTTAGAGATTGATCTTTGTTACTGTTATAGAGTATGACTCACATGATTGTTGCTCACCATGACTATTTAATCTTTGACCTGGCTTTCCCAAGAAAGTAAACTAGGTTGTCAATTAGTGCTAATTAGGATCTGGCATTTTGGGAATAGGGACAACATGTGGGTCATGACTACTACTGAGTGCTTTTTTCAAAGTTCGGTATTGCCATCTAAAATAATAAATTCCACTATATATCACTTTTATATTCAGATGGCTACAGCTTGTCTAAAATAGAAAGATGTACAACAGATCAGCAACTACATTTAGAGTTTTCCAGTTTTGCTTTTTACCATTTTTCTTCTGACAACCTGTGTTTGGTTTCTAAATGTAAGCTGCTCAGTGTACAACTAAATGATCTGAAGTTGAATTCATCTGTAAAATTTTTACTTTCATATATTTTGAGACTCAAGGATATGAAAATCAAATTTTGTATGAATGTCTTGTGTAGCATATGGAAAATATGAAGAAACACAAGTCAGTACTTTTAAAGAGAGTAATATTATTAAGTTTGGTACATATCAGTGTATAATTTAGCTTAACATGCATGTCAACCAAAACTTAAAAGGGAATTATGCTGCAAATAATATTTTGATTAAAAGGCTTTCCAGGAGAACTTCAGTCATGTCAGTTTTGCAGGAAAATAATAATTTTGATTAAAAGGCTAATGTTACTTTGCATTGGTCCAGGATACAGATCCAGACTTTTCAGTATTACTTTGGAAATAGTAAGAAATATGCTCACTTGATTGTAATGGTAAGCAGTTATAAAAGGACCTTCTTACTAGATATGAAGCAAAATCGCAATTGGACTATGATGACTCTATCTTTTGATCTTGAAGAAGTAATTTTCTCAGGCTCTTAGAAACAAAAGAGACTCCCCTAGAATTCCCCTCTCCTCAGAAGTCCACTTTTACTACCCTGCTAGAGTCAAGCAATGAAATCATAGTGGTGCTTCTTATATGTCTTAGTAGTAGAGATAGGTGTTCCATATAGCAGCTGGTATTGGAAGCCATGATGACTAGTAGCTGTAAGTATCCTGTAAGAATCTACTTTTAAACCTGTCCAATTGGGTAGTTGTCACTACATCACTTGTGATGAATTTCATAGTTTAACAATATACTTTGGTATCATATATACTCATGTATAGGTTGAGAGCAAGTATGGTGGCCAAAATTATAGATTTTATATGTCCATAATTTAAAAAATCGAGGGTCTTTCCATGGGGAAAAGACACCTGTGCCACCTCAGAGGCTCAGCAGCCCCCAGTTGCACCACCCTTTCTCCACCCAGGCATTCAAATAGCCCAGAGGAGGCACTATGGTAGAGAGAATTGAGGGAGTTGATGCTCCTTTTAGGTTATCCCAGGATAGACTAAGTTCTTGGCTTTCACTGCTGTACTCAGAGAATATGATGCTTCATTTTAAAATGGGCATTAAGGAGCAGTTCTCACATTGACCCCTGGGTAAGTCAACTCAGTATTTTTGGATTGATTCTTTTGGGCTGAAATTTCTCGATTTATACATAAATACATAGGGTACTTCCTTTTTTCCTTCCTGTAATCTCTTACCACTGAATTTTATTTAATGTCTCTAGGTTATGTTCCTCATCCCATGGCTCTTTCATGACCCTCTTTTCCTCACTTTAACCTTTTCCCCTAAGCTCCAATCCCATCTCTTTGCAAAGAGAAGTAGCCCTTAAATAATTTGGATTGTCCTTCAGTTTTCATGCTTTGGAGTATTTTTGAGGTATAATGGTTGCAACAATATACATTTTTGATTGTTGTCATGTGGTAGATTTGTATAAAGGTATTATAGTATTTTGATTTTTTTAAACTTCCTAATACCTCCAATATGGAACTTGCATTTTCATAATTAGCACCCATTGTATCCAGATTCCAGAAAAAATGGCTTAGTTTTTTAAAATTTATCAGCAACTTAGGCCCCTTCTGTTGGTATGTGAACTTGTGTTCTGTTTTACCTTAGATGTGCATTCTTTCCTTATTTGCATTACACTGCATTTTCATTATTTTGCACCTGGGCCATTCTTTGCATCTTTTTTTGTTTTTAGCACTGTAAAAAATTGTCATCACAAAATTTAGACACCTCATTGCTGATCCATAATCCCAAATCATTTATAATTTTAGTCTTATTTCTAAGTCACTTAATGTGATGAGGGAAGTGATTGTGTGGCTATTAGTTACTTGCCAAATCCTGCATCCATTCATGTTTGGGGCCACAGGTATTCCTCCAGCCTGACTCATTGTCTCAACATAGTGGCTCTCTGCAAGTGTTAGAGGTGAAATAAAAGGGAAGTGAAAGAAATTAAATAGAAATATCATCTGGAATGTCAATCTGAGTGGTACATTGAATGACACTAAAGGCCCTCAGTAAATTCCTACTTTTATCACATCAGTTCCAGCAGCAGTGAAATGCATTTTAGAATTGTAATAGTTAGAGCTCTTACATATTTATTCATGATATTTGGTATCTATAATTTAGATTTCTTCCCTAATGTCCATTCTAAATAAGCAACAAAGAGAGATAACAGAGTATCCATTTGTACTTCCTTCCAATTTAGTTTCCATTTACATATCCTTGGTGTTGGTTATTTCAGGCTAGAGGGAAAAGGTGAAACGGGTATCAGTGTTCTGCGAATGTTTAATAAGATATTTGTTTGTGAATTCTTAACATTTCATTGTCACAACTGCATATTTACAGTTCATGCCATCTTTTTCTTATAGATTACTTGCACTAACACCGAACATCGGTCAGCTCTAAGGAGAAGAAAAAGACAAAAACTGTGTACAATCTTCAGTCTGAATCACTGACCACTGAATCGGAGCTAGAAGAAGCGACACCAATGCATCAATTTGACCCTGCAAACAAAATCAGGTAATTCAGATGTAGTGCACATTGACACCATACAATATGAACCCCAATGTAAAATACTAACAGCAGGTACAAATCCACTGGAACACTCAACTGATCTTGGACAAAAGATCAGTCAATCAACACTGCTTTTTAGCTTGCACATAAGTCAATCAACACTGGGTTTTTTTGCTTGCATACTCTTTGGAGAAACACCCCACAGTTGTCTCTGACCAAAGAGCAAACTTCATCAGCTGATAATTTTCAGAAATTATTAAAATAATGTATTATAGGCTGAGACTCCCTCATCCAAAATGTTTGGAATAAAAGGTCCTGATTTGGGGGGGTTAGGTATATCTGTATTTGCGTGTACATAGTAGTCATGGGCCAGGTTACCATTTCATCTGTTTAATTCATGTTTTTGTACTGTTTTGTTCATTTGGAAAGCATGAAATGGTAAACACCCACCTATCACCCGGTATGGAGTTATCAGTGAAATGAAAGGAAAATGGAAAAATGGGAATGGTAACCATTTGGTCGTCTGATTTTCAGTGCTCAGCTCTAGGCCCTGGAAGGCGCAAGCACTTTGGTCCCGCTCTCCACACATGCACTCTTTCCAAGGAGAGTGCATGTGTGGCAAGCAGGCCCAAAGCACCACGGCCTGCAGCCAAGCTGCAAGCACTAGCCCTAAAACTGAAGGAAAGGGAAGTGTGGGAAGCCCACCCATTGCCGCCAATGGGCTGAAAATATTTGTTTTTTTGAATCTTAAACAAAAAAGCTCATTCGGAAAGGCATCCGTTTTCAGGAGAGGTGCTTTAAAACAAAAACTGGGCTTTATGAATGAAACAAACAGAAACGTATTGTGATTCTATACAAATGCACAAGACTAATACATAGTGAATGAAGGATAGGGGAAAAGGGGGACTGGTTATACATTCAGACCCATTCAGAACCTATCTCAAGGATATACCAGGCACTAGGGCTTTGCAATATTCCCTGAGCCTGACCAGCCAGGTATATTTGCACTTTCCCATCCATTGACACCAGCATTTTACAGGGGATTTGTTGCAAGTCTAGCAGCAGAACCCAAAGTTTTCCATGCTTTGCTTATACTGGTCAGATTTCAGACTGTCGTAGAGCAACAGTCCTTTGAGAAAAACTCAGCAGGCACAGCTTTCTTTTCTTAAAGGCTGAAATGGAAGGGCATCAAAACGTTTTTAGCTTTGGAGTCTTTCAGATTTCCAGAAACATATTTCTCTATGTGTTAGGTGGCAGGGAATCTAAATGTACCTTTATTTTGGAATTCTTGGAATTCTCTATATAGCTTATCTGGAAATTTCTGAAGTTTATGGTAAGGCAATCCCTTTATTGAAACCAAGTTTTTTTATTTTAAAAAATCATGTATGTTGAATTAGAACGCTTTAGAAAGCCATATTTGCCAAAATATTAACTTTTAGCTTAAGAGTGACACCTTTCTTCCTATAAATGCATCCATTTCAATTACAAATCAGTTTTATGTATTTTGAGCTCTTTCTTCACATGCATAGCACACCCTGATTAAGACTCAAATGCCTTTCTTCAAAGTTTAGAATGTCCCAAAATGGTTCAGTCTTACATGAAAATGCATGCACGCAATTCAGCAAAAGCCTAGTTTTGTTTTGCGGGACAATGAGAAATTCTCACAACTGCTGTAGAAATTTTTTTTTAAAAAAAAGAAACCACCTGTATACTTTTATTTTTTTTAAAAAAAACTAAGTGGCAATGCTCAGTGAGAATTCAGAGCAGATTTATATATTTGTATAGGATTGCACTACAATGCTATAAACATGCATATTTACCTAGGGGTAAGTTCTTTTGAACAAGTGTGTTTCGAACTACAATTGATTTCTAGCTAATCACTTAATACTCAAATTATATGCCCACTTTCCTTGGAGTAAGGCCCTTGCACTCAATGAGAGCTATTTTGAGCGTTGAGAGTTATGTTTGGGAAAAAATCTTGTTTGGCCTTCCTGAGTCCAGTAGATTTAAGAGCAAGTTGGATATATGTTACATTTAAATGTTCTTTATGTAACAGTTCGGTTATATAGAAAAGTATTTTTGCTAACTCAAGGAATGTCTACTATTGATATATTGAATGTGTAGCCCCTGAAGAAGGCCATTCCATGCATCATAAAAGCCATATGCTATGAGTTTATACAAAATTGTATAAAGAAATAAAATAGAGACTATTAATAAGCATGTGAAAACTTGTCTCTTCCTTTACCTGTGGGTTTTAAATGTTCCCAGGGAAGAAAAGATAAGGGGAAGGAAAAGGCTGATTCCATTTTATAGTAATCTGTGCAAAAACTAATCAAGGGGAAAATAGGTTGTGGTGCAATATAATTCTGAAAAGGAAAAGAGTGGAAGCTGCTTCCTGCCATTGTCAGGGATGGTATACGTTTCAGAAGAGCTTCCCCTGATGCACCATCATTAGAAAGCTAATAATTGCCTACCCCAACTTTACATCCAATTTCATGCCATATAAAAATGGCCGTGATTTCAGATCCCCCCTTCTTCAATTTGGAAAGGCATTTCCATTTGCAAACATTGGACTCAGCATATCTTTATAAAATCCTTCATACTTCTTTAGGTAAAAATCATCTGTTGGGCCCAATGTAGTCACTCTTTTTCATGCATATTTTTAGCAGCTCTGGAAAATGCCCCTATTCAGCAGTTTTCTGATGTGTGTTTTGAAAGCATTTTCCTAAATCAAGAAAATTGTTCAAATTGTTCTCAGTGATATCTGATGTAACCAATCTTAGGTATGTTCTTGAACCCCCACCACAAAATAAAGAGGCCAGACAACAAACTTGCAGTATAAAGGGGCCATTATTTGACTTATTTGTTTATCCATTTATTGTTGAACTTTTGCAACCTGTGGGTATAGTCAAAGGATAGGCCTTGCTTCATTGACCACCTCCACAGAGTACCCTGGACCAGCAATCCAAACTATTTTGTTTGCTCACCCCAGCTGACTCATAGGAAGGCCATTCTGGAGCATAGAGAGACTGCTGCTGAAGCCCACCTTACACCCACAGTAGGCCTTGGTGCCTACTGAATCCAATTTTAACTTTTTACATGCCAGGGACAAACTGTTTAAGTGACAACCCTTCAAGCCAATATCCACCTCCTATGGAAACAGTGTGGGGTAGGCAAAAAAACCAAACAAACAAATGAAACTTGGGGGGAGGGGGGTCCTACCCAGTCCTTATACAACCAGCATGAAACTCATACTACCCTGACAGTGGGGGGTGGATCACACAACTGGAAAGGAGGCTGGTTTTCAGGGGCAGAACCCATTTATAGGCTTCTCTGTCCCATGTCACATGCAGGGGGAATGCTTACGCCTACCAATCCCCCCAGGCCCTATCTGGTCTCTTCTTGTGTGCCTTCAAATGCCTCCCCTCACCACAGGCTTCCCCTTTGTGGCTTGGGTTGGGCTATTTCTTTAATGTCGGGTACATATTTATACTTACAGTATGTATTTGCATTTCACTACTAAAATTTAAATAAGAATCAACCATAATATTCATGAGAATATTATTCCCAATTATGAATGCCAGAATTAGGTTTGCATATCAAGCATTTAAAACAACAACATAACAACTTGATCACAATTGGGCTTTTAGTTCCAGTTAATAGAAATTAAGTGGATTTTTCCCCACCATCCAGTCTCATCAGCTGTAAGAAATAAGTTCTTTATCCGTCCATTTTTATTTACATTTTACTTTCTTGTCAGGGTGGGACTCAAGCTTTTTTGCAATGAGGTGAAAAGAATAGATAGAAATAGTATACTAGTGTCACTTGATACCAAAATTCTGGAGACGATCTCTTCCATTTCCACAATAAATGCCATGGAATGACAAAGCAGAGACTGTGAGACTCCACAGTCCTACTATCAAGTAGTTGTATGATAGGTTCCCAGCATTACCTTCTGGTTTCGAACCTCCAGAAGGAATAGAACCACTTCAAAATATTGCCAGTTCCCAACAGAAAGCACCCATCCACATCCATTGTTATGGGTGCAGATAATCAGTGTCATCCAGAAACACATGGAATGTTAGACACTAGCATATAATTATAGCATAGGGTGGAATCCTGGGTGGTATGTTTAAAGCCGGGCGTTACAGCTGCCTATGTCACATCTAGTCAGTTCTCCTCTGTGCTCTTTGATTAAGCCAAGAAGGACAAGAATCTAGCATACATGTAGTGACTTTCATTTATCCAAGGATCTTGTCTGCATCCTCATACTGCACAAGTTGGGTCTACCTTACAGCTGGTAAAGCTAGTTGTCAATTGTACCAAAGCTATGGAGAAAACCTGTTTAATGCAGCAGAAAGAAGACACTAAGGATCAGGGGCAGAGCCAAGAAAACAATGTTCAGCAACACTTTTCTCCTTTCCCTCCATCAACATACTTGGCTGGTGTGACTTTACTTTATAGCTAACATAAGGGATGTTTACACAGAAATTCCCAACTATATACGTAAATTCTGCTAATGTAGTTACACAGGGCTTATCTGTTGTATATGCAGTAATGCAGATGTGATCTTTTGTGATTGTTTACATAATAGAAAACCGCTAAAGTTGCTCTTGTGTTAATTCTATAAATACTACTCCTACAACAAACCTTTGAATACTCAAAGTTTGCCAGTGAAATAACTTTTAAATAACAGCATCACACTGGGTGCACAAAATGCCTCAGAAGAGACCTATTTGAATATCATCAATAGAATTTAGGAAGAAACAAATTGATTTTCTGATTTATACAGTATATTTCTCTCTCTCGGCATTACTTCGCGAACGAAGATTCAGGAAGGACTCATCCCACGCTTTTTACAGGCGCGTTGATGACTAAAAAGGCCAATCTGAGATAGGCAAGTTCGGTTGCAGAAAGCGCAGCAGAAAGTCTCCTTGGGTGATGTTTTTTCACAGTTGCGGTTCTTTCTGCGTTGTCGTTTCTCTTCGAGACCCATTCGCGTGTCTTCTCGAAAGAGGCCGCAGCATTGTGGATAGTGCTTCTCCATGCCTCCCGATGTGAGGCCAGGGTGGACCATTGTTGGTGATCAATCTGGCCAAGCCTGAGATGTTGTTTCAGGAGTCCTTATATCTCTTTTGGGGGCGCTCTCTTGCGCTGACCCGTGGCGAGTTCACCGTAGAGTAGTATCTTTGGGAGGCGGTGGTCCTCCATCCTAGAGACGTGTCCTGCCCAGCGCAGCTGTGTTCTCAATAGCATGGCCTCAATGCTGGTGATCCCTGCTTGCTCAAGGACAGCAACATTCGTCACATAGTCGGTCCAGTGTATATTTAAGATTGTGCGAAGACAGCTGATGAAAGCGCTCGAGGAGTCGTAGGTGTTGGCGATAGGGTGACCCATGTTTCAGACCCATAGAGGAGAATGGACAGTATGATAGCTCTGTACACACTGATTTTGGTGCTTTGTCTCAGGTGCTTGTTGCTCCAGACTCTTTTGTGAAGCCTTCGAATGCACTATATGCCTTTGATAATCTGTGATCTATCTCTTTGTCAATCTTGGCGTCTGAAGAGATGATGCTTCCCAGGTAGGTGAACTGCTGAACGGACTTAAGCACAGATGTGCCTATGCTGACGTGAGGATGGTGGTGTTCTTCCTGTGGTGCGGGCTGGTAGAGGACTTCTGTTTTCTTCAGGCTGACTTCCAGCCCAAACAGCTCTGCAGCTGTTGCAAAGCAGGATGTGAGGCGCTGCAGGGCTGCTTCTGAATGGGCGACAAGGGCAGCATCGTCAGCAAAAGTAGCTCACGGACTAGATAGTTTAGAGTCTTAGTGCGAGCCCTCAGACGGCTTAAGTTGAACAAGCTACCATCAGTACGATAGCGTATATATATGCCGTCTTCTTCTTGTAGGTCTGCCATAGCCCTTTGGAGCATCATGCCAATGGAGAGGGCAGTATATTTAAATAAAAGATAATGGTAGCAGACAACTTCTGGTTTCTTTTAGCACAAGCTATTTCTTATGCTGTTTCTCAAGCTTGGTGCTACATTTTAAATGTTGTCTTACATAAATTAAACTGAAGATTTTTTTAAAAAGAAAATCAAAAAGTGCACTATATAAGGAAATGAACTGCATTTTCTGGTAAGTGTACTAAAATCCCCCAAGCTTTGATCAAATGCCAGCTGTTACATCAGTCCTGTTTGTAATCTTGCTTCCTGATCTGTGACCTTGACCTTGTACCATGTCTGTATGTCAAATCTATTTTTGTGATACCTAAAGTATAGGATTTTTACTGCAACTTTGCATGGTTGTTTATTAGAATTTAAAAGCTGAAACAAAAAAATCCATTATTTCTGCAATAAATATAATGGAGCTTTAAAATGCAGTTCAGTTCAGTTCAACTATATGAATAAGTGTTTTTAAAATGTGCCTTAAGTATACTAATGGCATAGTGCACACTTGGTTTGCTATCAGGTTTTTTTTCCTGAATCTCAGATTTTATTTAGTAAAATTTGGCTGTGATGCATTTATGTAATTATAGATTATTATAATCTTTATTCTTCTGTGTACCAGATTTAATAGACCACATGTAAATATTGAAATAGACATTTAGGTAAGTGGGGCCAGAAACTCTACCATGACTTGGAACATCCAGAATCCAATTAAAGTGCAAAGCTCCTATTTAGTGATGTAATTCTTTGCTAATTTTCTACTACGCCCCCCCCCCCCCCCCCCCAAGTACTTTTTTCAGTTTTATTTTCGCTAGAAGAAACCCACTGGGTGACCTTAAACAGGTCACATTTTCTCAACTTCAACAGAAGGTAAAAGCAAATCCCCTCTGAACATATTTTCTAGGAAAAAACTATGATAGACTTGCACTCTAAGATAGAAATAACTTGATGCACACAACACACAGGTCTTTTTAATCAGTTATATTAATAGAGTATTACAATAGTTTTTTCAAGTTGCTAGGTCTTTTTTAATCAAAAAAATCATGCTTTAATGTGAACAAGGAAATAATACAAAGTATTACAAATAATGGTAATAATTATAATGATAATAATTCTAGTAATGAAAATACTGGAGTAGTATTTCTGCACTACTTACATATGGTTCATTTTTCTAATGCCATAAAGACAATAGTCCTTTCATTTTTATTACTTTAATTATTTATATAATGGTTGTATTTGTTTGTGTGTTCTTAGCTATATGAATTACATCTATGAAAAACCCTGGTCTGAATACAATTGAGAGTTCCAGCTAGAGTAGACTTATTGAATATATAAGTGACTCAACTATACTCTACCAGAACTAGCAGACTATAGGACTATGTTCTAACGTGGAAGAACTGTTAGATAAGTGCCAGGATTTCTGGTACCTGGATATTCAGATCTGCATTTCAAACTGTATTGCTGGTTGATTCTATATTCAAGTGGCCAACTATTTCATATTAATATATCAACTCCAGAGATACAAAGACATGTTAAAGTTGTTGTTTTCATCAAGGTCAAATGTAATTCATGATGGGGATGACAGACTGCTTTCTCCTGTATGGATGTTGCCTATCTCCAGCCCTTAATATTAAATCTGCTTATTTTGGTGCAGACTACTGGAATAATGTTCTCATTCAAATTAGGAGAGTTGCCAGTGTTGGATGCCTCAAACATCAGCTGAAAACTTGTTTATCCAGATATTTTCCTGCTCATTTTTCTAATTGCTAACTTTTTGTTATTCCCTGTTTTGTAATGATTAATGAATAATTTTATAGACTTGACTGTTTTATTGTTTTATTACTAATCATTTAGCATAAGAGCAGTGTCTGTAGTATAATTCTGTAGATGTGGAACTGCAAGATTATTCCACATTTATATCAGCTCGTATATGCAAAACATCCTGTTTATCAAGACAAAACAGTGTAATAAGTTAATAACTGCAGAGGAGTTTTTTTTAAGTATATTACGTGGTCATTATGTTGATCAGAAAAGTAGATCACTACTATAAACAGTTCTGCACTCATATTAGAGTAAATTTATAACACGTTAATAAGTTCTTAATGGTTTTGATTCATGGTTTCAGATACAAAAGTATACTTTGAAAAATAGTTACAATTATGTAAATTGGTCCAATTGATTTATTATTGTATGTGTCTTCAACTTGTTTCTGATTTATGGCAATCCTAAACTAAAATCTATCACAGGTTGCCTTGACAAGGTGTGGTGTAGGGGAAGGGGGTTCCCTTTGCCTTCCTTTGAGGTTGATAGAATCTGATTTGCCCAGTGGGCCAAGCAGGGATTCAAACTCACACCTCCAAAGTCATAATTTTTTTAATTATTGAAAACTTTCATATATATGAAGAAAAACAGAAGTAATTTTACATTGTTTTTGAACTTTATTAACAATTGTTTCAACATACCAAGAGGATAGAGAATTTGAATTTTTCAGTATCCAGTGGAACAAAACAAGGCATTGCATCCTTTCCTCTTTTTTAAAGGAAATTGCATTTGTGCAGCAAGCTATAGCTAGGATACAAACTTGCCCAAATCCAAGAGCTTTCCAATAAATTTTTGGACTGGAAATGCTCTGCTGCTTGGGATCTTAGAAATCCTATTCATTTCTTGACATAATCTTAGAGTCAAATCTGAAATTTTACGTATGCTACTGTTTATTGGAAACTATTATTTGAAATGTTTAATATATGTGACATTTTATTAGTGTGCATTTTCTTTATTCTAGTTATGGTTTTGATATGATTTTAGCTTCACAATCCTGTACATGTTTACTTAGAAAGTGATAGCATGGAACACAAATGTTTTACTGCTTAGTTATTGTATTTAAATTGCAATCTAAGGCTAAGATGGGGGGGGGGGAGAGATAAAGGAAAAGAAGCAAACCATGGAGAGCATTCAATACCAGACATAAAAGGTGCATTTCAGAATGCTCAAAAAATTGTTTGTTGGTAGAAAAGTCCTGCATTTTCATTTATCCAATACATGATTGAAGAGTTCCTGGTTCATAAACTTCTAAATTTGATTCTGAGTAAATCCATGAAGAAGGTTGTGAGAATACACATACTCAAAAAAATACTTTCCGGTATCCTACCAAGAAATAACTGTATTAATTTCATCTTGCGAAATGCCTTTTTTCTGAAAAAATGTGAAGGCTGATATAGATAGATATGAATGAAATATATGTGCCCATACATATGTTTCATGCCAACTCTCACCTGAGAAAAATATAAAATATTATAAAATAATGCAATTGTTTTTCCATTTTCTTAAAATTGTTTATTTAGCTTGCCCCGTTAATACGTTTGGTGAGCCTTCATTATGATAGTACTGTTACAAGTTATTTCTAAAAGCAAAAATAAATTCTACATAAAATTTAATCTAAATTGTGCTGAATTATAGTCACTGCTGAATTATAGTGACTATTACAATTCATCTATTGCACTCAACTCACAGTACGTTTGGTGTTAATCATGTAATGACTGAATGATACTAATTTGTTGAAAGTAACCTTAATTGAAAACTGATTATCATCATTACAAAGGTGTTTGACCATCTTAGACTTTGATTGTTGTTAGCAACTATTGGTTCTGAACAACAGAAAAGCAATTTATTATAGATGAGTATCTCTTTCAGTTATCATATTCTGGTTTTAGCTTATAAAGCCCTAAACAGTTCGGGCCCACATCTCCTCCTACGAGCCCACATGAGTCCTGCAATCATCTGGAGAGGCCCTTCTCTTGGTTCCGCCACCATCTCAAGTGCAGTTGGTGAGAACGAGAAAGAGGGCCTTCTCAGTGGTGGCCCCGGAACTCCCTTCCCTGCTGGCCTTTTGCTCTTAACTTAAAACATTTTAATGGTACCAGGTCTTATCTGAAGATCAACAATAGACAATTTCCTATATGAGTATTGTATATCTTTTGAAGTTGTTATCTCAGACCGGCAATTATTTTAATATGGCTTAAAGGAAATGGATCTTTTAGGTCCCAAAAACAACTTTTAATGGATAACTTTAATGGGCTGAGGGTCAAGGATTTTTTAAATCATTTTAATGTTATAATGTATGTATTTCTGTTTAGTTTTTGTTTATATGATGTTTTTGTTGTATTTTTATGTGATGTATTTTGGTTGTTTTGGTTGGCCATTGTAAACTGCTTTGAATCCAACCTCTGGGAAAAAGTGGGATTTAAATCAATCAATAATATGTGAATTCACTGTGGGGACAGCAATTTCAGTTACCAAGAAGAATGCCTGTAGTGTTTCTTGGAACTTACATGCCAGTATAATGACTTGTTTCTCATTTCCTCTGTTAAAGTGATTGACAATGCTCGGATTCTTTAAATATTGTGATGAGTTAGTGCTTAGGTATGACACATGTCAGTCTAATGTGTTAACACCTTAAATATTCATTACTTGTTTTAAAAATGTACAATTCATAGTTCTACAGAATATTTTGAAGATAGTACAGTATATTAATGTATCAGATCTAATCTGTGCAAATGTAACTATAAAGTGTGTGTGTGTGTATATATATATGTTTTGAAAGCTGGAAGCACATCGAGAAGAATATTTACTTCTTTATAGATTTACAGAACCTTCTGTTGCCAGAATCTTGTTGGTTCACTATGTTAGTAGTCACACAATAATACTGATGGCTTCAAATTATATATCTTCAGGAATTTTATTAATGTTGGGCAAATTTCTTCTGCTTTGAATCATTTTTATTCTTTAAGGAAAAATATGTTGAATGTCTGATGAACTGCTGTTGTGGGATACATAAGACTTATCTTCCACTATTACCTTTCCTAAACAGAGAGAATGGCATAAAGTCAGCCCTCCACATTTGTGGGTTTAATTTTTGAAAATTTAATTATATATAGGTTAGATAAATTTGATTCTCTGGGAATCACTAGTTCCCTCCCTCCAGACTCTATGGCCAAAGGATGCCGGGAAGTGTCCATAGCATCACACTGAAAGACCTTCATGGAGAGGTGTTTTCCCAGGTTAAAAATAATAACCTATTTTATTTGTACTTTTTCCACTTTTGCATGTGTCCTGTGCACTTAACACTGGAAGCCCCAAACACTAGCAACTAAAATCTAACACACGATAGTCCTAGAAGTTTATTAGGTTCTAGATACTGTTGAGGACAGAGATTTCTTTCATTGTTGACATTCAATATTATGTTTTCTGTCATTGTCATTAAGTAAAACTGCTGCCAGGAAATTTTGCAGAACATGGATAGAAAGTGTTGACTTACTGTTGGACCTGAACACATCACCAACCATATTACCTAGAGTATATCAGAGAACTGAAATTTAAAAAACATTTTAGAGGCATAAGTTGCTACCTGTATTATACAGGTAAAGAAAATGTAATATGAGACAAAAGTTCAGGAAGATTTACCATAACAAAAATTTTATATACAAATGTATATACACCTCTTTTTGTCTACTTGAATTCAGAACAACAAATCTATGGTGTACTTATCTGATTTTTTTTCTTCTTTCATAGGAATCAAGCATGTGTAATAAGTTAAAAAAGACTGAAGAAAGAAATGCTCTGTTGCAGAAGATTGTGGCATGATAAAAATATCATCAAGACATTTTAAACAGTCTTTCTGGATCTTCTACATAAACACATATGCCTATTACTGCAAAGATGGATAAAAAAGGAACTTCAGATATTCCACAAATGCTTAATGGAAGAGCCACCCAAGATCCTTTGCACCTGTTTTGCATCAGTTCTTGTAGAATGCTGTACAGCTCTTATTAAGTTGAATCTCTGCTCACTTTCAACAGATTAGACCTTAAAAGCTAATAAAAAAGGAACTGCTGTCGATACTTGTATTGAACATGACTCATGGAGAAGAGCTTGTCTCTGAGATGCACCAGGATTCTGTTGTTCTAACTTACCTAGAGGGATTACTAATGCATCAAGCAGCAGGAGGCTCCGGTTCGGTGGTTGACAAAAAGCCTATTGGGCCTGTTGCAGAGGATCAAAATTGCAAGGTTTCTGGAAATACATCTCCCAGCTGTCAGAGAGATGGTTCAGTTCCTAATACAAATATATATCGAAGTTCTGGCATGCTGCATCACAAAAAAGCAAGGCTGCTACAGTCTTCTGAAGACTGGAATGCTGCAAAGAGAAGACGGTTGTCTGATTCTATTGTGGATTTAAATGGGAAAAAAGAAGCTTTATTAGCTGGCATGGTTGAAAATGTGCCCAAAGGCAAACAAGATAGCACATTACTGGCTTCTTTGCTTCAGTCATTCAGCTCTAGGCTGCAGAGTGTTGCTTTGTCACAACAGATTAGGCAGAGCCTAAAGGAGCAAGGGTATTCCCTCAGCCATGATTCTCTGCAAGTTGAGAAAGACTTAAGATGCTATGGTGTTGCATCCAGTCACTTGAAGACACTACTGAAGAAGAGCAAAGCAAAAGATGAAAAGCTGGAGACAGGTCTACCTGAGGTAAAAGCAAATGTGGTTAAAGATCGTTTTATAGAGTCTTCACACACAGCACAGAGTAGTGGTCCAAAAGTTATGAATGAGTCACTGTCTTGTGCTGCAAGATTACAAGCTGTTGCAAGCATGGTGGAAAAAAGGTCTAGTCCTGCTACATCTCCTAAACCCAGCGTGGCTTGTAGTCAGCTTGCTCTGCTTCTTTCAAGTGAAGCACACTTGCAGCAGTACTCCAGGGAACATGCTCTTAAAGCACAAAATGCAAGTCAAATTGCAAGTGAGAGACTTGCTGCTATGGCAAGGTTAAAAGAAAGTGTTCCAAAAGATGTTGGCCATTTCAAACTGTCAAAAGGAATGGAAAGCCATCTGAATGGACAGGTAAGATCTTCAACCAAATCAGTACCCAATAAAAACAATATGACACATTTTCAGAGTTCTGTGGGGATAGTCCATTCACCTCCCAGAAGCATAAGCTACAAAGGAACAATGGAAAAAAATCATTTCAAACCACCTACCAACAGTAGTTTACTGCTGCATCTCCTTAAAAATCACAATGCTACTAAGCAAGTTAAGGGATATGAACACAATGACAGAGCAAGTATTTTTGAGGAAGGTAGTACACCAACTACTGTTGATGAGTACTCTGACAACAATCCAAGTTTTACAGAAGATGACAGCAGCGATGATGAGAGTTCCCATTCTACTTGTCTTCCCATAGATTTATCTTTCAAACAGAAAAACAATGCTTCAGATTCTGGGCCACCATCCTCACTAGACAACCTAACACAATCCTTAATTCATAACTGGGATTCAAAAGTGCCATGTCTAGAAAATACAGAAGAGAAAGATCCATCCAAAACTGCCAAACTAAATCCACACCAGAAAGTAACTTTACTTCAACTATTACTTGGCCATAAAAATGAAGACACTATAGAGACCCTTCCAGAAACTGAAGGAATGTTGGTTACAGCTGATGTGGCAAAATTTAATTTACCAACAGGTAACAGAACTCCTGTGACTGACTGTATTAACACAAGTCAAAATACTCCAGTCAACACTCCCCCTTTGCTAGCTTCTACAAAAGCAGATTCACCCATCAACCTCTCACATCATTCTCCCTTATTGATCAAGCATAATTCATCACCATACACTTGCATCATACAGCCTGAAAGAGTCATTAATCCAGCTTCTAGACACTTGATAGATCTTACAGTCCAGAAGGAACTTCAGGGAAGTAAGCAGAACAGAAAAGAAATGACACAAGCATCTTCATCTTTTAGTGCAAGCAAACTTTTGCAAAACTTAGCTCAGTGTGGGATTCAGTCTTCCGTGTCTGTGGATGAGCAAAGGCAAGCAAGCAATCAAGTAATGACTCTAAACAAAGAGAAACCAATAGGCTTGATAGATGGACTAAATAGCTCCATGCTTACTAACACATCCATTAAATTTGAAGAAAACAAAATAGTAAGCAACCAACCTCTTCCAGCAGAACAAAAAATTCCTAGTTCAGAAATCCAGAATCTCCTTGAGAGGCGTACAGTCCTCCAATTGCTTCTGGGAACTTCCAACAAAGGTATGAGTGAAACAAAAGAGATGATGTTATCAAAAGAGGAGGGTTTACAAGATACAACAGAAAAGACTTTGAATGAACAAATATTAACTGTAAAAGTAAAATCTGAACCTTCAGAGGAATTAAATGCCCTTCAGAATACAAATGCACAACAAACAAGGGGCAATGTTCATAAGAAAACTCACGGACTAGGTCGTTCCTTAGAAAGAAACACACCTACTTCTCCAACATCAGAAGAACCTAGACCTAATCCTTTGTCACCTCAAGATTTTTCCTTTTCAAAAAATGGTCTATTGAGTCGACTGCTTCGACAGAATCAGGATAACTACTCTGTAGAAGATGTGGACAGAAATCACAGAAACAATGAACAGATATTTGTGGACTCAAAAAGCCACAGCACCATCCCAAAGAAGAGAAAGCTTCATTGTGAACCTTGTGAGAGTCCTTTAAAAATAGTAACATGTAACAGAAGTAACATATCTGAAATTGCAAACAATCATAAGTCTTCTCCAGATGTGTTGTATGGGACTGCTCTTAAACAGAAAGAATTGAAATTTAGCAGAACTGATCTTGAATTAAAATATTCTTCAGGTTACGGTTCAAATAATGAAAGTGAATCTAGAAGTTGGTCTAGAGAAAGCAAAGGGTTTAATGTGTTGAAACAACTCCTTCTGTCAGAAAACTGTGAAAAAGACATGTCTCAACATAGGAATAATTCAACAGTTATTGATGGCAGAAGGAAAGCAAGCAAAAACAATATAACGAATAATAACAAAGGTGAATCCAGTGTTTCTTCATTGCATACACTTGTGGAGAATCCTGGGCAACAAACCAATTGTCGGGATCATCAAGCATTTCAATATTCAGTTGCAATGAAGAGTCCTGCCAGTTCTCCCTTCTCTGATCAACTGGGAGGCACAGTATCATCACATCCTGAATGTGACCAGTATAGTGTGTGCCCTGTACCTAGTGAAAGGGGCCCCATAAAATGGATCATCGCAGATTCAGACAAGAATGAACATGGCAGAGATTCCCCAAGATTGACCAAAACTAATCCGATATTATATTATATGTTACAGAAGGGAGGGAGTTCTGTTAATATTCAGGAAGCACAGAGCAAAGATGCTTGGAGTGAATCATCATTTACAGAAAATTCATCAGCTGCAACAATCAAGAAAGAACTATCACCTGTAGAATGTAGAATGCCATTTCATACGGTGAGACATGCATATAATAACCATTCAAGTAACAAGGTGTCACTTCAACACAATGTGAATGGAGATGTATATGGACTCTTAGAAAAAGTGTTAACGATTAAAAAAGAACCAGAGTAAATTATAGTCATTTAACGTGTTTACAGGCAGGTTGGAATCTTTACTTTTAAAAACAATGTTGTATAAATCTAGCATGATTTCAGAAACGCATGGTATAAGTGAAACATGTTTTTGTTTGATGAACTTTGTGGCTAATATTTAAAATACACATTGCTTTCTTTTCCTTTTTGTACTTTCCTTTTTTTGGCTTTAAAGGAAATTTATCACCTTTTTTGTTAATTAAATAACCTGTAACTGGAGATGTTGGTCTCTCTTGCACATACTTTTCCTGATGTAGTAACTGATGCCAATATTCCTTCTACACTGGTCATCGTGTAAAGAACCTGGCCAATGTGTTCAGCTTCCAAGTATATTTCCAAATCATGCAAGTTATGGGACACGAACTTCCTAATGTGTATGGCTGGTAACCATGGCAGAAAATTGAACCATCTAGGCAGAATTCTTTAAAGTATTTGATTGATATAGGAATATTTACAGAAGCAACTACATTAGGAAATTACGTCTAAAGGAGATCTTATTTGGAACTACTGGTATTACGCATGTAATGCAATGTAATATCCAGCCTACACTGGCATTTGCACCATTGTATCCTGCTATGTAATATATTTTCCTTTTTAAAAAAAATTCTGGGCACTGGGGCAGTATAGTTTTGTGTTTTTCAAAATTTTATGAAATGTGAAAATACATTTTTTTACAGATACATAAATGGATGACTTAGACCAAGACATTTGTTTGTTGCATTTGTAATCTCCATTAGTGTCAACTAGAGAAGTGGACAGAAATGAAATTTATAGTGCTTCCAAATGGCTTTTAATTATGTTTTGATATCTGAGAGAACCACTAGTAGAATCTCTTTTCTCTAGTTACATTTGGAGGTTGCCTTCCCTAGATACTCACTTGGAATAAAAACTAGGTGACAACTTTACATTTTTTTATAATACTAGGTTTCCAAAATGCTGTCAGTTTTAAAGTTTTATTATCCAAGTTTATGCATTTGTTCAAGTAAACACATCAAGGTCATCTCATGGGATTAATACATGAAGATAGTCAGAATTTTCCAGAACTACTGCTAATTTATGTTTAGAAAGAGAAAAAATAATGGAAGAAATACTCATTTCTCATCAATCCATGCATGTATATGAGCACTAATAAAAAATGGAAAATTATTTATGTTGCTGATCTGTTGATGCAATTGTAAAAACATCCGTTAGTCTGCAAACTGCTTGCTTATTTATTTATTAGCCTTTACCATACCAGATTTTAAAGGAATGGTGTAAATTGAAAAAGTGGAATGAATCAAATGACAGCTTTAAAAACTGGAATGCATGTAATAACAATATAGTTATTAGTTGTGACATGCACCTCTCTCTCTGTCTTGCTACACACATGCACATGTCTTTCACATCATTGACTTGGCTTTTCATAAAGAAGTAGAGTTTTTCAAACATTCTACCAAGAAATTTTGCTAATCTTACTCAAATTATTATGCCATCTTCAAAATACAAATGATTTTTCTGAGTACAATATTTTGCATTTGCTTTTGAGTTCTATTTTTAAATAAAATTTTATCTACTGCAATAACTTGAAACATGTAGCATTCTGATTCAGAATTATCGACTCTGTTGAACTCTGAATTTTCAGAAGTTGTGATAGTTAATTGAAAATGTTAAGGGCTAAATTCAGCAGTAGCAGTGAAACTACCTACCCTCTACATCACCTTAAAACTAGCTCAGACCTACTGAACTAAAGAGGAAAAAATATTTCCCTTGCCAATCCACTGGATCTTGCTTCTAAGGCAGAGGAACACCTTCATTTTTAATTTTCTCTATAATTTTTATAATTTTCCTGGAGACATAAAGATCTCATTCATGGAGTTGTCTCAAGTCAAAGTTGACTTGGTGACACTTAACATATTGGATGGCACTAAGTCTCAGTTGCTGACCTTAATATATATGCTTTGTACTGAGCAACAAGTTTCACTGTAACTTAATTTAATCTGATCCAAGTCTTCCATTGATAAAAGACCAGTTGAACCCATCTCATGGAGAGATTCAGTGATGGCGAAGGCAGATTATCACTGACTAGAAAAAGTTTTTATGAAGAAGGAGATGCATATTTGAATCAAATATAATTTTAACTTTCATTCTGAGTCAGGTTTCAGCTGTATCTCATTTAAGATACAATTCATTATACCCTTTTGGAATAAAATTCCACTGAATTATGTAAGACTTACTTTTGAGTAGATACATATAGGATTGTGCTGTTCAAGTATTTATTTTTGTTTTTAGAACTAGCCAGTGACTACTCAGATGTCATTAATTCAAATGATTTCAGAACTTTCTTAATGGTGTTGAATCCCCTTTATGCCTCAAGGGTATACTTGTTCCATATAAAGTTGCCTATAAAATATTGTTTTGTTATTTTAGTAGTAGTAGTATTGAGATAATTTATGTGTGTATGGGTGGGTGTTGTTGTGAACCAGGAACTGTGAAATTGTAACTTGTAGAAAGGACCATGCTTCATCAATCTTTATATAAAAATCTAGTAAAAATTGGCATAAATATTGGTTTAAACCTCATGTATTGCAATCCATAGTCATTCCACTCCTGTACTTCTGCATGTGCGAATGTCATAACAAATCTTCGTTACCTTGCACAGTTTTACCATAATCATATAGTGTGCATTTCTGTACTTTAAACATAAAAATAGTCCAGAGGATTGTAGTTCATTTATCAAAGAAAGCAGAGAGAAACTCCTATTACTAATACGATCATACATATTCCATTAGGTATTCTGTAGACAAATATTTAAGTGCTCACTGACAAAACATTACTGTTCCACATAAGCAATCCTTTTTATAATGCCAGAAGTTGGTGTGTCCTATTCTAAATGTTACCTTCATTGAAACGATCAAAATTCTCAAAATTGGGTAGCAAATAAGATTTTAATCAAAAGGTTTTACATATAAATCAACCAGCTGCCTTACCCATGTGGCCAGTAAACGCCAGCCAAGGCACAAAGGATAAGCCAGGCAGTAGCTTGTTTACAATTATCTTACACAGCTCTGAATATGAAGCACACATCTATCAGGTGATCATTCACACTAGATCAGTGGTTCTCAACCTGTGGGTCTCCAGATGTTTTGGCCTTCAACTCCTAGAAATCCTAATAGCTGGTAAACTGGCTGGGATTTCTGGGAATTGTAGGCCAAAACACCAGGGACCTACGGGTTGAGAAGCACTGCACTATTATCTCACTTCAGCTGTTCCAGCACCATCCTATGTAAACCTGGGATTTGCAGATTAGAAAGCAGTATTTTGAATTCCAGTGCCTCCACCAACTATAGCTTCCAGGATTCCATTGAATGCAACCATAGCAGTAAAAATTGAATAATCATGTGAATGGATAAATCATCCAAGTTACATGTGCTACAGAATCAACGTCTACATGATAACATGTCCCTCTGGTTAAACCTAGATTTGCCTCAATATAGTCATCACCAGTTTCTCCCAAGTTTTTCCCCTTTCACCTGTGCAGTAAAGTCATCTTAGAAGGGGAGAAATACTAGGAGTGGACTTCAGAAGAAAGTGAGCTAATGAACTAGGGATTTTCTCCCACATGTTTCTTTCATTTAGATCAAGATTTGTTATATTTTCTGGTTTTTATCTGACTGCCTCAGGTAACTTGAGTCAGAATTTGATTTAGAGGGAAAAAAACCCCCAATTAGTTTACATTGTGATCTAAAAGGAGTAACATGGATCTTGGGACAGAGAACATTTCTGTCTCATTTTTCTGCCATTTTATAAAAGCATACACTAGGACTTTAAAATAATATTTAAATTTAGGACAAGTGGAGATTACTTAAATCTACAGTCGGATTCACAGAAACATACACCCTATTGAGCACAATGGGTCTTATGTCTACGTAGTTATGCACCAGATGAGGCTGCAGACCTGGAAACCTATGCATACTTCCTGAGACTAAATGCTCTTGAATTCACTGGAATTTCTTTTAAAAATATCAGTCCATTTTTGAAGATAGAAACAATAGTTTGAATGGAAAATCAGCCATGTGTTTACTTCTTAAATGATATATTTTTTAAAAAAACTCTAGATGATAAAGTGTTTAATTTACATTTTCCCCAAAATAGATTCTTTTATTTTCCCCATCAAACATCAATCAAATGTGATAAGGCTATCATTTATGACAGCAAGATATTGCCAGTTTAGTTTCTACTGCATTTTAGTAGAATGAGCTGGTTAGTTATATTTTATATATATATATGTAAAGTATGTATGTATATGTATACATTTGTAAATATGTAGACTTGTTACACATACATGTCAAAATTGGTTTTTAACAAAGTGATGTAAATAGTGGTTTCTTTAATGAAAAATACATATTTTGTATTCTATATAATGCAAAAGATTAAACCTTTTATTCTTTTTGTTATGTATATTCCATGTATTAAATGTAAATATGATCCCATAGGTTTAAATTTTTGCATGTATGTATACAGTTGCAAGTCTGGAAGAATGTATAAAAACATTTTATTTAAAATTGTAATTACTTGCTGCATGAAAAATGCATGGGGGACCCTGTGCATCTCTGCAATGGCAAAAAATGTCTTAAGTCAAACAAGATGTTTATCAAACACAACTTTATTCTGTTTCTGGACATGACTTCTGCTGCGGTATTTTAGCTTTGTGAAAGAATGTGCTTCAAATGAAAGGGTCTGGGGGAAAAACAGCTTTTTTAATAAAAAAAAACAAACAAACATAAAGCGCACCTCCCTTCTGCCAGCCACAAACATCAGTAACTTTTTGATTCCATTTCAAACTGCTGAGATCTATTATAGTTTTGTCAATGTAATATCAGTTTCCATTGCCATAAAGAAGAATTCTGGGGTTTATGCAATCTTTTTCGTTGTGAGTTTTCACTAATTTAATGGCTCTCATTTTTATTCGAAAATGATTTATTCATGTGATGTCATGAAACTGTACATACTGCAGTGTGAAGGTTTTTTAAAAAATTCTTTCAGTGTTTACTTCCTGCAGAAAATTTGAATAAATGAGAAAAATGCATTGAATAAGTAGTTTTACTGTTTATTGTGCCACTTTCTATTTGCGGTGCTACTTTGCAAATGCTTTGTTTATCCGAGATCCCATTGATTATGACAGGTCCACCAGCAATCTCGGGAAAGCACATTCTATCTATGGTTAATATGAATACATAGAGTTGAGGGACACAGTTGCACTGTGCAGTGCATTGTGGAATCAGGAGTACACAAACAACTCTACATCCTTCTATATGTAATCAAATATAGTCTACAAATTTTCTCAGTTGGACCTGAATATATGTTTATTTGGTATTGTGATTCTTTAATTGCGACCTTCTCACATGGTCGCTGGAGGTGCTCTGCTTTGTAGAGGGGTGGGGAACCCGCCCCTCTACACCCCACACCCCCTGGCTCCAGCTGAGGGTGATCAGATGGGGGGAAGTGTGAGCGGGCATGGAGCATGTGCTTTCCCCCCATGGATTGCAGTGGTAACATGGGAATCCTCCCATGTTGCCCTAGTGGCAAAATGTGGTGGCTCCACATTTTGCCTACTTCACCCACGGAGCTACGCTGGTGGCGTCTGATGGAGCTGGCTGGCTCAATGGGTGACTGGGGCTAAATCGGTACATGCAGCTAAATTTAACCCTGTGTGAAGAGGCTGTTGGTGGCTGATCTTCCTTTCACTTGCTTTGATGCATTGAGAGAGGTCCACATTCAGTTCAGGAGAGGAGGAGAGACTATATTCTAAATCTTGGAAGTCTTATGTGCTGTGGAGGGAGAGGGAATACCAACATCCACAGTGCATGCAAAAAAACCCAGAAAACAAGGATCATGTGTGGCAGAGAAAATTATATGTTGTTTTAGTTTATATAGAATAACTCATGGTTTTTAAAAGCTGTATGCACCACATTTTAAAACTTTAATAAGTAGGATGGTATTAGTGCAACAGAGATGAATTAGTAATGTGAAATGTAGAATGGCAAACAATAATAAATCAGGTCATCCTAAAACAGCAGCACATAACACCACTACATAAAGCCAGCTTTAGAATAAAGATCTAAAACCATTAAGAACAATTCTTGGAGGAGCTGAGGATGGTCTTCATCTGGCTATGAAAACTGTAACAGAAAAGGTGAGATTTTGGCTTGCTTGCTTTTTTTGTAAGAGGAAAGGGCACTTTGCTCACCCTTGATCTGATATTTACTACCATAGCATTCTTGGCTCTTTGCCTTTTTACCCACTGCTCACCTAAGGGGTTGCAGTGACTCTGGAAATTAAGAACTTAAAAGTCCCCAGCTGCCACCACTGACCTTCATATCTATTTTCTCTTTTATTACTGAGCATGGCAAAATGAAAAACAGTGACAGTTATTCCCCCAAACTAGTGTTGCTTTTGAGGGAATGTAGGCCCAAAGCATATCAGTAAATCCTCAGAAAATACAACAGAAGGTGAAAGAACCAAGAGAAATATACTTGTTTTACTATAGCATTTTATAATAGACCAAATGAAGAAATAGACATGGTGTGACAAGGTAATGTAGTGGAAGGTGTCTTGGGGAAATGCTCTTAAAAAACAAAGGATCGGGCTCTAATTTAGTTTCCTTTCAAAATTGTGTTCCTATTTTTTTCAATGAAATGTAACTACAAATAACTTAGTCTGGGTTAAACCAAACAGTACATTGAACCGTGGCATAAAACCCTGGGAATTCCACTACATTCAGATCTCTCATTGCTACATTCAGATCTCTTTGTGGGTTCAGTGTGGCCCTTGGAATTTAAGTGATCTGGGGAAAAGGCTCCAAAATGTCAAAAACAAAACTTTTTGAGTCGCTATAATGCAATTGTAGGAGATTACTGGCCAAAACCAACCAATGGCCCCCTCTCCATTTTGGATGACTACCAGATATGACGTCATGTCCAGATGCCAATTTTTAAAACATTTAAAATTCAAATGGCAAATTAAACCCATCATTTCCAGTTCCTGTGATCTGAAGAATGGCATAACTCTACCTCCAATCACCATCACCAAAAGTAATAACAATGGCTAATTATTTTGTTTCTCTTCATGCATCCAAAACTGTTATCTGAGCAGCCAACCTCATTGTGTGGCTAGAGCTGCCATTCCTCAATTACACATCACATCGATTGCACATCATTGTAAACAGTCACTAATTTCATTGCCCATGCAACCCTATTGTGTCATCCTAGGTAGGTTGCTCTTTTACGGGGTGGCATACTGAACCCAAAGAGAAAAGTGACTGCTGCCTACACACCAAAGAACACACCTCAGTGGGTACATTGAGAACATGGCTTATATGTGTTTGAAGTCAATGATTTTATGAGATGTGGAGAACAAAGCATATGAGGAAAGGCTACAAACTTGCTGGGCTCAGCTTGGTGAAAAGTGGGCTGAAATGTATTAAACAGTTGGAGAGCTGTCACAGAGAGGAGGTGAGAAGTTTCTTCTCTGCTGCCCCAGAGGGTAGAACCATATCTAACTGTTTTAGGTTACAGAAGGGGAAATTCAACATTACCAGGAAGCTACAGACAGGAAGAACAGAACTAATTCCCCAGAGAGATCATGGGATCTCCCTTTTTGTAGGCTGAGTATAAGTAAGCTACATGCTAGACATGGTCTAGCAGCTGGCGATACTTCACTGAGAAGAGGATTGCACTTGATACCATGGGTTCCATCCAATTCTTAGGATTGTATGATGCTAAGAGTATATCTCAATGGTATATCTCAATGGATAATAGTTTTCAGTGGCAGTAACGGTTAAGTAAAATACTGAACAAGAAAAGAAACTGGTAATCATGTTTCAAACTGGTAATGCCTAAAAATTATTTCATGTTCTATTCTAAACAATATTTTAAAGAAATTACTAAAGTATAATACGATTTATCTATCACGTTTCTTTCTGTGGGATATGATTTAAACACCAGTAGAGAAAAACGTAACTGCTTTGCTTCACCTTGACAATCAAAAAGGAGCTTAGGGAATTTCACAGATTTGGAAACACACCTTGGTAGAAGCATATAAATGAACTTGTACCCCTGTCATATTAAAGGAGTTTATTGCTCTTCGGGGAAGGCTTAATACTCTGTTAATTGAGAAGGCGGAAGATCATTTGCACTTGACTGCACAGTATTACAAAGAGTGTTATAATAAATGGAGTAAACTTCAGTTCATATTTTAAGTAACATTTGATAAGGAAAGCTGAATAAAAGAATTCCAAACAATGTATGTTTATAATTAACTCACAGCCAACCCATTTTTAAAAATGAAAACAACGCAGTTCCAATGTCAGAATTGGTTATTTTGTAACATAGCTAAGAATAGATCCAGATTAATGATGTACACGTAAGATGAAGTGCCAAAGAGTAACCACAGAGGAGATTATCTCCCAGCAAAGTGGAAAGATACTCATTTTCCAAAGGATGAAGTATGAAGGGGCAGCATCATTTGATTGTGATTAGTGATAGCTAATGCATAGTTCAATTTGAAATTAAATTGTAATATCAACAAAGATAGTTCCTTAAAAATGAGAATTCTGGACTGATGGGTTTCAAGCATAGCTATTCATAAGAATGTAAGAAGATCTGTGTCTTATGTATTCTAATATTGTCTTCACACAATTGCTTATGGGAAGTCCATCAGATGAGTCCATCTCACATTGCCCAAGAATAATATGCAAAAAGCATACTGCCTCTGGTATTGGATGTGATATACTACATAGTCAACCTGATCTTGATGGCCCATCTACCATTAATATATCCAGTCTCCTTTCAAATCCACTAAATTGACAAACAGTGTAACTATATATAGTGATTCCTTGAGTTAAGACTTTAATTTGTTCTGTGACCAAGCTCTTAACTCAAATTGTTCTGATGTTAAAGCAGATTTGCCCATTGAAGTGGTATTCATCCATTCCACACCCGCACACCCATTTTTTGGTTACGTGTTTTTAAATAAGAAAATGTACTGTATAAATAACAAGTAATATATTAATGCACATTCACCTGGAACAATAAAAAAATCAAATTAAAAATGGTAGAAGCACAAAGTTGTGGCAAGAAAGCACATTTGCGGCAACAAAATGTGTTTTGGCCAGTGTAACAGCATGGCAAAACCTGCACATTCAAATGGAACAATACAAAAAAGAAAGATCAACTTTAACATGGTAGAAGCACAAAGTTTGGCAAGAAAGCACAAAGTGAAGAGGCAGAAGCATCATTTTCTTCATACTGTACTCATTCCAGCTTCCTTCTCTGTCTTGCTCTCTCCCTCCTCTCTCTTAATGAAACTAAACATATCAGTAATAAAGACCACACAAAATCAACAAACTCAAAGTTCCTCAAAGTGGACAAGAGTAATGCTGATTTCAATCTCCCAAAACAGACAAGAGCAGGAGGCACAAGGTTCCCCTGAAGCCCTAAAACCCTGTACTCTGGTGTTAGCATTGCCTCTGGCACTAGCGCTAACTCAAAATGCTGCTTGCATGTCAAAGCAAAACACTGACTGTGTGACAGCTCTGAACTCAAAACACTTTTATGTTGGGGTGCTCTTAAGTCGTGGTTCCACTTTACTATGTGACCAAGTAATTTGATTTAGCTAGCTTGATTCTCCCACCTTTTATCTTCTGTGGTGACCCCAGTATTGTGACATGGGGAAAGTACTCACTATCTTCTTTACCCAATTAGGATTTTTTGTCCCACTACATAATTGTTTACACTGAATCTCATTTATCTTTTTAATGCCCATTCTTCCAGTTTGAAAAGTTCCTTCAGGACTACTCCAAATCTCTTTTCCTTAAATCCTATGGCGGTGCAGTTTAGCCCTTTATCTCAGGATTGCTTGGAGCCTTCGTTGTGGGATATTATCAGAGTTCAATTTTAATCTATACATTTTAAATTTGCATTTTATTGGTATTAGAATGTTAGTCTTTGTTCTATGTCTTGTTTTACACACACACACACAGAGCCTTATCTATATATTTTGTCTAATAATTATCTCCTTGTATGAAACTGCCTAGGCACAGAGATCTTAAAGAGAGAACGTTCTGTCAGTTCCTCCATTACAAGTTTCATTAGTAAGAAGAGAGGAGACCTTCTCAGTGGTTGCCCCTCAACTCTGGAATTTCCTGCCCAGGGAAGCCAGAATAGCCCCCTCCCTGCTGTCCTTCCAGATAACCTTTTTTTCATTCAGGCAGGCTTTTAAAGAAGGGTTTATTAAATGCCAAGTCAGGAGGTGTCATGGTTCTTGATTTCAATACATTTTAAATCAGCTTTTAAGGTTTTTAACTTTTTACTTTTTAATACCATTAATATTTACTTCTATTTTAATGTTTGTATTGTTTTAGATTTTAGATTGTATTTCATTTGAATTTACTGTAAGATGCACTGAGTCCCTTTTGTAGAGAAAGTTGTATATTAATAATAACAATAACAATATTTTAACAATGTATCCAACCTCAAGCTGAGTAACACTACATCATCATCATTGCAACTCAATTAGACAATGATCTAAATCAGTGGTTCTCAACCTGTGGGTCCCCAGGTGTACAACTTCCAGAAATCCCAGCCAGTTTACCAACTGTTAGGATATTTGAGAGTTGAAGGCTAAAACACCTGGGGACCCACAGGTTGAGAACCACTGGTCTAAATCCTATTCATAATCCCAACAAGAGTTTACGTATTGAATCTGTTATTATTGGGTGAATCAAGACCTATCTAAATTCTATTGATTAGGTCTTCTCCAGTTTGGGATTGACAATAGGATTTAAGCCATAGTGTCACTCATTGCCATGTGCTTATTGACTCTTTAAAATATTCCAAAAGATTTGTGAGTCAGAATGTACTTTTAACAAAGTTGTGATTCTTGGACGGATGTGCTTTTTCTATGTGTAATCTTTTTTTCTTTAATAACACTTTCCATTATTTTACAAGGAACAGATGCTAATGTAAGTGGTTTTTGAATCTCTCTTGAATTATCTTTAAAAACATGTGCTATCATTCAGTCTTGTGATATTTGACACCTGTGGTTGGTTAATCTCTATTTGAATCTGGACTCCAGGAGAATAAAATGTAACCAAGGACAAAGACAAAATATTCACCATAACATGACACACAATTTTCAAAACAGTACAAAGAGAAGCACAACAATTTGAATAATGATTAAGAATAATCAGTGACTTTCTGAGGCTTTGCACCAAATTATCTTAATATTTCCTCTATCCCATCTAGTTTTAAAGCATCCTCTTTCCAAGATGTCCGTACTACATAACATTTTACATTCTCACCCACAAAGCATGAAAAGGAAAAAAAGAAGAAGAAGAAGAGGAAGAAAAAAACTGGGGCAAAAAGATTGAAACCCTTTGTGGGCAAATGCTTGTAGAACGTAGACTGGAAAAGAGGACTTCTAAGTATGGGACATGGTACTACAAATGGAAATGTTCAGCTAACATTTATGTTATGATATTCTGACTGCTGAATGGAAACCTCAGTAATTTATAGTGTCTACTTCATATAAGTTGACAACATTATTGTCACAGATTTTTTTATCTGACTTGAGTGTTAATCTAAATCAGAGATTAAATGAAGTCATTTTCCAGATCATCATACTCACTGTACCCCTTACTGTGTACTACCACCCAGCCCTGCAACCACCCAGCTTATTTTTCTGCTGCTGCTTGCTGCAGTGGTGGTGATAGGAGTAAAAACTTGCCTACCACTCATAAGTGGTAAGCACTGCTGTGGCAACAAACTATGTTCCAGATGTTCAAATATATGAGACCTGTGGACTTTCAAGAATGGCAGGCTAGAGAAGTCTTGTTCAAATGTAAAATGCCCCAGTGATCAGTCTACTAGAAACTCCAAGGCATTTGTAATGTTCAATTAGGATAATCGGACATGCTTGGCATGATAAATCTGAAGCATATTTGAAATCCACCTATTTCTACAATGAGTGGACAACTAGAATAATAGAACTGCAAAGACCACAAGGGCCACTCAGTCCAACCAGTGGCGTTGGGAGAACATGCAATGAAAGCACTCGCAGCAGATAGTAATTCAGACTTTATTTTAAAACATTCAGAGAAGGAGACTTCACCACACTTCGAGGCAGCATATTCTACAGGTCTTACCATCAGGAAATTCTTCTTAATATTCATCTGGAATCTCTTCTACTGTAGTTTGAATCCATTTCTTCATGTTCCAGTCTCTAGAGTAGCAGAAAAGAAGCCTGCTCTATCTTCAATACTTTCAAATATTTAAACATGAGTATGATGTCACCCCTTAATCTTTTCTTCACCGAACTAAACATACCCAGATCCCTAGGGCCCCCTTCATCGGGACTGGAGACTTTCTAGCTTCTCAAACTCTTTCCTAACCTGTGGTGTATACAGTATTCCTGATGAGATTTGACCAACACAAAATAGAATGGTACTCTTACTTCATTTAATCTACACACAATGCTCCTATTGCAGCAGCCTAGAATTGCATTGGATTTTTTAAACTGTCACACAAATTATGTTCCTGATGGTTACATATGGACAAACAAGGGCCACCATCATCTAAAGACCAGAAGCCCATTTTTGCTTTGTCTTGGACTTAAGCAGCCGTACACACACATCCCCATCCTTCCTATCCTAAATGATTCTTCCTATCCTAAATAATCACTGCAACCAATTCTTCTGCCTAAAATAGAGCTATGGATAAAATGAATTTTAAATGGTCAATCATTCTGCCAGAGGATTTGGGGGCACAATTTGCCATGGGGAATGGTTCTGGGCCCACACTTTGGACTTTGCACATCCCAGGCTTAATACATATTTGAATTGTGTATAATAAAGAATATATAGCTTCTTGATATTCTCTTTTATGTAAAAGCTTTCCCTCTCCTCTCTATCATCCCATGCGAATGTGGCATATAGAGTCATTACTGTGAGATCTGAGAAAACACTTCAAACAGGAAAAGCTATTTGAGGCTTTAAAGCATTAACATTTATTTCTGTGCTTCATTTTGAATATCACAAGTGGTCGGTGTTGTGCATATATCACTACACACACGCTTACATTTATGAAGTAGCTGGCTGTCTTGTAGTGAAACATGGGAAGAAATGCTTAAATCAAAACTCTACTATTTCAGAGCTTCGCCTTTCAATTAAATCAATGTAAATGCAACATCAGGGTTGGAAAGCAAAAGTCAGAGTTTTGGGTATTTTGAAATAAGAAGCAAAGCTGTATGTGATGTGTGCACGCCTTCAAATCACCTGTCAACTTTTGGCAACCCCATGGATTTCATAGGGATTTCTTAAACAAGATATACTCTGAGATTATTTTTCCAGTTCCTTATACTTAAATATAACCTACATCACCTGGTATTCATTGGTGGTATCCCATCCAACTATTAATTAGGGTTGATCCCACTTCGCTCCAAAGCCCAGAGAGAATCTGGTGTCTTTAGGGTATTTACGCCCATGTATATATGTAGAGCAGGGGTGTTCACACTTTTTCAGCATGCGAGCTACTTATAAAACAACCAAGTCAAAATGATCTACATACCTACTACAAAAATCTGAAACATATAACACAATATCTGCTTTGAACTGGGTTTTCTGAGTCCTCAATGCCATATAATCTGATTCAAAGCAGATAACATGGGATTTTATTCAACTGTGTGGAAAGGACCTCAGATAACCCAGGGCCGGCAGCACTTGGGCGGCATCGGAGCCTGCAGGGTGGGACTGAGCCTTCCTCCCGCCCTGCCTGCAATCTACCAGGATGCCCTACGCGATCTACCAGTAGATCGCGATCTACCTAATGAGCACCCCTGATGTAGAGGAACCATCTTGTACTAGAACTAAAAGATTAGTGAGTTCTTTTGATTATTTATGTTCTGGTCCTATAAACCTTTGCTGAATATGAATTACATGTTTTCTTCACATTGCTTGAGGAGCCTACCATCAGATTGAACACTGCCAGTGACAATGTGGGTTTTTTAGAGGTCTCAAATCCCCCTTCCCATGTACTAGAAGAGCAAGGGTATACAAAAGGTAAGATGTAGAAAAAACAATTAGTTTATATATTTATTTATTTCAAACTCATACTATATAATAAGATATCAAGGAGTCATACAGATTTTATTTTTTTTATTAAAAAACGCAAAATATTTAAGACTGTAAAACAATTGTAAGACATGGACTTCTTTGGCTTCATGGTAAGGCTTTGATAAAGAATTTTAGCTTAGTTCTGAAATAAAATCAAAAGTAGCCCCAATGTGGCATCTGGGGAGAGTAATTTCAAAACAGAATATTACAGCAGAGACAAACTATATTCAGAAGTAGCAGCATTGGTCATGCAGCAAAATACAACAAAATGCCGAACACACAGCATGATTATACATTTATAATTTCTTTACTTCCAGCAACAATGTAAATTCCATTGCGATTAGAATCTCTTTATAGGTGGAAAGTACAGGGCTGCAAATCCACTTTATACTTTCTTGCTATAAATGATGAAATAAATTCTATTTCCTAACTTATTCTGTCTTTGTCCTCATTTCCCCCTCATGCCCAAGGTAGGGCACATCCACATAGGATGGAAAATGTGTGCTCTCCTGGATTTTTGCCTGAGGCATCCAAACAACATCTCGGGTAAAAACAAATTTCTTTGGGACGAAGCAGGAAAACCCTGCTTTGTCTCAAAGTAATTTGATATTGGAAAGATCCAGGTCTTCCTGAAAGACCCAGGTCTAAGCCAGTATGTGTTCTGACACTTCCAAGGGGGCCATCCACACAGCCCAAACTCAGAGGGCTGTAACCCACTCCCCCCAAATCATACTGTTTATTTCTATTCCGCTCTTCTCACCCCGAAGGGGACTCAGTGCGGATTACAATACACATACGACAGACAGTCCCTGTCGGAAAGACATACAATTACACATAGCCAAATACAGTGCAGTTTTTAGAAGGACTTCTTCTTTCCTGGCTGCGTCATACAGATGGGCGTCATCAGGTGTAATTGCTCCATTACATCATTGTTGTTATGTCCCTGCGTCATTGCGCACTCACATCACAAGGGGGTGCTGTTGTTCCATCCTCATGACAGGAGCCTCTTGTTTCCACCACTTCCGCCTCTCCCTTCTCCGTCAGCCTATTTCAGACAAGTCTGTGCAAAAGTCCTTCCCCACTTTTATGGTCCCCAATTTGTTGTTAATTCACAGCTGGGCTATTGAACTGCTTGGGTAAACAGTAGACAGGGCTTACAGCTGGCGTCTAACTCAGCCCGGGATTCGATCCTGCAATTTTCAGATCTTCAGATTGCCAACACAGCTGTTGTTACCGCTGTGCTATCTCTCCGGCCCCACCAGAAAAAAAACCCACCAGAAAAGCCTTAAAACTGAAAAAAATGACTTACCCATGTTCTCCTGGTGCATAAAAAAAGATGTGCCAGGAGAAGATGGGGAGAGGAGGAAAATTGCTGCATTTCTACATGCCAGGAGAGCTCTGGAGAAGGGGGAATAGAAGCCGGGTAAGGTTTTTTTTTCAGTTTTAAGGCTTTTCTGGAAGTTTTGTGTTCAGGTGCCCTGTCCAAATGTCCAGCAAAGCAGCTGGACACACCCCCTCCCCAGGAATGCATGGGTGTTGGTGAGAGATGTGTAGACTTTAACCTGCACCAAATTGAGCTTAAGAAACCCAATTGGGTGCAGATTAAAGTCATGTGTGGAGCCGCCCAAAGAGTGTGGTTTCTGTTTGCATCAACCCTAACTCAAGATTTTCTCAAAAATTATCTCAAACAAGTAGAAACTTATTTTTAACGGCAACAGTAACACCTTTCCTTTTCTGTAGAATATTTTGAAATCCTTGCCTGCAGAAGAGGCCAGTGATCTTTGAAATAATCTCCAATGAATTTTGTGCATTTGGTTGACCAAATAAAGTATCACCATAATGTGTACAGAATGGCTCATTTAGAATATTTCATCAATCAAAGCCCAAAGGCAAGTGTATGCCTTCTTATATTAGATTGTAGCCTTGATGGTTGAATAGCATGTTAATATCAATAAATAACCAGTGAAGATAAAGCTTTGTGTGTTTTCAAAGACTAGAAAGTTACAATATACCTAAAATGCTCTGGAGTATTCACACAACATGTAACTATGCCAGCATTATGTCCTGGTTTATTTCAAATGAGGTAATTTGGCTTATTATTTTACTAGATTGATTTTTCCCCATGTGTGAATCTCTAGGGGAAAGCATTTATAAATTTAGCTTTCAGTCTTCATTAATGCTGTTTTTCATATAATTAGACATGTGTGCTTTAAATATTTACTGACCTTGTCATTTTTGGTTATCCAGTTTCCACTCATTTGAGATGCACAGACCAGAGTCCCAAAATGCTGTCTTCTTTGGGGGAGGTGGAACTGAACCTCATACTACAGACCTCTTAAGCTTGTTGTAACAGTTGCATAAGGTAGTGATTCCTGAGCAAACCTATGCATTTCAACAACCATCTCACTTTGTTTTATGCCATCAAGTCAACACACGAATAAGAAAGTTCCAAGATCCTCATCAACAACTGCCCTGCTCAGGTCTTCCAAGCTCAGGAGTAAAAAAATACCCATCATTACTCGAAGATCATAACATTCACTATTATGCTTTTATTAAATGAAATAAATTGGATTTGAGAGACATTGGTTGTGATAGCCCTACAAAGTATCTTTCTCAAAATCCTTCACACACCTAAAATCCCAAACAAATATCCCTTCATAAATGACCCCAAAGATATTGCAATTTCATTAAACAAATAGCTGAGGAGGATGAAGGTTTAAAAATCTTCTAGCTGTGCATAGGAGGTCCTAGTCCAAAAGTTTAAAAGGGAAAGAAATATTCAACTGCATACTTCACAATTCACAATTGCTTTTACAAATGCATAACCTAGAGCACTTTTCCAGCATGCGAGCTACTTATAAAACAACCAAGTCCCAAAGATCTACCTACCCACTACTCAGAGAGCCATAAAAGCAAAATATTAGGAAATTTATTTCAGTGAGAGCCATATAATACATTTTAAGACTGAGTTCAACTAAATGTGAGTATAATAAGCCCCTGAGCATTCCTCACAAATGGCATGGGAGCAATACACACTGTGCCTGCAATCTGCCTGGGATCTACCAGGACGCCCTTCGAGATCTACCAGTAGATCACGATCTACCTAATTACCACCCCTGACCTAGAGTTACAAATTTGTAACTGATTTGTATTTGTATTCCTTCTGTATCCCATAGTGTATGGAATAAGTAGGAATCTTATAGGCTGAACAGCAATCACAGCAAGTGATGGAATTGTGCTTTCCTGTTAATCAGACCATAGCACTAAGGTTCCACCCTCCCCCCTGTTCCACCCATAGATGATTTCAAGGAGAAATGTTGGCAGGGATCCTTATTTTGACTGTTGCAGTGGAGAGTACTCATGAGAGGAGAGCAAAAATGTCCATATGATGTGTCCACATTAACATCCCCCGGATCAGTTTCAATAGCAGTATAATATAGGCTGGAATGGGGCAAGTGGTGCTACTTAGCTGCAGAACTGAGGTGATCATGTAACTACGTAGTGTATGTCGAATGTGGTCTTTTATATTTAACTTGTCATGTAGTGTATCTCTTAATGAAGGCAATGAAGGAATTAACTACAATTGAGAACAGTCTGCAACATGGCAGACTCAGAGCAGATTACAGTACACATATAAGGGGAACATTCAGTGCCTTTTTACACGAACAATGACGTGTAAATACCTTCTCCTTTTTCCATCTATGGCATTTGGAGGCAATGTTCAATTTCCGGCCATGGGGAAGTGCTCTCATTCTATTTTCCATGTCAACGGAGCCTGCTGTCCATAGACATCTCCGATCTTTTTGCTGGCATGTTTGCATTTCTGCATGGGGTGCAATTTTACCTTCCTGGTGAGGTGGTACCTATTGATCTACTTTCATTGAATGCATTCAAACTGCTAGGTTGACAGAAGCAAGGTCTGACAATCAGAAGCTCACCCTGACTCGCGGCTTTGAACTGTTGATCCTCCAGTCAGCAGCCTTTTCTGCAGCTAACATCTTTAACCGCTGTGCTACCGTGACCCTTGTGACCCTTGTAACCTGAATTATAATTTACTTTTCTTACCTAACAGTATTATTTTCTGCATTTTCTTTCATGCAGAAGCAGTCAGAGATATAGAATATTATTTGTGTTGAAACATGTAATACTCTGTAGTAATAATATATATTCTGGTAGTATAAATTATATTGTTCTGGATTTGTCTCACCTGCCAACCCTTGTTTCTCATAGGACTTAACATTTCTAATACAGTATGTCCCCTGTATTTATGGAACTGATACTTATAGTTTCATCTATACATGATTAAAAAAATATGTCCTCTCTAGGCATTTTCTAGATCCTCAGAAATGACTATCTGGTATTCTTGATCCAGAAATACGTTATTTCAAAAGGGCTTCCTATTATATACTGTTTGACATTTTCAGATGAAGTCTGGGAATGCACACGCACGCGCGCGCGCACACACACACACACACACAGAGAGATATTGCTAAAAGATCTAAAGAACCAGCTTTACCCCTGTTTTATGTTTTTAAAACAATCACTCAAATATCATGGTGGCAACATTTTAAAAGGTTTTTTTTAAAAAAAATGTATAACAAGGCTTTATTCTGACCAGAAACATTAAGAAAAACATAGATTAAAATTATTAATACCAAATGAAGCCATTAGTGTGGTATTTCATTTCCTTTTTCCACCCCAGGAGTCTGTGCAGAGCAATAAATTCAGGGTTCAGCATTCAATCTAATAAAGGATTTGATGCCTCAGCTCTTCTTCAGCATTTGGTGCTAGCTATATTTTAATTGGAATATATCACCCCCTACCATAGGCATATAATTCCTTATTGATAGTATGCTTCAGACAAGAATTTGCCTGTACAGGACCAAGCAGATGTTTGCAAATTTATTTTTAGAGACTGAAAAATAAATAAAAACAGGAAATGGCCAATTGTTCCTTTTAATTCTGTTTTATTTAATTATCCAATGAATTTATGAAATCCTTGTAACTCAGACTGTGTCCACATTACATTAAGTGTCATGGCTCAATACTATGGAATTCAGGGAATTTAAGTTTAGTGAGATATTTACCCTTAGCTGTCAAAGGACTCTGGTACCACACCACACTACAAACCCCAGAATTTCATAGGATGGAGCTGTGACAGTTAAAGTGATGTTGAACTGTTATAACTCTGCAGTGTGGATTGTCTACCATTAAGGTTGCTTTGGAAGGACTGTTGGTACTTGCTCATAGCCACTGAGCATCATGGCACAGGAGAAACCTGAATCAAGCTCTACCTGTTCTAGGTCTAACTTTCCTCACACTACACCAGTAAAGTCCAAAACCCACTGTTGCTTTAGGTTGCAAATGACATTTAGAGTAATAATGCACAGATGTTTGGCAAAACGCATGCAAATGATAACAATTTGCAACCTGAAGAAAATTGTCTGAAGTCCCTCAGTACTCTCAGCTTTTAAAGCCAGAAGTAACAACCGCCAGTAATGGGAACGAGAGCTTAGAGGACTTCCATTATTTTAATAACTTTCTGGCATGGTTCCAGTCATTTTTGTCTTTTATCTTTTGGAAACATCCTTTTAGTGAAGCCGCTAGAGCTGTTGAAATGATCATGATGGACAGGAAAAGACGCAGGTTTTAAAAGATAGTGCGTCCCCTCATAATCTCCCTGTAATATGCTTGCAGCTACCTCCATTATATGGGAGAGTGCCAGTGTTCTGGGGAGTAGTAACTTTTTGAAGAAGACATGCAATGCAAACAAAACAAAGTCATTATGTGGGTATTCAGTTTCCCACACCTTTGTGTGTGTGTGTGTGTGTTGGGGGGAGGAGGCGGTGCCCCGGGTGCCATTAAAGCTTGTTCGTTCCCCTTTGAATCTTCAAACCCCCACTTCCTTTCTCAGTGTAAGTTACTCTATAATGTCATGGAGGAATGGACAATTGACTTAAGGTGGGGTCTTAAATAGGTCTTAATGGCAGCTATAGGAGGAGATACTGAGTTGGTGAACACTTTTTTATTTATGCATGTATGGTCAACCTTCCATATTTGTTGGTTTGAATTTTGCCAATTTGATTATTCACAGATTTGATAAAGCTTTTTTCTTTAGAATCCTATAGATTTTCCATTGTAACTCTATAATCAACATCTACTAGAAGTTGGTCATAAGAATCTGGCTGGGAGACCTAAAGATTCTCAGAGAGATCACCTTAGTAAGAATCTATAAATCCTCCAGTGCAATACGATTATTGTTGTTGTTGTTGTTGTTGTTGTTGTTGTTAGCTTCATTTATACCCCACCTTTCTCACCCATGCAGGGTCAATCTCTGGCAGTTATTGACTATTGAGTCATGCTGAAGGACCTATAGATTCATAGAGAGATGATCCCTTTTGTTAAAAATAGTATGTCTGTATGTGTGTTTATTGGGGGGGGGGTAATTTGTGCCCCCCCCCACTATTATGAAGATTGTATGCCTGTAACCCCAGTGAATGAGAAGGACTGGTTGTCGTCCTTCAAGAACAGATCAATTTCTGTATCAAATGATGGGTTTTCCTGAATAAAAATGTCTTTGAGATGTCAGAGGAAGGACAACCAATTATTTCCCCTCCAAAATACTGCTTCTTACAAGTAACTGTTCAAATCCATTTGGTCATCATTCTACACCATATCTTCAATATTGAGTTGAATAAAAGTTCTGACTTTTAAGACATAATAGTGTAGGATCCATGTTGGCAAAGAGAGATAAAAATTACAGGAAAAAATTCTTATTAAATGGAACAAAGCCAGGCAAGTAACCATTTCCAACAACTTAATCAGCTTAATCACCTACTCAAAGGAGATACTGCCAGCAAAGGGACTTTTAGAGTAATGATACTGAGGGGGGGGGGGTTAAAAAACCTACTGTATATCATATGAGAATACAAATTAGAAGGCAAATTCATACTGTCCCTATTTTTTAAAATTCATGTAATTCAACTCCTTTTCGATGAAGTTTCAAAGTTTTACTTATCTATGTTCTGTTTGTTTTTCCACCATTTTTTCTATGTGATTTTTTAAAGAAAACAGCAAACTATAACACAAAGTAAAGGCTGATATAATAAAATGTATCAGTTTAAAAAGCACCAGTTTCCTGTCTGGAATATAATTATGTGACTGCTATAGTTGTGTAATGAGAAAGGACCCCTGCATTTAATTGGACTTGTTAGAATTGGTTCTATATAAGGTAACCAAGCAATTTTCAGTGATCAGTGTAATCTGCAGAAGGTGTGTGATGTCTTTTAATTAACAAAACCGAGCAACTGAAGAAAGTCAAGGCCTGGGACTGAACGAACTCCTCCTTAAAACAGAAACAGTCAGATTCTTTATCAACGGATTGTATCACTTATGGCGCAAAAGTAAGCTAACCTTTATTTTGCCATTTTGGTACACCATTATATGAGGGCTCTCAACGTTTCCACATTTTTAAAAACTCTATTTATCAAAAATTTCAAAACAAATTATATCACTTTTCTACATACTCACCTTTATTTGAGATGCAGATTTCTCAGCAGTATACCAACTTTTTAATGATATCTGCAAAAAAAATGTTTTCGCCCATAGCCACTGATGCACCGCTTCTGCTTTAACATCATGTTTGCTGTTCGTGCTTATGCTTCTCTATTGGTTGCTAAGGCACTCACCTGGCAGACACTTTATTGAATGTTAGGCTGAATGTCTATGTGGGTCTGCCTATATCCTGATTCATTACAGTCTAAAACCTCTTTTACTGTTATTCCTCTGTTTTTGCAAATCATTTCCAGGGTTCATTCCATGTGGTTGTGGCTGTAGCTAGATATGTACCATGCTCTGCATCCATCACACTAGTACAGTCATTTTTGACCGTTTCAATCCAGTTGTAGATGACTCTACGAGAAAGAACTTTATCCCCTTACTGAGCACACATGCAGAGATGAATTTGTGCTTCCAGCACATATTTTGCTTCCAGAAAGCATATGGCAAAATGCTGTTCCTTTTTGATGTAGTTTATAAGTTTTGCAGTCATTTTCACTACAGCACAATAAGGTAAACTGTAAGGTTAGCCAGTTTGCCAGACAGGCTAGCTACATGAAACTCTTTGACATCACCAATTACTATTATGCCTGCCCTCATCATTTACAGCTTGGCACAAAACCGTGTCATTTTCAGTTCTGTTTTTGGATAATCTCTCATTCTCTTTACTAGGAAATTGCTCAAATTGGGGGGGGTGTAATTTGGCAAATATTCGGCCCATAGGCTACAATGGGGAAACTTTGGTGGCTCAACCATCAGTCATTTTAAGGCTTATCTGCATTAAACTTACCTCAATTTTAGATCCTATTTATGACCATAGGCCTGCCAAGTTTTGGCACAATTCCCAGATCCATTTTTTTGGGAATTATTTTAATTTTTCACCATAACATTTTTTAAAAATAAGACAAACCACAAGAGAGGGTCTGGGAATTGTAGTTGCCAGATGTGTCTATTCTCAGCTAATCAGAGCATGGACACAACCAGGCTTTTTATTGGCTACCATCATGCTCCAAGAGAAGTTCAGAGGCTTTTCAATACTCATCCCACGAAAGAGCTGCTGGGAAAGCAAATTCCCAGCAGGGCCCTCTCTGAAGAAGGGGCCTAGGGAACTTTTTCAGAAGAAATGAACATCGCTGTTAGAGAGGAAGAAGAAGAGATGCTGAAGTTAACCCCATAATCTCCAGGAACTGAAAAATCATGCCCCCAGCACAGAGAGATTGCTTGTGCTTGTAAAACAAATGATCAGAATACTATCGATACTTACAAACTTTTTACATGCCTGTTTTGCTTGTTTCTGTGTTTGGGGGCCCTCAAATTTGTGTTGATTAGTCGAGTTGCAAATACGAATTTTGTCAAAATGATTACATTTGTTGAACCTCATCTGAAATTTTGCACAGCTCTAAAACTAATATACATATACCATGTGCAAACTGGTATTCTTTCTAAGAAAGAAACAATCAGCGTTAACAGGTAATGCTAACTCTGATTGTACCTGGTAAGTACTCAATAAAACTCAACATCCTGTCTCTGACAATAGTTTGACCAGAAACTTTAGAAGTATGCTCATATTCCTAGGGCATGTTGGTCTCAATTGGGAGCAGCAATTTTGACAGGTTCTATTATAATATAGTTGATGTGGTTCCATTCTATCTTAGGGTATTAATTATTCAAATTATCTTGAACTAATCTTAGAGATTGAAAGCAAGACAAACAATTTAATTAATATCAGTTCCATCCCAGTCCTCTTTGGTGTTAGAAACCAGACAGCACATCCCAAAAAGGAACTATGTTGTCCCTTTTGGAGAAAGTAAAACAGTGACCACCACATTTTGTATGGAGGAATTCAAGGGAACATGACGCTGCTACAGTGGTATTCAATTCCCTTTCTCAATTCTAATAAGAACTAAACAAGGCTTGGAGAAAAAAAAATCCTCTAGCCTTGATCTGAGCTGAAGTACAAGATGTAGTCCTTCACGTAGGACACACTCCATGAGATGCAGTCTTTCTCTTCAGTTTTCAAAAAGCATGAAGTAGGTTTGCCAAATCCTGAAACCACTCTAATTACATTAATAAAAATAGATTTAATATTCGCTGTCACCAGTCAAAGGCAGCTGTCTACCTTGTATTGGTGCTGACATTGCCTGCTAAGGCAGCTTCTCTTCTTTATAGAAGCAAAATGTAATTGTATTTCAAAAAGAGGGAGACATCATTTACATTATATATTGCAAGAGAAAAGACACTTAGTATATGGCAGATTTTAAGCTAAAATCAAAGCAGTCAGCCAAGCAAACCAGATACCATATATCTAACCTGAATCTTTAATCTTTCCAGGTAGCCTAAAAAGTCTGTACTCTCCTTGCTAGAGAATGACTCCACTTGGTATTTAAATTTATGTGAAAAGGAATCAGCCTACAAATATAACTTAAGTCTGATGTCTTTTTCTAGGTTAGCTCTGCCTTATTTAGTCAGCTTCATTACATGCTCAGTGACATAAAACCAGGTGGCAGTTGACACACTAAACCACTCTAAGCAGGTCACAGTCTTCTCCAATGTCAATCATTCGCCTGGGGTCAGGAAGTAGAACTAGGCCATGATTTCATTTCCAAAACATCCAAATTGCTTTGGTTTCTTGTTAGTATGATTCAGTTTACATATTATTGGACACTGTGGTCTTGTATCATCAGTTCTAGTAACAATGAGTAAAAGAATATTTGTTTGCGGATGGAAAATAAAGGAGCTCTAAGATCATTTTGCAATTGATCTTAGTTAAATCTGCTTATTCGCTGATAAGGCTATTCAAAAATTAACATCCATTTAGAATTCTTTGTTCTCTCCCTTTCTCTCTCCCCTCCTCTCTCGATAATAACTTCAAAACTTCTGTGATTAAAGACATAGATGTTATAGAGCCACAGCATGGAGCGGAGTGATGGTGGGTAATTAAACATTCCTTTTTGTATGCCTTTGATATATTTTCATTAGCTTAGGAAGTATTTTTATGGTATGTCATTTTAAATAACCTGTCCTATTGTCATGTTTGTAAGATGACATGATTAAGAGTTTTGAAATGTACTAAAATGCATAATCTAATAAAACATACTTTTTAAAGGAGGGAAAATGAGCTAGGTGAAAGAAATCTAATGTAGGAAGAGATTAAAATTCCGAAGAAAATAAAATGATCTTTAACCACTAGCAAAATTACTTTAGCTATGTTTCAAAACAGAAGGTACCATCTCTAATTCTTGCCTATCATAGCAGAATGCATTAATTCTTAACTCATCTATTCAAAGATGAGTGCAAGAGAAGTATGGATAGGGTAGAGGCCCCTGCACTACACTCACAGAACGCTTAGTGAGGATAAACCAATTGCCAACGGCAGATAATGGAAGATTCCCAAAATGGGATATTCTGGAGGCAGGATATGGGGCAGAAATCACCTTGGTATTCTCACAACCATAACACCATTGGTCTGCTGACCAACAGCAACAACTACCATCTCCTGCCAACTTGAATCAATTTTAAATAATGCCTCATCTATGTGAATTGATAGTAAGAAAAATGAGCATGGCATAAGAAATACTTCTCGCACGATAGCTAGCACGAGCCTTTGGATGTTGCAAATGTTTAGCTGCTTCACATACTCCATGTAACCCACTTAGGAGGAAGCACACTTCCTCTGTTACAAGAACTCATGTGTCCCAAAAAAAGAGAAGCAATGCCCAAATCCTGACAAGGTAGCTCATCAACTGCCAGATAAAAACTAAGGGTGCATCTACACTATATATATGATTTTCAGCAGCAGTGTTTCATCCCATTTCCCAGAGGCAAAAACTGACCTGCTAAGACTAAGCCTTTTTTCATACCTTCAAAGAGCATCATATGATCATAGCTAGGGTGATAAGGTAATCTAATGACTGCTCCTTCTCCTTTGGGGTTTCAGACAATAGTTTACCCCAGTAGTATATGGAGCAATAAGGACTGAATAGAGAGCTCTGGCATGGGCTGGTCCATGAGGTCATGAAGAGTCGGAAGCGACTGAACAAATAAACAACAAAGGGGACTGAATTCAGGATGTTTGTCATAAGAATGTGCACCATATCACTCACTATAGCTTTTTCTGTTATGTAAACAGCAGTTCTATAAATCGAAGGAGTTTCTTCTGTGAGATCTCAGATGAAGACATCTCTATGGCATTAGTATGACCCATGCTCTATCTCTGCTCTGCAGGGTAAGGTCAGAACACAACCCTTAAAAGACATTGCAATCACTACTAAAAGCTCTTCAGTATATTCTTCATTTTATCATATAGCTTGCCTTAAAATAAGCCAAGTGCCTTGATGCTTTCTCACTCTTATGTTGGAATTTCAGTCTGACCCTCAACTTACAGTCCTAAATATGTATCTACTCAGAAGTAAACCTTGCTGAATTCAGTGAGGCTTACTCTCAAGGACAAGATTGTAAGATAATCTCCATTTTGAGCTTCTAGTTCTTTTCACTCTAATCTACAGTACTGATGTAAACTGCAAGAAAAAAGTTTCTAGGACACTGGTATAAAGTTTCCTAAAAGTTTGCAGCATTTTAGTTTATAGTTATGGTAAATTTCTAAACATTCAGTAATAAAGATCCAAATTCTTTATATGATCAAAACTAAATTGACTAAATTAGAACTAATTCTCACTATTTCTCAATTGGGAGTAATAAAAGAAATAGAGAAAGAATAAGCATGCCCAAAGTTGTACTCCCTCAAAGTTCTAAGCCTAGGAATTTCCAAGCAAATGGCAACATGGTTGGCAATCACATGCTTCAAAAACATTAACTTTACTTATCCAGTCTGTTTAAGAAGGATCTCTTTCCAAGATTTCTTTCAGTCAAAAGGAATAGTTGTGAGCTGTGTGTTCAATTCTGGGAAAATATTATTCATGTTCTATTTTTAAAAAAATAGAAAAGAGAAGACAGATCTTTCTTGAACTTAGAAACTAATTGAAAAGTTCATGCTGTATTTAGGACTGAATGAACCTAATTAACAGATATTATAGAAGAAAGAGAGTGTACAACATCTTAGCTGTATATACAACTACAGCTACAGCTACATTCCTTGTCTTAAGTATCCATATCCACCCTGCTGTGTTCTGTGTCAGCTGCATTTCTAATGTTTTACAAGCTCATATTAGGTGCTCATCAGCTGGCTCACTAATGGTCCAAGTGAGGACTGCAAAAAGTATTTATGTGCTCTACAGCAAATCTAGGTCATTCCTCATAAGGGTGTTTCCATCTCCAAAGCTAAAATACTCTCTAATTACATTAAGCAAGAGTTGCCTAATGCTCTGAGGTGGGCTCTTGTCACCATGCCTTCTTTGCTCTTGGCCTGAGAGCACCATGAGATTAAGTATGAGAGCTAAGAGCTAAGTGTCTGGTTCAAACTTTTATTTCATCTGCAACCTCACTCAGTAGATAGCATTAGATAAACAATTAAGAACAGTGAACTTCCGATTATCAGTTTCTCTGGCTTGCTACACATTTCTGTTGAAATAAATTGCTGAAGTGTTTCATAGGTCAGTTTCCTTCAATCTGGTGCACATCTGATGTATTGGACAGAGATTCCCCTAACCCCCTAACTTGAGAGGTGCCGTGCAATACATCTATACAACACCAGCTTGAACTAGACCTAAAGATGTGAAGGTTGCTAACATTTAAAACATCTGATCAGTGGCTTTATTTTCACTCCATCAAACTTGACCTGGGTAAAACCAATCTGAATGGTACAGAAACATTGTATTTAATGTATTGTCATTATCTCTTTTATTTCTCAATTTCCATCTGGATAATGACCCAGCAACCTCCAGGGGGTCAATGGACCACATACATATCTCAAGACCTTGACAATGGGCCTGCCATACCTCTAGAGGTTTCCAGAAACATTGTTTGCCAATTTTATGGCAAACATTAGCTGAGCCATGGAGGAATAAAGGAACCAGTATATCACTGAGATTGGGGCCTGCAAGCTGTACTTTGCCCAACCCTATTCTAAATGGTTCTCTCATATACAAAACTGTCAGGACCTGAGGTGAAATCACCCAAGACTAGTGCCTTTAACAGGTCTCAGGAAGTAATTCAACCGGTGCAAAGAAAGAATGTTTAAAAGTGCTTCATAATTGGCTATTAGGTAAAAGGCCTTCGCTTCACCCTCACGAAAGTTTCCAAGCTTGTTTGCTTGTCTGACCAAGTACAATGCCTGCTTTTGGATAGATTCTCATATCCATGTTCAATGACCAAGCATTGGGTCTCAAAGTAGAACAGCATGTTACCAATGCAGCCCTTTTAGTGATACACAGAGCCGGCATGGTGTATTGATTTGAACATTGCTTCAAGTCCCTGTTTAGCCATGGAAACCCACTGGGTGGCTTTGGATGAATCACATTGTCTTGGCTTCAAAAGAAGGAAAGGGAAAATACACTATGAGGCATGTGATAGGTTCACTTTAGGGTCATCATAAGTCAGAAATGCCTTGAAGGCACACAGCAACAAAAGACCCCAGTTTCATTTCCTCCTTCTTTTTCTCTTTTGACCGATCAATTTCAACTAAACAAATGGACACAACAGAATATGTTCCTATATCATGCTTGCTCAGCAGTAGCAGGTTTCCTTTCAGACTACTAGTACAGTGATTCAAAAAACCAAGGCATAGCTTAAGGAGTCTAGTGAATGTCTTGGTGGCCTTGCTGCAGGACAGTCTAAATTGAAATATTTATTTATCTTTAGATTTCCATTCCTATTTTGCATTTCTCAGTGGCTTGGGGCTGGTCTGGAAGAGCAGCATTCAAGTGAAATCAGACTAAAATGGTTCCAGAGTCAACTGCCGTGACCATGTGTCAAATGTAATTGCTTCTCAAGTGCTCCTTATGATGTGTCCATCCTGAAGTATAAAAGAACTGCTTTAAATGTTTGTAGGCAGGCTTTATAGCCTCATGCCTAGCTGAAAGCAAGCTCCTTGATTTTGTACTTCTGGTAAAAATCTAATTCCCAGGATAGAAGACAGTCTTGATACTCATACAAAAACAAACAAACAAAACAAACAAACAAAGAAAGAAAGAAACAATTCAACCTTAACATGCTACTTCATCATACTAGAGAACTATAGTTTGGAAAAAATACGAACTGAGTCCTATACACACTGCACATATCTTACTTGTAATGTAAAAAAAATAACAACAAAAGACAAAACAATATTTGAAATGAATAACAATTTTCACCAACATAAACTTACCCATCTTTCAATGGGAAGTGTGGGCCTACTTTTGGATGATGAAAGAGTCAAGTTAATTAGGATTGTTGTTGTGTGCGTTCAAGTAATTTAAGATTTAGGGCAAACCTTAGTCAAAAGTTTAGGGCAGGAGCCAGGTAAATGACTTTGGAGGGCTGCATCCGGCCCAGGGGCCTTAGTTTGGGGACCCCTGTTCTAGTGTGTTGAGGCCAATGTTGAGGATTAGATTTATAGGTAGGTTCTGATTTGGCAAATTTTCTTAGAGCAAATTATGTTCTTTCTTTCCTTCTTTTTGTGACTAATTTATGATCACATTTAAATCTGCCCCAGGATTATTTTTCTTCTCTTCTCTGTCTCTATGACATACAGGATTGCTTGTGTATATCAGTGGGAATCACAAATTCAAATATAGATCATCATTCTACAGCTATTACTGATTAATATGTTTTCTTTCCTTCCATTGGAGAAGCTTTTTTTGCTATACAAGGTTATATACTTTGGGATCACAGAGTAATTGTACCCCCAGAGCATATCAGTTCAAATTATGCACGGGGCATTGTGACATATGTCATATGAATTCCCTGGTCAAATGCTATCTAATGATGACCTGAGCTGGCTCAGGTTTCTATTCTGCAAAAATTGCAAACTAGGATTCTCATTATAATTTATAATTAATAGGCAGCAATGACTTTACATTTGTAGTCATCACAAGTCATATTTGTAAAGGAAGATCTTGGTGAAGTACCAGCTTCGTTGCAATAGTTGTGCCACTTCAATTAGCTTTGTGAGAGTCTGCCTGTGTCACATTTATTGAGACCCATATAAATTAACACTGTGACACTTCCTGAAGGTTCACAGCCATCACATATAATCTGTTATTTATTGCTACAAACCTAGGAACTTTAGTTTGTCACTGTAGTTTGACACTACAGCTGGGAATTCAGGGAAAATTCCAATGCAATACTTATTGCAGTGAAAAAGGTATGATGTTTTGTATGCATACTATAGATAGTAACTGAAGCTAAATATGTGTATGCTGTTTGGTGTACATACAATATAAGGTGAGTGGAGATTGCATCAAATTGTGTCTGTGGAACTCCCTCCCTAAGGACATCAGGTTAGCCACCTTCCTCCTGTCCTTTAGAAGACAACTAAAGCCCTGGCTGTGGGCCCAGGCGTTTGACTAAAGGTATTGAGTATAGGATAATGGCAGCTGGACTTGAATGCTGTGACATGACAATATTGGGATTATTGGCTGGACTCTGGTTTTAGCGGCATGTTAATGTGACTGTTGATGTTTTTTATTGATGATTTTATAATGTTTTTATACCACTGTTTTTATCTAATGTATTTTTGTATAGCATCATTGATGCACATGTGAAGCCGCCCTGAGTCCCCTTGTGGGAGAAGGGTGGGGTAGAAATAAAGTTAATAATAATAAATGCAAAAAAAATGTAGTAAATGCCTAGACATTTTAACTCCCTCCACCACACCACAACTTTGTCTGGAATGCAAAGGAAGGTTTGACATTGAAACAAGCCCTGATAACTGTTGAACAAAATTTCTATATTGAAATTGAAACACAATAGATGCTATAATTTGATTAAACAAACCTATTATAACATAGGGTTGCTATGAGTGTCCTGGGCTGTATGGCTACGTTTCGCCCACATCTATGGTAGGCATTCTCAGAGGTTGAGAGAATGCTCAGTGAGTGGAAACTAAGTGAGTGAGGTTTATATATCTGTGGAATGTCCAGGGTGGGGGAAAGAACTCTTGTCTGCTAGAGGTATGTGTGAATGTTGGAATTTGCCACCTTGATTAGCATTTAATGGCAGGCAGTTTCAATGCCTGGCTGGTTGCTGCCTGGGGAAATCCTTTGTTGGGAAGTGTTACATGGCCCTGATTGATTCTTATTTGGAATTCCCATTTTTTGAATCTTGCTCTTTATTTAGTGTTCTGATTTTAGAGATTTTTAAATTGGTTAATTGAGATAAATTACCTTTCATATCTTGATCTCCTTCAACCTTTCAAGCATCTGCCTGAAGACATGAATAACTCTTGACTCCTTAATTCAGCTTTCAGCCTAAAGCAGAGCTTATCATTATTGGTAAATATACACTATATACATAAGAGAACTTTCAATCACACCCATTCATATCTCAGCATGCCACAAGAAGCCTATTCCAATCCTATCTACCCTCCTTCATCCATCCTCCTTTCTGTTGAAATTGTCCACATTCTTGTGGATTTCAATGGCTTCTCTGTGTAGTCTGATATGGTACGGTAGTTGTTAGAGTGGTCCAGCATTTCTGTGTTCTCAAATAATATGCTGTGCCCAGGTTGGTTCATCAAATGCTCTGCTATGGCTGACCTCTCTGGTAGCGTTAGTCTGCAGTGCGTTTCATGTTTCTAGATCTGTGTTTGAGTGCTACTTTTGGTAACCTTATGTAGATAATAGGCATGATAACAAATCGAAAAATGGCGATTCTAAAATCAAATGGGGGGGGATTTTTTTTTTGATTAGTATATCAAAGACTTACAAAAAAATTCCCAAAATTTTCGGAAATGTAACGTAATAACTAACGAAATTCGTTAGAAATTCGTATGCCAGAGCATGCGCATTCCAGATGGTTTTGGCCTACAACTCCCAGAAATCCTAACAGCTGGTAAATTGGCTGGGATTTCTGGGAGTTGTAGGCCAAAACTTGAATAAACCACACTGAATTCTAGATGGGACTCTCCAAATAGGAAGGAGGGAGGGAAAGAGGAAGGGAGGGAGGGAGGGGTTTTCTATTCTTGAAGCAGCAAAAGAAAAGGAGGAGGCCCCCTCGCTCCTCGCTGCTCTCTCTCACCCCGATCCTGAGGGAGCGAGGGCCCAAGTTTGCCCAGGCTGAGAGGAAAAGGAAGAGGCCTGAGGCTGTGAGGAATGGTGGGAGTTGAAGTCCAAAACACGTACCTGGAGGGCTGCAGCTGGTCCCTGCGATGGGAGAAGGCAGAGCAACAGGGAAGAGAAGCATCTGAGAGAGCGCGGGGAGAGAGAGAAAAGCGTCTGCGCTGCGTGTGTGTGTGAAGCAGGCCCCTGCAATGGGGCATGCATGGCAGCAGAGCAACGGGAAGAGAAGGAGGGGAAGCCTGGAGAGAGAGGAGAAGCGTGCGTGTGTGTGTGTGTGTGTGAATCACTTTCCAGAATGCATTGCCTCTACCTAGCAGCAGCGTCACTTCCAGTTCCCCATATAAATGCGGGAAAAAGAAGAAGCTGAATGAAGGCGGGAAGGAAATGAGCGGGAGAAGTGAGTAGTACAATAATTAATTAATTAATAATTAAGAATTTCTAACGATCCTAACGCAAATTGTTGGCCTCACGGACCGTAAAAAGGAAGTCCACTTCCTGGTTCGGGGCAGCGATCCGTAAAACAACAAAAGTCCCATTAATTACGGATTTCTAACGAATCAATTAGATTTCCGTTTCAATTTTAGCATGCCTAGTAGATAACTCACAGCATCCCAGTGATTCCTGCCATGAAAACCTTCAACAACATATTATAACATATTGTGCTAAGGTAAGTCTGTGTTCCCTGAACTACAATATAGGAAGCAATCAGATTTTTAAGAGATATATTGTTAATAAATTTGTTATTTAAACACTATTGATATGGTCCAAAATCCAATGATATGGTTAACTTTAGGTTCAGCACCAGATGGTTTTTGGTAGCACAATTACATTATTTCCAGATATGTTGGTTTCGATAGACTCTGAACACTCAAAGCTACCATGTAACTGAAGCTACCATTTCATAGCACCCAACTGGCAAACAGTATTAACCATAAAAAGTGTAGCAAGCAGACCATGGAGGGAGTGTGACATTAAGTCTTGTGGCATTGCCCATGGCAACTGTTCAAAATCCTGAACCCTTTTGGAGTTTTATCAACCCACTCATATAGACGCCATCAGCTGATTTCATTTCACTTTCTTCACTTCATTCTGCTAGCATTTTAATAATGGCAATAATTGATTACAATTAAGTGTTTCTAGCTACGGTTCATAAATTGACACCCTCCTTCTGTTTCTCGCATGCTATATCCCTAAACCTTTTCTTTCTGCATTTACAAGCATTTCTGTAAGCCTCAGTTCCTATTGATTAACATACATAGATAACATCTGCAGGATTACAGCTTTTAAAGTTGCATAACTTATATATCAATTATATATCACCTTTCTAATCCAGTTGTCTGAATGAGGAAAGGCTGTCTGCTAAGGTAATATAATACTCATCCACCTTTAGAGTATAAAAACAGTATTAATCTATCTTCAGAATATTGCTGTGATATTAATAAACATTAAATATTGCAGTGATATTAATAAACATTAAATATGGGCTTTTAAAATTCAGTGAATACATTTCCCAAGGTGCAGAGTTGATAGATGGTACCGATTATTACAGATGCATTGTCTTCAACATGTTTCTACAATGTATATAAATGTTAGTGTTTTCTTGGCAATCATTTTGCTACATAGTCTGTGTTTCCTTAGCACTAGATGTCCATTCACATAACACCAAAAATGACTATAGCTATGAATACATGTTTATTGCCCAGATAACTAATAATGGTTTCTGAAGTGGAAAATGTGCTTCATCATTTTCTGTGGACAATGCACACACTTACCGGATGGGGAAATTGTGGATGTTGGTGCTTCCCTTCCCACCATCTCTGGCGTCCATCTCCTTCCTAGGAGACTTTGTGTGCCTGAATGTTTTCCTCGTCATGCAAACTCTAACCAATCAGATTGAACTTCCAGGTCTCAATTTGATTAGTTTTCCCCAGTTGGACCTCTTCACTCCAGTTCACCTACTGGCCATAGCAGCCGGCCTCACTGCTCCCTGGCTCAGTTGCCTTCCTGTGCTCCCTACACTTGGTTGTTGTTTTGTTTATCTCGTGTCACAACTTGTGGACAGTTGGAATGGGCCCTGGATCAGGTTTTGGGTAGTTCTTCTTTGGCTGATGGATTTGTCTATTGTGGATTAGGGAGTGGGATGGTGCAGGGAGCCTGGAGCAGCATTGAACGGTAGCCTGCACTTCGACCTACTAATGGTTTCTCTCCTTTAGATTGATTTCCCCTATGGGCACCTCTACAGGTCCCTCAATGGGGCTGTCAGAATAGCATGCAGACTGTCTGATGCAGTGATTCAGGACCCATGTGTGTCTGCGCCATTTAGTTTTCTCCCACCTGTTCTAGTAATCTGGAACATTCCAGGGAAATGAAATGTTAGTGATGCTCACCATATTTTATTGTTCCTAAAACAATGTATTATAACATTTAGGCCAGAGATGGAGAAAGTGAGACGCTTTGGCCTGTTCTACATTGCAATACAATCCAGATTATCAAATCAGATAATCCACATTATCTGATTTGAACAGCATTGTATGAGTTTACACTGCCGTATAATCCAGTTCAAAGCAGATAATCTGGATTTACATGGCAGTGTAGAAGGGGTCGTAGATGGTGCCTTAAGAGTATCATGCAGCCTCTATTTATCCCCCAACTTTGCCAAATTTGCCCCCATGTAGTTTAAATCCCATAAGAAACATTTTTCCACCCAGAAAATAATCAAATGACCCACAAATGTGAAATTTCACAAAAGTGAAATTGTTTCCCATGGCCCCTGTAAGTATTGTGCTGCTTTTTGGTGGTTTTGTTTGTTTATAAAATCTCCTAAAATTGCAAGGTGTTGGGAAGAGATAAGGGCAATCTCTTAGTTCATAATCCCCCCCCCCCCCCCATTCTGAATGCATGTCTTCCCTTGATATAGGGTAAATTAGGTAAAACAGTATTGGTGTCACTGCATACAGTAGAATGGGTACCAAAACATTTAAATCTCAATGAATAAAATACAAAGCAAATGAGATTTTGATAAATGAAGTAATTGAAGCATCCAATATAAAAAAGAACAAGAAAACTGCTCTTGTCTGTACTAATTTGTCTCTTGAACTTTTAACTGACTTCCAAATCTCTGAGAATTTACTAGAATACTATTTGGAGCCAATATTTATCTCCTTTTGTGGATATTACTAACTGGGAACTTTTAATCTCCTTTTAATTCTTACTGATGATATTTCTCCTGAAAATTCTATCTTGTGTTTTCATTGCAGTGCAATGTGTTATTAAAGCCTCTTTTTGAAATTATCTTTGTTACATGTTCACCATTCATTTTACAAAAGCAAAAGAATGACTGTCCTATCCTCTCAAGACAAGTTATTCCCATCTATAACTATGAAATAATACTGTGGACCCTTGATATCACTGGGGTTTGGTTCCAAGGCACATGCTGACAAATGTATACCAGAATTTTCTTTCTTTTAGTGATAGCCATCTGAAACACAATACTCCACTGGCTGCCTGTCCAAATCTGGGCTCAATTCAAAGTGCTTGTTTTGACCTTTAAAGCTCTATACGGTTCTGGCCCAGCTTACTTGTCTGAACGCAACTACCACTACGTCCCACCTCGTAACTTAAGATCATCCGGGGAGGCCCTGCTTTTGCTTCCACCAGCAACTCAACTGCGGTTGGCGGGGATGAGAGACAGGGCCTTCTCGGCTGTGGCCCCCCGCCTGTGGAATGCGCATCCCTCCTATCTTTCAGGAAGAAAGTAAAAACGTGGTTGTGGGACCAGACCTTTGCACAGTAATTGCGGCACTTTAGTTGGAAAGGACTGATATGATGACGGACATGAAATATGGTTTCCACCATTGATTGAATGTGGATTTGTATAGATGGAATTTTAATTTAATTGGATAGCTGATTTTTTATTGCTGATGTTTTAATCCTGTTGTATTAGGGGTTTTATATTGTGTATTGCTGCCGGCATCTAATTGTGCCTTGTAAGCCACCCAGAGTCGTCCCCCCTGGGGGGGGGGTGTGAGAAGGGCGGGGTAGAAGCATAGTAAATAAATAAATAAATGCAATGTTTAAGTACCATATGATATGCACCTTTATTTCAGTGTTCAATTCTTGTTAGGATATGGCTGCAATCATTCTGAACCAGGAAAGGAATTCTAGAGAGAGATAAAGGAATTCTGTCATCAAAAACAAAATGAACCTATTTGATTTCACACAGACTGAAGCACTCCAACGGCTGCATTCAGACATATACATGTGTTGTTTAACAGAATGTTGTCATTACTCACTTTTGGTGAGTACCTGTGCACTAGGTATCAAAGATATAAAATTGATATAGGAAAGCATCTGTATGATAGATGAAACATATTTATCTCACTTTTTGCAAAGATCTCTGGATCTACTTCACTTGCTCAGTAACGGTTACATTCAGAGATCCACAATTTCACAGATTGAGCAGCCAAACCATAATTGAACAATCAGGTGCTAATGGAAGCAAGCTGACGAAGATAGCTAAACTATCTCAAAAGCCAGATAGAAAATAGAGTTCCATTTCTTTAAAGAGTGTAACTAAATGCAACAAAGACTAACACAATTTCAGCTTATGGGTTTGGAAAGCCATAAAGACTGCATCAGCAGTTTGCAGTGTTCAATACAGCATTAAGAGAGCCAACAATTTGCTTAAATATGCCTGACACAGATGATATAGTGCTTAAAGGCCAATGGAGCGGCTTTATATTCAGTGCAAGCTCTGAAATGTAAATCAAGCTGCATTTTGTTATCATCCACTTTAGCTGCAGTGGCAGACCTGAAATTCCAAATTGCAAAATCTTGAAGAGCCTTCCCCTCCTTTTTCTTCATTGAAAAGGGACAAGGGAGTCCGTAACTTTATAATAGCTACATTGTTGAACAACCTAATTCAATAATAGATGGAACGTGGAATGAAAGTGGATAACGGATCATAATGAGATGGCACAACTGTTCTCAGAAGATATCTTTAGATGTATTATTGTACCAAATGAAGATGAATCCTATTTCTCCGCTGCTACAAGCCAAATCTTCAAGTGGTATAAGTCTGGATACTGCTTCTATACCTTAAAGTGCTAACATCTACATAAGTTGAAGGCAGATCTGTCCTATAATGTCTAAAATTTGACATTTCTTTGAACTACTTTCCTCATGACTTATTTTCTAGGTAGATTCAACTGGTGCCTTGTATTTGGTGTCTTTTGTGTGCAGAATAGCCAAACAAAGAGCAGTTTTTTACTATTATGTTTAAATGCATGGCCTTGCTTGGCCTAAACCCCTGGACTCCGGGGGCAAAACTATGACCAGAAGAATGAATTAATATGGAGCAAAGGAAAGGAGAGCTTCCTTTATTGATTCTAGTTGTTTCACTGATTTCTTTTTTCTCCTGTGGAAGACCACATTTAATCTGTATTTCTCCGGGGCACAATATAAAGTTCATTTCTCTCTTCCTTGTTTCTCTATCTTCACAACAACCCTTTGAGGTGGGTTAGAAAGTTAGAAATTGTCTCATCACTCCACCCACCCAGTACAGTCACATAGAAATACTTCTTCCCACCATAGACATGTAGTGACTCTCTTTAGAATCATTTTTGATGCAATGGGGCCAAACTGAAACATTCTCTAATAGTTTCTAAAAGTTTTCTATAATTATTATTATCATTACTTATCACAGTGAGTAATGATAATAATTATAGAAATTTAGAATAAATGGCCCTAGGAAAGCAAGTTATGTCAAAGCAGCACATCAAACGGGTATCTAAGGAATGAAATTATGGGCTTTTAGATAGAGGGCAATTCATGTCATCCATCAAGGGCAAGGGAAATGGTACTGGTTATAATATGGCATCATATTCAAATATTCTCTTCTCCAGCACAACATGTAGCTTATCATGGTGATGGTGGGTGGTTTTTTTTTCCTCGTTTACTTTTCTTCTTTTCTACACAAACTCTCATCTGTCTGAATCACTGTCCATTTCTACTTACTTCTGTCTCAGTGTTCAGATTTTGGAAAATATAAATTGCAATGCAATAGCTAAATCTGGCAATTAAGTAAGGTGTTTTGTTTCTGAACAAATCACGTTTAATCTATAAAGTCTTTAAAACTTTAGTTTTTAAAGCAGTGGTTCTCAACCTATGGGTCCCCAGATGTTTTGGTTTTCAACTCTCAAATATCCTAACAGCTGGTAAACTGGCTGGGATTTCTGGGAATTGTAGGCCAAAACACCTGGAGACCCACAGGTTCAGAACCACTGCTTTAAAGCTTCAAAACATAGAAACCATAAAAACTTAACACAAATACACGTTGTGGCTTAGTCTATTATTATTCAGTAACTCTAACTTGAATTATATACTCCTTTTTACAAATGGTGCCATTTGTCTGAAGGAAAGCTTGTTAGAAAGTCTCTTTGATATCCTTGTCAGAGCTAGCACATCTAAGGTTTGCTCCTTGTTAGCTTTCTATATGCTGGGTAAAACTCAGAAATACTTTTCAACCACAGTCCATACATGTTTTCCTGAAGTTTGAGTCCTGCAAACACTTAATAATGTATGGTGTTAGGTCTACTACAAAGTGCAGTAAGTTAGCTGATTCAGGTTGCAGCAGTCCAGGAGAGGAAGGAAGGTTTTTCAGTCAGAGTTCTAGTTTATTTATTTATTTATTTGTTCAATTTTATATTCCGTCCCTCCCGGCAGGCTCGGGGCGGTTCACATACATATCAATCACACAATAAAACAGTAATACACCATAAAACAGCAAAAGATAAAAGTTGCAAAATGCAACAACAATAAACAGTAGACAAGTTACAATATCCAGGAGCTTCAATTAAAGGCAAGCCTAAACAAGATAGTTTTGCATGTCCTCCGGAATGGAATGAGCTCATCCATGGCCCGGACATCGTCTGGCAATGTATTCCACAGTGTCGGGGCAGCAACTGAAAAAGCTCGTTGCCTTGTGCTAGAAAGATGGCAGGAGCGGATCGATGGTACCGTTAGGAGATTTCGCTCCTCCAAGCACAGTGATCTCAGGGGAACGTATGGGGTGAGGCAGTCCCTCAGGTACACCGGTCCTAGACCATGTAAGGCCTTGAAGGTCAAAACCAGCACCTTGAAGACAATTCGGTACTCGATTGGTAGCCAGTGCAATTGCTGTAAGATGGGAGTAATGTGCTCTCTTGCTGGCGCTCCTGCCAGCAAGCGAGCCGCAGCATTTTGCACCAGCTTGAGTTTCCGAACTGTCGACAAGGGAAGGCCTATGTAGAGGACGTTACAGTAGTCTAGTCTCGAGATGACCGTCACTTGGATTACCATGGCAAGGTCATCCCTGGATAGGTAGGGGGCCAGTCACCTAGCCTGTCGCAGGTGGAAAAATGACATTTTGCTGATCACGGAGACATGGGCCTCCATGGCCAGCAATGGGTCCAGTTGACCCCCCAGGCTTTTTACCAAAGATGACGGGCTTAATTGCTCGCCATCCAGGGTAGGCAACTGGCACTCATCCAACCCAGGGCGACCAGGCCACAGGATCTCTGCCTTTGATGGATTCACTTTCAGCCGGCTGAAATGCAGCCAACCAGTCATGGCTTCAAGACATTGCTGGAAACAATCGGGTACGGAGTCCGGCCTGCCATCCATTCTCAGCACCAGCTGGGTGTCATCAGCGTACTGATAACACTCCAGACCAGGGGTGGGTAATTGCTGGCCCTCCAGGTGCTTTGGACTTCAACTCCCAGAAATCCTAGCTAGTTTACCAGCTCTTAGGATTTTAATAATTGCCCATCCCTGCTCCAGACCAAAGTTGCGCACCAGCTGGGCCAGCAGTCGCATATAGATGTTGAACAATAAAGGGGAGAGGATGGCTCCCTGGGGAACCCCACAGGTTAATGAGAGTCTCCCAGAGACCTCCCCCCCCTCTCTACACGTTGTCCCCGATCTTGAAGGAAGGAGGTTACCCATTTAAGGGCAATGCCCCTAACTCAGCTAAACGGTGGGTCAATAGCGCATGGTCTACTGTGTCAAACGCTGCCGTGAGATCTAACAGCACGAGCAGGGCTAACCCGCCATGGTCCAGCTGGCGGCGAAGGTGGTCTGTAATGGCGACAAGCACAGTCTCCGTCCCATGCCCAATACGGAAGCCGGACTGGAAGGGATCGAGTCCAGCTGTGTCGTCTAAGAACCGCTGCAGCTGATCCGCTGCTGCCCTCTCAATCACCTTACCTAAGAACGGCAAGTTGGAAACCGGGCGGTAATTGGAGGGAGCCGAAGGGTCTAACTTCGGCTTCTTCAGCAGCGGTCTTACCATTGCCTCTTTCAAACCCCCTGGGAACACTCCTTGCTCAAGGAAGTTGTTGATAATCTTACCCAGGGGGTCTCGTAACCCCTCCTGGCAGGATCTAACAAGCCAGAAGGGGCACGGGTCAAGGGAGCAAGTAGTTGGTCTAGTTCAGGGCTGTCCAACTGCCAGCCCTGCAGGTGTTTTGGACTTCAACTCCCAGAAATCCTAACAGCTGGTAAATTGGCTAGGATTTCTGGGAGTTGAAGTCCAAAACACCTGCAGGGCCGGCAGTTGGACAGCCCTGGTCTAGTTGCTGCTTTACATCTTTTAAACCAAGCATTGACTAACTTTGGCCCTCCAGGTGTTTTGGACTCCAACCTGCAGAAATTCCAGCCTGCTTAGCAGCTGTTACGAACTGTGGAAGTTGAAGTTCAAAATACTTGGAGAGCCAAAGTTTGCCCATGCCTGTCTTAAACTGTCTGATGCCAACACTGAATCTCACCATGTTTAATGAGATTTTACTCCCAGGCAAATGCACATATAGGATACTGTCAATAGTTGACACTTTGGTGGTCCTTTGTTTTTCCAGAAATTGATTAGGTTTCATCTAACATTTTACTTAATAGCTTGAATCACTTGCAAGAATAGTTGGTGGTAAGACAACTTAAAAAGTCAAAAGTAAGAGAAGGTTTAATAGCTAGATGACTAATGGACATTTTCAACTAGGGCAGAATGGGCTGGATGACAAAGAGCATTGATGGTAGCTGGGATAACGGCGCTATAATGCTCTGATCATTTATTCATCATGTACGTATTGATCTCCTTAAAAATCCAGAGTTTCATATGTCTAGTAACAATAAATTTTGGACTACATGTCAGTTTATTCTGTTATGAATTATGCATGTACATATTACTATTGCTGTCATATAGCAAAAGTATCAACATATTTTTGCTTTTAGACAAAGTATGGCAGTTAGGAAGCTTCTTTTCCTTTTAGCTAGCAAGCAGGACTTACACTGCTGTTCTATTCATTGTGGACAACTATATCAACACTTCTTTATAGACATACCTTGGTGAAAATTCCACTGGATTGAGTTGAGGGAGTCTTATTTAAGACTAAACTGAAAAGATTTGTATTATAAAGCTATAATTTCAAACATACCTAGCATATTTACTTGTGATAGGTTCACAAGTAAATACAAGATAGGTTCTGTAGGTTTGTTCTTAAGTTCAGTTTTTATGTAAGCCAGAACAGGTACATTTTAACGTGTAACTCTAACTATATATAATTTTGGATAGCATAGGGAAGGGTTAACACCCCCGTGCTGATTGTTTTGCTGTCTGTTCTGTTCAAAAGATCTTGTCTCACCATCTAATCTAATGTGCACCTCACTTTTGGCTATGTAATTTAGCAAAAAGAAAGAAAGAAGAAAAGCCGAGTATTACATTCAAGTAAACATGCTATTTGGCTGCTTTGTCTATTTAAGAAAGGGAAGTCACGTAATAGTTAGAATAAGAATATTACCCGCTAAACATGTGTAAGAATGAAAATGATTGCTTTGCACTTAACACAAGCTAAAATCAGGTTTGCAACATAACTCTTCCACTATGTAATAATCAGTAATGTAGTTTAACAGCAGCTAGTGGTTCTTATGGTTGTGGAGCAGCCAAGCCATTCCAGGCCTTCACTGTGCTTTAAATGTGCTATCCAAGGTGCTGAACTCTACCCTCAAATTAAGGTCAAGACCTTGGATAGTTCTTTTAAAGCTGCCAGAATAAATTCACTGTCCATTGACATGAAAGCTACCAGTCACCAATAAAGAAAATGTATATATGATGTACAGATAGGTTTATGTTTGTACTGTTTGAAGTAGGAACAAAATACTTGCATGCCTTCAAAGATTAATTGTGAAAGAATTATAGTATGTTAGTCTTAGGAAAAACAGCAAAATTAGCTTGTGCTGAAAGTATACTTCACATACATTTCTCAAGAAAGGCTCACAAAAACCTGTCTTTTTGTCGGCCTATTTGAACCCTGTTGCTGTAATCAACAGTCAATACTCAAATTCCCCTGCTTAGGTTTAGATGGATGTACATATACAACTCTTCATAGTTTTCATTTTCAAGATGCCTTGTCCCAAGGGCTTAGGAGAGACACCAGCTTTCAATGAAGACATAAAAAGGTTAATCTAAACTAATCCCATGCATGTTTAATCTGCAAATATAACTTTGTGTCCATCTCAGACACAATTTCGTCCCTCCCCCCCCCCAACCTGCTTTCTCCTGGGTACTTTCACTTCCTTGTTGTTCATATTTCCTCAGAAATCACTGCGAATGCACCACTGTCTCACTCACACAGGTAGGCTCTAATGAGTCACCCGGATTACCATGTGTTTCTTGCTGCAGGAGATCTGGCCTGATCTTTTTCCTTCCCTGCCCTGTGTGGCATAACCTCCTTTCTCTCCTACGTCATGTGTAGAGCAATCCTTCCCCTTCTCTGTTTAACATGCCTAGTAATCTGCCTGCAAATGTACCAGCTTGCCCTTACCAAGTGATCCCTGTCACCTTAAACTCAGGCATATTATCACATGATGGGAGATTACATGATTAAGATGTATTTTCAGTCTTGTTGTTGCTGGTTGTAAATCATTCAAGCTTTTCCCTTGCCTTTTGTAGCATGACATCAGCCATTTCACTAACCCATGCATAGGCAGGTTTCCTTCTTCCTTTCATTTTCTGCAGCAATTATTTTAAGCTTCTGGTTCTGATTGTATTTCTAACAGGATCCCAAAGAAATGTCCAAACACAGCAGTTTTTAAATATAACCCCCTTCCCCCAAAAACCCAATTTGCAGTAAAAATATAAAAACAAGCAATATCAGTTTATAAATAATTAACATCAATTAAAACATAAAAGCATTTTGAAAAATAAATAAAACATTCCTGATAAAAATGAACAGCTCCCCCTTACTTTAATGCCAGCAAAAGAATATCAGGAAGGGGACCAGCCAAGTTGCCCATGGAAGGGAGTCCCAGAGGGTGGGAGAAGTCACTGAGAAGGCTTTATCTGTCCTGACCTCGCCAGTCAGTCTGTGATTGTGGCAGGACCAAGAGAAAGCCTTCCCCATAAGATTTAAAGGCACTGGTAGGCTCATATTGGGAGATATGGTCTTTCAGATAGTCTGAAACCAAGCCGTATAGGGTTGCAGGGGGGATTGGAATAAAGAGGCAGATGAATACTATTAGGGTTAAAAAGATCATAGCCCTGAAAGCACAAACTGGCATAAAGAAGTTAAGAAGAAGAATAACAATAATAATAATGTACTTTATTTATATTCTGATCTATCTCCCTGAGGGGTCTCAAAGCAGATTACAGAATAAATATATGGCAAACATTCAATGTCATTATACAATTAACAACAAAGACAGAAAGTGCATAGACAGAGGCAAGACTTCCCGTTTTTTCATCTCCAGCATCTGGAGGCTGTGCTTGACTCGGCCATGGGGAGGCACTATTGTTCCTTTTTTCATGTCGAAGAGCCTGTTGTCTATAGACGCCTTCCTGATTGAATTGCCGGCATGTCTTCAGGGATCCCTTTTTACCTCCTCACTAAAGCAATACCTATTTATCTACTCACATTGCTGTTTTTGAACTGCTAGGGAAGCAGAAGCTAGGGCTGATGATGGGAGCTCACTCCAACCCACAGCTTGAACTACCAACCTTAATCAAGTTAAGTCAAAACTTTTCCTTCTCAATCATTGCTTTCCCATCTGCTCATTAATTTATTCAAGAAGAGAAAAATGGTCAATTGCATAAATAAAACTAGACTGGAGTTGATGAACCTACCTTTTAATGCACCTATCTTTTCATACTTCTGGATCCTAGCAAAATGTGATAATAAAACACCTCCACAAATGCCTCATTTATCCACTATTGTTTCTTTCTAGCACTAATTTCAAAATGAATTACATTCAGGATGTATGCAATTCCTTCAGTTTGGCTGTTATCCTAAAACAGATGTACAGAATGATACATTCTGTCTCCAAATTACAGTGGACACATTTGTTCTCAGTTTAGATATATCCAAATTAGATCTGGAAATCAGCAGGGGGCAAGGAAGAACATTGTGCTTTTTCTCTTTCAGCTTCTTTAGTCCTCAAAGTATCAAATCCTTTTTCCCTATATGAAATTGTAATCTCCCGCAGCACCTTAAAATTGATAAGATCTTGAGAAAGAACTTTGTCATTAGAGCTCTCATTGCATCCTCAGTCATTGCTCTGGTCAAGCAGAGCTATTTCTCTACAGTGAGACTCAATTGGCCCATCACCAGGCTGTCTTAAAGATTGAAGACATAGTCCTGGAAATCAGTCCTTTCTCCAGGCACTTTTTGTCTAGAAATAAAACCCCGTCTTTTCATTTTTGTCAAAGAGGCTGGCAGTAAAATCCATTTATTGACTAAGGACCTCATCACAAAGGGGTAAGGATTCACCACATATTGTAGCAAATCCATGAGGTCTAACAAGGAGAACTCATCGTTCCACGCCCCACATTGTCCAATTTACCTAGGACCCCATCCCATGGGGGAAGCATTGCTGATCGGCTTCCCCCTGTTGATTCGTGTTGCTGCCATGGTGACGTATGTCATTTGCTCTCCCCTTTCGGCATGGACACTGACCAGAAGTACATGTGCATCATGTAATGGGCTCCCTGTCAGAAATGGAAAGCAAACAGTGTACAACAGGTAAATCATCCCATCTGATGATGTGGTAAGAGTTTGTTTTAGATCTTGGAAAATTGCTTTCAGTTAATTTTATTCTCTTACATTAAAATTATTTTAATTCATTACCAATATAGTCCAAAGAACCAAAAATGAATTAGTTATCATTATATTTACAATTTCTAAAGAAAAAGGTTTACCTTTCATGTTCTCCAGAGGTACGCAAAGTTACTCACAAATTTATTTATTTATTATTTACTCGGTTTGTATCCCACCTTTCTCTACCCTGAAGAGGACTCAAGTCTGCTTTACATATGGCAACTATTCAATGCCTTTGGACAACAGTTAGAATACACTTAAGTTACAAATTAAAAGCAGCAGTTCAAAAACCCACACAAGCCTATGATGGTGAAAGGGGGTTTAAATAATTTCCGACAACTTCTCCTCCTCTCTCCCAGGAGGAACTATTGAAATAGATAATATGTATATGCATGAACAAACACAGTTATGTATCATTTAACATTAAGGAATTCCTGAAGTCCCTGTTTTACCAAATCAAAAACACACTTTTCGAAATGTCACTTTTTCTTTGAGAAGGAGAGCTCGTCTGTTTTGGCAGTCCACATAGCCCTAAAAAGTGCCAGAATATTTGCCCTTGGACCTGCTTTAGTTGTTCACCTCTCACTTACAACTTCATCACAGTGTGTCTATCCACTTTAAATGCTGTTACTCCCTCCTGCATCATTCTGGAGTTTGTATTTTAGAAAGGGACCATTTAACTGCTTGGCCAGAGAGGTTCTGGGCCTCATTGAACTACAAATCCCAGAGTTCAGCATGAGGTAGCCATAGCATTTAAAGTGGATAGACACTTTAGTGTGATGAGGTCCTTAGGAGCATTTCATGTAGCATGCATATCTCCATTATGCTAGCCATCAGTTTTAACTTCACTACCAGCTCCAGTAGGAATTAGTTCTACTAGATGTCATCAAATCAATACTAACAGAGGAGTCAATAAATCCATAAATACCTTCTGCTGAACACTTGTAAGAATGAATTCACCAATGCATAGAAACTTGTCATCTGACTATGATAGTACCGAGACCTTAAAATAATAAACTGTCAATTTCCCATTCACATAGATTATATTCTTCAAGAATTCAGTTCATGCCCCCCCACAAATGTCATCATTTGTTAGGTATTATATATACTATATATTTGTTCCATAACTTCAGGTACTCCAGCAGATAATGTCATGCTCACCAGAGTGTACACAAAGAGGGTTTGCTGTTGCTTGACTACTCTTGTTTAGTCAAAATTATATCAACCAACCCTAGCCTTCTAGAGAGGCTCTAGTCTTCAGAAGCACATAAAGAAGTCCAGAATAATAATAATAATAATAATAATACAGAGCAGAAGGGAAAACTGGTGAAAGAAGGCTCTCCATGGACAGTTCCACGCCCCACATTGTCCAATTTTGTTCTCAGGGAAAACTGAGAACAAAATTGACAATGAAAAAACATGGATGTCATTCACAAACGGAACTTTGAAAAAGGAGACAGAAGGCCTGATTCTGGCAGCCCAAGAACAAGCCATTAGAACAAATGCCATCAAAGCCAGAATTGAAAGGTCGACGACAGATCCCAAGTGTAGACTCTGCAAGGAAGCAGATGAAACAATCACCCAGACAGACTACAAGCAGAGGCATAACACCGTTGCTCAGATGATGTATTGGAGCTTGTGCCACAAATACCATCTGCCTGCAACAAAAAAACTGGTGGGATCACAAGCCTGAAAAAGTTACAGAAAATGAACATGTCAAACTACTCTGGGACTTCCGAATTCAGACTGATAGAGTTCTGGAGCATAATACTCCTGACCTCACAATCATGTTAAAAAACAAAGTATGGATTGTCAATGTTACAATCCTAGGCGACAGCAGGGTTGAAGAAAAACAACTCAAAAAGCTGACATGATATGAGGATTTAAAGATCAAACTGCAAAGCTGGTCCCAGTGGTGATCGGCACACTGGGTGTAGCGCCTAAAGACCTTGGCCTGCACTTAAACACAATCGGTGCTGACAAAATTACCATCTGTCAGCTGCAAAAGGCCACCTTACTGGGATCTGCAAGCATTATTTACAGATACATCACACAGTCCTAGACACTTAAGAAGTGCCCGACGTGTGATCCAATATAACATCCAGCAGAGTGATCTTGTTTGCTGTGGACTCATGTTGTTGTGTTTCAAATAATAATAATAATTATTATGATTATTATTATTTCTAGACTGTCCTCTTGTCCCAAAGGGACTCTGGGCAGTTTACATACCTATAAAAAGGCAAACATTCAAAGTAGTTTACTGATTACTGGGTTATCCCAAAAGCAAACTTGCAATATAGATACAATTAAAATGTATAATTCCTTTTGAAACAAAGCCATAACCTAGGCATTTGCACTACCAGTCAAAGTGTGTTAAAAATTAAGCAACTGTCAAACTGGATTTTGTGCTTTACCTCTAACTTTTAAATCAAAATTGGCAGGAACAGTAAATTAATTAATCCCGAATTACAATGGAACTGCTAAGAAAGTACCTGTGACATTCAAATTAATACCAAAAGTGCATCTGATGATTAATGTTACTACAATGAATACAGAAGAAATTAATAAAGATTAGACCAATTATTACAAAGTGTCACCCACTAGAGATAGTTCACTGCAAAATATGATGTACGCCATGAAAAAGGGTAATCTTTTTCCCCTAGAAAAATCATGTTAATAGAATGATAAAGATCTGGTAGAAAACTGAACCACCTGGAAAAGTGGTTCTAGTCAATTCTCCTAAGAAGCAGATAGGTTCCCAATATTAAATATGGACATTATGGCTTTACAGGCACATACTGGAGGTGTAGTGATGTGATGTCCATGACCAGCTTTTGACAGGGTGATCATGAACAAAGACATTTGCTTAGCCTTCGCATGAGCGCATATTTGGGAGTAAGTCTTACTTAACTCAATAAACATATGATCAAGTAAATAGCCATAGGATTATACTGTGGGTTCCTTAGTTATAGAGAACCAAGAATGCCATTCCACAAGTTGAATGCATACATGTCTGTATTCAACTTACAGATATTCCAGATAGTCTGTCTGTCTCTGTATTGTCTATCCAAAAAGGCATTGAATGTTTGCGGTGTATGTGTACTGTGATCTGATAGGGTGGAATATAAATAAAGTGATATTAAAGTGTTATTATGCAATTTATTGCATAATCCATTACACATTTTTATTATTACTAAAACACAATATGACCCAGACCTCTATATGCATAAGGGAATACATTCCTGGATGTACTATGGAAATGTGAAACCATAGATAATAGTCAACTTTGTTGAAATGAACGATCTTTGGTGGAAGCATACAAAAGAATTATGCTAGAGGACCAAGAAAATGCCTAGAAAGGACATCTCTTTAGACTTTCTAGGTCCTTCGGCATGACTCTGTAGTCAGTTTCCAGTGAAAACATGACATAAACTTGCACTGGATGATCTAGAAAATGTCTACAAACAACATATTGATGGTTATATGGGTATGTAAAACCATGGATACCAGTCCAGCAAACACTGGGATTGTACAGTATTTCATCCTGATCTATATCACACTATCTCAAGTAAACCTAATTCAATAGCTTGAAACAATGGAAAATTTTAAAAAATCATTAATTTAAATAATTTAAACAGCCTGAAACTATATTTAACAAGTTAAAAGTGTTCAAAAAGATCAAAATTAGCTGTGCATCCTATTGCAAAGGAAATATTGCACTGAAGAAATATAAGAACACATGTTTTGACATTTGCACAAAACCCAATTCACTCCGCTTTTCTAATTTTATCTTATTGTCCATTGTTAATTTCTTTTCATCAGCCGGAAACTTTTGAAAACTTAAAATACAATTAAAATCATAACTCTAAACTCATAAACCAAATACAGTAAAACAATTAATAAAATCATCCAAAAAGGAAAAGAGCACTTATATTTCAAAAACTTGCACAAATAAATATTTTCTGCCACTGGTGCCTAAAGGACTTGCATGATATAATGCTTGAGATAATACAATTAAACGTACTGTCTGGTCCCCTTTGTAGTCACAAAAATTGTACAGACAAAACAATTACAGAATGGTTCTTTCAACAATTTCCACTGATATTCCCAGAGGCAAATTTAAAATCATATCATCAGCATCATCCCAATTTCTACAAAAACTAAGACTCAAAGGCAGCTTACGAATGAAAGCAAATACAGCATAGCTCAACTAAACAGAAGATTAACATAAAATGTAATTAAATTGTCAGTAACATTAACAGCAATTTGGAGCACACAATTAAAACAGGACATAAAAAGGAATGGAGTGCACTGTTAACTGTCCTTTTATTTTATTTTTAAAAAACATTCACTTCTTGAAGGCTCTTTGCTTGTTGATGAAAGAAGAGGAAAATGGGGTTATAGTTACCCTATCTAGAAGAAGTCCCAGATACCAGGAGCAACAATCAAGAAAGTCCTACTCCAATCACATATGAAGGAGCAGCAAATATATAGTATGAGAAAGGCCAGGAATAGCAGCAGGATGGGTAAAAAGGATCTGGGTATTTTGTAAGGCAATCATAATATGGACATGAGGCAGAAGTGCAATGTAACTACTAACTAAAGAATAAATGCAATTTATACAGTGTAAAGGCACCCCAAGGTAACAAATTAATAGTATTGTGATCACGAGGTGTAGTAAAATTCACTTCTTGGCTCGACAAATCAAACTGCTTCTATGTTCATATAGGAGGATATGTTTATATAGGATAAATTTGAATAAGAATATTGACAAATCTGATTGGACAACTGAAGGAAAGCTATAATGTGGGTTAACATTGGTATTTTATTTGTTTTCAAGTTGACTTTTGACTTATGGCAATCATATGAATAAGGCCCCTTCTACACCGTCATATAAAATCCAGATTATCTGCTTTGAACTGAATTATATGGCAGTGTAGACTCATATGATCCAGTTCAAAGCAGATAGTGTGGATTATCTGTTTTGATAATCTGGACTATATGACAGTGTAGAAGAGGCCTGAGAGACCACCAGGAGCCGTGATAGTCATCTCTACTGCTTAAGTCTTGTGAGCTCAGTTCTGTAGCTTTCGTGGTTGATTCAATCCATCTGCAGTGCAGTCTTCCTCTTATCCTACTGCCTTACACTTTACCAAGCACCATCATGTTTTCCAATGAGTCATGTTATCTCATAAAATCACCAACGTGCAGCAGTCTCAATTTAGTGATCTTAGTTCTAGTGAAACTTCCAACTTTATTTACTTCTGGGCTCATTCATTCATCCATCTTTACATTGGTCTATGGTATCAATCCAACTCTCCTTCAGTACCACATTTTTAATAAGTCAATTTTCTTTCTGTCAGGGGATGGCTTTCTCTATTACTATATTCCTTTTTATAAGGACTCCTTTCAAAAATAATGGATTAGGCTGAACCTCCAGTCACACTTTGGTATGTCCAGCTGCCTGGAATGTTTGACAAAGACCCTTCCCATCAGGCCTGTAGCCAAGGGGTGTGTGTGTGTGTGTGTGGGGGGGGTGTTGGGGGTTCAAGTTTGGCAGGACAGTCTCTTATTGCCAGTCAGCTCAAGGGAAAAACTGCGCTGGGGAGGGGGTCAGTTGGGATCCTCTTGTAAAGGTCCAACCTCATGTAGGACTCTCCACTTTCCCTTCCTGAGTAATTGGCAATTATGAAGTCTCATGTCTTGGCAATGTCAGTTCTGAGCTAGGATACAGTCACCTGATGGTAGGGGTGACTTGTCCAGGTCTCTCAAAAGGGAAATGGCAACATGTTAAGCACTTCCTGCCTCACTACAGTCATGGTCTTTTATTACACCAAGAGTTATCTATCATCGTCTTTCCAGCAGGAGGGCAATAATGTGCAGGAGAGTAAAAATATAATGTAGCTCGCATACATAAACAGCAGTGGGGAAGGTTTTGTGCAATAACTGATTTAGGGAAATTTCTAAAGATGCCTATATTTACTACATCACCTTGTATACAATGAGACTTAAAAGAATGTGAAGGCTTTGAATAATTTTCTATCTTATACAATCATTGACCTTTTTGAAAAACTGTCCTTAATGAGCAGTTGAGGCTAAGGACATAGAACATGTTGTGTTTCACGTCATGTCAGTCATTATTGTCTTTTTGACATGACTTGTGTTCTTAAGTCAATGCATTCTTAATTAATGAGGCATTTATTCTCAATCAAGAAACCATTTAAAACACACTTTTAATTTTAATGAGTTTTCTGTGATTATTTCCACATGAGTTATTCATATTTAGGACATTTCATAATTTACATTTTTTTCTCCCCTGAGCAGCATTAAACTTTCTGAAGACTGAACATGGCTTTGACCCAGTACTTGACTCATGTATGCATTCCTAGACAGTTCATTTCTTCCAGAAGTTGCTATATTTCCAGGATTCCTTGATGCTTCTTCATAAGTTGTAAATGTGGAGTACATACAGTATTATGCAGTGGAACATGTTCATGTGGCCACTTGTATAAGAAATAGACATTCCTCCTACTATTACATCATATTGTATCTAAAAAAAATGAACTTGTGGTTATGAAATTTTTCCTGATTCAAACAATCCACAAAATTGGGCATACATATCCAAATTCTGGCTTCTTTGTTCATTCTAGCTCTCACATTAGTCTCGGTTTTGACCAATCCACCAATCCAAAATTGTTTGGCATGACAAGGTCTAGGTAGCCACTTGAGTAAAATTTAAGTTCCTGTTAATTGATTCTTATCAAATTCTAATTGGAAAAGCTCAGATAATAGCATTTCCCACTTGCTGACTAGAGGAAGGAAGGAGAAGTGTATGTCCTCGTTCAGCAGACTGCCCTAATGAGAACAAATGCACTTCCTAGTTAATAGATAAAGAAAAATGATCTCAATCCAACTCTCAAAGCGACACAGCATCTAAATGTTACAATGGAAATAGAAACATAGATGGTTCAGGAGAGATGAGCAGAAGGATTTAAAAATGAAGGATACAAAGACAAATGTAATAAATCTCTTAACTAACATGCCAACCTCTAACAAGGAAGGCTTTGGATCTGGGGTCCTTTCACACGCAGTTGTAGCACTATAATTCAGCTTTAACTGCCATGATTTCATTTATGAAATCACTAGCCGCCCCTTGCCAGGTGTTACTGTGGCCCAGTCTGGTGATCTGGGAAAAAAAGAAATGAGAAAGTGTTGGTTTCTAATATATGTAATTTCTTTATGCTTCTGAGTAAACAGTATTTCTTGCTGTTTCTTTGTCAGAGTCGATGTGGATATTGTCTGGTCTGCCTACTCTGTAACAAATCATTGTCCTTCTTTAGGGGTTCTTTTCAAATCTATGATACTATATATCTCTCTCTCTGTGAATCATATCTATCTATCTATATCTATGGCTGGATGGTTCTTTGTCAGGAGGGCTTTGATTACGTTTTCTTTCCCTGGTGAAGGGAGTTGGACTGGATGGCCTTAAGTATTTTCTGTTGGTCATGGGGGTTCTGTGTGGGAAGTTTGCCTCGATTCTGTTGTTGGTGGAGTTTAGAATGCTCTTTGATTGTAGGTGAACTATACATCCCAGTAACTACAACTCCCAAATGTCAAGTCTATTTCCCCCCAAACTCCATCTGTGTTAATATTTGGGCATATGGAATATTTGAACCAAGTTTGGTCCAGATCCATTGTTTGAGTCCACAGTGCTCTCTGGAGGTAGATGAACTACAACTTCCAAACTCAAGGTCAATGACCATCAATGCCCACGTTAGTCATGGGAGTCCTGTGTGCCATGTTTGGTTCAATTCCATCATTGATGGAGTTCAGAATGCTCTTTGATTGTAGGTTAACTATAAATCCCAGCAAGTATAGCTCCCAAATGACAAAATCAATTTTTTGGAGTGATGGTCACTTCTTGGGTTAGTAGATTCTTGTGGCCATATTTGGTGGCAATTCATCCAGTGGTTTTTGAGTCATGTTAATCCCACAAATGAACATTACATTTTGATTTATATAGATGGGATTTGTAATTTGATGATGCACCAATGCTGCAAATACTAGTATGTACCCATCCATAGACTGTAAATCCAACAATTCCCCGGGATGTGGCCATGAGAGTTAGAGTGAAAAAGCTCCTGATGTGTAGTACAATACAGTTATTGACTATGAATTAATAACATCTTTTTTAAAAAGGTGTTTCATTCTGAAATTATTTAATTCTATTCATCACCACTTCTGGTTCTGTGTTTTTGCTTTGGATCGTTCTTTTATTTTTCTACAGTCATGTTTTAGAGACCAGTTGTTCTGTTTCATAAGCCACTTTAAGTGACTTTTTTTGGAGAACACAAACAGGTTACCAATTTTTCTTAAATCAATCAAATTATAATCATTATAATCCTATTTTTACTCATTAGATTTTAGTTCAAAGTCTCATTTTACTCATAAATAATTAGGTGGCTTTAGGCAAGCTGCTAACTTTTACAGCTTTCTACTGCCAGCTGCGACATAACGTCTGACCTTGACTTGCTTTCCTGTGCTGTTATGATATTGAGATAATGTGTGTCTCTAGAACACTATATAAATGATAAACAGGGTGAATGGATAACTGAAAGCATTTGGGAAAATGAACAGTATGGAAATCCCAGCCTGAGTGAGCCAAACCTCAACTTAGGACTGGTCTAAGGGAGAAATCATCCTCAGGTAGCGTATTTTACTACTTGTGGCAAAAGAAAAAAGTCAATTCCATCTCCTGGACTAGCAGGTGAATCTTATCTCAGCAATGTGAATGTCAGGATAACTTGGCAGGATAGTCTCTGTGATGCATATCTCTGTCCTCCTAGAATAGGAACAATGTATGTCAACTATTTCTGTGGAGGTTTAGTTCTGGGAAGCACTTAGATACAAAACACAGAAGATCATACCCCATGTTATTAAATAGTGGCAACATGAAAACTCAGAGAATCTGGAATAGGTCCTCCACAGGCTCCAGATCCACAATTTCCACCAACCATAGATTGTCACACCTCATACTTTTAAATGAGAAAGACATAAACACATACATTTATGTCTCCCTCATTTAATAATATGAAGTGTGGCAATTCAACGTGGGTGTAAAACGTTGATCTGAAGCCTGTGGAGGACCCATTTTAGAACCATTGAGGGATGCCCACTCATGCCCTCTAGCAACTACGAGTTGAGGTGGTTGTTTCACTTTACTTAATTAAAGCACTGGCCTTGCATCAACTAAATTCTTAGCAGTTTTTAATTGCTAATGTAACTCATCTAAATATTGAGATATTGCTAATGTAACTATTAAAGAAGAGGCCATAGTTGCTGTTTGAGTTCAGAAAAAGAGGGACAAGCTGGAGAAAAGCTGCAAGTACCAGGGCTTAAAATGGAGTTTGAAAAATATTGTGGCATTTTTAGTTATTTATTTAGAAGAGAACAAAGGTAAATTCTTTGTAGTGATTTGTTTACATTGAATTTGCTTTTATTTTGTAGTTTTTATTTAGGGTTTTAAAGTTGCAGTCATATCTGAGCTGCACAGGCAGAAGAGTCGTCCACTGGCACTTCATTAGATGCATGGGGCTTTGGAGACATATGTGTCAAATTCAAAATATAATATGCATGTTTGTTATATATATGGATTTAAAGTGCAATTATGTTTGCAATATTCAATTACTGCTGGGCCCATAGAACCCAGAAAGCAATACTGTAAGAAGAAGTCAATGACAAGCCTCCTCTGAATAAATATTGCCAAGAAAACCCCATGAGAGGGCAGTCATAAGTCAGAGTTGACTTGAAGGCACATAACAACAACCATCATCACCACATTACTGCCGTTGGGGGTATAGTACATACCCGATAAGCACTGACATTTAGTTCACACCTTTTATCTAGGAAAAATACCACAGATGGCACTTGCAGAAATTATTCCAAAAGGATGCCCAAGTACTCACTTGCCCTCTCGTCTGACTTAATGTACTATTCAAATTATCTTCAGTATTTAAACAGAAGACTAAATGGTCAATATTTACTCTACAGCATAGTAATAATAGAAAACATTTATGCAGTGTATGTTTGGCAGTAATTAACAGTCATTTTGAGAAAACTGTTTTCTCTGCTATGAGTGTCTCTTTTATTATCTAGCTTTCATTTTTAAAAATCATATATTTCCGTGCATTGTTTCTTTATAGAAACTACCACCACAGAATAGAATGCTTGTATGTATTCTCTAGAAGCCTGTTGTGGAAATCCCCTCTATATATACATGACAATCATTTCCTTTAGCCTTTCCAGTACAATATGACCCCAGTATCCATGGTAATGGTACCTATCCACATCTGACACAATATATCCTAAGAATTTTCTAGGGTCTTCTTTGAGACTCTATGGCAGCCTCCAGTTGAAGTAATCAATTTCAATAGGGTTTGCTATTATCCATGGTTTTCTGTTTCCACAAAAAAAAGTTCAGGAATGTATCACCCAAGGGTATGGGGGTTGTACTATACTTCAACATTTGATATATGTACACAAATGTGTATGTTATACTGATGGATGCTAGGAAATGTATTTACTTATTTATTTCCTGCATTTGCATCCATATCTACAGTCTTTTTCACAGTATATGCAGCCATATTATTGTCCTCCCTAAAATGATGTGCATTAATGGTTGGGTGACTCATAAACAACTCAGGATGCAACTACTCTGTGGTGGTGTTAACCTGCATTAATTCTACACTGTAAATGCACCCTCAGATGAGTTGATTCAGAAACATGTCAGATATTATTATTTGTATTTGGCATCAGCACAAAACAACATGGAGGGAAGATAATTTTGACAAAAAGGCATTTCAATGTACAGGTCAGTGGTTCAATGTAAACTATTTTTTTTCCTTTTGGAACTTCTGTTTCTGTGAACATTTTCCACTTCGGCATATGGCATGCATGTGTATAAATCAACTTCACACAAAAGTTGGGAACAGGTTTTGGTGCCAAAATTATGGATTTTGATATGACCTATGGATATATCAAATTGTTATCAAGCAATTTGGAGGTAGCCTGGCCCGGAGGGGGCAGAGGCCCTGAAGTAACCCTAAAGCGAGGATTTTTGAAAAACTCTGGCGCGTTTAAAATAACAATCCTCTTTCCCAAATAATCTCACCAAAGAAGTCCGGAAGAAGATGCCACTGAAGTCTTTATTCTCAACAGCTGAAGAGGATGACAAAACGCCATTCTGCAGAGAAGAAAAGGCACCAGCATTTACTAAGGGGACCATCCATCCTTGGCTGCTACCATTTTCCTGCTCAGACATTATTATTTATTTATTTATTTACATCATTTATATTCCACCCTTCTCACCCCGCAGGGGACTCAGGGCGGATCACAATGGACATATACAGGCAAACATCCAATGCCATTGACAAACAACATATATAGACAAACATAGAGGCAATTTAACATTCCAGCTTCTGGACACCTGGGGGAGCTGTCACATTCCTGCGTTCTTTTTGTGTACTTCCTGGAGATTTATGGCCTCGTAAATCAGTTAAATTTTAAAAAGCTAGAAGTGGTACTGGAGCAGAGAAAGTAATCACTGCTTCTTTTAGGTTCTCCCAGGATGGACTACAATCTCACCTTTTGCCACTCTTCTCAAAGAAGGGGGTGGTCCCCTTTTTATAAGAGTTAAGGTATAGTACTTATACTGACCCAAAGATAAGTTGACACAGGTTTCTTGGGTTGGATTTGTCACTAAAAGTCTAGACTTATACAAGAGAGTATGTAGTACATTGAAGATTTCATTTCTGTTCTCTGTCCAAAAGCTCTCATTACTCCAGAATTCACACCATCTAATATACTTCTAGAAAGCATAGCATCTAGGAAAGACTCATTCTATGTTTTCCTACTGTAAGTAAGTGACTTAAACTGAGTCATTGAAATCTCATAGCACTATGGGAACACAAGATATGGAAGAATGAACATCTTCCTTCATGTTTATGCAGTGAAATAAACTGGTAATCTTTGAAAAATAGAAAGAGTTCACCAATGCAAGTGTCGATGTTTAACCAGTATAGTTGGCTTTCAATAGACATTTCTTTTCCAGAGTTCAAAATACAAAGACAAAAAAAATACATTTCAAAAGTCGTTCCTGAATGATGCGATAACAGATCAAAGGGCTTTCCTTTATTGCAATATTTCATCCTTGTGGAATAGAATCACATTGGACTTTGCCTTTTGTTTGAAATCTTTACCTTTTAATAAGTGAACTTTTGAAATTACTTCAGCGAACAAAGGTTCCTCTTTTACAGTTAAACTCTTAACCCTTGTGGTTGAACTGGTGGAGGCCAAAGGAGAATGCCATCGTGTTTTCACTGAACTTTTTACCCTTTGGAAAAAAAGGGACAAGTTTAAAGTTCATTTAGTGAGCAAGAGGTCTCTGGTGGGTATTTCTGGTATTATTAACTTCCTGACCTCAGATAATTAAAGGAGAACAGTGAAGCACTATAGACTTAGACTCAACTTTGAACTTTTAACCTCTCTTGCAAAACTATTTTGTGTACAAGTAGCATATATGCTCAACCCGTTTATTATTAACTTCCTTCAACCCTTGAATGCAAAATAATGTCAGTAAAATTCTTTTCCATGTCAGTCCAAAATGCACTGGATTTTTTTAATTTTAAAAGTTTAGTTTCTTTCTCTAAGAAACAAGAAACAACAATACTTTTCAAGACAACATGTTTACCGAATATCAGGGAATATTGCTCTGTGAATAGAAGTGTTCTAATTTAAGGCTACATTATTATATTTACGTAAACAATTGTGCATCTATTTCAGCTTTAGAGAGTGTAAGAGAGAAAGTAGTGTGAATATTGTAAGGTAAAGCATACTTAGGATGAGTCTATATGGGATCCACTTTGAATCCACTACTAGCAATCCCCGCAATGTATTCCAACATGTAGTGAGTATGGTGGGTTTTCTTGCTTTACTTAAACTTCATCCTACTTTAGGCAAAGTCAGGAAATACTCCAGAACTTGTTTTAAAAAAGGACTATCCTGGGGCTCTGCAGCAGTCTGTATAACTAGAAAGGGTCAATTCAGCCTGTTGTTCGGAATATTACTGCATCATCACACTTTCCCTGTGCTGTTCAGTGCCAGGGAAGAGAATGCCTCATGGGGCTGTGTCAAAGCACTTGGCTTTCATGGATCCATCTGTGATGTGAGAACAAGAAACCCACATTACTATCTTGCTTATGTTCTTCATCAGCTGGTTATCTGTGGTCCTTTGAGTACTGGAAGGAAACTAAAGGTGATGCAAGGCTTTCGCTGACTCAAGATATTGTTATACTGTGACCAACACAGATTTGTCTCTTACATCTTTTCAAGAGACTCATGTGTATCATTCTTCAGTTGTGACCCCAAATATATTGGTCTTAAAGAAGAGATGATGACAGTTTATTTCCAAACTTATAATTGACTCTCTCCCATTTATGGGAAAATAAAAATAGCCTGCATTCATAGAAACATAGCTTCCATGTCAAGAGAAGTAATTGTCCCACTATATTCTACACTGGTCAAGCCTCACCTGGAGTGCTGCATTCAGTTCTGGATGACTCATTTTAAGAAGGCTATACACATGTTAGAGTGGGTTCAGAGAAGGGCAATAAAATGGTAAGTGCTATAGGAAACAAAACATATGAGGCTAGGTTGAAGTAGCTAGGTCTCTTCAGCTTGGTGAAGAAAAAATTAAGAAGTGACATGATAGTGTTCTTAGATACCTCAAGGGCTGGCACAGAATGGAAGGGGCAGGTTTGCCTTATATTGCTTCAGGGGTTATGATCAGGTGGAATAGTTTGAAGTTCCAATTTAACACTCTTGACAGCAAGAGTGTTTCAAGACTGGAACCAATTGTCAAGTGAAGTGATGGGCTCTCTCTCTCTCTCTCTCTCTCTCTCTCTCTCTCTCTCTCTGGAAACATTCAAAAAGAGGTTGGACAGCTACCTCCAGGGGAACCAATTTGAGTCCCTTTTCAGGGAGATAAATCAGAGCATAAATACATATAACAACAATAACAACAACAGGGATTATTTAGCTGGAGATCTTGCACTGAACAGGGCTTTGGGCTTGATAGCCTGTGAGTCCCTTCTAACTCTATGATTCTGTAATTCTATTATTTTCTCTTGTAAGCCACTTTGGATCCAATACTGGGAAAAGATCAGGCTATAATTGAAATGAATGAATGAATGAATGAAACAATTGAAATATAACAAAAAGAAAATTAAACTAAACTAAGAAATAAAAAGATGACACAAATATAAGAACACGATGCCAGATCAGACCAAGGCATAATGAATCCAACCTCTTTTCACATAGTAGCCTATCACTTACTTATAGGAAGCCTACCACAAAGATCTGTATGGAGGTTGCAGCAGAACAATATTGTCTGTGATATTGGAGGTGGATTGTACCTTTATCACAGATAATTTTGGAAATTACTTTGTTACTGTGGCCTAATCATGTGGAAAAGATGCTGAATTAGTCTAACTCACTCTGTATAAGCTTGATTCTTTCCCTGCTTGGCTGATAATATCTGGTATATCAGATGTTATCAGAATTAAGGTGATAATTGGGTGGATCCTGGTGTCGGGATCAGTTGAGTAGCTTGGCAGTTTTCTTGAATTTTCACTCTCAATGAATGTACATATGGACTTTGTGGCTTGGAGTGCCAGGGACTGGTTTCTGCTCGCCCTCCAGGTGTTTCCTTCCTAAAATGAAGGTAAGGTGACCAAGAAATTTGGAAGATGCAGCAAGTACAAAATGCAGCAACTGGGTGGCTAGTTGGCCAGTCAGAAGATCTTATAGAAACCATGTTAACACAACTTGTAAAGGAAACCATATTGGCTGCCAATATAGTTTCCATCTGATTTTGGCTTACACCATTAAAAACATCTCTCCTCAGGTCAACATGCCTGAGTCATCTAGAGGGGCCTTCCTCTGTGTCCCATAAGTATGGGTAATGCAATATATATATTGGGACAAGGGAGCACAAGCAGCTAAATAATTTTAGACCAAAAACGGGCAACAGCAACCATATTGTCTGTAGCTTTAAACAGTTCTTCCTGTGTGAATGAGGCAGGGCATTGTGGGCAAGCATACAGATACAGAGCAATAAAACAATTAAAAACAACAGTACACGATAAAACAATAACAGAATTCGAGAATGGGCAGTACAATGACCCAGAGCGAATGGGCAGTGGCAGGCATAAGCCAAGGCCTACCCGCCGAAAGCTTGCTTGAACAAATGAGTTTTGCAGGCTCGCCGAAACGGGAGCAAGTCCTTCATGGCCCGAGTCCCAGCCGGGAGGGCGTTCCACAGCGTAGGAGTTATGACAGAGAACGCCCTCCGGCGGGTAGATGTCAATCTTGCAAGCTTCGCCGAGGGTATTTCCAAGAGGTTAGAGTCCTCGGACCGTAGTTATCTTGAAGGGCAATATGGGGTGAGACGGTCCCTCAGGTACGCTGGCCCCAGACCGTGCAAGGCCTTAAAGGTAAGTACCAACACTTTGAAGGTGATCCGGTGCTCAATTGGCAGCCAGTGCAGATCCTGCAAAACAGGTGTTATGTGGCAGCCTGCTGGGGTGCCAGACAGGAGCGGGGCGGCAGTGTTCTGCACCAGCTTGAGCTTCCGGGTCACCAACAGAGGAAGGCCAATGTAGAGCGCGTTGCAGTAATCTAGTCTTGAGATGACCGTGGCTTGGATCACCGTGGCCAGGTCGTTCCGGGAGATATATGGGGCCAGCCTCCTTGCCTGTCGCAGATGAAAGAAGGCAATCTTGCTGACTGCGGAGACCTGGGCCTCCATGGTCAGCTGGGAGTCCAAATGGACCCCCAGGCTCTTAACGGAAGACGATGGGCATAACGTCCAGGGTCGGAAGCTGGGCACCTGCATCGCCCGGGTGGCCCAACCACAAGATTTCTGTCTTCGCCGGATTCACCCTCAACCTACTGGCTTGCAGCCATCCAGTAACGACTTCGAGGCAATGTTGGAAATTATCGGGGACGGAACCCGGCCTGCCCTCCATCCTCAGGATGAGCTGGGTGTCATCAGCGTACTGGTGACACTCCAGCCCATAACTCCGCACCAGCTGTGCAAGCGGCTGCATGTAGATGTTAAATAACAGAGGGGAGAGAATGGCCCCCTGCGGAACTCCACAAACTAATGGGGAGCCCTCGGAGACCACCTCGCCCCTCCTCACACACTGAGACCGCTGGTGGAGGAAGGAGGCCAGCCATTTAAGAGCTGTCTCCCTCACTCCAGCCATGGCCAGGCGGTGGATCAATAGATTGTGGTCGACCGTGTCAAACGCTGCTGTGAGGTCCAATAACACGAGCAGTGCACACCCGCCTTGGTCGAGCTGGCAGCGGGTTGTTTGTTCTGCTCCACAATTGCACAAGGTGGAGGATTTTTCTAGGTAGTGCCATTTTGTCAGATTGTCTTTTGATCTGCAAACTCCACTTTTGAGTCTGTTCAGGAAATTCCAAGTTGCCCATTCTTGGTTTGCCCCTGGAGGAAGACCCTTGTAGGGGGCATCCAGTTGGAATTGCTGATTTTCCTGCCCACGGGGATATTCTTGCTGTTGCTTGAAAAACATTAAAAGTGGTGGTGGTTCTCATGAAACTTTTCCTTAAGTCTACTGGGAGGAGGCCAATAGCCTCCTCCTAGTGTGTGGCTTTCACAGTGTTTGACCTTCTTTATCTCACAATTGGCAGCAACTTCTCATCGCACATAGGGGGAAGGGACAATGTCAGCTGGCTTATAAAATCTATCAGCAGGTGTAGGTTTAAGACAGCCTCTGACCCTTCTAGAAAACTGCAGCTTCTATGTAGAGTTCCAGGGCAGGAAAAGTCAATGGAGGAGGTTTACCTCAAGGCAGCATTTTTGCACCACCCTTTTTATCATTTTTACTAATGATCAGTCACAGCCACCATGCACAAAGAGTACAAAGAGTTGATGACATTGGCCTAACAACACATGCAAAAAATGCCTGATGAAAATGCCAGTGTTTTGAAAGTTATAAACACGGGTGGGTTTTTTTGCTTATTGTTTTGTTTTGCAGTTTTGATCAGCATAATAGCAGCATCACCACACAAATGGTGACACAGATACCTCTGCATTTGGTGAATGATACCTGGTCCTGCCCACTTTTCACCGATCCTACCTGCCTATATTGTCCCATGCAGTTCAACATATTCAGTCCTGGAATATATCCCACATGACAGCTATTTTTTTTGGCTTTTGTATAATAAAAAACAAAACAATACTACTGCAGAACTCGTATGCCCTTAAGGTGTACTTGCCTTAACTTATCTTGTGGGAGCCAGCATGTTGTGGTTGTTTCACCACTGGACTATGACTTCAAATTCTGTTTCAGCCATGGAAACCCACTTGGGAAAGTTATACTCTCTCAGTCTCAGAGGAAGCCAAAGGCAGCCTACTCCCCATGACCAAATCTTGCCAGAAAACTCTGTGAAAGGATTGCTATACATCAGAAAAAACTTTGACAGCATAAGTTTATCTTGATTTCCAGGGTGCCTGTCTGCCTCTCTGTCTGTCTTTCTTTTTTGGTGGCAACCCCTAAATTGCAGAGGAGCAATAGCCAGTATCAGTGATATAATGCTGACTAAGGTTGATATTGCCCTCATTTGAAGTCACAGCTATAGAAGAAAAGCTATTATTAAAAGAATTCAAAGGGCATTTGACATAATCGGGTCAGCCAGAGGTGTATAAACAAGAGGCCAAAGAAGGCACAGAAAAGTGCCTTTCAGTTTTATACCTGCAAGACATGCACAGCAAAGCTTTTATTCACACCTGATTGGATGGCATTTCTCTCTTTCTCTGTTCTTTCTCCCTTCCTCCAGCCACTTTCATATTTTATCTGCCAGGCAATTTTCTTCCCTGCAACCTGACATACAAAAGGACATTTCAAAATGAATGCCTAATGCTTAAGCAAATCTTCTCTTTGTTCCAAGATTTTAAAGCAAATCTTCATAGCAGGCAGATTTTCTTAGCTAGGATACTTAATGGCCAGGTGCCACCTTTTGTGTTCTACCTGCCAGAGAGAGAGAGAGAGAGAGAGAGAAGGCATCACATTTGATCAAGGATGAAGAACAGAAGGAAACAAGGTATCAATGGATACTGTAGGTTGCTCTGTTGCTTAAAAAATGGAGCAGGCATTCCCTGAATGTATGTATTCATTTTTTTATTTATGTATACAAAAAATGTGATCACATTTGCTATGCTCATTTGTTTTCATTGCTGGAACAGAAATATCAGGAAGTTATTTAAAAGATACCATAAAATAATTGCTAGTTTTGCTGTGCATCTAGGTTTTGCTCAGGGGGCTACATCTAAAGAGCTAGAAAGTAGGCTTGTGTATTTCAGTTCAATCCTTATTCATTTTTGGTGCCCCAAATTTCAGCGCAGCCCCCAATCTGCTTTCGGGAGTTTCCGGAATTCAGCAGGGTGGAAATCTGTTTTCTCTTACATCAACTGAAAGATCAGTTTTTGATCCAGCCAATTGGCAGCAATGGGGAGCTTGTGAGACTCCCCTTTCCACCATTTTTATGGCGAGGGTTTAAGAAACCCTGCTTCCTGCAATCCTTCTTTCTTTCAAGGAGACCTGGGTTTAAGGCACACATTCTGTGATCCTTTCCCTTCTGTACTTTGAGGAGACCCAGGTTTCAGGCAACAAGCTTAATATACCACTAGGCATGAAGGGGGGGGGGGGTCATTTTTGGATCATATGCCTAATTAAAGCTGTTCCTACTCTAGAGAAGATAGGAGCCATGGGTGCACACAGCTTTCTCTTTACAGGAGGCAGTTTACAAAGGCATTTTAAGGGGGCTTCCCATGGAAGAAAGAGGGATCATCCTGGAGGTATCCTACCCTGGGCTTCCTTTAAAAAGCCCTCCCTTTTCTCTTGATTTGGAGGCACCGGAAAGGAGAACTGGTGCCTTGCTTATAATGCCTCCCCCCCCCCCTTCTCACACTTCTATTCTGCCTCCAAATCAAGAGAGAAGGGAGGGCTTAAGAAACCCTGCTTCCCACATGTAACTGAAAGAAACCAAAAGCAACCAGTTTTCAACAGCCACTGTTCTGTTGCAACTGGAAAAGCATGGTGGTAGAGCCCATGCTATTATGGGCATTTGACCCGGCCAAAGACCATTTTTGAAAATGTGTCTGTGCACAAGCCTACTAGAAAGCAGTATAGTGTATGTACAGGTCTGTCTGTTTGCTTCCAATATCTATACAAACATATACTAAATAGGAATGTTGAAAGCACATGCATGCATGCATTCATACTTCACAAAAGTAAAATTGATCTCCAGTTATTTAAAAATTTATGATGTATTTTATATAAGCTTATATGCATTAGTGCCACTTTGATTGCTGTTTAAGCAAAAGAGTGATATGGGTTAATTAGGTTCTGCACTTAGAATTGATTTCACTATAGCACCTCATTGGTTACACAAATCCAAGTGGCCAAGGGATTTGTTCTTTTAGTTGAATGTTTTCCTGACAGCTGGCCAGGACTTGGTGAAATCAATATCATTCTTTAAAGGAAAATTTCCAGGCAGTGATAAGACTAGTTATAGTAACTTTGCTGTAGGCTACCATTCTTGTAAATAATTATAAATTATTGAATGAAATGAGGTCGCCAGTGACCAAGAATTGAATAGTTTAATTAAAAGGAAAATTCAACATGTTCATGTTGGCTAAATATTTGATAGGACCAAGGCATTGGGTGCAAGCTCAGAGCCAGACCTTCCAAAACCCTCTACGTTAATTACAGGATAATCTAAGCTTTCAACTTATGGTACAGGGCACAACTATGTACAGTACATGCAGTCTCTGAGTTACAAACATTAAACTTAAAACAACTCATAGTTGAGAATGGGGGTGAGACAACAAGAAGTGAGAGAAATCTTCCCCTAGAAAGTGAAATTCACCCAGAAAGAGTTATCATGAGGAAAAGATGTCTCCACTGAAGCTTTATCACCAATCCACCAACATGGCAAATTTTTAAAAATCCAATTCTCACAGTGACAGAAAGTGAGGTGAAATTTTCTGAAAAGGGGCACAGACACCAAAATAAACACCACATGGGTGTTAATCCTTCCCCTATGCTGTCCAAAGCTCATATATATACTGTGTGTATATATAGGAATGTGTGTGTTACACTTAAAAATGTACTTGTTCCTACTTACAAGCAAATTCAACTTAAGAACAATCCTACATCACCTATCTAATTAATAACAGCCTGTAGATAGATATTTATTTACGGTCGAAGACCAACATCAATAAATATGGAACGCTTCACGAATTTGCGTGTCATCCTTGCACAGGGGCCATGCTAATCTTCTCTGTATCGTTCCAATTTTAGTATATGTGCTGCCGAAGCGAGCCTGTATATATCAGCTGTCAAACAAAGTCAGGAGAAGGCTAAGGCCTAGATATGGAATCATATTCTACTCAGCCTAAGATATTAAGTGGTACTGAGAAGAAGACATGTTATAGCAAATTGGAAACAAGCTACTGTGCAAATTCAGCACTATTTATTATTTGGTATGCACAACAAATGCAAATATTGGAAATTGCTTTATATTTTGCTTTATATTTTACATTTTAAAACTCTATGCTCCATTCTGATGGGCAGTGCTGTTCATAATTCACATTGGTAAGCCAAAATTGAGAGTCCAACACTGAGCAAAGTTGCCACTAATGCAATGTCTATTTTAGTACAGTCCATGCTCCTCTGGCATTCTTATATCTCTGCTGATGTGGCAAAATATATGAAGAGTTCTTTCTGTATAAGATCAAAGGTCCACCCAGTCTACCAGCATTGGCACAACTATCATCATTTGTATATCACTTTGCCACAACAAAATATATCACTCAAGATGGTCAACAACATCACTGAGTACAAACTTAACTTATCCCATTAAAATAATCACTGCAAAACATTTAAATAAAAAGCCATTAAAATGAATAATCAATAATCAGTAAAAGTTCATTGAGGAGTTGTGTCTGCTGGTCTGCTTCCACTGGATGCCGATTTGCTTCTGGGTGAGATATAAAGTGTTGGACATTACCTTTAAAGCCCTAAATAGTTCAGGCCCAGGCTATTTGACAAAGCACATCTCATTTTACAAACAACTCAGACACTGGTCAGCGGAGAAGGCCCTACTCTTGGTCCCATCCCTGTCTCAAGTACAGATGATGAAAATGAGAGAGCAAGCCTTCTCCATGATCGCCCCACACATCTGGAACTCCCCCTCTAATGAGATAAAAACATCCCTCTCCCTTCTCTCCTTTAAAAAAAACCAATTAAAAAACAACCTTTGCTTGCTAGTATATGGAGAGGAGGAGGATTAGATGACTATATTCAGCTAAGATACCTCTGACTGGATTTTTTTCCACACTCTGGCTCTGTTGACCTGATTGGCCTTGTTGACAAAATGAACCTTGAGTGGTTTCTATGAATTGAGGTTCATGTTTTTATGTTGATATAATTTAATTTTAGGTTGTATGTTATAATTTGGTTATATATGTGGGTTTATTGTGGTATATGTTGGTTTATCTTGGGTTCTGGTAGGTTTATTATTGTATTTGTATTTATTGTTGTTTAAGGCATTGAATGTTTGCCTTTTTGTTGTTGGAATCCATCCTGAGTCACCTCAGAGAGATAGGGCAGAAAATAAATAAATAAATATTATTATTATTATTATTGCTGAACCTTAGAGAAGGCTGAGCGAAGGAAGATAGATGCTTTTGAACTGTGGTGTTGGAGGAAAGTTCTGAGAGTGCCTTGGACCGCGAGAAGATCCAACCAGTCCATACTTCAGGAAATAAAGTGCAACTGCTCATTGGAGGGAAGGATATTAGAGGCAAAGATGAAGTACTTTGGCCACATCACGAGAAGAAAGGAAAGCTTAGAAAAGACAATTATGCTGGTGAAAATGAAATGAAAAAGGAAGAGGGGCCAACCAAGGGCAAGATGGATGGTATCCTATAAGTGCCTGGCTTGTCTCTGAAGGAGCTGGGGGAAGTGATGGTGTGGGCTGGTCCATGAGGTCACAAAGAGTCAAAACCGACTGAACAAATGAACAACAACAATATTATTATTATTATTATATTGTTATATATTCTCATGGTCTAAAATAATTGGGAAAGGAAATAGATTGCAATACAGCACTCATGAGAAATTGGGAAACAGCAGAAGAGACAACCATCTGCCTTGCATCTATTGAGCAGACCTTCACAAATATTCAAAGACAGTCTGTCCTTGAAAATTCCAACCTATGGGCAGGTTTGCAACAATATGATGCTTCCACAGTGGGCAGTAAGTGGAAAAATACAAGCAGGTTCAGCAATCAGTGATAGCTGCAATGTCATGGAAATCCTATCCTTGGAAGATGTGGACAACTGTGTTCTTCTGGTTTCAGAAACCATTTACCACTGTGTTCTTGTGGTTTCAATTCTTTCATGGTCTATATTTAAGTACACCTGATTTTATTTCTTTATTCTTTACTGATATTTTTATATGTATACTGATTCATTCTTCTGTAATGATTTATTACTGACATAATATTATTATACATTTTAGCTGTATAGTTAAGTCTTTCTTATCCAGAAACCTAAAATACATAACTTCTTGCAATCAGCTGCCCAATTCTGTGTTTGGGGAAAAGGGGCTAACCATACATTCACTACGCATTAATCCCCCACCCCCAAAAGGAGCTCTGATGGGAAAAAGAGAACAGGGGAAGACTCTGCTTACACAAGTTCCCCTGTAAAAAGCAGACACTTTCACGCTTGCTTTCTGCCTGACTATGGTGAGTTAAGTGTCCTGGAAATGAGTCACGAAGGCAACGCATCCCCACTGGCCTCTGCCTATATCCAGCCTAGAAAGAATAAAAATGATTCAAGTAGGATACTGTGGAGGATTTTTTCCTCTCTTAGCTACTTTGCTTAAAGGGCAAGAAAGTCTGTTGACAGTCATTTATGAAAAACTTTGGGTACTGGATGTGTGACTGACACTACCTCTCTCTCTCCTTCCTCACTCTTTATTCATTATATATATATGCAAATAAAGATTTTGCAAAATCTGAAGATTTTCTAGTCCCAAGCATTTTGAATAAGGGAGTTACAACCTGTACTGGAATATTTGCTGATTGTAGAGTTTGTTTGTTTGTGATTTAAGTGTTTTCCTTTAAAGCAGCCTTCCTTTACCAGGTGCCTTCCAGTCTGAACTCTAACTCTCATAAATCATAGTCACACTGACTAGGGATGATGGAAGTTATAGTTCCAATACATAAATGTGAATAGCTGCATTCAGGAAATTTCTTTTAATGAGTCACTTGGAAGTTTAACCCAGAAAGAGAACTTTTAAATAGAATACTTATTCTCTACATCCCCTTTCTATCCAGTTTCTCCAAAGCACATATAGTTTTTAAAAGATCTAGCACCACCTCATTTTTCACCAGAAATGGAAAAGCTATGAACAAATTAGATTTCCTCATTCAGAAAGCACTTCTGTGACTCTCAACAAATTTGTATTACTTTTCTATACATGTTGTACCAGTTGTATGATACCCAGTTGAAGACCTAGCCGCTGTGTAGTTTTTGTAATGTGACTGAGCAGTAGATTTACATAAGGGAATTATGATATTTACAGTGTTCACTAAACTCCCCTTTCAAATAATACCTAGTGAGGAATTTGCCATGTTCACAGCTGTCAAACACTCAGTTTGATATTTAAACTGGGCTATCTATTATAGCTCCAAATCTCTCTGTCAAAGGCATTAATTAATGTGCATGTGATTCTAGGGACTTTTATGCCCCATTGTGCATTATTTAGCATTTTCTTACAATGATTCTTACTATCTCATCATACAATGAGATAGTAAGTTTTATTTGCAGTGTTTTATATGTTTTAATGCTCTTAATCTCATTTAAATTTTTAACTGTAATACTTATTTAATTGTATATTGGGTGTATTTTTAAGGTATTGAAATATTGCCTGTGTTGTAAGCAGCCATGAGCCCCCCTCGAGGTCGAGAAAGGCAGGATACAAATATAATAAATAAATAAATATTGTTTTGCCCCTTACCATGCTGGGGCTCCTCTTTGGGGAGATATGAACTCCATCACATGATGCAAGCTGTGGCCCTGCCCCATTGATGGCTGAAGTGGTGAGGAAGTATTGCAAGGAGCTTCCTCACCAACCATGGTGAGTGTTGTGTCTTTTGGGTAGCTCCCATGTAGTTACCCATAATTTTTGGCCCTTCACCCCACACCCCTCGCCTGATGGAAGAAATGGCAACACAGCAACATGCCTTGCTGCACTTTCCCCTGTCTGATGGGGGAAGGAGGGAGGGTGTATGGGTTGCTGCGGGGCACCATGTGTGCCTTCCATTTCACCTGTGATTGCTAGAAACATGGAACAAAAGAGGGAGGATCAGCATGATAAGTTACCTAAGAAGAACAGATTGGAGTTATAGAGTTATGTATATGCAAAGTATAGCCACCATAATGGGGTGAAGACCTGACAGTTCTCAACAGCCCCAGTTGTTACAGAAGACAAAGTGTTGTCTTTCTCTACAATTAGAATATCATGCTAGTTGCAATGTATTTTCTATGAAATACTATCTTGATTACGGTTTACTGCTGCCCTTGTCAGAATGTGCATTCAAGCAAATTACTTTAAGCTATTATTTTGATCTTTTTTCTGAAGTATTGAGTATTATGGTAGAGAGTTCTTTTGCTCTCTCAAACGTAAGTAAGACAGTAGTGTACCATTCAATAACGTTACATTAAATAAAAACAACAAAATTATATCACATCTTTTTATAGTCTTGCAGCTTTCAAGTCATCATGTTCCATTGTGTTCCTTATTCTGAAGTCCAAGATTGACCAACAGCACCACAACAAAAATTTGTTGATTGTAGCCAAGAAAGATGCACAAGTGATGGCTTGAGTCCAAGCGATTGGTGGACTGTCTGAAAGATAACTTGACAGCACTGGTTAGACAAAACCAACTGTGGGCATACTTTGCATGCTATGAGTAAGTCAACAGGCTCATTTTGAACTCAGTTCAGTGGTGAAAGAACATAAGAACATAAGAACATAAGAACATAAGAACATAAGAACATAAGAAGAGCCATGCTGAATCGGGCCTCAGCCCATCTAGTCCAGCATTCTGTGTCACACAGTGGCCCACTAGTTGTACACAGGGATCTCTAGCAGAAAGGAGGGCAAAACCCTCACCTGCTTCCAACCCCCCCACAACCAGTACCCGGGGAAATCCTGCCTGCCTCCATCAACACAGAGGTGGCACTTGGATGTCCATTTCAGTAGCTACTGATTCCCTTGGTATCCATGAATCTGTCTAATCCTGCCTTGAAGCTGTCCAGGCTGACCGCTGTCACAACCTCCTCTGGAAGTGAGTTCCATAACCCAATGACCCTCTGGGTGAAGAAATATTTCCCTTTATTAGTCCTAACTTTCCTACCTTGGAGCTTTAGGGAGTGCCCCCTAGCCCTAGTGTTGTGTGACAGAGAAAATATTTTTTTCTCTATTCACCCTTTCTATCCCATGCATGATTTTATACACTTCGATCAAGTCACCTCTTAAACGCCGTCTTTCAAGGCTGAAAAGACCAAGGCGTTGCAACCTGATTTCGTAAGGGAGCTGCTCCATCCCTTGGATCATTCTTGTTGCCCTTTTCTGTACCTTTTTCCAGTTCCGTTATATCCTTCTTGAGGTGCGGTGACCAGAATTGTACACAGTACTCCAGATGTGGCCTCACCATAGATTTGTAGAGAGGCAATACAACATTTGACGACCTATTTTCAATTCCCTTCCTGATCATGCCAAGCATAGAATTTGCTTTTTTTACTGCTGCTGCGCACTGGGTTGACATCTTCATTGAGCTGTCCACCAAAACCCCAAGATCCCTTTCCTGGTTTGTCTCGGAAAGCTTTGACCCCATCAATTGGTAGGTGTAGTTGGGGTTCTTTGCCCCAATGTGCATGACTTTACACTTGTTTAGGTTAAAATGCATTTGCCACTTTGTTGCCCATTCACTCAATTTCGAGAGATCTTTCTGGAGCTCTTTACAATCCGTTTCATTTTTAACTACCCTGAACAATTTAGTGTCGTCTGCAAACTTTGCTACCTCGAATTTACTCCTACATCCAGGTCATTAATGAATAAATTAAAAAGTAACGGACCCAAAACTGAACCTTGGGGTACGCCACTTCTCACCTCTTTCCACCCAGAGAAATGTCCATTTATTACCACCCTTTGTTTCCTACAGTTTAGCCAGGTTTCAATCCAGGACAAGACCTGTCCTCTGATTCCATGGCTGAAGAGCTTATTTAGGAGCCTTTGGTGAGGGACTTTGTCAAAAGCCTTTTGAAAGTCAAGGTAAACAATATCGACTGGGTCCCCTTTATCTATGTGTTTATTTACACCCTCAAAGAATTCTAACAAGTTAGTAAGACATGATTTGCCTTTGCAGAAACCATGTTGATTTTCCTTCAGCAATGCCTGTTCTTCTATGTGCAAGACTCTGGACTTGATCTTTATTTCTAACACATTGGTAATTCAATAATTCTGCAAAGTATCCACTTTTTGGCTAGTGGCCACCCATTCATATATACTACGTTTAAGAGGCAGACAAATGTTATAGGGCCAACCCACACAGTAACCTGTAGAATTGATCCCGCTAACATTAATATTTTTGTAATTTAATTTATCTGACTTTCAAAATTCTTTTTAAAGCCTAAAACTTACAAGTAGCTCTTAGTTTTATATGAAGCCTTTCTCAGCACTAAATGTCTTTCTCTGCCTATCAGGTTGTGAAAAGACTTCCACATTCTTAGCAAATATCCCTCTCCTAGGGAGGAAATTCATTGAGCCATTGATTAATTTATCACTACCCATCTTTTTATTCATATTTTTAAAAGTAGGACTAATGGATGGTGAAAAGCTGATTTAAGGTTTGGACTAAAGTAGCACTCCAATCAAAAGCTATTGCTATATTCATTGTAATATAGTGGCTGTGATCCTGGCTTGGTGATAGACATATTTTGGTCAGAATATTTCACAGAAAAATACAATATTACCTGTTTCATTTCATTTTAATTTCAGGTAGACTAGACCCACTGAATAAACAGCAGAGTGGCAAGCATAAATCTCATTGGGTCTACTAAATTTTGGATTAGCAATTGGATATAGGCCATTGTCTGTCCATTGCTCTGTAAGCACATTCTATTTTAATTCAAGGAAGACAAAGAATCCAGAGATGCTCTTCAGCCTGTTACTAATGTATTATTGTTACTGCATTTTAAGTGTGTATCATTCATGTGTTCGAAACATGTGTTTTACCTGTTCTTTTAGTGACTTGATTGTATTTGTATTTAGTTGAATTGTTACTATTTCTTGCAGACTTGAGTGCTTTTTTAGAAGCAGAAATGCAAGATGTAACATTTATTAATTAATTAAAATTACTCATTCATTGCTTCAGTAAAAAGCCACTATGAGCAACATGCAACTTTAAATTCAATAGTTCCTTGGACCTGACAGTGTGGGATAACTATTCTTGATTTACTGAATTTTTCTTGTTTTAGTAGCCAAAAAAACAATAGTTATAATAAGAAGAAAAGTGCATTTACCTGTAGAAACATGCTATACAAAATAATCAGTTGCCTTCTCATTAGATTGTTTTGACAGATTGTTGATGAGATCCTTTACAAAATATGGAGAATTATTAATGCTGACAGGAGCATCATTTAAGTTTCTCTGATGCTGCTTCCTTAAAAGAGGTTAAGTGAGGGATCTGAAAACCATACTTTTCAACTGATAAGATTCAGTTATTGGAAATGATCCTTTGACAGCTTCTATAATTTACAGCAACTCTCCTATTCAATTTTGTCTATTAGTGTGGTGACAGAGGGAGAGAAAGCAGATTTTCCACATGCCCAAACTTCAGTCTCAACCATTTCCATTTGTTTTGCTTTGTTTTGAAAAATCATACAGAAGATAGTGGGGAAGATAGGAGACTGTTCTAGAATGGGTGGGTGGAATATCCTGCTTTTTCTCTTGGTGTTCTTCTGTAATAGCTAATCCTGACATTTACTTGTAATGAATGAATGATGATTGATTACACTGGTCAACACAAATTTTGGTACCTCAAATGTTAGCCCCATTTCTGAATATATCTGACTTGCTGATTACAAAAATGGCACCAGTTTTTCCCTATCAGCTCTACTTTTTGAGATACAGAAGATATGCCCTCTACAGTTGCTATCTGTTCACCTATAGAAAAGATTGGTGATTATTTTTAGCATCTTAGGTGCTTGCTAGCCAGTTGAGGGACAGATGTGCATGTAGCCCATCACACAATATACCTCAGCTTCTGGTGGAGGCCCCGCTCTCAACTGGGTGGAAGCATCGTAGGACACTTCCTTGTTAACATGGGAAGGCTCCCAATGGAGCCAGCATGCCTTGGTTGGGTGACAGTTCCCTATTTGATGAGGGAAACATCACTGCCCCTGCCATTTCACCATGCTTGCAGGTGAAATGGTACCTGGGGGGAGGGGGGAGGGCACATGTGATAAGGTCACATCTCGAAGAAATTAAAGCTGATGTGGTCTACTCAATGCAATTTTCTAAATCAGTGCCCCAGATATCACCAGGAACAGGCCTAAAAACCAAGAAACTAAAAGATTTTTTGTTGGACAGTGTTGTTTAAAAATAAAAAGAAGTGCTCTTTTTATTCTACTCATGTGAAACTTAAAATAAAAAAAACATTCATTGTACACTTGGGTCTCTTTCAGAATACATAGTTATAGCACTTTAATTTCATTTTAACATACATGGAACTATGAGATAGATAGATAGATAGATAGATAGATAGATAGATAGATAGTAGGGCTGTTTGATTTTTTAAAAAACGTTTCAAAACTCATTTTGGATGTAGTCACAGATTGCATTTCAGATTATATTTAGACTTCTGAAAAATTCCGATAAATTTCGGAATTGATTCGGAAGTATTTCCCAAAATCCGGAATTCCAAAATTTGGAATTCGGATTTCGGAATTCCTGTTAGGAGGGCTGCTCTTGAAATTGCTAAAAAAGTTGGAAGTATCCGAAAAACTTCCGAAATTCGGGCATATCCGAAATTGTATAACAGCCCTAATAGATAGATATAATAGTTAAAATTCTCTGGCAATGGGCTCTAGTTTCTCCCAAAACTACAAACCCCAGGACTCCATAGGATGATATACCCATGGTAATTAAAGTGGATCAAAGGACTATAATTTCATAGAGTGGAAGAAATTAATAAGAACTAGCCTCTCCTCAAATAGCTGTTTTATTATCAGCTTTTCTTGGATCTGTAGATAGATATTGAACAAAAGAAGAAAAGCATTTCAGTTTGTGCATGGCAGCACCACTGAATCTATGCGATATAATTAAACTGTTTCAACTCTCACATACTATTTTTGAGGGGCACTCAATACCCAGGAGTGGCTTTGGGGAATGCACAGAGGGGGAGGGGGGCAGAAAAATCCACTTGTGCGAATAGAGTTCTTTTAATCATTTTCTGACTTCAGTCTTTTATATTTTAAGTGCATAGATATGGAACCAATCAGTAACTGTGTAGAGAAGAAATGCTTCCTGATTGCCAAGGAAACCAAACCAATCCTCTTTTGCATTAAAATGTGAATTCCAATGCAAGATGCTAAAGGTACGTGTTCATTTTTGAAATATCTATTTAAAAAACATGAATCAGACATATTTGTTTCATTTGATTTTACAGTAAAAACCAATGGGAATTTAAAATAAATGAAATACAAATAGAAAGTCATTTCATATTTTTCATTTATAGAAACTCTGTCTTGCATTGGTTGGTACAGCCAGGATGAGAAAAAGCAAGAGTTATTAAAAAGACAGATATTACTTGTAGGCTATTTTTCAAAATACTCCCTAATGGGCATTGAAAAATTTCACTTTTTTCCCCGACTGGACAGTTTTTAAGTCCCAACAGGATCTTCTATTCTTTTCCAAAACTTCTGAAAAAAGATCATCCATGGTGTAAAAGAATTAGTAAAATTTACCCCTAACTCTTTCAGAGAGCATGAAGGACCTTAAGGGGGGAAAGAAAGGTTGGGATGGGTTGGATGCAGTCTTGTCTTCTTCCCAACATGAATATTGACCTATCAAAAGTTCTGTTATGTTCAATTAACCAAAAAAGTCATCCAACTCAGAGTACAAAATGCTCACAGGATTTAAGCTAAGACCCCTTTGGTTTAACTTCACGTATGAAAACATTATAATTTTCTTGCAAGTCAAACAGGGCACAGGGAATAATTTTCTATAACATTGTTTTTATCCATGAAAAATTGTTACATTTTAGTAATTTATTAGAACTTGCTACAAAGGTGTGTGTGGAGGAGTAAGCATGATTGAGCTATGACTTCCAAAGCCATTTAAATGCTTAGCTAGCCAATTCTTCCTGTTCACACTCTGAATAGTCTTTATGATGTTATCACATAGCCAAATATGAACAAATATTATTTTGCCATTATAAAGTCACCATCATGCTTACCTGATTACTATCTTTAAGTGGATTTTTGTAATACGGAAGATGCAATCTCAAAACAATATTGTTAAGAGAGCTGCTAAGCAAACACTACTGAACAAAATTAATCAAGGAGCTTTCAAAACTTCTTGAGAAATGACCTTCAGAAGCCACAGTCTTTTCATAATGTAACATTTAATGATTCAAACAGTCCTCTTTCCATAGCTCCCCAAAATGACTGGAATGTGATTAGAAAGATGATTGAGATTGTGCAGTATTGGGCAAAGTTCCACTAGCTAGAACTCTTTTCTGTCCCCACACAGAATTTGCCTTCATTTTGTACCTGAAACACATCAATTTAGTAGTCAGATATGGGAAATGCCAGCCAAGGATCATCCAGTTTTCTTCCTTCAGGCAGACATTTGATGATCTACCTAGGGGTGTTTCAGATGTACTGATTAATGACATTCTTTTCATGTGTTTTTTTTCTGTAGGAACACACAAAAACATCAGATCTGTTCCTTATGCTCCCTCAGGCCATTTAATGCACTAATTCTAACTTATTCACATGGTAGTATCTGCTCCTGGAAAAGCATATATGCAGACATAATTTGAGGTTACATCTGCATATCTCAAGAGTGTGTCAGCAATACATGTTTTTGTCATTGTTAAAGCCACAGAGGAAGGAAAAGTTTCTTTTCCAAGAAACTTTTGGACACCGGGACCACATTGCATTTTAAAATTTGACAGATGGGCTGGGCCAGTGTCAGATGGATGTAGAATGTTTGTGCAAACTAATTCGAAAAAAAGGAACAAATTCATGTGCACACTGCACATATCTTGTTTGTAGTGCAAAAAGAAAGAAAGAACAATATAATATTTAAAAAGAAGAACAATTTTAACCACCATAAGCATGGCAATATTTCAGTGGAAGACCAGGGGCCATCCAGCCTTTGCAACAACAACAACAACAACAACAACAACAACAACAACAGAACTAATCCCAGGGGGCACCAAGTCCAACCTCTTTCTTCCATGCAATAAAAGCACCTTCACAGTTGAGAGGCCTGAAGTCAGATCAGGACCTGTTTTGGCACTCATGTAGTTAGGGAGGACTATGGAAGACCTTCTTGGGAAGCGTAAAGGAAAAGGCCTCCCTTGTGCTACAAAAAGGGGATCCTCCCTTACAAAAAGGGCTTCCCTCCAGGGAGAACAGGGGAACAGGCTTCCTTTAACCCACCAGAGAAGTAGGCCTCTCGCCTCACAAAATGGGGAACCCTGTCCTACAAAAAGGAACATCCCCACCCTTAACTCCCTGGTGTTGTGGCAACTGGGACTTGCTCAGGTTACTCTGTTCCAGCTCTAGTGATTTTTCAAGCACTGCTTTTAATACTTCTTAACCCAGAAAACGTTTCCAAGCCAAAAAAAAGACCTGTAGTCTTCATATTTTCTATCTTCTATTTTCTTTTATTTTCTACCTTTCTTTCTTTCTTTTTTTCTGCAGTTATGATAAGAATCCTGTGTTCATATTCCAAATGACTATTTAAAATACAGCTTATTTCTGTTTCTCTTCATAGACCACACAGGCATCGGGGAGGAGCCCCAGTAGACCATGGTAGTAGGAAGGAACCCCAGTAGGCAGTAGCAGCGGGGAGCCCCAGTAGGCTGCATCAGCAGCAGCAGGACTCCACAGGCTGTGTGATTCCTAGGTAGGGAGAACAGAAAGGCCCATGGGGCCCATGGGGCCACAGAGGAGCTCCTGGCTGTGCTTTGCATGGTTCTAAGGGCTTCAGTTGAGAACCACTACTCTAAACTAATAATTTCTCAGCTGTGGATGAATCATAGAAACATAGAGTTGGAATGAGTCCCATGAGCCATTGGGTCCAACCCTCTGTTCAATGCACAATCTCCATCTAGAGCTTTTTGAGCAGGTAGTTGTCCAGACTCTTTTTGAAGACTTCCCTCTCTAGGGAATGGATTTCATGGCTGAAATGCTCTTACTCTCAAGAAAGCCCTTATAATGTTCAACTGAAATTTATCCTCTTATATCAAAACTATTTGGCCTAATTCAGCCCTCTAGGGCAGTAGAAAGTATGCCTGTACCTTTGAGATTTTTAAAGAGTCTTTAGTGCAAACTGCCAATGGAATCCATAGAAATCAATGTGAACCTTTTTGATTAAATTACTTTAGGGACCCAGCCAAATCCATGACATATGACATCTAAATGCAGCTGTGTATCAATAGATTTTCAAAACATGGTACACACCTGGAAAGTTATAGCTTTTTGAAACAAGAATGTAAGCTAAGGAAGATTATGAACAATATTTAGTATCATAAAGGAAAAGCAGGAAGACTTTTGTCTGACTTTTCAGATCTTACATGACAGCAGATAAGTATGCTTGTTGTGTGTTTATATAAACAATTAATTCTGGTGTCTGTTTTTAAAAAAAATTTAAATCATTGTTTGATGTCCAACATGAAAAATATATATCTTTTTCTGTGTAGTTACAGGAGACAATAACACCTATTTCCTCCTCTTGACTGCTTCCTATAGGGCACAGGGACAAGACAGCCTGATCTCTGAGCTGGGCCCTGATGTGTTTATGCACTGTGGGGAGGTAGAATATACTGTGAGCCCAGCATAAGAAAGATTGCTTCTTTCATACTTGGGACACAATTTGAGGAGGGAGACCAGGTGTGGTATAAATGATGTTGATGCTATTGACGATCATTTTAGAAGCTTGATTTTAGATAAAAAGACAGCTTCGGTTACAGCAAGGAATTCCAGGGCACAACAGCCTGTGAAACCAAATAACACCAGCAACAGCAAAAATCAACTGGAATGTACAGTTCTTTTATGCAAGCCACCTATCTCCACCCATCAAATTCTTTGGAAGGGAAACTATCAGGACTGTTGTTGCCAAAGCTGACAATACTATACTACATAAAACATTTGTGTGACTTTGCATAAGGGACATTTCTGTGTTCTTGTGTTTCAGAATTCAGAGAAGAGATTCTTGTATAAGCTGAATACTTAGAAAAGTTCATATGGGAGAGGAATTGTCATGTATTTTTGTGGGAAAGGGTGCCGATCCTAAAGATGTGTTTGTGCTGATTGTACATTTCAAAAAAATATTATAAAATGCAGGATTATGGCTCCTCGGCTTTGGAACGCCCTCCCTAGAGACATTAGATCGCCCCCCTCCCTCCTGACATTTCGCAAGAAAGTCAAGACCTGGCTGTTTGAGCAGGCATTTGCTGATGAAATATAAAGGTTTAATTAGATATATGGAATGACGACGATGTGACGGAAACTGATTTCAACATGATGCTGAGACTGCAATTGTATGTTTTAATTGTTAATTTGCTGTTATATGGTTATTTTTTTGGTTTGTTTGCTTGTGTTGTATTGAGGGCAGAGACTACCTTGTGTAAACTGTCCCGAGTCGCCTTCGGGCTGAGAGGGGTGGTATAGAAACATGACAAATAAATAAATTATGGGATACAATTATCCCCGACCAAAAGTTTTATGGGAGGTCATTATAATACCACATTAATTGAATATTTTTTTAAAAAAGAAAACTAACTATTTTATAGCAAAGTACCTCTGCATGGTTTGCACAATGTAGTTAAAATATATCTTGAAAAAAGTTATTTTGTTTGGTGGAAAACTTCCAGAATTTCCCAGTCATGACCAATGAAGAGTTTCAAGAATGACTGCAAAAAGTACATTTGTGTAGGTTTGAGGGAAAGTAGCAGAAAGTTATGTGTAGTGGCTAGGCTGTAGTTAAATTCTCCAATTACGCAGTTTGCTTTCTTTTTAAACCAAGCATTCAGTCTTGCATTTCAATAGCCCATGAGAGCCAAATTCATCTTGGATGTAACTCAGTTTGAAATGAATGAATGCTCCTGGCCCATTAAGTTTAGCTTGAGATAAAGTCAAGGGCAAAATGATATTCTTATGCAAAGTAGCATCGATGCAGATATGCTACTAATCACTGTGGATTAGGAGGAGGATATCCATGTCCTCATAACACCTTCATGCTGATCTTTTGCTCTTTCTCATTTTTCTAAACACTAGTAGAAGGATTTAGTCCTTCCCCAGAGAAGGTATGGTACTATCTGTTACTGAAGTGATATAACACCATTAAAGGCGCAAATCTCTCATTATTTTGGAGATAAAAACATACTTATCCACAATTTTGTATGACATACAGAGTGTCTTGCAAAAGAGAAAATTAAAGATTTTTAAATCAATTCCTGAGACTTTATTAATTATGACAAACTGATAAATTATAATATATATTTTGCTTCATGCTCTTGAGCATCTGTAATAAATTTATTAAATTGGCTTCAAATCAATCAATTTTGGGGGACAGTACGGAAGGCCTAAAGTTTTCAGTAAGAATACAGTCACTTCACATTCAATGTAGGCATATCCTCAATGATTTGATCCTTCATAGTAGCTCCTTCTCCATATTACTCACACAAAGGGGATTCCTTGTGATTAAGGGGAATTGAGACTTTATGTGACTCAGGGCCCTTCCTGACAGGCCCTATATCCCAGTATCAGATCACAGGTTTTCTGTTTATCCCAGATTATCTGGCAGTGCAGACTTAAACCTGGAATCAGATTCTGGGATTTAGAGACTGTCTGGAAGGGTCCTTAGATAATCCATTTCAAAGCAGATATTGTGGATTATCTGCCTTGATATTCTGGGTTATATGGCTGCGTGGAAGGGCCCTTAAACATATTGAGTAAGGATATCTGAAGCAGAGTAGATTGCACACACATTTGGAAACCATGGAGCCAGGCATCCAGAATGGGACTGCTGCTCATGGCACTTTGACTTTGGCCCAGTTCTAACATTAAGCAGAACAAGGCGGTTGGTTCAGGAAATGATGGAGAAAGCCAGCAAAAGAACAAACTATCATCCTGTTTATCCTTAGCACTCTGTTGCCTTGTAGTATAGTAAATAATACTTCCCACGGCACTAACCATGTTAAAGGATGAGTCAAAAGCTATGCCAGTTGGCTTTTGTATATGGAATATGAAGGACTACCAAATTGAGCTTCACTTCATGCACCAGAATATCTCTGACATTGACTCCTGCTTCATGAGAGAAAATTTCATCAGGGAGAGAAAGTCTCATTTTTTAAAAAAAGTCCTACAGAGGGTGCATCTATATTGTAAAATTAATGCAATTTGGCATCTATTTAACTGCCATGGTTCAATCAATGAAATCATGAAAGTAGGAATTGTACGAAGTCTTTAGCCTTCTCTGCCAAATGCTGGTGCCTCACTAAACTACAACTATCATGTATCTATTGCATTGAACCATGGCAGTCAAAGTGGTATCAAACTGCATCCTAGAACCACAACAGTTCCAACAAATGGCATTTTGCTCAACAAATTATTATCTGGCCCTGTCACTGGGGGAGTGAATCATTCTCATCAGGTGGAAGATGCTGGGGGACAGCTGCAGAGGCACACTGATTGTTCCTTTTGAGCTTTCCAGCTGTTCCCCTCTACAGAAGGGCAAACTAGTATGCAGTGCACATTGTGTCCTGGACTAGAATGTTCTGCATTCTGCCTGTTGCTGCTGGTGCTGCCTAACTCATTGGTGGTGTTGAAATAGGAGTCAGCAGCCAATCCAGATGATTTCTATGTATGGATGGAGAAGAGTTGGGCATCATGTCTATCACCTCAGGCAACAAAATTCTCAGGTCAGCTGTATTGCCAGTGCATTAGTGCTGCCCAAATTCTCGCTAGTCAAAATTCATACATACCTTTGGTTCATCTGGCAGTACAATATTACTCTGACCCTAAATTTATTTTGCTTTTCTCCAGTTGGCTTACTGGGTCATAGTGGCTACTTAAATGCTCATTTATTTTTGTATTTGCACATGCAAACTCTTGACATAACTAGCTTATTTCAAATCCTGCAAAGAACAGATAGATCATCCCTCAGATCTGCAGTTTAATTGTAAACTGAAATCCTAGATGCTGTTCGCTATCAACTTTCCTGCTATTAATAAGACATTTATTGCTCTGAAACTCAAATGAAATGCCACAGTTCAATGATTAACTTATAATAGATATTGAAATGAATTGCAGGAAGGGTATATGACTACAATATATATTGAAATCGAGCTTATGTTAAATATCTCTGTCTATATGCAATTATAGATTGAAGATGGAAAGAGATAGATTGTGATTTCATTCCTCATAATGCAGTTTGTCACTTACGTTGAATGGTCTGAAATAAAATATATTGCAACTAGGAACAAAACTATTGGTTAGAAAGTAGGTTATGTTTCTGGTCCATGGAAATATGCACACAAGACAGCATTTTGCTAAATTACTGTAAATAGGACTAGAGTAGAATATTTTAATGCAAAACTAGGTTAAGAAGAGATGTTTCTTCCTCAGTCTTGCACAGCTATTTTGAGAGAACTACAAAGTTTCATTATGAACTTAAATTTTTTGAAATCACTTTTAGGAGAGAAAGTGTGATCCAGCAGAAGGAATTCTCAATTGAGACCAAACTTATCTGGAAAAGTATGGATGGTTATTCATGTCTTACTCTGAAGTTCTTCTGATGATTATTCTGAAGTAAGTCTTATTGAATTCACTATTGTGAATATACTTCCAGAAAGATAGGATAGGATTCAATTAATGTTAAACAGAAGAGTGTACAGTCAAATTGTGATAGTAATGTTTTAAAGTGGGGGCAAGCAATGCATGTATTAAACTATTTTTTGGAACTCCAAGGGTTCCTCCACTGAAGAAATTTGAACAAAATGGAGAAAATATTATTAAAAGTTGAGTTCCCATTCACATCTTATTTTGATTCGTCCACCAAAAAAGCAGAAGGCAATGGGAAAAGAGGAAGGACATCTTACAGGTGGATTGAGTCAATTAAGGAAGCAATGTCAGAGGGGCAGTTGATGACCTGGGCTCTAACTGTCTCACATTCAAAGTTGAATTTCATGGCAAATGGCAATTATAAAGGATACTTCTGTCCAATTGCACTTTCATTTTGGAAAGATTGTTCATCTTGCAGTGGGTTCTGCAGAAAAAACCTGGCTTCTTGATCTTTGGAGCATGTCAACCACTGACAGTTTTAGGAGTGAAATGGAAGATGAGCAAAAGAAAAGGAGTGCTCAACTACTTTTCTTATCACTATCTTCCCACTACAGTTCAGGCTCCCAGTGGTTTTTAACTCTGCATCATACAGGCTCATGTTTGAAAATAAATGGGTATGGAGAATGGAGTGCAAGAGAAAAGGATCAAGATGTAGAAGATGAATGCACACAGTCCTGAAACCGATTAGTAATTCCTTAATTTGAACATCTGCATGAGATTTGGATAACAAGGTATCTTGAGCTACTCCAATGCTACCATAAAACAGACATGGCAAGGCATAATAATAATAATAATAATAATAATCTTTATTTATAACCCGCCCCCATCTCCACAATGGGGACTCATAAGGATATAATCATTACAAACCCACATAAGAATATGAAAGGTCAAAGTGTAAATCAGGTAATTTATTCCTTTAATCTTTTCCTGATTGGTTTTCTGTTCTCTGCTACCTAAATTCTCTCTAGTCACAGATTATTTAATTTTGTGCTTAACATTTTACCTTTGATTTTTTTATAACAGTAAAAAGGGGTTATGGCTATCTGATTAAACAAGATATTTGTCCACATTAGACAGCTATGGAGGCTTCATTCCATTTTACTTACAATGGTTGCATATTATGGTATCCTGGATTGTATCATTTGGTGATATACTTAGGATGCTTTGCCAAAGAAATCTACCATATATACTCATGTATAAGCTGACATCATGTATAAGAAAAGGACAGGTTTTGAGGTCAAAATTATGGATTTTAATATAACCCATGGGTAAGTCGAGGGTCACTCCATGTATAGGGGAAAGCAGCAATGCTGCCTCAAGGGGTTGCTTGCCACCACCATTTCCCCACCAAAAAGGCCAGAAACAGAGACAGTAGTCAGTACTTATTTTCGGTTCTTCTGGGATGGACTAAGTTCTTGCTTTTTACCACTCTATTCAGAGAAGGGGACAGTTCCTGTTCTGATAAGAGTATGATACTCACATTGACCCATGCATGTCAACCCAGGTTTTTTGGTTTGATTTTTCAGTAAAATTTCTCAACTTATACGTACTGTAAATATATGAGTAGTCCAATCCCCCTGAACAACAGTCTCAAAAAATCTCTAGAAGTACTAAGGATTAAATCAGTGTAATTCTGTAGTACAGCCAGAAAAATGTGGCGTGCATAGTTTTCATTAAGAGATACATTCATGTGTAGTTTGGTGGCTGGTTGAGGGCCCCTTAAAGTAAGTTGATATCTTGTAGAAAGGCAATAACATTTCCAGAGTGTTCTTGCATACACTCACTGCTGAATCTGGGAAGGTTTTTTCAGACTCATAACATCCCAGAGACAGGTGGCTATCCAATATAGACATGTACTATGGCATCTGCTAACAGTTACAGACTGCATTTAAATCAGCTCCATTTCTGATAAGCAGCCAACGTGTTGACAGGTATTCAGCTAGGGCAGAATGTACTGTAAGATGAAAAAGCAACACATCACATTCATATTTTAAATTGAGGCTTTACTTATAAAGGGTTAAGAAATGATTAACAGTTACAGATCTAATTTAGTAAAGTATATTTTAAGAGTATGAAGTCTAACAGCCTGGTGCACTCATTTGTAATCATGATATTAACTGTATCAACTAAAATGAGCATGTTATATTTGTCATATTACATAAGCATTGAAAGTTTTGCAAAAAGATTTGGTATACACACACACAATTAGTCATTCACATCTTTTTCAGGTAAAATCCAATTTCATATATAAATTACATCAACACAATAGCTTCTGTTTATGGCAAGGCAGTGCCTTAGCAAATACATTTTCCTCAAAATGGTTAACAATAAAGGTGGGACAAAGTTCAACCTCCATGACAACTTGGACCAGGACTATGGCTTCAAATGAGTATTCAAACATTAACAAAACAACGGGTCTGCCCTACCATCAGTAAGGATGAAGCATTATCTCGGTGGTTCATGGAGTTGGAAGCCACTGGAAAGGGTCTACAGAACAAAAGCAAATGAAAAAGGTTGTCTTGATTCCACATGGCCACTTCAACCCTGAAATTGGTGGCTTGGACCTGCAGCTGCTTTCTCACATCAGCACTATGACTATTTTCCTTCATGTGCAAAATAGAATCACTAACATAATTCTGTGATACAGAGGGGGGGGGGACTGGCAGCAGGAGGATTGAAGACAGCCCATAGAGAATACACAAAAAGTATAGGCGGGGAAAGAGTCTACCTAAACATTAGGAAGCAATTTCTAATGGTAAAAACTATTCACCAGTGCAATTCACTATCTTAGAATCTGGTGGCATTTCCTTCTTTAAAGATTTTCCAAACAGAGACTATTAGCGGTGCCTTGACTTTTGTATTCCTGCATAACAGGGAGTTGTACTGGATGGCCCCTGTAGTCTCTTTCAGTTCTATGATTATGTGATTCTAAACTTCTAGAAAAGAGCCTATAAGATTATCATACTATACTATACTATACTATAGTTTATTCCTGGCCTGGATTGCTCTGAGATATACCACCTCATCACATTGGGAGTTTTGGCTCCCCTTTTCCTCTTCTGGCTGGGGCCTGCTGAGTGCCACCAGACAACACTGGATTGGCTCAACGAAGTGGAGAGGAAGCATTGCAAAATACTTCCTTTACCTGGACAGAGGTAACTGTGTTTTGGGTAGTTCCGATGGAGCTACCTGTATTTTTTTTTTTGCCCTTTCACCCATCTGATGGGGAAAGGGCAATGAGGCAATGTGCATTGCTGCCCTTCACCCATCTGATAGGGACAGGGTGCCAACACACCTTTTCCTGTCCCCACCATGTGATGGGAGAAGGAAGGACGGTGCACAGGCATGAGGTGCCCCTCACAACTGCCGGCAAAGTGGCATGGCCCCAGGGGCCATGTGAAGATGTGAATACTCAAATCAAATTTGGAAGGAAGAAAAGAATCCTTAATAATACCAACAACATGAGTTCTTGGCATGCAATAAGATTATGTTCCTGCCTTGTTGGATAGGTGACAAAATTCCAAGGACATTGAAGATGTCTAGAAAGTGCAAAGGTCATTGAAAGGTTCAGCTGTATGTTTTCATTGAGGAGACACAAGGTTCACACCAGAAGCAAAAAAGAAAACTACTTGCATACAGTATATGTGTTAATAAAACATAAAATTATTGTTTTGAGAATTCCCCTAACTATTGACCATGTTGACTAGGGATTCTGACACTTGTTGTCCAAAGCAGTGACATTTCCAAGGTTTGAGCTGTACACCCAATGAATGTGGTTCTGAAAACTGTGGTTGACTTTATCGATCGCAAGTAAAGATTGAGTACCACTCAGTATTTCACAGATTTCATGGATGACAACATACATTGCTAAACAAAATCTGAGGAAACAGCAATGTTATTAATCAGAAAGAACAGACAAGCTACAAGAGACTGCAGCAGTTTGTCTGAGATTACAGTCAAGAGTAGAAATCTGTCTCTCCCCCACCTTCCACCCCCACCCCCGGCCAGGTTGACAGAGCGCAAACTACTTTTACACATTAAATTCTGTTTTCAGCACTTGAGGACCACCTATTGAGGGCAAAGGATGAAAGTTGACAGAGAAGATGGAAACAATCACATTCAAAAGCAGGTGAAAAAGTGGGATAACAGAGGATTATTTGGGACTGCCCTTACTAGGTTAGGGCAGTTGGAGGCTATGAGATAAAGGAAGGCCCTCCTTGCATTGCAAAGAGCTCCACTGCTCGATTGCAACCATTTTGCTTGGCTCTGCAACAGGATTTCCACCTGTAAAATAAATTTTAAAATGATTTAACAGTACAATCCTGTCCATGTTCTGTTTAGTCTCCAACAAGGAATATAGCAGTACTTCCCTTAGTTGCTCCATGATTCTATTTCATTTGAACTGAAAAGGTTTCTCTAATTTATCTATTAACCTTGGTGCCAGACTGATGCAGTCTTTCTCTTGAGTGATTTAAGCTAGCCACAACAAACATGCACATGTAGTATATTCACTTCCATGTCAGAAGTAATATATATTAATAGCAGTGCCTGAGTGCTGTGGGGCACGCAGACTTTGTAAAACTCTTACTGACTGCTCATCTGTGTTGTCTAATACCTTTGAAAAGAGTGACCCTGGATCCTTTTAAAGTCACAGTGAATTGTGGTTAAAGGTCAAGGGAGATTTAGGATGTTACAATGTGTATGCTGGTTAACCATGCGCCAGCTCTGTATAAACAGCTTATTGTTTAAGCTCCCAGTCCCCTTCCGTATTTCTAGCACAGCAAGAGTCATATAAGGGCATACAATTGTTGCACCAATTACTCACTCATTGTCCTTTCTGGTGGAGCCTCCTTATGCCATCTTGTGTACAGTCACTAAACTACACCTTGGGCGATTTGTTCTGAAGTCCAATTCTAAAGGGACTGATTAATTAATACCATTATATAGCCACGATTTGGGAGTGAGGGCAGAGGTGGGAGGAACAAGATAATTATTTTAACGAAGCAAAACCCCCAAAAGGGTGGGCAGCAAAGTGATGGGGTGGCCTTTCTCTCTTAATTTAGTTGATTGCTTTTACAGCTTATGTCAAGCTCATTTCAGGGATGTATCCTTGACTTAGTGAGGACTGTGAGATTTGAGTCTGAATTCAGTAAGTGGATAATTCCTTCAGCATTGAACAATGTGTCTCCATAGTTGTCAGGTAAGAAAAATCTGTCATTCTTTGGCTTCGATGTCGTTCTTATCAGCAGATGACAAAGGTACTGCTCATCACAGCTCCTTGTCAAATTGGTTGCTTAAAATCTCTTGTCAATCTTCCCAGCCTCTTCTAAGCTGCCCAGCTTTGGCTGAAAGCCTAGTCCCATGTCCTACAACATTTGGAAGATGAAAACTGGGACACGTGTCCAAAACAAGATCAGTCTATGACCAAGATGGTAAAGGTTATCAACAAGGAAGGACATATGAGCTGGGGAGCCCAGGGCATGCTGATAAGGGCACAATTCTGCCCCCTCCTCACTTCCTGCTGAACTAAGTGAGTGCAAATAATTTTTGCATTCTGATTTCAGTTTGAAGTAAATGAAGTAACTCAGGATAAAGGGAGAAAGTAGGAGAAGTAGTGAGAAACTGGAGCATTGTAAAAGCAGATGAAAAAGAGGGATAGAAGAGGTGGAATTGAGACTGTCCCTACAAAATGGGCACTATTAGAGAGCATGCCATTTGTATTTAGTGTCTTCTGTTTACTCACTGACTGTGTTATTAACAAAAACAATTTTAATATATTATTGAAATATAATTTCAATTAATATCTACACTCACATATAAGTAAATGTTGTGTATACATCAAGGACAGTATTTGGGTCAAAAATTATAGATTTTGATATGACTTGTTGATACGTCAAAGGTCATTTTGTGGAAAAGAGAAAACAGCAATATGGCCTCAGAGGCCCAAACTACCAAGCTGCTGACATCATTTCTCCACTGAGGCATTAAAAAGGCCAAAAGTATCACCACAGTAAAGAGAACAGAGGGGGTTTCTTTTTTGGTTCTCCCAGGACTTACCAAAGCTCTTGCCTTTTGCCATTCTATTCAGAGAAGGGGAGGATTCCTTTTTTTGATACATGAATATATATGGTAGTCATAGAGTGGTGTAGCGGTTTGTGTGCTGGATCAGTGTGGGGGTTCAGGTCCACACTCGACCATGGGAATTAAAGTGGAATGATACTGTTATAATTCTTGCAAGGACTTTTCTAACACAGGTTAAAAGGGAGATAGTTCAGTAATTTCAACAGTCTGTTCTTTCTTTCTTTCTTTCTTTCTTTCTTTCTTTCTTTCTGAAAAGGGTGATGATAATGACATCCTTGAAGTCTGCTGGAACTTTCTCAGTCACCCACACTTTTTCACTGAGATTGTGGAGTCATAGAGTCACCTCAGGCCCACTTTCTTTAAAGATTTCAGCAGGGCCTGAGATGACCCAACAACTCCACAAGTTAATGTCTGTTGGCTTCGTTGGTTTTGTTATTTTTTAAAATGGTTTGATGACTTAGCTGACTTCTTTCAAACTAGGAAATATTGCAAGCTCATCTTTGTTGAGGCATTTGTTGAGGCTTTGAGTCCCCTCAGGGGTGAGAAAGGCGGTATATAAATACTGTAAATAATAAATAAATTTGCGAGAAAACCTCTTTAGCCATGTTGGAATTGCAATTAAGGAGATTGTGGTTGTGCTCTTTCCAACATAGTGCAATTGATCTTTTGTCCTTTAGAAGTTTAGTTCCATCTGATGAACACACAAAATGTGTGCCATGATTTGTTGGGCGTGAAATGATATTAGTAGTTTTTAAAAATCCCCTTGCATCATGGAGATCTGAATAGCGTTGGATTTCTTGAACCTTTTTCGTCTACCAGATGTTCCTGAGTTCTCTGGTCCTTCTTTGGACCTCAGCTTCTGCACTAGTGTAGATCTTCTTTTTTTAGCAGTTTAGTTGATGTCTCTGTTATATTTGGAAGGCTTTCCTTTTCTTTTCAATTAAATATTGGATCTCGTTAACATTCTCATTCAACCAGTCTTCATGTTTCTTAGTTTGGTATCCAATGGTTTGTTCACAGGCTGTAATGATAGAGGTCTTTAGTTTATTACAGTGTTCTTCAACATTTTCAGGGTGTTCCATGGGTAGATGATCTTTGAGTGTTGTTTGGAGAAGGGCTTGTTTAAAGTGCTCTTGAAGGGCTTTGGGGTTCATTTTATGCTTTATCTTACTTCCTTGGCGTCTACATTTGGGAGCGATCTTGATGGCTATCGTGGATCAAATTAGTCAGTGGTCTGTGCAGCAGTCATCATTACTTGTCATGGCTCTTGTAAAAACTACATCATGGCAGCCTCTGGAATGTAAAATTATGTAGTCTAAGAGGTGCTGATGCTGTTACTGTATTAAACTTATTTTTCTAGGAGAAGAGTGTGTTGGTGATGACAAGGTTGTATTTTGCAAATTTGGTGAGAAGTAGGATACCATTTGGGTTACAGTTTCCAACCCCATATTTCCATGTAGTACCTGGCCACAGGTCGAAATCTTGCCCAACTTGTGCATTAAAATCACCCAGGAGGATGATTAAAGTCACTCAGGAGTTTCCAATCCCATATTGCCATATAGTACCTGACCACAGGTCGAAATCTTGCATTAAAATCACCCAGGAGGATGATTTTGACCTCCTTAGGTATCTCAAATAGGATGACTGTCACAACGCAGGCCCTGTCTCCACCCCGTAATCACACACACAGAGACGATGTCAATTAACTATTTATTAAGCACAAAAATAGAAGCAGGTGAAGAAGATAAAATGTCCAAAAAGTGAAGATCAAATAGTACAGGGTAAAAAGCAATCAAAGTTCAAAGGTATTCCAAAAGCACGGATCAAAAGCAAGGTCCTTAAAAACAAAGCGAATCCAGTAAAGCAACTGAGTCCGTGGTAAGCAAGATAAATCCAGAGTTCATGGAATCAACAAGGTTTCAAGGCAGTACTTGGCAAGGCAAGCCAGTCTATAGCTTCCAGGAGGACAGCAAGCTGCTACGTCTCTCCAGCTCCGACGTGGCCAGCAAACTGAGGAATTTTCCCACAAAGTGCATACTTAATTCCCTCCTTTGTGGGACCAGCGCCTTTCCAGGCCTCGCTTCCAATCTCTCCGTGTAGCCTCAATACTCCCCCTTCGGTCGACTCTCCGCTCAGGAATGGCACCATCTGCGCCGTTATCTTCCTGGGAAACTGGTTCGGCCTCGGCTTCCATGTCCTCCTCAACATCTGGCGTAAACACCCATTCCTGTGATCCGAACCCTCCCAGTCTTTCATATTCCATATCTGATCCGGAATCGTGAGAAGCCTCATCATCAGAATAGGCCTCCGGCCAGGTGTCATCCCATAGCAGGCTCTCTGTTGGTGATGCAGGCCCTTCATCCCCTCCATCATCTTCATCGGGGTCTAAAGCAAACGGAACCTCTGGGGCCGCAACCTGCCCACCTGGCTGAGGTGGGGGCAGATTGGCCTCCTGCCCCCCCGGGTCCGATGGGGGCTGAGTTGCTACAATGACATCCAGCTGACAGTATAATTTTTTCCTTGATGTCTTTCAGCATCTAGTGTTGGTGCACAGGCACTTATCATTGTTGGTTGCTGGTTTTTGGCAAGATTAATTCAAAGAAATGTGAGCTGTTCATTCATGCTAATGGGTGTTTCAGATGGATGCTTCACCAGGTCAGTTTTGATAGCAAAGCCAACTCTGTGTATTCGTTGTTCTTGTTCAGGCAGGTCTTTTCAAAATAAAATGTAACCTCCTTTTTATTCCTTGAGCTGTCACTCTCTTGGTCTTTGGGTCTCTTGGAATGCTGCTATATTGATATTAAAAGGCCTCAGCTCCCTTGCAATAATAGCAGTCCTACATTCGGGACGTTCATTGTCTATGGTATCTGGTAGTATATACTGTATCCTGTGAGTATACTTGCCTGAGCTTAGGTTATTGATTATAATTATGAAGATATCACCTAGGCTTGTTTGATCCCTTGTTGGATGTAGGAGGCGCCGGTGGTTCGATTCTAAAGTCAATTCCGATTTTCACAGAAAAAAAAGCTCAAAACTTTTTGAAACTTCCAAGACTTTTGAATCTTTTCCTTAATGGTTTGAAATTGTTATTTCCTGTTTCATTGGGTGGTCTTTACTTTGAAAGTAGTTGTTTTACTCCAGGAGTGGGGAAAGCAAGCAGAGGAAATTCCTTCCTTCTCCAGTTTAAAACTGGCTTCTCTGGCTTGAGATAGAAGTGGAGCAATTGTTTCTGTCTATTTTAAACAATAAAATTCTTTAATAAAAAAAGAAGAAGTGGAGCAAATTCATGCTTATCTGGTTTATAACTTACTTCTCTGGCTTTAAAACTGGCTTATCTGGCTTGAGCTGAGGCTAGGGACCAGAAGTGGGGAAAAGCTGAATTATTTCTAACTCACTTCATGACTCGTTAAAAAAAAGGCGAAAAAACTTCGGAAGAGCAAAAGGAACTTCTGGTTTTCAAAAAGAAAACTTTTCTGACTTTATCTTGAATAATGAAGATTCCTAACCATGCCTAGTAGCACCCATATAATGGAACAATCATTTTTATTACGATCTTTCAGAACAGAAGTGGGGAGTTGTGATGCTGCAATGTGTTGATCTACAACTCATCTAGCTTGATCTATGGTGTAAGGGGCTGTAATTTGTGGAACAAATATTCCCATGCCCTGTTTGGAAGAGCCTTGTCTTGTTTCAAAGGGTGTTTCATCACTCAAATAGACCTCTTTATGGTATCTGCTCCATCTTTCCTTTCCCTTTTGTCCTGCCAAGGACTTCAAATGCACTTTTTTAAAGCTGGGTTTCTCAATTTTCAGAATTTAGAATGACTGTAATATCTGCAAGCTGCACAATTATCACCCTGGATTAGTTCTACTGTTATAAATGAAATAATTTCATAGTAAGTGGTTTGCTGCCTCAACTTCATGTGTTTCCATAGGTTTCATAGGACTAAAACTAGTTGAAAATATCTCTCAAGAGATATCTCTCCCAAAAGGTATCACTCCCTAGCTATTTTTTTTGCAGAAGAGCCCTTTTCTATTAGTTAAAGTTAATTCAGCTATTTATTCAGCTTTTATAAGAATAAGAAATGCCAGTCACGGCATCCATCAATAACAACTTTTTTAAAAAAGTGAATGGCTAATGGCACCTTTGGTGAAAATCTGAGACAATTTCATTTTGTATATAAGTACTTGAAAAATGTGATATGACTAGTAATTACCATGTGTTCGATGATCTTTGCATTCATGTAACCACTTTTGGGCTTACTCATCAGGAGTGTAGTATTATGTTTCATAAAATGGATAAAGGCTGGAGTGACTCTTAATTAGTTTTGGCTCAACTGAGCTGCTCTATACAGTGATATCCAAACCATCCTTTTGATTTAGAGCCAACTGTTTTTGACCACGTAGAAAAGCTTGGGGGGACCATGCCTTTTCTGCTGATATGAACTATTCATTGTTTCATTTGTTCCTCCCAACTCTCTTAAGGTCAATATTAATTTATCTGAATCAAGCTCAAGATGTAATGTTTCTATGTTTTAAAAGAAATGAACAAGTCAAGGTTTTATGGACTTCTTCATTCTCACCCAAGGGCTTATTACTCTTTCCACACCAGCCATCATTCAGCGAAGATGAAAAAATTGAATGGACCAAATTACACTTTCTAAAAAAATTAATATTCCAATGAAGCAATCGTTATGGCATTAAAATGGGTTTGCTTATGTTTTGGTTCATATATATATATATATATATATATATATATATATATATATATATATATATATATAAAGAGATAATCCTACATTATAAACTGGGACTTGGAGCTGCCTGTTGGTAAGCTGGTGAAGGGGCTTCCTCTTCTCTCCCTCCGTGTCCCTCCCCCTCACTCTCTTTCCTTCCTTCTTCCCTTTCTTCCTTCCCTTCTTTCTCTCCCTCCCTTCTGTTCTTCCTTCCTTCCTCTCTCTCCTCCTCCATTCTCTTCCTTCCTTCCTCATCTCCTTTCTTCCTTTCCTTCCTTTCCTTCCTTTCTCCCCTCCTTCTTGCCTTGCCTTCTTTCCTTCCTGATTCCTCCCTCCCTCATTCCTTCCTTCCTTCCTTCCTCTCTACCTTGAACAATTGCTGTTGGTTGTGGGGGTTCTGTGTGGGAAGTTTGCCCCAATTCTGTTGTTGGTGGGGTTCAGAATGCTCTTTGATTGTGGGTGAACTATAAATCCCAGCAACTACAACTGTGTGGAAGGGCCCTGGGTTATCTGAGGTCCTTTCCACACAGTTGAATAATATCCCATGTTATCTGCTTTGAATCCGATTATATGGCAGTGTGGACTCAGAAAACCCACTTCAAAGCAGATATTGTGTTATATGTTTCACATTTTTGTAGTTGGTAGGTAGATCATTTTGACTTTGTTGTTTTATAAGTAGCTCGCATGCTGAAAAAGTGTGAGCACCCCTGACTTAGACTAAGGGGATATTTGTGCTGCACAATTATGGTCTGAAATCACTTTGTCATAAATCAATGGAATCATAGAGATTCCAAGGGACAGCCAGTCCAACACCATTCTGGCATGAAGGAACACACAATTGAAGCACATCCGATAAATGGCAATCCAGGCTCTGCTTAAAATCCACCACACTTCGAGGCAACACATTGCACTGTCAAACTGTTCTAACTGTAAGAATGTTCTTCCCAATGTTTAGGTAGAATCTCTTTTGGTGCCATTTATAATGAGTTCATCTCATGGAATCCTGGGGTTTGTAGTTTTATGAAAGGCTTAGGACCTCTTCACATGGCCCTTTTGGGCAGTGCCATTGCACCGGCAATTGCTGGAGAAAGAGAAGGCTTGTGGGTCAGCTTGTGGCACCCTGTGCAACCTCCCTCCTCCCATTATCACATGGAGGGGAAGGGGAGGGTGTTTTGGTACCTTTTCCCTCCTGTCATCAGATGGCGGAAAGGGCAGCAACATGCATTGCCCTGCCGCCCTTTCTGCCATCACATGGGGATTTGGGGAGGAAAGTGCAGGTAGCTCTGTTGAAGCTACCCAAACAACACTTTCCTCCCTGTGGTGGAGGACAAAGTGCATGCCAGGTCCCATCCAAGTCACAAAATAAAGCAGCAAAATTGGGCATTTTTGTCCCATGTGAAGTGCTCCTTAGCTACAGAGCTAGAGTGCAGGGGATAGATTTTTAGTTTCTACGAAACTGCAAATTCCAGGATTTCACAAGAGCCATTGCAGTAAAGCTGGTATCAAACTGCTTTAGTTATGCAGTATTGATCGACTTTCTCAAATGCACCTTATGCTAGCAGCTTTGTTCTCTCAATAAGTCTCAAGGTGCAGGCATGTAGCCAGGGGGGGGGCTTCAGACAAAATCCTGGGTACGGCCCTGCCAAGGTGCTATATGGGGGTTTTTTGCATTTAGTCTGAAATTGGTAAGAATTTGTTCAACTTCCATTTTGTATTCTGCAGATTTGTGTGCTAAATAAGGCTTTTTGTAAAATGAATTCTGAAATGGTTTCTGCTAAAATGCTGCTATGAAAGTATTTGGCCTGTTTAAAATGTCCATGACATTTTGTGTAGTTTATTTTAATGCCATGCATAAATTAGTGTAGTAAATCCAACAAAAAATAAAGGTCCACTACATGTATCACATATGCTTGTCTCATTTAAATTGTGCGTTTTGAATACATTGCAATATACTGAATTAAAAAATTTACACCCAAAATGTGCATGTCATTTTCACAGCTATATTTGTGTCCTGATACAAAGAACATTTTAAAAAGAGGCTTAAACATGTAGGCGAGAGAAAACCCTGTTAGTAGTTGCTAGTCTGAATGTCTCTTTAAAAGTTTAGACACAACATATATTCATGTAATTTCCTTTTTGATCATCTTTAGTCACATCCTCTTTCTTCTTGCATTAGACTACAGTTAGTCAGTGTTTCCCTGTCCTCTGATCAGTGGTTAATGTTTTTCTCTGTTTGAAGTACATATATTGCAGCTTTCTTACAGTGAGTGGAGCTGTAAACCTACTTCATGTGTTTTTTACATTAGATATTTTCAATTTTTAATTTGCACATTTAACAAAAACCAACAAAAATTGTTTTAAAAAAGAAAAGAAAAAAGTCTGCTTTATTTCTCTGCTAGACCCTATGTTTGTGTAGTGGTGGTGGTGTGGTACTAGTTGTTCCTCACCTTCTGCTCATGAATACTAAGTACTCTGCTTGTGAGACATATTTCTATATATCACAGTCCACAGTATTAAGATACATCACTAAGTTCCTGTGGAATCACTACTGTGTGTGTGTGTGTGTGTGTGTGTGTGTGTGTGTGTGTGAAGAGAAAAAGACTCACCTTAGTTGATTACGATCCACAGGCCAAGTAATTAGAATAATTAAGGTCAACAAGTTTTGGCCCATTCCCAAATGGGTATAACTAAGGAGAGTTTGTTGCATGTCTTTGGACTATTGAATGTTCACCTCTGAGCTTACTTGGTGTACACTCCTGGCTTGTAGCCTATTTGATGCTAGAAAGTTTGTCTTTCATACTCATTTCCATGAACAAGATATGAAGATTGGGAAAAGACATATTTTCTGATGGAAAGCATTACATTAATAAAATGCAAGGAACATATGTGAGTTTGATACTTCAGAGGAACTGTGACTGTATTATTACTAGAGAGTTTGTGTTGAAGTTGCTTTTTTTAAGGAACTCTGCTGCACAAGAGTAAAGTTTGAGTTTTGCATTGTCTTTTACTTGTGTTACTCTTTTAGAATATACAAAGGACTAATCTTCTGCTGCTCTGCATGCATCGTCAAACTATAACACACCGCACTATGAATCCATTTAGCACAAATACTTAACATGTCCAGCCTGGCATATTAATTCAATGGCCACTGCGAGGCACAAAAAACTGAATGAATGCAAGACTTAAACTGGAAAACTACCATATAGTATGATTGTACCTGGTATACAATTCATATATATTATTATATATTTACAGTATTTCTACCCCGCCCTTCTCACCCCCGGGGGATGGGGGACGGGACTCTGAGTGGCTAACAAGGCAGCAATTCGATGCCAGTATACAATATATAGTTATTTTATTTTATTTACTTTATTTATATTCCGCCCTTCTCACCCTGAAGGGGACTCAGGGCGGATTACAGGTACACATACAAGCAGGCAATCCCTGCCGTTTATCACAGTACAGTACAGTACAGTACATACATTTTGAAATATTACACACATATAAACGAACATATGAACGAACAGAGGCAAATCTGGCCACCAGGGGGAGCTGATGCAATCCTCATCTCAGTGTTCCAGCATCCCTTGCGGTTCCTTACGCATTCCTCAGCGTAACTGGAATTCTTTTTATGGCCTCATAAATTTTGCCTCCTCACTTAATGTGGTACCTTTATCTCCTACTTGACAGCTGCAACTGTCTTTCGGGTTGCAAAGGTCGACAACAGGCTACACTTAAAGGCCGAGCACCCACCTCGACCCAGGCAGGCCTCGAACTCAGAGAGATCTTATACAGCTGACACTTAGCCAGCTGCGCCACATTCCCGGTTTTAATATAACCATAAAAACATACAGGATTAAACAGTTAAAAACAGACAACTAATCAACATTCAATTAAGTTAAAAACAATGTTCCATCCGCAAGACTAGGTTAAAAACAGTAAGCCATATTCTTATCTGTCAGTTAGCCAATCCTATTTCAGTCCAAAGTCTAAAGTGCTGCATTCTGCTATTGTGCAAAGGCCTAGTCCCATAGCCACAATTTTACTTTTTTCCTAAATGCTAGGAGGGATGGGTCGATCGTATTTCTCTTGGAAGCGCATTCCATAGGCAGGGAGCTACAGCCAAAAAGGCCCTGTCTCTCATCCCCACCAGCCACATTTGAGATGCTGGCGAGAGCAGGGCCTTCCCAGACTAAAACTTCATTTCATAGGGTTTTTTTAGGCAAGGAATGTTTAGAGGTAGTTTTGTCACTTTCTTCTTTTAAAATATAGCCTAAGGATGTGGTATGACATCAGTCAGTTGTTCCCCTTTATTTATTAGATATAACATCCATTTCTTTCACTAGAAGATTGAACGACTACACATTTTTCAGGTATTCTTGCTCTTAGGTTTCTCTCTGAATTAAGTATGAGAGCATCATATTTGCATAAACTTTTTGAACTTGGCTGTGAAAGATTCAGATCAATAGGTTGCTTACTCATCAGTCCTACTCATAAGGATTTTTACCTTGTATACACATCTGTCACTCATGCCAAGAAATTTGAAATCTGCCCTTGTCTCACTTTCTAACCTTGACTTTTGAACATCAAGGCCAGACACTGAATCATTACGATATAAGTTTGAACCCTTGACATTCCACTAGTAATTGATCTCGTCTCTCCATTATTATGTTAAGCCTATATGGATTTAGAAGGCTGAGATCCTTCCTTAATTAACCTTAGCATTTTTTAAAAAAAATGAGATTACACTCGTGACTGACATGAGTAGTTCATAATTTATCTGAAACTGAAGAATTCATACACAGTCAGTGCAAGAATGTTGGAGCTAAAAGACACACCATTAAAATGTACCAGAAAATACTGGGAAACCATTTTTTTCTATTGAAGAAATAAATTTTACAGAAGTAACCCAGCCTTTTATATAACCACAAATATATATACAATGGTTTCATTGAAATCAAAATTCACTCAAGAGTAATAATAATATTAACATTTTATTTATATTCCGCTCTATCTCCCTGGAGAAACTCAGGGTGGATTCCAAATATAAAAGGCAAACATTCAATGCCCGAGCACAACAACAATAAATCCATAGTAACAAAATTTGGCAACCCAACATAAAAAACAAATTATGACTTAACAACTAAAATTAAAATTTTAAAAATGCAGCCTTTTGTATCAGACATAAGACAAGATGGCTACTATAGTGACGTTAAGTGTTGGATAATGATGCTGAAATGATGGTCCTGATTAGCTAAATATATTATTGTTATGTACCTTCAAATCAATAGCCGGTCTGAGTCCCTCCATGGAGGTAGAGAAGATTGGGATACAAAAGTTTTAAATAAACAAATAAATAAAATAAACTCTGACAGTTGACTCCATCCTAAGATTTTCTTGGCAGGATTTATACAGAAGAGAATTGCCATTTCCTTCTTCTAAGGCTGAGATAATGTTACTTGTCCAAGGTTGCAAGTCACAAACAATGAATATACCACACTGGTAACAGGAATACACAGGTATAGACTACACAATAGCAAACATAACAAAAATATAATGTGTATTGAATCACAAAGCACAAGGTACAAACTGAAGGGGCAGTGTAATAAGTGCCCTTGGCGCTCGCAGTACAAATATAAAGGTTGGAAATACCAATCAATGGAGCGCAGTGTAGTCACCAGACGGAGTTCAGGAGCTGAGGTAAAGGCGGCCCTATGGGGAAACACAGTTCGCAAGGATGGGAATCACAGCAGTAGAGTAAGCGGGTGGAGTATTCCCGGCGTGATCCAAGCCTGTGATTAATGGCCAAGGCTGATGCCTGAGTATCCTGCTCGCAAAGGCTGTTTGCCTGGAGCAAAGCGCTTGATGCGCTGCGACTGGTAACCCCGAGCCCCTCACTTCGTCCTGGGAGGAGTTCCGCTGGGCAAATACACAAACAGTAGTTCCAAGTGTGAAAAGTAACGCCGGGCACCCGCAGCGGCTTCAGCTGCAGTGGGCCCGTCCGTTTCGCGATTTACGGCTTTGTCAAGCGGTCAGGTGCAATACAAGACGGCGTTTCATGGAGATTATACAATCTGTAACAATATAAGTGTCAGAATAATGGTCTACAAGAGTGCAGTATAATACAGACAAGGAGAACACAATCCACAGTGTAAAGACATACCGTGCGATAACATGGCCCCATCATAGGTAATTCCATGGACCCGAGGGTGAATGACAGCACCATATGGAAGGCTTAAGTAATTACCAGGGGAGAGGCAAATCACAATTAGCATTAAGTTAGTAACGAGTTGAGGCTGAGAGAGTCGTTTTAACCCACTGGGATATTCTGTTTTGAGGGAGGCAATTAGTCTACTTTCAGCCCTGATCAGATTGTTGTGATTGTCGCCATGGGGATGCTGTTTCACTATTTCAACACTGTGAATTTAAAGGGACTAGCATTATGTGTCACTTCCAGAAAATGTTTATACAGTAAGAATTATCAGCCCTGGCCTTAATTTTAGACCGATGCTCAGCCAGTCTCAATTTTAAAGCTCTAGAAGTCTGGCCAAGGTACACCTTGCCACATGGATCGCACACTAGTGCATACACGCAATTTTCAGTGGCACATGTGGAATGGACCCTTATATCATAGGGTTTAGATCTACCTGGGGTGGTGAGAGTTTTGGCCCTATACACTTGTGGGCAACAAATACAGTGTCCACAAGGTTTGCACCCTGGACTCAGTATGCTGCGGGGTGAAGGAGCGGGGCGGAGGGTAGAGTGCACCAGTTCATCTTTGAAACTACGGGTGCGTTTATTGGCTACCAACGTAAGTTTTTGAAGGGCTCCATGTCCGGAGAGTATATTCCAATGGCGTTTAACTATGTCCACAATATGTTTGGTGTGGGGAGTAAGCGTGATGGGCCAAATAATCCTATCACTGCTGTTCTTTTTTGGGAATCAACAAGCCCTGGGTTGGGGCGCTGCTCTACGTTCTGCCCTGTGTATAACGTGGGCCGGATAACCCCTGGCGAGAAAAATCACTGGTGAGTTTCTTGGCGGAGGCCACATAATCCTCCGTGGTGGTAGAATTACGCTTCATGCGTAGAAATTGGCTATAGGGAGACTGTTCTTTAGAGGAAGAGTGGTAACTACTATAGTGAAGTGTGGAGTTTCTACTGGTGGGTTTGATGTAGATTACGCACCCCAAAGGGTGTGATTGCTTTTGTAGACCGTGGTATCCAGAAATTGGACCTCTGTATTGCTGGAGCTGAATGTGAATTGAATATTGGTGTCCCATGTGTTGAGCCACTGATGGAATTCATGAAGTGGGGTATCTTGGCGTAAGAGGAGGAAGCAGTCGTCTATATATCTGGCGTAGTACTTGATATACTGAAAAAAGGTTCATCCGGTTGCATAAAAACGTTTTTCTAGGGATGCAACATACAGGCTGTATGTTGCATCCCTAAACGTTTTGCTACAACCGGATAATTTCTTTCAGTATATCAGACACTCGTCAATGCTCAGGCGACTGCTTCTCTCTTGCGCCAAGACACCGCTGAATTCCATCGTGGCTGCACATGGACACCAATATTCATTCGCATTCAGCTCCAGCAATACGAAGGTCCCCTGCAGTACCACGTCTGTCACCCGCTGAAGTCAAATGTTGTGAAAACCCGCCGGTAAACTCCGCGCTTCGCGCGGTAGTTGCCGCTGGCTCCCTCTGAACGGTCTATTTCCTGCGCATGGCGTGATTACCGCCGCGGTGTGTGTTTGCCAAGCCGAGGGTGTCGTTGCGGATGCTACGGGCAGAAGGCGTATCGCCTTTGTTGATTCTACAAGAACGGCGATGACTGCTGGCCCATCAGCCTCCCCACGCAAATATTGTGGGCATGATTAAGCCGTGCTTCGGACGTAGGCGCCCTTCAAACTCGTTGGTAGCAATGGCGCGCCGTAATTTCAGACGAACTGGTGCGCTCACCGCCCTGACGCGCTGCAGTCGGGGTGCTATTGGACGCTGTTGTTGCCCTGTATAGAGCAAGGCTCTTCGCCCCGACAGTCAAACCTAGATCTGGGGTCCATTCCACATGTGCCGCGGCAACGTTGTACAGTGTGCGTCCATGTGACGAGTTCTTTGGCCCGGCTTCTGGAAACTTTAAGTGGACTGAAGCTGTTGCTCGATCTAAGTGAGCCGGGGCGCGATGGTCTTTTGCTGTATGAAACAGGCCTCGGAAGTGACTTACGCAATGTAGTCCCCAATTCACGGTGTTGAAATGGTGAACAGCATCCCCGTGGCGTTTTAATCCTTGACCTCTGATCGGGAGGCTTAATGAGCTAATTGCCTCCCACAAAACTGAAATAACCCCAGTGGGTAAGCGACTCTCTCAGCCTGCAGCTGCTGGTGTAGATTTCTGTGCTGCTTCCGACAGCATGGGTGCACCCACCGTAGATTACTGTGATGGGGCTTAATATTTGCACTGTGGACGTGTTTATCGCTTGATGTATTATACTGCGCTCTTATCAGACCGTTATTCTGACATATGTGTTGCAGATAGCTAGCAATCTCCTCCGTAAGCATGGGTGCTATATGCCGCTGAACAAGCCGGCAATCGGCCCACTGCAGCTATTGTACGCCAGCGGTCTCACGCGGAACTACTGTTTGTGGTTGCTCAATGAACTGCCCAATGGCTCAGGGCTCGATTTTCGGCTCGCAGCGCGTCAGCTTTGCATTCAGGCAAACGGCTGCTGCGGCAGGAGTCTCAGGCATCAGCCTTGGCCACCAATCACAGGCTTGGATTGCGCGGCGACTCTCTTTGCCGTGATTCCCCATCGCGGCTGTGCATCAGCCAGAGGCACAGCCTACCCTCGGCTCCTGGAGACTGTGTTGCCGACACTGCCTCCCGTATTATTTCCAACCTTTATATTTACTGCGGCGTAGTACTGCCCCTTTCGTTGCCAAGTGTTCAATACACATTATATTTTTGGTATGTTTGCTTTATTAGTCTGATCTACTAATCAGGTTAACATATGAGTTTTCACATGTGGTGAGGTTCAAATGCCATCTCCCAAAATTCTGGTCCAACTATTCTGGCTGTCAAAAGATATTAAACTATATTTGCTTCTTTAGAACCCTTTATCCTATGCTCTATTTTCACTCTGCCAATATGTGTTTTGAATTTCTGGCTCAGAAATCTCTGTAGCTTCAATTTGTCACAAATATGCATAAACTGCATGCAATGTACTAATATATGTATGTATATAAAAGTTTTTACTTCATTTAAACTAAAAATACTGTGATTAAACTGAGATTGCCATTGTTTGGAGATATCATGGAAATGAAGAGACTCAATGGAAAAGTTAATGCTGGTAAAGTGGAAGGCAGGAGAAAAGGAAGCCACAGCCTGAGTTTGCAATGCATGAATTGGCCTCTTCATAACCTGGGAGGCTTCATAGTTAAAAAGTTCACTTGATGTAAATTTATTTATTTATTTAATGTATTTCTAACCCGCCCTTCTCAACTCCGGGGTTTGAGGGCAGCTTACAAGGCACAATTAGATGCCGACACAATACACAATATAAAACACTATTACAATAGGTTAAAACATCAGCATTACAACATTAACTAACCAATTAATCAATACAATCCACATTCAATCAAATCAATCAATGGTGGAAGCCGTATTTCATGTCCATCGTTGAAACAGTCCGTTCCAAATAAAGTGCTGCAGGTACTGTGCGAGAGCCTGGTCCACAACTATGATTTTACTTTCCTCCCTGCAGCTAGGAGGGATGAGTTGATCGTATTTTACATGGAGCGCATTCCACAGGTGGGGAGCCTGGCCGAGGCCCTGTTTCTTTATCGCGGCCAGCATATTTGTGCTCTTTTTTGAATTGCTTTTTGAATTTGAATAGCCCCTGAAAAGACCTTTAGCATATTAACATGCTGAAATTGCATTTATTTACATATCCTAAACATTTTTGAGATCTCTTCCAATTATATTGGCCAATACCAAGTATTTGATGTATAAGGAGGAGAAATAGATGGTGACACTGCTATTATACTTCTGATTAATATCTGCCATCGTGTCCGAGCCCTGTTTGCCCTGCTAGCTCAGTTGACATCTTGAGCAATGATCAACTTATATACCCCCAAGGAACTCTGGGAAATTGGCGCTTCTGTTTGACATTTTGTTTTATGTTTGATATAATAGGTTGTGTTTAAAATTAATTTTTAGTTGTTAAATTATAATTTGCTTTTTTATATGTTGGTTTTTGTCAATTTTGTTATGTGTATTGGTTGTTGTGTTCAGAAATTGATGGTGTTGTAAGTTTACTGTCATATTGTTTTGTGCACTTTTTAATTTCTCTTTCTATATATGTCAAATTGTTTTTTTAAATGTTTTTTGGAAAATTAATAAAATTATTTTTAAAAAGTAATTGAATCTTTTCCTTTTTATGATTAGAAACCGCTCTGAATCTCTTCAGGTGAAATATAAATAAATTATTATTATTATTATTATTGATACAAATTGTAGCATGTAGATAAATTCCCAGATTTAATCTTATTACAACTCCATTCCTCTGTTTGTATAATTTTACATTGACATATTTGTGTGTCTTG